>CM052800.1:118902230-118951977 GCA_028533885.1 Nasua narica | reverse complement strand
CCCCCCCCCCCCCCCCCCCCCCCCCCCGGTACCTCTACGTTTAGTTTCTGATTAGATATTTGACTTGTTTTTTTAATGTTTTGTCAGAACTAATGGTCATGTTTTGTGAGCTTTTTATCTAAAATTTGAATAGTTATAAGATGTATTTTTAAGACTTTTCCCTGTCCCATTAGGATATTGATTTAGAGGGGAGTGTTTTCTGTTTTGTTTTGGTTTGGTTTGGTTCTTTTGTTTTTGTTTTGTTTTGTTTTTTGTGTTTGGTTTTGTTTTTAAAGATTTATCTATTTATATTTTGGTGGGGGGAGGACAGAGGGAATGAGATAACCTCAAGCAGACTCTCTGCTGAGCAGAGCCTGACACAGGGCTCGATCCCATGACCCTGAGATTATTACTGGAACCAAAATCAAAAGAAGCCTAAATGACTGAGCCACCCAGGTGCCCCTGATTTAGAGGTTTTATCACTATTGAGTGTTAGTTCATCCAGAGAATAAAGGCTCTTATATAATAGAGTAATGCTGGGATTTTGTGGACTTAAAATATTGCTGTTAAAAATGTTTAAGTTTAGGACATGGGTGGCTCAGTTGGTTAAGCAACTGCCTTCGCCTCAGGTCATGATCCTGGAGTCCCAGGATTGAGTCCCACATCCGGCTCCCTGCTCAGCGGGAAGTCTGCTTCTCCCTCTGACCCTCCCCCAACTCGTGCTCTCTCTCATTCTCTCTCTCTCAAATAAATAAAATCTTTAAAAAAAAAAAATGTTTAAGGGCACCTGGGTGGCTTAGTCAGTTAAGCATTGCCCTGTGGCTCAGGTCATAATCCCAGGGTCCTGGGATGGAGCCCCACATTGGGCTCCCTGCTCAGTGGGGAGTCTGCTTATCTTATCTCCCTCGCTCCTCTCTCGTTCTCTTAAATAAAATCTTTAAAAAAAAATAAAAATGTTTAAGTTTAGAAGAAACTGTCGTAGCTAAATGGAATGAAGCTGTGAATCAGATGGAAATCTTCACCCTTACCCTGCCAACCTAACCACAACTTCTGATTTCCAATCACCCACATCTTATCTCATCCTTTATTTTAGCCACTAAATTCTTGCCTTTGAGTCTCTATTTGAATTGTTAATGTTAAGATATTAGTGGTATCTTAGATTTGGGCTTTTCTATATGATATAGTGTTATTTTCTGTCTTTCTCTGTACCCCTCCCCTCATAGGTGAAAAGATCTAATTAGATATGGATAAGTGTTCAAATGCATAATATAATTATGTAGTTGCTTTTTCTGAAAGAATTTCACAGAAGAAATAAATGTGTTAATTATTCTTCATATGATTTGTAAGCCTGCAGTTACATCAAATCAAATACAAGGTACTAGGCCTCTGGATTTGCCAGTTGAACTTGAAATCAGCCCATACTCAGTGATCCTAGAACTCCTCACAGATCCTAGAACTCCTCACAGAATGTTCAGTCCTGGAATTAGAGACAGTTATATGCCATCATTTACATATATGAACTTACCAGTAGCTCTTGGTTGAAACTTAGACCCATGAAGAAAACCGACTTAGGGTGTCTGGCTGGCTTAGTCAGTAGACCATGTGACTCTTAATCTCGGGGTCCTGAGTTGGAGGCCTCCCCCATCCCCCGACATTGGATGTAGAGATTACTTAAAAAAATAAAATCTTTTTCTGCCATCTTGGAGCCTATGGAGACCTGCTAGGAACAGAACTTCTAAAATGCCAAATAATGTCTGTAAGGCTGTGGTCCAAGGCCATTTTTGCTGGCTATAAGCAGGGTCTCCGGAGTAACGGGAACACACAGCTCTTCTTAAAATCGAAGGTGTGCACTTAGGATGAAACAGAATTCTGTCTGGGCAAGAGTTGTAAAGCAAAGAACAACACAGTGACTGCTGGTGGCAAACCAAACAAAACCAGAGGGACCTGGGGAAAAGGAGCTCGTGTTCATGGAAACAGTGGCATGGTTCGTGCCAAATTCCAAAGCAACCTTCTTGCTAAAGCTGTTGGCCACAGAATCTGTGTGATGCTCTACCCCTCAAGGATTTAAACTTAATGAAAAGTAAATAAGTAAAGGTGTAAAAAAATATAAATAGGGGCACCTGGGTGGCTCAGTGGATTAAAGCCTCTGCCTTCAGCTCCAGTGATGATCTTGGAGTCCAGGGATTGAGCCCCACATCAGGCTCTCTGCTCAGCGGGGAGCCTGCTTCCCCCTCTCTCTGCCTGCCACTCTGCCTACTTGTGATCTCTCTCTCTGTCAAATAAATAAATAAATAAAATCTTTAAAAAAAAAAAGAATAAAAAAAGATTTTATAAAAAAATATAAGGGGCGCCTGGGTGGCTCAGTTGGTTAAGCGACTGCCTTCGGCTTAGGTCATGATCCCGGAATCCTGGGATCGAGTCCCATATCGAACTCCCTGCTCTGCGGGAAGTCTGCTTCTCCCTCTGACCTTCTCTCCTCTCATTCTCAGTCTCTCTCCCTAATAAATAAAGTAAAAATCTTTAAAATATATATATATATATATATATATATAAAATCTTAACTGATTCATCTGACAATATTTTATATTCAAAGTTTATTATATTTTATTCAACAGGAATGCACATCAGAACATTCACCCAGAAAACCAAGAGCTAGTAAGGGTGCTTCGGGAGCAACTTCAAACGGAACAGGTACTGTTGTTCTATAAATATGTGCATTTATCTAAGGAATAACATTATTATTCCCCTTGCATGTGAAATTGTGATGAAACAGTAAATAACTTTGGAAATATGGACCGATTTCCTGCTTTATTAATTTAAACTATTGATTGTGTATTTTCATATTAGGTAAATGACTAGTCTTAACTAAGATGTTCTCATGTGCATTTTTTTTAACTTTCTTTAAAAACAGCAGTTTTCCTGTTATTTATTTGTGAGGAAATAATCACCATCTAATTGGCTTTAATGAAATGTAGTAGAAAAACTATTTTTTCCCCAAAGAACTACATATTCCCTGGAGACCTACAAAGAGATGACTACAAAGGGTGGCCCTTTTTTCCTCTTTTTCTTCTGTGGTCAAAGTTAGCAAATCTAGTTAGGCAAAGAAGAAAACTTTTCTTTCTCTTCTATGCTTTTAACCAGATGGAGTATCTAAGAAATGTAATATATTTCACGACGGCTGGAATAAGAAGGATATTGTACATCTTCATGCCAAAATAGCTAATATCAAAAAATAAAAATTGATTTCCCACTCACTGATCAAAATTTAATTCCAAAGAGTGTCTTGTAATTTATCCATTCACTAAATATTTATTAAATATCTACCATATACCAGACACTGTTCTAGGCATTAAGGATTCAGTTGTGAGCTAAACAAATAATTCCTGCCTTCATAAAACTTAATTCACTGATGCAAAAGTAGTTTAAGCATGTTAGTAATACCCTGTTCCAGAACTGCTGTTAGTAATAATTCATGCTGGGATAGTGTTTGATAATTTAGAGTGCTTTCACATACAATTATCTTATTTAATCTGCAAACATGGTAAGGCAACAATTATCATTCGCATCTAGCACATTAGATCACTAAGATATACTTAAATTCACACGGGATTTACATGAATGGATCTGGCTATCCAGAAGTCCCACACTGAGGTGCATCTTCCAGATTCCTTTGCACTACTGTGCAATTCACCTCCCTCACACCTTCCTCGGGCATGTCATTTAGCTATAGTTACAATAAAGCTAAGGACTTAGCCCTTTTTGTGTTGTCCTATATGGTAGCCACTACCCATATGTAGCTATTTAATTTTAAATTAGCTAAAATTAAATAAAATTTAATTCGGTACTTTTTAGTTACACTAGTCACCTTTCAAGTACTCAACACCCACAGATCAAGATTTCCGTTACTGCATAAAGTTCTGTTGGACAGCACTGGTAATTGATTTTTGTTGTTTGTGTTTGTGTTTGTGTTTTGTTTTAGCTAATTTCTGAATAATAATAATGAAGACAAAAGATAGAGGGGAGACATTAAGAGCTGTATGTTTTTTCTTTTTTGGACCATTAAAAATGTTATAAAAGGCAATAACATCAACACGTCACATTGGCTTATCGACTACTGTAGTATTTTAGGACTGATTTAAAAAATAGGTTTTAGTTATGTTCTTAGTCTTAGGTGACAAAAATCTTTGATTCAGTTTACAACTAATAGTTCATATTTAGCAAATTTTATGATTTTTTGGTAATTTGATGTTTTTAATGCTAGCTAATTTGTTAATAAGAGGTGTGCTGGATGTGATAAAAATCGATTTTTATATGTCTTTTAAAAGATACACATTACGTACTACTGCTGATACTTTTCTAGTTCCTGGGTCCTATGGATAAAGTCCTTATCCTCGTATCACTCACATTCTGGTGTGTTCTTTGATACGTGGATGCTTCTTGTAGTGGTGATTCTACTCTACATTCTTGTTATGATCACAACAGTGACGTAACTGAGGAATATTAAATTTTATTAATCTGACCGTGTGGAAGATAAAGCCCAAGTTACCGGTGTATTAAATTTTCCTTCTTCCAAAATGACCAGTATTCTTCTTTGAAAGTTTAATTCTGGACCTTTGTGAGGTACAGCATACATGCAACACTTGTCAGGAATGTATGAATGAAGATGTTAAACATGGTTAAAGCAGGGAGGGGGATGGGAAGGATGGGGTAACTGGGTGATGGACATTAAGGAGGGCACGTGATATAATGGGCCCTGGGTGTTATACAAGACTGATGAGTCACTGACCTCTACCTCTGAAACTAATAATATACTATACGTTAATTAATTCTATTTAAGTTAAAAAAATGATTAAAAGTTAATACTTGGGAAAGAGTTTGACATTTCTTTAGCTTTTGCATTAGCTCAGCCTTGTGTTTCTCAGAATAACTTACTCATTCCAACAGAGTGAAAGAGAAACTCTGGAGTTAATATAGGTCTTTGTCTTTATGTCATGTTTGGGAAGGAAGGTAGAGACCATGCAGCTACAATAAAACAATAATGCAGCCTCACGACTTTATCAAACTTACAAGACTTTACTGCATACCTAAAATTTGATGAGGCTTATGCGCTCTGGACTGTGTTCTTGAGTATAATTGTAGTCCTGGAGATATTAGGTATAATCGTGAATCCATGTTTCCTCATCAGGATGCCCCTGCTGCTGCTCGACAGCAATTCTACACTGACATGTACTGTCCAATCTGTTTACACCAAGCCTCCTTCCCTGTGGAAACAAACTGTGGACATCTTTTTTGTGGTAAGCAAACAATGCTATATTTGGGGAAAGTGACTCTTTAAACCAAGACTCATATGTTTACATGGGCTGGATTCTTAATTTTGTCACATTTTGTTTTACACGAATGGGGTAGATTTCTTCTGATAGCCTGCTCTACTTAGTAGCCACTTTCATTTAGTGTCTGTGAGCTCAAAGATTAAAAAACACTAGTTGTTCAACTTCTCAATACACAGAAATGTGTTTCTTTGGTTATTCAAGTATATGAATACTGTGAGGAATTCACTGAATCCCTCGTTGTTTATCACTATTTGGTAGTTTCATTTATTATTCATCCTTCCCAAGGCAGGAAAGTTCTGTTAAGGACCCTGCCCTGACCTTCCCTTTAGCCCTCTTACCTCCTTTTCACCCTGCATCAGCATAAAAGTTGTTAGCCATTTTTTTTTGTGATGACCTCAGAGGGTTGGTAAGAGAATGATGAACGTAGAGCATACAGTAGGACAAGAAGGGAACATAGATTGCACACTTGCTTAGTATCAGTAAGGGGTGCTTTCTACCTCTGGGTGTTTTTCCTGACCTTCCAGAAATATTTCATAAAGAATGATATATTGTATAATCACTGCTTACTACAGTCATATGAAGTTGGGGAGAGTCAGTTATTGCATGCCTACTATGTGCTGGACACTTAACATACTTCATCTCCTTGAACCCCACATATGAGGAAACTGAAGCTGAGTTAAGAAATTCTACAAAGCGTAACCCAGCTGCTAGAAGAAAGAGCCAGATTTTAAATGTAGGCCTAACTTCAAACCCTGTGGTCCATTCTACTATGTGATTAGTAGCTTTTATGACTACTGTCTACTTACACTTATCCATTCACTAGATCTGTTGTTTTATTTGTAGTATTTCTATTTCAGTGGTGTATTCAAGATAGGGCTCTAATTGCTCCCAAAATGTACCCATTTTCCATTTTAAGACAATTTAAAATGTAGCTTACAATGATCCTTTAAGTTTCTTTTTCCCCTTTGTATCTGTTGTTTGAGTTTATATAGAATTACCTAGGTATATAGTGCTATTATCTATGGTTTGGGGGATGACATAAATAATTTGAAATCCTTATCAAGCACTGCTGGGTTTTCTAGACCCATGCTCCTTTAGTAAATACTGACCAGTCCCATTATTGCATCATCCATTAACTTCATCCTCTTCCCTAAGGTTTTCCCTAAGTTAGCTAACAAGTTATAAAACACTCATTTTAGTGTCTGTCTTTGTTGGGAATGGTAATGAGCTGCCAAATCATGAAATATCAGATAGAATTAAATAGCTATCAGAGAGAGCAGATACTTTTCCCCCTCTCAAACTTCTGCTAGATATTCCTAATCAATTGGACATTCTTTCCAAGTCTGGATATGGCCTCAATCACCCTTTAACACAGTACTCTAGGCAGGTGTTAAGAATCAGTGAGGTTTGGCAGGCTAGATGAACTCTCATTTGCCAACCCAGGCTTAGGTAATTCACTGAGTGGATAACCCAGTCAATTGAAAGATGGCTGTATTGTGTTCTTGGTTTCTGGGTCTAAGGTAATTGGGTAGATTGCTTCTGATAGCCTGCTGTACTTGTTAGATACTTTTATATACTGTCTCTAGGTTCAAAGATTTAAAAAAACAGTCATTCAACTTCTCAATAAACAGAAGTGTGTTTCTTTGAATAGTAGTTCAAGTATACTAATACTACATATATCAAGGGCTTAGTTCCTATATATGGACCTACAGTTCTGTTCCTTTACAGTGAGCTAAGAAAAATAGCAACAACAGATTTCATCTTACTTACATTTGCAACTCACATTGTTTTATTTAATTCTTCAGCAGTCTTATGAAGTGTTATACCCATTTTACAAAAAAACAGACTCCAAGAGATTATGACCCAGATTAAAGTCAATGAGTCATCTCTCCCACCATCTTATTTAGGTGTATCTCTCTTTTTATGGGGGGAAAGTTGAAGAAAAGGGAAAACCTTGAGCATATCATAGCAGATGTATGTGAACTAGAGCGTTTGATTTGCTGGACTATGGTTTTTCTGTGCAGTCAGTGGCCATTACATGATTTGCAAAGCAAGGACACCTGTACTCCAATTTGTAGGAAAGAGATGTGGGATTAATAAATTAATATATGTCAAAATGCATCGAATTTTGGGGCACCTGCGTGGCTCAGTGGGTTGGGCCTCTGCCTTCAGCTTAGGTCCTGATCCCAGGGTCCTGGGATCTTGGCTCAGCAGGAAGCCTGCTTCCCCCTCTCTCTCTGCCTGCCTCTCTGCCTACTTGTGATTTCTCTCTGTCAAATAGATAAATAGAATCTTAAAAAAAAAAACATTGAATTTTGGAGTGAACAAGTAGTAGATAACGCTGAGGAACCATTATGGATGTTAATACAAACAAGATTTATAAGTTTCGCTTTCATATAGTTTCTGTGTGAAATTAGATTGCTCAAATTAATATTATCTAACACAGCACTCTGACAGTAGGAAAAGATACCAGATATTGTTTGGCTTTTAAATTCATCTTTAATTCATCATACATGTTTTCCCCCATAGTCACTGTAATGTCCAATGTGGATAGCCTTTGCTTAGCCCCTTGCTTTGCTCACAAGGGTCTCTGGCATTTGCTCCTTTCTATTCATAAAACTGGGAGCATCCTCCTACCTGTTTTCTATATCTCAGTCTTCCCTATCCTACAAAGTTCAGTTCAAATCCTTTCTCATCTACAGATTACTCTCTGATGCATCCCAGAGTTCTCCCTCCCTGCATTCCCTTTGTACTTAAAGTTAATAATAAACAGTTTGAGATTTAACTACCTTCTGATTGATTTCACTATGTAACCTTGGTCTTCTCAATTTGACTGCCATTGCTTATTCTGAATTCTGGACATTAATTTGGTGTGGAAGAATCAGAATAAGGAATGCAGGAGGGCTAAAGCTAGATTGCTAAGACAAGAGTAAGAAAACAGAAAAGATCTTGGAGGCTGGAAGCACTTATTTCGGATTCACAGTGGGACCTGGATTGTCTGAGAAATAGGTGTCCTGCAGAGAAGAAATGAATTGGCCCCATAAATATCAGACAGGGTTTTAAAATATTCCTTCTTGGGGCGCCTGGGTGGTTCAGTTGTTAAGTGTCTGCCTTCGGCTCAGGTCATGATCTCAGGATGCTGCGATTAAGCATCCTGGTCCTCTGGTCCTCTGCCCCTCTCTGCTTGTTCTCTCTCTCTCTCTGTCAAATAAATAAAATCTTTAAAAAAATAAAATAGTCCTTTTTCATTTGTTAGTGGCCTGAACTTTAGTGCTTCTGCATGTGGCTTACTTGCCACTTTTTGAGGTCTGTGAACTTCCTTTAAGCTGTTTCACTGCTCATAAACACCTTCTAGCATAAAAATCAAATCCATCCACTACAAAAGTTGGTTCAGTTATTGAACTGGATTATAAACTTTACTAGGTCAGACAGCATGTAATCTTTGTATCCTTTGGTTCCTTGGTCACGGTTCTTAATTATTATCATTGATACCACTGTAACTTGGCTTTCTAAATTCTTAAAAAAAAATAGAAGTTGTGTTTTATAACATATATGCCAAATTTGGAACAGAAAATTTATACCGTGATTTGTCGGTTGTTATATTTGCAATGATGTTTATTTATTTTACATAGGAAATGGAGTATTTCTATTAAACTTCAGCATTGAAGCAGTTAATGTATGTTTGCTTTGGATTGTATAAAAATGTCTGTATCTTAACTAGTAATTTATAAAAGTATTTTCAATGGCTGGGAATTATTACTAGATTTGAATTTGCCTAAAGAGTTGGTTGGATGAAATAAAAAATATTTTAAAATAAGATGATACTATAAAAATATTTCAAATATTTGAAACTTTCTGAGGATTCATGGGCTTGGAAATTTAAAACATCGGTATTAATGGTTTTTTTCCTCATTAGGTACCTGCATTATTGCATACTGGCGATACGGTTCATGGCTTGGGGCAATCAGTTGTCCAATCTGTAGACAAACGGTAATGTTTGTATCCAGAAAGCATCATTAATGCTACTTCATTTTGTAAATTTTTATAATTTCTATATCTACTTTTGAATTGTTTTGATTTTTTAAAAGTTTTTATTTAAATTTCAATTAGTTAACATATAGTGTAATAAAAGTTCCTGATGTACAATATAGTGAATCAACACTTCCATTCAAGTGTCATCTCAACAAGTGCACTCCTTGGGCACCTGGGTGGCTCAGTGGGTTAAAGCCTCTGCCTTCGGCTCAGGTCATGATCTCAGGGTCCTGGGATTGAGCCCCGCATCAGGCTCTCTGCTTAGCGGGGAGCCTGCTTCCCCCCTCTCTCTGCCTGCCTCTCTGCCTACTCGTGATCTCTCTCCTCTCTGCGTCAAATAAATAATTAAAAATCTTTAAAAAACAAAAACAAAAACAAATGCACTCCTTAATCCACATCACCTATTTTAGCCATTCCCCCACCCCCCTCCCCTCTGGTAAACATCGATTTGTTCTCTTTAATTAAGAGTCTGTTTCTTTCTTTGCCTCTCTTTTTCCCCCCTTGTTTTGTTTCTTAAATTCCACTTATGAGAGAGATCTTAAGGTATTTGTTTTTATCTGACTGACTTATTTCACTCAGCATAATAGTCTGGCTCTGTCTGTGTCATTGCAAATGGGAAGATTTCATTCTTTTTTATGGCTCAGTAATATTCCAGTATATATATATATACATCCTATATCTTCTTTATCCATTCAGCAGTCAGTGGACACTAGGGCTGTTCCATAATTTGGCTATTATAAGTAATGCTGCTAAACATTGGGGTGCATGTATCCCTATGAATTAGTTTTCTTGTGTTCTTTGGGTAAACACCTACTAGTGCAATTGCTAGATCGTAGGAAGTTCTGTTTATCCAAAGCTTCTATAATGTCACTCCATTATTTTTTTTTAATGTCTTAAAGAAAGCAAAAAAGGGAAATTCCCTTCTAAATCCTTCAATTATAGTAAAAATCTGGTAAATGAATCCTCCTCACAATTCTAGTAAGTCTTCATTGTAATATCAGCAAAGGAGTAACTGAACTAACTAATCAGGCTTAACCAGATATTTCCCCTACATATAAAAAAATGTTTTTCCCTCTCAGTTTACTTTTAAGCTGCCCTTCTCCCGTAAGGGTCTACATAGCTTTATATGATGAATAATAATTTTTTAAATTTCTCTTTTGGAGACATATCGGTATTCCATGATCCAGAACAGATCAGACTATTTTGGTTAGTATAGGAGCTACTTCAGGGGGGAGATGGTAAGTTTTTATAAACAGATGCTCAAGACTGAAACATCACATTTTCTCAATTTCTTCGACAAACTGGGAGAACAAAATACCGAAAAATTTGAGAATGACGTTCTTAGTTATTTTAATTAGTAAATATAGTAAAATAGAACATTCTATCAGTTGTATACAGTTTTTTCTTAATTTCCTATATACTTATTTATTTTTCATTTAAAATAAAAATATCTCCCTTTCTAATCATGAGTTTCCTATATACTTATTTTTTCATTTAAAATAAAAATAACCTCCCTTTCTAATAATGAGTTATGAACATGTAAAAAAATAGCAGCTCCTTAAGAAGTCTTCCACTGTGCAAAGTGAAGTCCAGAAAGGATAGAGGGTAAAGTAAAGATGTCACATTGGAACACATACACTTACTATTGCTCCTCTTGGCAACCTCATTAAAAGAACAGGACATTTTGTAAAGGCATAAACCCATGGAGACCAAAAATGAAACAAAATGGTAGAAGAGGCAACAATTTTTCCAAAATGCTTTGTAAACTATAACCGATATATAGAAAACACACAAAACATAGAAGGCTTGCTCACTGAATTATCACAAAACAACACTTCAATAATCACCACTCAGATAAAGAAATAGAAACCAGCCAACAGCCCCCAGAAGCCTCTTCAGGACCAAATCTCCACCCCCTCTCCTAGAGGCAACTACTGTTTGACTTTTATAATAAGCATTTCCTTGATTTTCTTTATAGGTTTATTACCTTAGCATACACCTCTAAGATTATTATCTAGTTTTGTCTGATTTTTGGACTTTATATGAATAAAACCATATAGCATGTATTGTCACACACAGACACACACCCTTTCAACCTTTGTTCTGGCTGTCCACTCACCCCCATCACTGCCTCATTTTTTGGTGTGGAGAGGGAAGTTCAGGGCTTTATCTTCTTTCCCCCTTGCTTCTACATTCCCAAATTCTGCTTCTTTCACATTTGACTTCATATCACACGGCAGGAGGAAAATCGGTGGGTTTTTGTTGTCGTTGTTGTTTTTCGTATTGGCTCTCTGGCTGATTTGATTATCTGAGACGAGTCAGTCACCAGTGAAATTTATTTGCCAGTACCACCTCTCCTGATCTTGGGCTGTCTGCCAGCAACACTGGGACTAGGCCACAGGTCTCACGTTAAAGAATTAGTTCCACCCTGTCCCCTCTTTTTGGCTCTATCCCTGGCTCTTCATAGGGTATATATGTATTAGCAGGTGATATCCTTTGACCACCCATGAATTGCTAGAGTCTAGAAGGGTAGAGATAAAATGGTTTCTATATAATAGCTTTTGGTTCCCTAACTATAGAAGAATTCATCCTGGAAGTAAGACAGGTGGCAGGTACCCGTTCCCCACCCTGGTTCGCTGATACAGTGTCACGGGCTGCTGCGCCTGACTGCACCGCGCTCACCGCTCCTCTGCCCGAATGCATACGCTGACACACCAGTGGCCCGAGCTGCACGGCAAGGGCCAGCTTATGTTTCCAGCTTTCTGGGCACCCCAGGCAGAAGTCCTTATTCTCAAGCAACATTCTCAAGCGCCTTGTAACAGGTCTGCCTCCGCTTTTATCTTGGGTGTTGTGGTCAGGAAGGGGCAGGGCTATGTCTCCAGTTTCGGGGTCTGTGTAGCACCTAGGACAGTGCCTGGCCCACAGTAAGTGCTCCTTTATTATTCATTGAAAGATGCATTTTTATTAGCAAATTTGTGGAGAGAGGCTGTACCTGCTTTCCTACCACCTATTGCTCTTCATCACTCCTTTGCTTGGCTGCTTGGAAGACGTCTGAGTAGTGAGAAGTCCTCGTTTCACAGCTGAACTGAGGAATGATAAAAACAGCTAGATGATGTAAACCTAAATCTTCCCATTTTTATCTCCTTGTACAGTGACCATTTCCATAGGCATTGATCTATTTTAAAATGTGCTTGTATTTCAAGACACTGTCATCTTCGGATTACCTCAGTATGGTCCTGGGACATTTGTGTATCCTTACTTCTACCATGGAGGAAACCAGGTTGAAAGTACTGCATTATATATATTAGTATCAAGAACTACCTTTTTTGATGATGGTAGGGATGGGTGCTTGAGAGCAGCAGGTCCCTGCAATAACAATCTCTGTATTATGTTTGGTAGCATTCAAAGATACTTCAAATACATGAGGTTGAAGAATAATCATTTTAATCACAAAAGACATCCCTAATTTTTCGCTCTCACAATGATAAACATATATTTTTTATGTTACTTTTCTCCTGACTATTTTCTCATCATTCTTATATTTTCAAATATTTGTTAGCCCAAACAGAGAACTACTGACTTTATCCCTGGTGTGAACTGGAAAATATTAGTACCAGTGTTTGGTTGAGGTACCCATGTGATTTTATGGGAATTCAAATTACATTTTGCACTGGATTTTATTATAAGGCAATGATAACTTTCCTCCCCATGTTGCCTTTATTAAAGAAATGAGTGAAAAAAATGAGTGAAATAGAAATTTAGAAGCTTTTTTCATTCTATTGAATAATAACACAAAATGAAAAAAATTAATGCTGCAGAAAGGTATAACAATGCTTTTTTTTTTTTTTTTGTAACGTACAGGTGACTTTACTGCTAACAGTATTTGGTGAAAATGACCAATCTCAGGATGTTGTATCATTGCGTCAAGATATTAATGATTATAACCGGAGATTCTCAGGCCAGCCTAGATCTGTAAGTATTGTCATATACAGGTGCAAAATTAGAGTATAATGATATTTCTCTTTGGTAAGGTGAGATTTACTAACAAGTATTCTTTGACTATAAAAAAATCTCATTGTTTTATGTATGTTGGGTAAAGTTTTAACTTTCATCATTTTTGTCAATCACTAAGTTACAGCTTTCCTAAGGACTACAGTTTTCTATCTTAACAAGTACAAAAAAAGCATTATAAAAGTCTTTATGAAAGAGAGTCCAGAAAAAAAATTGGAGGGAAATGTAAAATTATTGACTCTCGTGCAAATCTAATATAGGGTTTGTCTAATGAGAAACTTATAACTGAGAACTTCTGGAGAGTTGTACAATTGTGTTTTCTACTTTTTATTTACCCTGGGCTTCCTCTTTGAAGTATTTCCCTAAGTAACTCTAGGTGTTGGGGAGGTTTTTTGTTATGTCACTTTAGTTACTCAAAAGCATTTGATTTTTAAAGAACACATTAATTTTACAGTTGACCTCCTCCTCCCACAAAAAAAGGCATTTGATAGATTAAAAATTGTCACATTTTACTGGCTTATTCCAGTTTTTTCAAAATCTAACAAAGAATTCCAGAAGTGTATGCATGACTAATGTACTTCAAAAATCAGAGTATTCTAAGTACAAGTTTATACAGAAAGCCTAGACTCTCCTCTGAGCTCTACAGCATACGCCTGAGCGCTTGGCTTACACCTCCGCTTGGATATTCCATCAGCATCTAACATGATATGTATGATATTAACTCAGTGTATTCTTTTCTCAGTCTCACTCAGCTGTTTTGGTTTCTTCCTTTCCCTCACTCCCCTCATCTGGTATATAAAAAAGTTGTATCATTTCTTTTCTCATTTTGGGAGATCCTCTCATTTTTAGCTCATAAAAATGTCCTGTGTCTGCAGCCACCATACTAGCCTAAGCCACCATCATCTCTTGCTTAGGATAACTGCAAGTGGCCTCTTCACTGTACTTTTTTCTCTGCACATGAGCCCGATAATATTTTGAAAACATAAGTAAGACCATGATATTCTTTTTTTTTTTTAAGATTTTATTTATTTATTTGAGAGAGAGATCACAAGTAGACAGAGAGGCAGGCAGAGAGAGAGGGGGAAGCAGGCTCCCCACTGAGCAGAGAGCCCCATGTGGGGCTCGGTCCTAGGACCCTGAGATCATGACCTGAGCCGAAGGCAGAGGCTTTAACCCACTGAGCCACCCAGGCGCCCCTAAGACCATGATATTCTTGTATTTTAAAACTTCCGATATTTTGGAATAATGTTCCAACTCCTTCCTGTGCTTATAAGGCCCTGCATAACCTGGTCCCCCCCTCCCAAGCCTCACCCAACATGCCTCACCTCCACCAGGCACCTTTCGGCTCTCAAGGTGCACTCCAAGTCTTCCCATCTTAATGCCATCACACATGACCCCTCGATTGGGAATGCTTGTCCACTGCCCTTCTCATGGCTGACTTCTCATCCTTTAGGTCCTTCTTAAATAGACCTTCCTAATAGAGGCTTTCTCTGATCAACTGAAGTATTCTCTATCATTGTTCTCTGCACTGTTCCTTTGTAGTATTCGTCACAAACCATACTCACATGTTGTTCATTATCCTTCTCTCAGACTAAAAGGGTAAGGACTTACCTCATGAGGTTAAGGACTGTATGTATATATTCACTGCTATATTCTCATCGCCAGTTTCAGTGCCTGGCATACAGTAGGCCCTTAATATTTGTTGAATAGATTAATGAGTTGTCTTTAGGAATTGATACTACCACCATCAGCCAAGAATATTGGCTATTAAAGTGCTTCAGTATTAAACACTTGTGTGCTCTTGTGCTTCCTTGCACGTATTTCTAATACCGTGATGTCATGTACATTGAAGGACATACAGTTTCAACTGTTGTGGATAACAGGTAAATCTTCTAGATGTTTAAACAAAAAGAAAACTTAATTCAATCACTGTTGTCTTCCACAGTTATTAGGCGGCCTCTTCTTCATCCAGCAATTTTTTTTTTACATATCCTCCAGTGGTATCTATAGGGTGATTCTTTGAAAATAAGCATGTTTCAAATTCAAAACTTACCACTGAACTTAAAAAAAATCATTTTAGTATATTCATTCTTATTTTTAAGTGTGAAGCATATCATTGCTCAATTATTAATTTTTGGTGAGTGTCAGATATTTGATGAGTAAGAAGCCCTGTAGGCGATGAAATTACAGTATAATAGAGACTTTTAGCTTTTACTTTGATATTTTCCTCATCCAAAGTTGGAGCAAGATTGTGATTAAGATACAAATATTTTTTAATAACCCATTTCATACTTCTTGTCTACTTATTATAGATTTTACATAAGTGATACCATATGAGAAGTGAATAAACAGCTCTGATAAAGGACAGAAAAGTATTCAAAAGATATACTGGCTGGTCACTAGAATATTTAAAATAATTTACCATAGGGGCGCCTGGGTGGCTGAGTGGGTTAAAGCCTCTGCCTTCAGCTCAGATCGTGATCTCAGGGTCCTGGGATCGAGCCCCACATCGGGCTCTCTGCTTGGCAGGGAGCCTGCTTCCTCCTCTCTCTCTGCCTGCCTCTCTGCCTACTTGTCTCTCTCTCTGTCAAATAAATAAAATCTTTAAAAAAATAATAATAATAATTTACCCTAGACTTGTGAAATTTGTACAGCTGTTTTGCTTTAAATGTGAGTTTCTCCCATAAAGAATAGAAAATTAACATAGGAACTCATTCTAAAAAGACCATTTTGGTTTTTTGTGACCAGTTTTCCAAAAAGAATTTATAAGATTATCTGGTGGAGTTTATAAAACTGCTTATCACTTCCTCAGTTCTTCCCATTTGTATCTCCACTCCCCTCTCTACTTATTTGGCACTTGTGAAACAAACAACATATATACTTGGACATATTGTAATTATATGGATTGTTAAATAGAACCGAACTGTGCCCAGTGAAATGACCACAGGAAGTAACTTTATTCCTCTGGTCAGTTTCTCTGTATCTACCAACCCCTGAGAAATGAGATAGTGAAGAAAGTTATGTTGAGAAGTCATGGTAGTTCGTTACTACACAGGACCATATAGTCCAAACAGTCTACTTAAGAAAATGCAAAGTTTGCAGGCAGACCAGAGGATAAACTAACTTGCTCAAGGTCATACAAATAGATATTAGTACTCTTTTGTTAATAGCTTTATTTAGATGTATTTTACAGCATAAAGTGCAACCTGTTTAAAATATGTAATTCAATGCTCTTTAGTGTATTCAGAGTAAATATAATCTAGTTATTGTCATAATCTAATTTTAGAATATTTTCATCATCCCAAAAGCTTTGGCATCCCTTACTCTTCTCCCCTTTCCTGTCCCCTCTCCTCAGTCCTTGGTAACCACTAATTTACTTTCTGCCTCTATAGATTGGGCTAGTCTGGATATTTCATCATTTCATTGAAATGGGATCATATAATATACGGCCTTTTGTCTCGGGTTTATTTCACTTAGCATAGTATTTTCAAGGTTCATCCATGTTGTGATATATAAATCAGAACTTCATTGCTTTTTATGGCCAAGTGACATATTACATTTTGTTTATCCTTCATCAGTTGATGGACATTTGAATTGTTTACACTTTTTGGCTATTATGAGTAATGCTTCCATTCATATTTGTGTACCAGTTTTTGTGTGGACCTATGTTTTCATTCCTTTTGGGTATATGCCTCTTGGGTATATTGTGGAATCGCTGGATATTATAATAATTCTGTTTAACATTTAGAAGAACTGCCCAACTGTTTCCAAAGAGGCTGTTCATTCCCACCGGTAGTGTGTGAGGGTTCTAATTTCTCTGAATGCCTCGATTTTCAAAAATTTATGTAATTTGTTAAATTCCAGCTGTGAAAATTATGCTCACTTATGTGAAAACCTAGTAATTGATGTTTTTATACATATTCAGAAGCTTAATTATTTTCGTAAAGGTAGGGTCTGGCATTCCAGAAATCTTTATGGCAATTAGTAATTCGCTTAAACTCAAGCTAAGCTAAATAAACATCCTAGGAAGGAATCCATTTCATCGCTATTCTTAGACTGTCAAAGCCATCCAAGTTAATATGTCTTTAATGTATACTACTTTTATATTGTCTGGCAATTTATAAAGGTCTTTTAGTTCTTAATAGTCCTTGTGACACATGCTTGGTTAGTTGTTGCCCGATCTCAATTTGGTTAAACCACTTCCGCAGGGTCACCTGACTACTAAAAGATTGACTTTGAGTTTAAACCCAGACCCAGCTCAAGCCTCAGTCTCTAATCCTATATACACTAGGTGCTTCATTTGGTTTATTTTACTAATTCAAATTAGAGAGGACTTGAGTTTTACCTTACTGTATCCTATATTTTAAGTTTGTTGACATTTTAGTTGCTTTTCAGTTATCTACAGCAAGATCTGTCCTATAAGAACGTAGTTATCAAAGAGCAGTTTTCTTTTTTTTACGTACATATAAAGAGCCGTTTTCAAATAAAATGTATAACTAAAAAATATGTGAAAATCCTTATTCATGTTAACTGAGTTTGCACATTGTAAGGAATTATATTATCTTGATATCTGACATATTAGATGACTAGTCATATTTTTTCTTCCCCCTACCAGATTATGGAAAGAATTATGGATCTACCCACTTTACTAAGGCATGCATTCAGGGAAATGTTTTCAGTCGGGGGCCTTTTCTGGATGTTCCGCATCAGGATAATACTTTGTTTAATGGGAGCTTTTTTCTATCTTATATCACCTCTAGATTTTGTACCTGAAGCCTTGTTTGGAATTCTAGGCTTTCTAGATGATTTCTTTGTCATCTTTTTGTTGCTCATCTACATCTCTATTATGTATCGAGAAGTGATAACACAGAGACTAAACAGGTGAAAAAATGTGAGTTTACTAAAATATTTCAGCTAATGTATGAAATCAGACAGAAGGGCCCAAGGCAGTATATAGCATTTGAATATTATTGTACAAGCTTAAAACCACTGTATGACAAACATTTGATTTCATTTGGCATATGCCTAGCAAGATATGACTGGAATTTTTACATTACAGGTTCTAATATTAAGGTTAGAATTATAATAATTTACAATTATATCTTGATTCTGTGTTGTCTATAAAGTTTCTGGGAAAAATATAGGATTATACAGAAGGGATGATTTTATATGTTTTTCTTTTTCTAAAAATTACTCAGATTAATTGGATGTATAGTAAGATATTGTTTTATGGTTTATCCAATTTTTCTCAGTGTGTACCTATATGATAATATATTGCTATGAAATGCATCTAATTATTTTTGTTACAATAAAATGTTGTACAATATTGGGGGAAAGTCACTGTGTCTTTTAGTACTAGCTACATTTTGTGCACTTGCTGCAGTTAGGCTTTGCCATCCTGGTAGAATTCTTTGCTATCAACTAGAAGTGGAAGAAGGAACTTAAAGTTTATAATTTGATTTCATGTTCTGGTTTATAAGACACTTTTTAATCAATAGAAGAATTAACAAGGTACAATACATTTATCTACAGTCAGCACACATGATTTTCTCAGTTGTGACATTTAAACAAGGGTTTGGTCCTTTTATAGGAATAATATATAAAAGTAACTTGTAAAGGGAAATTTTTTTCAGGAATTTCTGTGATACTTCAAACACATAGAAGTTTGATGCATTTCTGAGGAAAGTAGATTTTCATGGCAATGAGCATCAAAGACCTTGGGAAGGGTATAGGAACACTGTTTAAATTTGACAAGAGAAATTACTGGTGAGTCCACCAACAGAAATGGACAAATTTGATTTTCTCGTCAGAAAACTTTTGTAATACCATCCCTAGATGGCAGCATATAGCTCAGATTCCTCAGGTCTCATCTGCAGTTTTCTGTTTTAGAAGAATCAAAACCACAAGTGGTTTCAAATCCTAACTCCCTCAGCTAGCACTGATCATCTGTGAACTGGACAGCAGGGTCATCGATGCCAAAGGGTCAGTGTGGGCTCTGTCACCTTGCAGTCACCAATAGTCATACTGTCCATTCATGTATTAGTGAGCTTCATTATGTATTGATAGGGAGGGAAACCCCAAATCTATCACATTCTCTTAAGTTCATCAAGTTAGTCATCAGTTAATAAGAAGCTGAATGAAATATCCATAACAGTATTTTCTAATTTGGTTGTAGGACAAAGCTGTTGCTTGCCATAGAGAAAGCAATAATGCTTAAATATAGCACATTATAATTAAAGCATTTCTTGCATACTTGACATTTTATCCTTAGGACACTTATGTGAAGAAGGCAGGGCATCACCTTCCTTTTCTGAGATGAAATCCATGTTACAGTTTGGTCTGAAGCTCTTCAGAAATAAGTGACTAAACAGGTATTAGACTCTTAGTAAACTCGTTAGTATGGGTTCAAGTAGATGGGAAGGTTATTATGCGGGGAAGCAGGAGAGAAACTGGGACCTTTGGGTAGTCTTTCAGAACACACCAGAGTAGCATCACTTAGGTGATTCTAAGAGGAAAGGTCTAGAAAGATTACATATCAAGATTTCATGAATACTGATTCTACACTTCCAAATCAAATGTCCAGTATGGTGGCATGCTTCATAGAAAACATTTCAGCTGCAGTCACAAAGTTGAAAAGCTAATGAGTTGACTTTGTTACACCACCATTTACCAGACTAGAAATGGAGTTTTCACCGATTACACATTTGGTATGGGGCTAGAGCAATGTCACTTTTTGGAAAGGATTTAATTTTCTTTGCATGTATTCTGCTTCAAGTGTCGCATTTCTAGTTACAATTTTACTGTAATGGGAATTCCATCTAAGACTTTCCCAGTAGAGGTGTACTGTACCAACTTTTGTAACATACAAAAACACCATATAATGTGAAGTCTTATTAAACTGAAAAGGGAGCATGTGGACATCTCAGAATTTTAGGCCTGTTTATTATGTCATCCTTATTGGTCACTGAAAATAAATGTGAAAGGGATCTGAGAAAGTATTTAAAGCAAGTAGAGTTGATCAGTGTTTTAAACATCATAGTAATACTTCTATGATTCAGTTAGATAATATAAATCAAAGGAACAATTTGGATTTTTGTAAACTGCGATATTGTAACTTTCACAAAAACAGATGGGCCAACCCCAGAGGCAGAAGATAACTTTGGGCAGCTCTGTGGGGAACAAGATGGTGGAAACAATTTTCTGACTGTCCACTAGAACAGTGGTTTCAGCTACGACAATTGTCAGCATTTGAGAGCAAGAAGGGACTAAAGGACTTTGTCAATGCCTGTGGCTGTGCGTGCGGATACAAATCTCACAGGGCTATTTCAGTGGACTGGTGGTTTGGTTCAAACTTTGTGACTTAGGTTGTCAAGCAGTTATTCTTTTGAATAAAAACAACGTATCTAAAATTAAAAACTTGTGTTATATTCCTGTTTAATATTGTTTGCTTTAAAATTCAGAACTCCTGAAGTAGTGTTCAATATAATTGATGCAATGGCTTTTTTTCACTAATGGACATTCAGTGTCTTATTACATTTGTAATTAATTCTGCTTAGATATTTTTTTTAAAAAGATTTATTTATTTATTTATTTATTTATTTATTTATTTATTTATTAGGAAAGAGAGAGAGTGAGAGAGAGCAGGTCAGAGTGGGAAGCGGACTCCCCATGGAGCTGGGAGCCCGATGTGGGACTCGATCCCGGGACTCTGGGATCATGACCTGAGCCGAAGGCAGTCACTCAACCAACTGCGCCACCCAGGGGCCCCTCTGCTTAGATATTTTTTTTTTTAAATTTTATTTATTTATTCAACAGAGAGAGAGAAATCACAAGTAGGCAGAAAGGCAGGCAGAGAGAGGGAGGAAGCAGGCTCCCCGCTGAGCAGAGAGCCCGATGTGGGGCTCGATCCCAGGACCCGGAGATCATGACCTGAGCCGAAGGCAGAGGCTTTAACCCACTGAGCCACTCAGGCGCCCCTCTGCTTAGATATTTTTAAACTGAAAAAGTAGAAATGCTTTTGTTTTGAGGAAAATTATTTAATCTGGACAATCTATTCTGGTAATAAGGTGGAATTGCAATTAGAATTTAATTTCTTTATAAATTAGAATTAATTAAATTAATTCTAATAATATTTAATATTTAAATATATAAATATATATTATTAAATATATAAATATTAATATTTGATAATAATAAATAATTAAATTAAAATTAATTAAATAAATTAAATTAAATCCATAAATTGATTTGTTTTCTTAATTTCTCTTAATTAATTAATTTAATTCTAATTCCAGTTCCACCTTTTTTTAATTAAAAGGTGGAACTGGAATTAGAATTAAGGCTTGTACCCTGATTCCCCCACCCCTATTTCTTTTGATTATATATATGATAACTGGAATATTACCTTTTATTCTAACTTATTTTTTAAAAATTTTAATTCCAGTATAATCAATATATAGTGTTATATTAGTGTCAGGTGTATAATATAGTGATTCAATCAATTCTATACATTATTCTGTGCTCATCATTATAAGTGTGCTCTTAATCACCTTCACGTATTTCACCCATCCCCCCACCCATCGCCTCACCCATCACCAGTTCTCTATATTTAAGAGTCTGGTTTCTTCTTTATCTTTTTTTCTCGATTTGTTTTGTTTCTTAAATTCCATATATGAATGAAAACATGTGGTATTTTTCTTCATCTTAATTTCACTTAATATACCTTCTAGATCTATCCATGTTTTTGCAAATGGCAAGATTTCATTCTTTTTTTATGGTTGAGTAATATTCCATTTTATATCTATACCACATCTTTATCCATTCATCTATCAATGGACACTTGGGCTGCTTCTGTGTCTTAGCTATTGTAAATAATGCTGCAGTAAACATAGGGGTGCTTGTATCTTTTCGAATTAGTATTTTCCTTTTCTTTGGTTAAATACCCAGTAGTGGAATTACTGGATCATATGGTAATTCTGTTTTTTATTTTTTAAGGAAACTCCATACTGTTTTTCACATTCGTTGCACCAGCTTGCGGTCCACCAGCAGTGCAAGAGGGTTCATTTTTCTCTACTTCCTCACCAACACTTGTTACTTGCGATTTTGATTTTAGCCATCCTGACAGGTGTGAGGTGGTAATATCTCGTTATAGTTTTGATTTGCATTTTCCTGATGACCAGTGATGTGCATCTTTCCAGTCTGTTGGCCATCTGGATATCTTCTTTGGAGAAATGCCTGTTCATGTCTTATGCCCATTTTATAATTAGATTATTTCCTTTTTTGACGTTCAGTTGTAGAAGGTCTGTATATATCTTTGGTACTAACTCCTTATTGGGTATGTCATTTGCAAATATCTTCTATTCAGTAGGTTTGTTTTATTGGTTGGTTGCTTCATAGAAGCTTTTTATTTTTATGCAGTTCCGAAAGTTTTTTTTCTTTTTTTCTTTTATTCTCCTTGCCCTAGGAGACCTATCTAGACAAATGTTGCTACAACTGCTATCAGAGATTCCCACCTGCTTACTCTCTTCAAGGATTTTTATGGTTTTAGGTCTCATGTTTAGGTCTTTAATCATTTTGAATTTGTTTTTGTGTATGATGACAGAAAGTAGTCTAGTTTCATTCTTTTGCACATAGCTGTCCAGTTTCCCCAACACTGTTGAAGAGACTTTTTCCCATTGCATATTCTTGCCTCCTTTGTTGAAGATTAATTCACCATTAATCGTGGGTTTATTTTTTGGCTCTCTACTCCATTAATCCGTGTGTCTATTTTTATGCCAGTATCATATTGTTTGATTACTATAGCTTTGTAGTATATTTTTTAAGTCAAGGATTGTGATACCTCCAGTTTTGTCTGTCTTTTTCAAGATTGCTTTGGCTATTTGGGGTCTTGTGTGGTTCCATACAAATTTTAAGATTATTTGTTCTAGGGGTCGCCTGAGTGGCTCAGTTGGTTAAGCAGCTGCCTTTGGCTCAGGTCATGATCCCAGCGTCTTGGGATCGAGTCCCACATCGGGCTCCTTGCTCCGCAGGGAGCCTGCTCCCTGCCTGCCTCTGCCTGCCTCTCTGCCTGCTTGTGTTCTCTCTCTGTTAAATAAATAAATAAAATCTTTAAAAAAAAAAAGATTATTTTTTTTTAGTTCTGTAAAAATGCTGGTTGGTATTTTCCTAGGGATTGTATTGAATCTGTAGATTGCTTTGGGCAGTATATTTTAACAGTATTTGCTGTTGTAATCCATGACATGGAATAACTTTCCATTTGTGTTGTCTTCAATTTATTTCATCAGTGTTTTGTAGTTTTCAAAGTACAGATTTTTCATCTCCTTGGTTAAATTTATTCCTAAGCATTTCATTCTTTCTGATGCAATTATAAATGGATTTGTTTTCTTAATTTCTCTTTCTGCTACTTCATTATTAGTACTTAGAAATGTTATGGATTTCTGTATATTGATTTTGTATCTTACAACCTTACTGAATTCATTTATCAGTTCTAGTAGTATTTTGGTGGAGTCTTTAAGTTTTCTACATATAATATGTCATCTGCAAAGAATGGAAGTTTTATTTCTTCCTTACCAATCTGGATGCCTTTTATTTCTTTCTCTTGTCTGGTCTGTGTGGGAAGGACTTCCGGTACTATGTTGAATCAAAGTGAGAGTAGACATCCTTGTCTTGTTCCAGACTGTAGGGGGAAAGCCCTCAGCTTTTCAGCATTATGATATTAGTTATGGGTTTTTAATATATGGCCTTTATTATGTTGAGATATGTTCTCTCAAGCCTACTTTACTGAGGGTTTTTTTTTATCATGAATGAATGTTGTACTTTGTCAAATGCTTTTTCTGCATCTATTGAAATGATTGTATGGTTTTTATCCTCTTCGGATGTTGAAATATTCTTTTTTGAATCTGTGGCCTTATGTGTGCACCAACACCTTCCCTCACTTCTCTTCAGAACATTAAATGTACTAATGTACTCCAGGCTCTTTTTTGCTAAATGGCAAAGAATAAAACTGGGAATTGGTCAGAGTAGGAAAGGGCACTCAAGTTTTTTTTTGTTTGTTTGTTTTTTTTGTTTTTTAATTTTTTTTTTATTTATTAGAGAGTGAGAGACTGAGAATGAGAGGGGAGAAGGTCAGAGGGAGAAGCAGACTTCCCGCAGAGCCGGAAGTCCGATATGGGACTCGATCCCAGGACTCCGGGATCATGACCTGAGCCGAAGGCAGTTGCTCAACCAACTGAGCCACCCAGGCGAAGGGCACTCAAGTTTTTATGGCCGTAAGACTTAGTTTCCTAGGACAGGGCCAGTGGGCTATAAGAGCTATTGATCGGAGGTGACATTATTAAAGAAATAAAAACATAAACACTGAGCTTTTGTTATTCTCTCAGAACTGGACCATCTTCATGGCATCAGTGTTTGTTTTAAGCATCGATATACTGCCTACTAGCAAATTTGAGGTGTTATCAGTCACTGTCATCTTCACCTGCATCCTGATTTGTTCCGTGTCGCAGAAGGGCACACAAGAGGAGGAAATACCCAGTTGGAAACACTAAACATGTTCGGATACTGTCCTTATTCTGTCTTTCTGACAAGTGGCATTTAGCTGTAGGCCTTTTGAAGGGACTATAACATGTGACATAGGAGAGGGCTAAAGACTAACAGTGTTTTAAACTGGCATCTAACAGTTTGGATTTTGCTTAAAAACAAAATTTTGAAAAAGTGTTTAAAAATGCCTGACATTCACGGGGCGCCTGGGTGGCTCAGTCAGTTAAATGACTGACTCTTAGTTTTGGCTCAGGTCATGATCTCAGGGTCGTGAGACTGAGCCCCGTGTCAGGCTCCATGCTAGATAAGAAGCCTATCTCTCTGTCTCTCCCTCTACCCCTTCCCTCCATTCTTTCTCTAAAATAAGTAAATAAATCTTTAAAAAAAAAAAAACCACAAAATAATACCGGACATTCAGATTAAAACACTAATCCTTCTAAACTGTCTTAGAGAAAACCTTTTATTTATAGCTACATGAAAATTACTCTAATCTTTGTTTCACTAATCCTAGAGTATTAGAACTGGAAGGGACCTTAGGAAATGAGTTGAAAGCTATAGGTAGCTCCCCAGAAAAATGCATATATACACATGTATGTATAATTTTCTTTCATTTTCAGAGGATTCAAAGACCTGGCCATTCATGGATTCCAAATTAAGAATTCCTCATTTAGTCCCATAGCTTTACTCTACAGATAAGGATAATGAGGGCCGGAGAGAATGAATGCTAGGGTATTTTTAATAAAAGTTGTTTATAGTAAAAAGAAAGCATAGTTGGATAGAAATTAAAATCTGAACTATTAGATATTAGTGCGTTTAAAACATCTTTAGTCCGTATCCCTCTCCTACATCAACACAAGTGGCTTGTTTTTTTCCAGTTTACCCAACAATAAGACAAAGTTTACCCTTCTTGAATAATTATGATAAAACTTACCCTTTTAATGTCAAGGGTTACATTTTCTTTTTTCCTTAAAAACTATTAATCTTTTTCCTTAAAAAGTTGGTTAGTGAATTAGCTCTTGGCCTCTTTAGCCTTCAGAAAACATCAGACTCCTAACCAACCTTCCTCAATTTACCCCATTTATTCTCATTCCCTTAAATGGCCATATAAAGCTAAGACATATATTCATTTTTGATATTTATGTAAGGGACTAAACGAAGATATCAAATGAGTACATAAACAACTCTCCCATTCTGTAAAAGGCAATTTTGCATATCTTGTGTAGACCTTGTTTGCTTAATAAACTTTTATTTTATTAAAGTAGAATAAACACCAGGGATTTTTTTCAATTTTTTATTTAAATTCAGTTTGACAGATAGTGTGTTATTAGTTACAGACATAGAATTTAGTGATTCATCAGTTGCATATAACACCCAGTGCTCATTACATCAAGTGCTCTCATTAATGCCCATCACCCAGTTACCCCATCCCTCCATTCACCTCCCCTCCAGCAACCCTCAGTTTGTTTACACCAGAGATTTTCTAAGTCATCAGAATCAGATGATGAATTATCATAAAGCGAACACATTGTTTAACTATCACCTCTGTCAAAAGACACATTACCACCATCCCATAAGCCCCTTTTCATTGCCTCTCTACCCCAAAGTGAGTTCTTCACCTACCTTTTTTACTCTTTAAAAAAATAGGATCCTATATTTGCTTTTGTGTGACTTCTTTGATATCAGGTAGGAACCATCCATATTGTTGTGGGTCATAACTTCTTTACTTTGATTGCTGTATAGTATTCCTTTGTATGACTGTATCACAATGGACATTTGGATTATTAAAAAGGCAGATTATCATCTTTGAAAGTAAAAATGTTCCTGGAAGTCAGCCCTTGACAAGCAGAGAATAGTTATTTGAGCCTTAGGAAATGTTGAGAAGAAATGGGCAAAGGAGAGAAGAAAAACAGACAATGCATATAAATTTGTTTAGAGAAGATGGGAATTATTTTTCTATTAAGAAGTTAATTTGTAGACCACACAGAGTGAAGATTTCATTTGGGTGTTTTAGAATGAAAAATTCATTCAGTTCAAGTAACATGTTTTAAATTATAGGCAATTTACTTGATCAATAAATTTACCATTTCGAAGTAAGGAAATGGGATTATTTTCAGTAAATAATAAAAATGTAGATTTCACTTCCAAGTTATGGATAGCTGGAGGAAAGAAAACAGAAAAAAGGGGAGTGAAGAAGAGAATTTCACTGAGGGAAATCCAACCAAATAACGAAATTGACTAGTTCTACTCTAAGTGAATTAAAAATGATCACAAGCCTCAAAACGGGGCTCTGCATTGGTTGGTAATCTTTGCATGCTTCTTTGGTGGCTTGCATTACCAACCAACCTATGCACACTTTTATACATTTGTTCTCTTCTGACATTCTCCAGTCCTATACTCCCAGAGCTGATGACCCCACTTCATAAATTGCTCCCATCCTGCAAGTCCTCTGTTTGGTGGGGGGTATATAGCTCTCTTCTTTTTAAAGGCCATCTGCATCTCAGTAAAAGGTACCACCATCCCTCCATCTAAATGCTCAAGCCAGAAATTCAAGTACAGTCAACCTTAATACCTTGATTTCTCTCTCTTCCTCATTCTCACATCCATCTATCAGCCCCAAGCCTTGACATTTCTACCTTCAACATATTCTCAAATCCTGGTCATTCCATCTGTACTGCCACTATCTTAGTCCAAATTACCAACCTGTGTTACTTGCCTGCAGTGGCCTCTTAACTGATCTGCAACTGACGTGCACTGTTTCCCCTCTGATAAACTCCTTACCTAATAGCCAGAATGTTTAAAAATGTCACGTCTCTCTGCTGCCTAAAAAGGTTCATTGGCTTTCTGCTGCATTTAAAGTCACTTATTTCGGGGCGCCTGGGTAGCTCAGTGGATTAAAGCCTCTGCCTTTGGCCCAGGTCATGATTTCAGGGTCCTGGGATGGAACCCCGCGCGGGCTCTGTGCTCAGCAGGAAGCCTGCTTCCCCTGTCTCTCTGCCTGCCTCTCTGCCTATTTGTGATCTCTTGCTCTCTGTCAAATAAATAAATAAAATCTTTAAAAAAAATAAATAAAGTCACTTATTTCAACCTCACTTCATGCCCTTCTTCGCCTGGCTCCTTAGGTCTACACCCCAGCCTCCTTTCAGTTCCCAGAAAAATACTAAACTCACTGCTGCCACAGGGCCTTAGTACACACTCCCTGTATGAAGAATGCTCTTCCTGGCCTTCCCATTTTCATTCTTTACATTACTAGATTTTTTTTTCTATTCTTTGGTTCTTAGCAAAATGTTCCCGTCTCAGACTACCTAACTACCCCACCTAAAGTAAGTTAGTTAGCCCTCCCCTAAGCTCGTTAACCCTCTCAGCACAATGTTGTTTTTTTTTTTTTAAAGATTTTATTTATTTGACAGAGAGACACCGCGAGAAATAGAACAGAAATGGGGAGTGGGAGAGGGAGAAGCAGGTTTCCCACGGGGCAAGGAGCCCAATATAGGGCTCAATCCCAGGACCCTGGGATCATGACCTGAGCCGAAGGCAGATGCTTAACCAACTGAGCCACCCAGGCGCCCGGCACGGTGTTATTTTAGTCACATTTTTATTTTCTGTCTTCCCCTCACTAGGATAAGCTCTGTAAAGATAGGGTTAAATCTGTTAAATCTTGCTCACCAACAGCAAGACCTAGTATAATGCCTGCCATCTGCTCAATAAAGATCAATAAAGAAATGGAAGGTGGAAAAGGGAGAGAAGACAAGACCACTTCTTACTCCGTCACTGTTAACACCCAGGTATATCTCACCTGCATTGCCACAAAAGCCTGCCTACCAGTCAGTCTCCTGGCCTCTAACATGCCCCTGCTGTCTATATTCCACACAGCAGAGTGATCGTTTTAAAAGACTGGATCACTACTCTGCTTAAAGCATGTTATCCATCTCAGAGTAAAAGTCAAAGACCTTACACTAGCTTACAAGTCCCTACATGACCTCATCCTGTTTCCTCTGGCTTTATATTTGTCATCTTTGTCTCCCTACCCCGCCCCTCCCTGCCCAGCCCAGCTCACTCTGCTCCAGCCACACAGGCCCCTTTACTGTTCTTTGTATAGGCTGGGGACACTGAGCCTCAGGAGTTTTGCGTCTGCCTGCAAGGCGCTTCCCACAGATATCCTCCTAGCTAACTCTTACCCATTCCAAAACTTAGCCCAACTGTCAATTCCTCTATTAGGCATATCCTAACCATTATATTTAAAATCGCAACCCCCTCACCGCCACAGAGCTCCTTTCAGCTTTTAACATGTCATATGGTCATATGTTCTCTGCTTCCTCCAACCTCCACTAGAATATTAGCTCCATGAGGGCAGAAATCTTTGTCTTATTCACATGTATCCCAAGCCCCTAGAACCTAGCAAATGTTTACTAAATATTTGCTGAATCAATTGATGAGTAAGGAATTTCTGTGAACTCTTAGTTAAAATATAATTTTTAGTTCACAAGCAGTTATCACATTCTGAGCCATATAGACAGCAAACCACGGAGGAAATTCCTGCCTGTCTATCCCTAGAAATGCTAATAAACTATTATTTTAGTATTTGGTAAAGAGATATGGCTCTGAAATTATTTTAGGCGTAAGGTTTCTGGGCCCAGTTGATTTAACAAACATTTTCTAGATACTTAATTTATGCCAGACACTGCAAGCTGCTGGGGTTACAAGGCTAAGACAAAGTCCTCCACTTCAACAGGATCGTAGTTCATGAAGTGGGACAAGGACACAGATATTACAGTATGGTTCAAAATCATTTAGAGAAGTTAAGTGCAGTTTTCATTGGAACAAGAGAGGTGCCTAAGTTGGGGAGCTTAAGAAAAAGAAGACAAGGAAAGCTTGTTAGGGAACATAACCACTGAGGCCACATCGTGAAGGTGGACAGGTCAAAAACAGGCATTTCAGGCTAAGGGAAAACAGCCTATTTATGGAAGCCAGGAAAATGCCTGTCCTGTGTAAAATAGAATACTAGGAGTTAAAGACAAGTGGGTGGAGATGATGGTAAAAAGGTAGAGGTAGCTTTATTACAAACCATAAGAAGTCTGGATTTTATCAAGTAGAGGAGGTAGCTTCTGGGTGATGTGAACAGGTGTATGACAATTATTTAATGTGGAGGAAAGATTGGAGAGGCAAAACGAGACGGACAGTCAGGGGTTGTTGCGTCGGTCTGAGGGCCTGATCAAGACCAATGAAAAGAGAGATGGAGAGGGGTGGATTTAGTAAGTATTTACTTATTCTATACAATTATCCTGGCCATCAAAGGATGTAGAGGGTGAGAAAGAAAACTAAGGTTTCCGGTTTAAGCAAATGAATAGATAATTCACGAATGATAATCCGAAGGCAGAAAAATTTACATAAGAAAGAGAAGATTTAGGAAATCGTAGCATTTTATTGAGTTCAAGCAGCAGGGTGTTTAGTGTCAGAGGAGGGCAGATGATGGAACCCTGGGGAAACATCAGGATTTAAGGGGGGTTGGGGGGAGAGTAGGGCAAGAAAAGTATAATAGAGCCATGGAATTTGTCAATAGCCTGCTATCCAGATTTCTAGGCTCTAAACTACACAGAGGGGGGAGGTGCACACAACAGGAGGCACATGGTGGGAAAATAGCTGCAGCAGTTCATGATTTCCAGCAGCACCTGCAGAACACTACAGAAATGGAAGCCTTCAGAACTGAGTGTATGTGTCTTCTTTCATTGCTAAAATTCTGGCGCCTGAGCTCTCACAGGGCCTTTGTTATACCTGCAGCGACAGGTAATGGGATGAAGACTAGCGATGTGGGAAAGGGATCCACAAAGTTTCACTGATAAATCATATGCCATCCGTAACTGCCCTTTTAAATAAATGGGAAGATTATCCAACGACCTCAGCTTTAACATCTGCCCTCCTTTAGGCCACCAGACCCAAGACCGCGCTGCTCTCCACCCTAAACCGTCCCGGATAAATTAACACAAGGAAATTACACAGGTTGCGGAGCCTGGACCTACACTCACGCCCGCGTCCCCTCCCCTCGCCTCTCCTCCCAAACACTTCCTTTCTCCCTTCCGGAAGCTCGAGGCCCCACCCACTTCCGCAACGCCCGGCCTTAGCCAATGGCCTGCTTCCCAAGGAACGTTACCTCTGACCTCGGGGCTAATCAGAGACAGTGAGACAAACTCCTCGCGAGAGGTGAGGTTGAAGCTGCCTCCGCCATCTTGGAGATGGGAGACGGGCGATGGCTGTGGTCCTTCTGCTAATGCAAACAACAAAACGGGTACAGTAGTCATCTCGAGTGAGCTTATCATTACTGTAACTGTTGACCAAAGCTACAGAAGAAGCGAGGGCGTCAAAGCCCAGCGCGGCGACATTGATAGCAGCTTCTCCTGCCTGCTGCAGCGGCAGAAGTGAAGTGACTGAAGACCGGAAGGATGGTGCAGTCCTGTTCCGCCTACGGCTGCAAGAACCGGTATGATAAGGATAAGCCCGTTTCTTTCCACAAGTAAGTACCCTGCGCGTCTCGCGGGGCTGGCCCCTAGCTCGGGCTCGGGGGGCGCGCGGCCGGTTAGGCTCGGGGGCGGAGTCAGGCGCGTGTCCGCGCGAGACCTAATGAGAGGGGCGGAGGCAGGGGCGGAGGCAGGGGCGGGGCACGACCGGGCCCTACTCGCCGTCTCGGGCCGCGAGCGGTGGGCGTACCCGCCCCAGGGTTGGAGCTCGCACTCCACCGCCCAGGGCTGCGCGTTCTCGGCGCGCGTCGCCGCGGTGACCGTTTCTCGCTCTCGAGGGTCGGAACCTGTGCGAGATGTTCGTCCCCCGCTTGGAGTTGGCGTGTTCGCGACCCAGAAGCGAGGTCCGACTACCCCGCGCGGGTTGTGAGGTCCTCAAAGCTGAGAGGCACCTGGATCTCGCCCCTTGGGGTAGTAGAGAAGCCGGGTGGTAATAATGCTGTAGAAGTAAGTTTCAAATAGAGGCAAAGAGCTTTAAAATGACGAAGCCACTTTTTGTCATCCTTGCTGTGAATGGGAGGCCAGCATCACAGTAATTCAAGATTGATTTTTGGCCAGGATTTCAGGATATCTTTACCCAGTTTCTAGGAACTAACCTTTAGGACCTCAAAATTTTAAGAGAGAGCTTCTGGTACGGCCAAGATGAATACTTAAACTGTTTTCAGCGCACAGGAACGGTAACGTGGACCATAACAACACCGACCGAAATCAAGTATCATAATAGAAGTCAGGATGAGCTATTACGGGCGCCTGGAGGAAGCCCTTAGAAAAGAACCCACCCCACGACTTCAGGCCTGTTTCATTCAGAAAGTGCTGCAGTTAGAATTCTGGAGGGAAAAATGTTCTCTTGAACATGGGAAAAGAAAACTGCAAAATGGAAACAACTTAATGATAATCGGATGTCTGCAAAATGTGACACGACGGCATTTTCATTCAGCCAAATAAAGTATTTATAAATTTTTCAGCATTTACATTAACTTGTTTTGCAAGAATTCCCGACTATAAATAGATGATAGCTAAGAATTGAGAACCCGTGGTAAATTATAGGAATTATTCATAGGTAAATAATTTAAAAAGCAAAAATTAAATATTTCTTCAGTTTTCTTGGTCGTTAGTGTTTAACAGGGGATGTAGATGCATTTTATGTTTGATATGAGAGGGACCCAATAGAAATGAGTGCCTTACAACATAGATCTTGAGTGTTGATTGATGTCCCACCACCACCACCACCCCCTGCCCTCCACCTGGAGGACAAGAGAGAACACTTACTTCAGGATCTATTTCAGCATATCCTGGTATTACTTCTTTACTTACTGGAATTCCTGAAAGCTGATGAATTGACTTCCAGTTCTTTGAAAGTGTAGAAGTAGATCAGGAGATGGTGACACAGTTACATATGGTCCGCTCCCCCACAAACCCTATTTCTAATGATATCTCAGAAAGAATCTAAAAATGTGGAAAACCTTTCACTGGTACTGGAAGCTAAGGATGGCATTCACACATCAGAAATAGTTTCTGCTGGCTGTGAAATGATTAAATCAAAGGAAGAGCTGATCTGTCTCTCATTGTTACATATAAAGAACCATTTTGGGGGGACTAGATGGGAAATTTCTTGACAAAACTCCATTAACAGCCCGAGCATTTTGTAGTGTTTGAGACAGGAGGTGCAATGAGCTGAATTTTACCAGTGATTGCTACCACAGTTTGTATTTCTGGAGGCCATTTTCAGCAGGGATCTTCTACGGGCACTTTTACCTGTACTAGTTTCTACATGGTGGCCCTGTGGCAGCAGCTATTCAGGGCTAAGGAAAGAACTGTCCCAAAGATTCATTAGTTCTTCTTGATAGCAGAGTCAGGCTCTAGCATGCCTTACATGGAAGAGAAACTGGAACTTGGAGTTGAAACATCCTTTGGCTTCTCTCCAGTCTCCCCAGTTCACTAAATACTTGACCTGGGAAAGTAAAATCACAAATTTAAACTCTTCCCAAGCCCCCTTATCTGGGCCTGATGGACATATTCAAGTTGATTTTGAGGTAAGTTAAGATAATATTCTTATGCTGGAAATAAAAACAAAATGGAAGACTAAAGTAAAATAAAAATTTTTTAAATTAAAAAATAAATAAGTTCATGAAACTAATAGACCACTCCCTTTCAATGCCATTGTTCTCCAAACATATTATATAAACAAATAAATGAATGAAAATTTAAATTTATCATTATGATTTGACTATAATTTAATTAATTCATATTTGTCAGACGGATCCTGAGAGAACTAGAACCTTCTTTTTTGCAGTATGTAGATATAAACATGCAATTTTGTTTTCATTGGTAAAAAAAAATCAGTACAGATTCACCCTTTAGTATGTATTTTACTTGAAACTCTTAGTGTCTTTGACATGAAAAGTTAAAAATTAATAATTGAGATAGAGGAGATACACCCTTGTATATTTAGATGTGTGTGCAATACCAACCTGTATCAGTTAGTGAAAGTTATTTACTGTAATAGAGGAAGACAAGCAGTATTACTGCATATGTCCGTTGACTTCCCACCTCTGATCATCTCCTTTTCCCACTGCATGCACCTGTCTGTATGGCTGACTTTTATAGATTTTATTTATTTATTTATTAGGAAAGAGAGAGTGAGAGAGAGCATGAAAGGGAGAAGGTCAGAGTGAGAAGCGGACTCCCCATGGAGCTGGGAGCCCGATGTGGGACTCGATCTCGGGACTCCGGGATCATGACCTGAGCCGAAGGCAGTTGCTTAACCAACTGAGCCACCCAGGCGCCCTGTATGGCTGACTTTTAATATGGATATTTTTACATGTTATAAATTTTTAATCAGCCTGTCCTGTTTAAATTGTATACATCATTGTATCTGACATTTTTGTAACTACTCTGTGATCAAAAGATTCCTGTAACAAATACTGCTTTTTATTTTTTTTATTTTTTATTTAAATTCTAATTAGCTAACATAAAGTGCAATATTGGTTTCAGGAGCAAAATTCAGTGCTGCATACAACACCCCCAAATGCTGCTTTTTTAAAAAAAAAAAACAAAAATTCCATGCTGAGAGGGCCAACTTACATTACACGCTATTGGGTGGTCACTTTATTAAAAGGATCTTTAAAACAAGTACATTCTTAACTAAGGTGAATAAAAGCACAACCAAAAACTGTCAAAAAAAAAAAAGATAGCAGATCTAGTGTTTTAATCAAATGTCCCTTAGCTTGTTAACACCAATATATAAGATAGTTCTTTCCTAATCAGGAAAGTGTGGATGTGCTTTTTTTTCCTTCTAAAAGAAGGTCAGAGGACTGAATTCTGTCTTCTTCTTAGGTTTCCTCTTACTCGACCCAGTCTTTGCAAAAAATGGGAGGCAGCTGTCCGAAGGAAAAACTTTAAGCCCACCAAGTATAGCAGTATCTGTTCAGAACACTTTACTCCGGATTGCTTTAAGAGGGAGTGCAACAACAAGTTGCTGAAGGAGAATGCCGTACCCACGATATTTCTCTGTACTGAGCCACATGACAAGGTAACGTGTTTTAAAATACCGGGCTTTCTATTTATAAAAATGTTTTTATTGTGGAAAATTGAGAGTAATGTTAAGAAAATAAATGTTATTAGAAGCCATTACTTGTAGATAGCCACTGTTAACCATGATATACTTTTTAAAAATACGAAATGCAGTTTATTGAAGTTAAACATCTTCACACTAAGAAAGTCAATCTAGCTTTCTTTACTTTCTAGTAAAGTAATTTACTTTAAGGTCACTCTCTACCCCTACACGTATGTTGATATGTTTTGGGTTTTCTTTATCAGGGACCATTCAGTTCCAAAGCATTTCCCCCTCAGTTTTAAGTGTTTAGTATTTCATCAAATTTATCAGTCATTCTCTTTCCTGCATCCCATTTCTACTTCAGGTGAAAAAGTATAATTAAAACTTAAATTGTTTTCTCATTTTAGAATGTTCCTATTTCAAGGATTCACAAAAAAAAAAGCCTAATCTTTCTTTTTAATCAAAGTATAGATGGCACATGATGACATTACATTAGTTTCAGGTGTACAACATGCTAATTAGACAAATCTACATATTATGCTATGCTTACCACACTGTAGCTGTCACCATATAAGGCTATTAGAACACCATTGACCATATTCCTTATGCTGTACCTTTCATCCCTGTGTGTTGTTCATTCCATAACTGGAAGCCTGTACCTCCCTCTGCCCATTTTTTCCATCCCCCGCCTCACCCCCATCCTCCCCCTCCTCTCCCCTCAGGCAGTCATCTCTTTGTTCTCTATATTTATGGGTCTGTTTCTGCTTTTTTGTTTTTTCAGTTGTTTTGTTTTTTAGATTTCACATATAAGTGGAATCACATGGTATTTGTTTTTCTCTGGCTTTCTTCACTTAGCCTTTAAGTCCATGCATGTTGTCACAAAACGGCAAGAGCTCATTCTTTTTTATAGCTGAGTAATATTCTAGTGTGTGTGTGTGTGTGTGTGTGTGTATGTATAGATATATAGGTATACCCTCCACATACACACACAGAACATCTCTATCCATTCATCTGTTAATGGATGTTTAGGTTGCTTTCATATCTGGGCTATTGTAGATAGCAGTAGACATAGGAGTGCATATATCTTTTCGAATTAGTGTTTTCATTTTCTTTTGGTAAATACCCAGTAGTGGAATTACTGGATCATATGGTAATTCTGTTCTTGAGTTTTTGAGAAACCTCCAAACTGGTTTCCACAGTCGCTGCACCAACTTGCATTCTCACCATCAGTGCATGAGGCTTCTTCCCTTTTCTCCATATCTTCACCAACACTTGTTATTTCTTGCCTTTTTGATACTAGTCACTCTGACAGGTATAACATGATAACTTATTGTGGTTTGGATTTTCATTTCCCTTGTGATTAGTGATGTTGAGCATCTTTTCATGTGTTTGTTGGCCATATGTAGGTCTTTGGAAAAATGTCTATTCATAGCCTCTGCCCATTTTTTAATGGATTATTTATTTCTTTGGTGTGGTGTTGTATAAGTTCTGTATATATTTTAGTTATTAAGTCCTTATCAGATATATTATTTACAGATAGCCTTTGCATTCAATAGGTTGCATGTTTTTTGTTATTACCATTATTTATTTGTCAGAATGAGAGAGAAAGAGAGAAAGCACAAGCAGGGGGAGCGACAGGGCCCAGAGAGCAGCACGCTCCCCACTGAGCAACGAACCTGCAAACCTGATTCAGGACTCCATCCCAGGACACTGCAGACGCTTAACTGACTGAGCCACTCAGGCGTCCCACATGTTATTTTTTAATTTTAATTTAATTTAATTTTTTTAAAGATTTATTTTAGAGATTGTGCATGGGGGAAGGGCAGAGGGAAAGGGAATATCTCAAGTAGATTCCCCTGCTGAGTGGAGCGCTTATCCAACTGAGCCTTCCAGGTGTCCCACACTAGGTTGCATTTTAATTTTGTTGATGGTTTCCTGCCCTGAGCAAAAGCTTTTTATTTTGATGTAGTCACAATTGTTTATTTTGCTTTTGTTTTCCTTGCCTAAGGAGACATATCTAGAAAAATGTTGCTAAGGCTGATCTCAAAGAAATTACTGGCTATGTTTTCTTCTAGGATTTTTTATGGTTTTAGGTCTCGCATTTAAGTCTTTAATCTATTTTTACTTTAATTTTGTGATGGTGTATAAAAAGTTGTCCAGTTTCATTCTTTATCATGTAACTGTACTTTCTCTAACACCATTTATTGAAGAGTTTGTCTTTTCCCTATTATATATTTTTACCTCTTTTGTTGTAGATTAACTAGCCATATAAGCATAGGATTATTTCTGGGCTCTCTGTTCTGTTCCATTGATCTGTGTTTCTGTTTTTGTGCCAATTTTGATTCTGCAGCTTTGTGGTATATCTTGAAAACTGGGATTGTGATATTTCCAGCTTTATTCTTCTTTCGCAAGTGTGCTTTGGTTATTTGGGGTCTCTTGTGATTCCATACAAATTTTAGGACTATTTTTTCTAGTTCATTGAAAAATGTTGTTGGTAATTTCATAGGGATTGCATTGAGTCTGTAGATTGCTTTGGGTAGTATGGACATTTTAACAATGTCAATTCTGGGGATGCCTGGGTGGCTCAGTCGGTGAAGCGGCTGCCTTCGGCTCAGGTCATGATCCCAGGGTCCTGTAATTGAGTCCCATATCGGACTCCCTTGCTCGACAGGAAGCCTGCTTCTCCCTCTGCCTGCCACTCTGCCTGCTTGTGCCCCCCCCATCAAGCAAATAATTAAAATCTCTAAAACAAACACATAAACAATGTTAATTCTTCCAATCCATGAGAATGGTATATATCTTTTCATTTACTTGTGTCGTCTTCAATTTGTTTTATCGGTGTTCTGCAGTTTTCAATGTACATGTCTTTCACCTTGGTTAAATTTATTCCTAGGTGTTTCATTCTATTTGGCTCAATTATAAATGGAATTGTTTTCTTAATTTCTTTTTTCTGCTACTTCGTTATTATTGTATAGAAACACAACTAATTTCCATATATTAATTTTGTATCCTGAAACTCACTGAATTCACTTATTACCTCTAGTAGTTTTTTGTTGAAGTCTTTAGGGTTTTCTAGGAGGTTGTTCACTTCTAGAAGTGTCATGTCATCTGCAAATAGTGACAGTTTTACCTCTTCCTTACCAATTTGGATGCCTTTTATTTTTCTTGTCTGATTCCTATGGCTAGGACTTCCAGTACTGTGTTGAATGAAAATGGTAAGAGTAGATATCCTGTCTTGTTTCTGATCTTAGAGGAGAAGCTCTCAGTTTTTCACCACTGAGTGTGATGTTAGCTGTGGATTTTTCATATATGACCTTTATTATTTTAAGGTATGTTCCCACTAAAGCAACTTTGTTGAGACTTTTTATCATGAATGGATGTTGAATTTTGTAAAATGCTTTTTCTGCATTTACTGAGATGATCATATGATTTTATTGTTTGTTTTGTTAATGTAGTGTTTCAGATTGATTTATGAATATCGAACCATCCTTGCATTCCTGGAATAAATCCCCTCCCCCTTGATCATGGTGAATGATCCTTTTAATGAAATTTGAATATGCTCATATTTATTTTTGTATCTGTTCAACAGGGATATTGGCCTATAGTTTTTTTGTTGTTGTTGTAGTGTCTTTGTTTTTGATACTAGGGTAATGCTGGCCTCATAGAATGTATTTAGAAGTCCTTTCTCTTCTATTTTTTGGAATATTTTGAGGAGAATAGATATTAACTGTTAAAATATTTGGTAGAATTTATCATCTGGTCCTGGACTTTTGTCTTTGGGAGTTTTTTGATTACCTATTCAATTTCATCACTAGGGATTGGTCTATTCATATTTAGTATTTCTTCCTGATTGAGTCTTGGAAGATTGTATGTTTCTGGAAATTTAACCATTTCTTCTAGGTTGTCTAATTTGTAAAAATGTTATTCTTCAATTCCACAGGTGGATTCTTTTAAACTGTCATTTGTAGTTACTAAACTTAAACATACTCTGCATTATTGTTGTAGAAGGAAGATCTTCTGGAGCCACAAGAACAGCTTCCCCCGCCTCCTTTAACACCTCCCATTTCCCAGGTCGATGCTGCTATTGGATTACTAATGCCTCCTCTTCAGACCCCTGATAATCTCTCAGTTTTCTGTGACCACAATTATACTGTGGAGGATACAATGCACCAGAGAAAAAGGATTCATCAGCTAGAACAACAAGTTGAAAAACTCCGAAAGAAGCTCAAGACTGCACAGCAGCGATGCAGAAGACAAGAACGACAGCTTGAAAAATTAAAGGAGGTTGTTCACTTCCAGAAAGAGAAGGACGACATATCAGAGAGAGGTTACGTGATTTTGCCGAATGACTACTTTGAAATAGTTGAAGTACCAGCATAGAAAAATGATGTTTGTATTGGTTTTTAATGGGGAAACACCACACACCCTCTTCTAGCCTATAAAGGGGTTTCATTTGAAAAAATAACACTTGATTACTTGTATAAAAACAATTCAGAATATTTTTTTAAAAAATAAATTAGATATATACTATAAAATTATAAATTTTTTGTTTGTAATTTCAGGGTTTTTACATTTTAACAAAATATCTTAAAAGTTATAAACTAACCTCAGAACTCCAATGTAAGTTGGTTTCAAATTGAGGAGTTTTGTTTTTTGGGTATTTATAGAAATATAAAAATGAAAAGTAAAGTAAAGTGAATGTGAACAGTATAGCAAGGACAATTTAAGTTTAAAATTTAAAATTAATGCAGGTTATTAAAATTAGTTACATTGTAAGTCAGAAGCATAGGTCAGATCACGAGGTGTAACTTCTCAGAATATATATATTCTTATTCACATATTCTTATTTGTAAAGTCAGAAGATTTGTTTATCTTTCTTAATCACTTGTCAAAGATAAATTGACAAGTCAATGCTTACAAAAAATAAATTGGTTGTCTTCAGAGCAGGAATGAAGAGTCATTCTATACCTAGTCAATATGAGTAAATAAGTATGAATTTTTAAAAGTGGGCCCATCTTTTTTTCCCCACTGTCTAGCATTATTAGAAGCATATTTCCAGTGGAAGAGACATTCTTCAATAAAGTAGGCATTGTTATTAATAAAGTAATAAAAATGAGGGCCTGATCCATAGTATGCCTTTTTCTTTCATTATCCCCAACATTAAGGAGCATCTAGTTCCCAACTGTTGTTATATCTGTATCCAAATCTCTAACAAATGTGTTGTGTCAGAAGAGATTGATTTGTACCATAATATGACCCATTGATTTTGGTCACATCTTCACATAAAAAAGGATTTCTTCACTTTTAACACAAGTTAGAAATTATATCTCATTTACTTAAATGAGTGATTTGTATTCCAGAGCAACCTAATATGTACTGTTTATGTTACTGAATGTTGAAACTTAAACACTGAGGTTTCTGTCAAACTATGAGTTGTATTCTGACTTTGTGAGAAGTTTTAGTTACATATTTGAGATGAAAATATGTTCTGAGTAAACAAATACTGCCTTAGGAATTATCTACTTAGATTTAGAATAATTGTTCCAATTACAATTATTTTATATTTCAGAGTACACTGAGAGAGCTGAAGAGTAATAGGCCTTTTAAGGCAGTATTAAAAATGTGAAACAATGACATTCAAAAGTATCTTTTGTAGATATGGTTTTCAATGTAATTTACTGCTATGCTGCCAGTGGATAAAACCTTTATTTTTTATGAACCAGTATTTCAAAAATAGAAAGTTATAATCAGAAGATTACTTGAAGTTGTATGTTCTGATAACATATAGAACTATAAGGAATCAGAGGATGTTTTGTAGTTACTCATGGATCTCATTACTGTTTTGGAAACCCACAAAGTAATTTGGTTTTATATTTCATCTGTCTAGCAATTCCTGGAGGATATGAGTAAACATCTTGCAAAGCATATAGCTTATTGTCTACATAAAAGGATATGTTGTGTATGTTTGTGTGTCTGTGTCCCCAAAACCAAGAATCCAACATTGAATTATAAAAGTGGCAATCTTAATTACTTAGCATCTTAACATTATGATTTAACCTGGAGTTTCTTTTCATAACAAACATAAATCTCTGTTTGGAGAGAACTGAACAAGCAGCATGTATACCAGCTGTTTGCATTTAAATAAATTATCATAGTTTAACATAGGGAGTTTGAGATATAGGTGGTTATTTCTGAATACAAGATGTAACATTTGGTGAATGTTTTAAAAATTCATTTTGTCTACTGTATTGTTTATTACATTGCCAAGTAAAGGAAATAGTCCTGTTCAAGCACGATGAAACAGTCTGAAACAAATGGACACAGTCTCAATCTGGAACAAATGGGGGGCAGACTTATGTGAATTGCAGCATATTCTGAAAGATGACATTTATTTTAAGCACATACAGTAACATACTAAAATTTCCATTTATGTGTGATGATGTAATCTGGCAATAATGGTGAGAAGAAATAACTTTCTTAATAAGACTATTAGGAAAACTATAAAATCATAGAATTTTAGAATTAGAAGGTACTTACAAATGACTGAACACTAGCCTAACTTCCAAACCCTACAGAAATCTGTTTGTAAAATATCCATGACAAGTGGTCATCTATTCTCTATTTACTGTTTACATTTAAGCAATTGTTCTTATATTCTTTAAAATGTGTTTCTGGATTAGGATGGAATTAGTTGCCATTCTTTTTATACTTGGTTATAGTGGAAATATAAACTTCACTTTGAACTGCTACAGTTTGAACCATCAAATTCTGAGTTAAAGAAGAAGTTTTAAAATTTTGTAAAATAATTTAAATGTTTAGTAACTGTGTATCTGTTATGTGAACTAAAAATAATTGTCATTGCAGTAAAGAAACAGTGGTGTTTTAAAATTATTAGGAAAACTTTTTACCTGGAAGTCCAAGTACATGAGATCTTTTTTTTCTCTTAACTATAATTTGTGTAATTCCTTTCTTAGAAGTGTAACAGAAATGGTGAAAGCAAATGAAAATTTCACTTGATATGGATTTTTTGGTTAAATTAATATTCTCCCATCATCTCTTGCTATTAAAAATATTATACACACATACTCAACACCTATGGCTTTTATAAAGTCAGTAGTAAACATAAAACAATATACTTAAAAGTTCATATGATCTATACAAAGAAAACTCCCATTTGTGTTCCAGAATTTTTAAAAGATAGCCATCCATGAATAGCATTTAAAGGAAAAAGATCTACAAATCTGCTTGATTATTACTCTTCCTGATATTAGCAACCATGTGAATTGGATAACCAATGAATGAAGAGCATTGCTCTTGTGATGGTAACTGGTGTTTCTGGGCATTATGATTTTATACATTGTGTATTAAAATACAATCCTCAATGTGAAAGAAAAATGTCAAAAAGCAAACAGTGATTTACAAACAAGCAAAAAACCAATTATAATTATTGTACTTAAAATAATGGAAAAGTTTGCTCTTACAATTCCATGTCTTGATATCTTTTTTAGCTTGGATGTGTTTTATTCTGCTGAAACTTTTTTCTGAATGATAAATATTTTTTAAACTCAAATCTATTGAGAATTTTTATTCTGTTCTAAATTCGTAGTATTTGGGGTTTTGAGATCATAAAAATTTCATTTTTAAAATATCTTAAGGGATATGAATAAACATCCTTTGTTTTAAACAATTTTTGGTGAAACAAACTGTACAATATTAGCAACAAATAGATAACTTCTGGAATGGCTACATGTCCATGATAACTACCATGACTGGTTAAAAAAAAATTTTTTTTAAACAATGACTTAAGGTCTCTGCAAATTGTCTTAAGGGCATACAGCAAATGAAGAAACATTCAAGAAAATCTGAATCTCTAAAAGAACATTAAGAGTCTGGCTTTTTTTCTGTGCCAATAGCACTCTCTCAAACATAGTGAATATTCATAAAACCCACTGTACTTTCTGCAAGAAGTGTGGTAAGCACCATCCCCACAAGGTGAAACAGTACAAGAAAGGCAAAGCTTCTCTTAATGCCCAGGGTAAGTGGCGTTATGACAGGAAGCAGAGTGGCCATGGTGAGCAGACTAAGCCAATTTCCCGGAAAAAGGCTAAAACTACTAAGAAGATTGTGCTAAGTCTTAAATGTGTTGAGCCCAACTGCAGATCTAAGAGAATGCTGGCTGTATATTAAGAGATGCAAGCAGTTTGAACTGGGAGGAGATAAGAAGAGGAAGGGCCAAGTGATCCAGTTCTAAGCTTCATATTTTGTTATATTATGAAGACAATGAAATCTTGAGGTTATGTTCTCTTCAAAAACACACACAGTAAGAGCCTGGCGGCATTTACACCACAACTTACTCTTGCCTTAAACCACCACCACTGCTGCCACCCAACACACAGCTCAGTGCTACAGAAACTCCATTCTGAGTGGATATGACCAAGAAGACAATGCTCACTCTCCTCCCCATACCTCCTCAAGTTCTGTGGTATCTCCAAGGAGGGGCAGGCAGCCAGTATTTCTCATACCCCCTGGATTTGTGTTACAAAGGCTAATCTGCAGGCAAGTGCAGCCAAAGGTCAGGACTCCCTCCACCCAGCTCCCACTCAGGGTGGAGGCTTTACCCCAGGTGCAGCAAGCCAAGAGTACCAGGACTCTGATCACCCTCTTCCTAGATGCCCGTAGGGTTAAGTTTCCATGCCAGGGGAGGCAAGCCAAGAAGACCAGAAGCCACCATCCCAATTGAGTTCTGATCATAAAGTAGGCATATCAACCCTAGAAAGATCATGGCCCCTAACACTGCTAGTTACAGAGGAGTGACTAGATCCCCACCCCCTGCCCTGGGGAGAGGAAGCCATAAGAACAGAGAACTCTGAAGCTCTCCCCAAAGGAACTGATTTTATCTGGAAGAGTGTGGGGAAGTTCAGGCCTAAGGGAACTCAAGGAAAATGGAAAATTTCCCGGTAAAAAATTAAAAGGGGGCTGGTAGCTCCACCAGAGAACAAACTAAGTTATTTATAGGCTAGGTAATTTACCAGAGAGAATAGGGAAAGAGGTAAAAAGAGCCCTCCTGGTGTCATAACAAGCCTCAAAGACTAGCCTCAAAAACTGCAAAAAGGCCCAGATCTAATTGGATCAGACTAGAGAGCAATTTAAGCCCTAGGACATCATCAAAACGAAGAGCAGTCCATTGCCATGGAGCTAGCATCTGAGTTTGACAGGAGTAAAGGCAGATAGTTTAACAAAGAGATCAGGAAAATAGAGAAAGACCTGTTAGAAGCTCTATCTCCCCAGGTGACTACATGCATGCCCAAGGCTGCACCTTCAAAGAAATGAAATCAGAGACTTCATTCACCCTGAAGGGGAAATTAACATCACTAAATTAGTCAAGTAATTAAATAAAAAAGAAAAACAAGCACAACAAGCCTGGAAGAGGGGTGGGTGGTCCACTAGAATCAGTGTCCAAAGATCCTACTATATATAATCTTAAATGTCCAGTTTTTAACAAAAATTTATGAGATATGCAAAGAAATAGGGTAGTCTAACTCATGAGGGGGGGAGCAGGCAACAGAAACTGAGAAGGACGAGATATCAGAATTAACAAAGACTTAAAAGCAATTATTATAAATAAGGTAAATAAATATTAGTTCCAAAGAACTAATGGAAACCATGGTTAAAGGAAGGAATGATGACAATATCCCATCAAAAAGAAAATATCAAGAAGGTACAAATTTTTAGAAAGGATATTCTGGATCTATAAAGTGCAATAATTAAAATGAAAAATTCACTAGAGAAGCTCAACAGTTACTTGAACTCACAGAAGAAATATCAGTGAACTTGAAGATTGATTAAAACAGAACAAAGAAGGAAGAAATTGAAAAACAGAACAAAGAAGGAAGAAAATGAACAGAGGTTCAGAGAAACATAATACCTTTAAACATACGAATATAGGCATAATGGATGTACCAGAAGAAAGGAGGGTGAAAGAGAAATGATGGAGAGAGGGAGAGAGGAGGAGAAAAATATTTGGAGAGGGGTACCTGACTGACTCTTGATCTTTGAGTTACGAATTCAAGCCCCACCTTTGGGTGTAGAGATGACTAAAAAAAATAAATGTAAAAAAATATTTGAAGAAATAATGGGTGAAAATCCCACACATCTGATGAGAAACACTAATCTACAAATTCAAGATGCCTAACAAATACTAAGATAAACAGAGATCCACACCCAGATGCATCATAGTAAAAAATGATCAAAATCAAAGAGAAAAAATGACATTATATGCAAGGGAACCCTAATAAGATTAATATCTGATTCCTTACCAGAAAAAATGAACAGGAGGCAGTGGGATGACATTCAAAGTGCTGAAAGAAAAACCTGTTAACTGGGGGGCCTGGGTGGCTCAGTTGGTTAAGCATCTGCCTTTGGCTCAGGTCATGGTCCCAGGGTCCTGGGATTGAGTCCCACATCAAGCTCCCTGCTCAGCGAGAAGCCTACTTCTCCCTTTCCTCTGCCTGCTGCTTCCCCCTGCTTGTGTTCTCTCTGTCTCTGTCAAATAAATAAATAAAATCTTAAAAAAAAAAACCCACCCTGTTAACCAAGAATATTATATGTAGCAAAACCATCAAAAATGAAAATGAAGGTTTTCAGGAAGATGGTGCAGTAGGAAAAAAACACCAGGAATCTGCCTCCCCACTTAGGCAACAATGGCCCTGATATCTGATATAAATATTTGGAACTCTGGAATCTATTGAGGGCTTGCAACTTCCAGAAGAAGGCTTGAATGGTAAGCTGTGGTTAATATCAGTCAATTTCAGCTATTAGCTCAGTCACAGACACCCATTTGCCACCCCCAGCCCCATGACAGGCAGTGGAGTAGTTGTAGGAGACACTTATATGCAGTGGTGGGAGCTATGGTGAGCAATTCGGATCCTGTCCTCCAAATACAAAGATCTGTGTTCTAAAAGATGACTGCTATTTCAATCATAAAGGTGAAGACACAGATTCTTCTCTTCCCTAATTCGTTTTTTCTTTCTCCTCTTTTGGGAGCCAGGCAAGACTAAGACTAGGGCATTTAAACCATCCATCCATACAAGAGAATTAGAAAATCATTGTACATACCCAGGGAATAATGAAATCTTGGAGAAGACCTGAGAGGATGTTAAGTTTAAACTATGCTGACTCTTGGAAGATTCTTAGTAGATAGCCTAAAACAAGAAAAAACAAAATAAAACCCAGCAAACCCTGGAGAGGGGAGAGAATCAGATTTCCAGTTACCACATTATTAGATTCAAATGTCCAGTTTTCAACAAAAGAATCATAAGGCATGCCAAAAAAAAAGGGGGGGGGGAAAGTACGGCCCATTCAAAGGTAAGAATAAATCCAAAGCAACTATTCCTTAGGAAGATCAGTTGGCAGACCTACTAGACAAATTTAATATCAAAACAACTTTAATAAAGATGCTCAAGAACTAAAGGAAGACATGGAGAAAGTCAAGAGAATGATGTATGAACAAAGTGATAATATCAATAGAGATACAAAATCTAACAAGGAATTAAAAAGAAATTCTAGGAACCGGTGGGGCTCAATTGGTTAAGCCTCTGACTCTTGGTCTTAGATCAAGTCTTGATGTCAGGGTCATGAGTTCAAGCCTCATGTTGGGCTCCAGGTGAAGCCCACTTTAAAAAAAAGAGAGAGAGAGAGAAATTCTTGAGCTGAAAAGTACAATAACAGAAATGAGAATTTCACTAGAAGGGTTAAAAGGCAGATTTGAGCAGACAAAGAATCAGCAAACATGAATCTAAGACAATTGAGATAGCTGAATCTGACCAAGAGAAAAAAAAAGATTGCGGTAAAGTGAACAGAACCTGAGAGACATATGGGACACAAATTAGTAGACTAACATATGCATTGTGGGAGTCCCAGAAAGAGAAAAGAGAGAGGGGGGGTCAGAGAAAATATTTGAGGAAACAGTGGCTGAAAATTCCCCAAGTTTGATGAAAGGCATGGATATAAATATCCAAGAAAGTCAACGAACTCCGAATAGGACAAACTCAAAAAGACTCATACTAAGACACATTATAATCAAATTGTCAAGAAACAAAGAGAATACCAAAAGCAACAAAAGAGAAGTGACTCATTGCATATAAGGAATCCTCAGTAAGTTATCAATAGATTTCTCATGTGAAATTTTAGTGGACAGAAGGCCAGAAGGGCCACTGATACATTCAAAGTGCTAAAAGGAAAAACAAAAACAAAAACACCTGTAACCAAGAATCTTGTATCTGCCAAATTATCTTTCAAAAATGAGAGAGAGGGCGCCTGGGTGGCTCAGTTGGTTAAGCAACTGCCTTCGGCTCAGGTCATGATCCCAGAGTCCCGGGATCGAGCCCCACATCGGGCTCTCTGCTCAGAAAGGAGCCTGCTTCCCCCTCTCCCTCTGCCTGTCTCTCTGCCTACTTGTGATCTCTGTCTCTGTCAAATAAATAAGTAAATAAAATATTTAAAAAAAAAAAGTGAGAGAGAAATTATGACACTCCCAGATAAGCAAAAGCTAGGGGAATTCATTACAGCTAGTTTGGCCTGCAAGAAATGCTAAAGGGAGTTCTGCAGGTTGAAATAAAAGTAAACACCAACTTGAAGCAATATGAAGAAATAAAGATCTCAGTAAAGGTAAAAACAAGGGCTACTGATATTGTAACAATGGTTTGTAACTCTACCTTTTGTTTTCTACATAATTGCATAAACATTTAAAAAATAGTTATAAGTTTAAAAGATGGTATTATGGTAATTTTCATTTATAATGCCACATTTTGTTTTCTACATAATTTAAGGGATGAATACATTAACAAAAAATTACTTATGTTTTTGAACACAAAGTGTAATTTTGTGACATCAATAACTGAAAGGGGTAGGAATAAAGCAGTAAGGAGCAAAGTTTTTGTATGTCACTGAAGTTAAAATAGTATACATTCAAATTATAGTGTTATAACTTTAGGATGTAAAATGTAATCCCCATGGTAACCACAAAGAAAATAGTTATAGAATATACACAGAAAAAAAGAGAAGGGAATTTAAATGTTTCACTATAAAAAGAATTCAATTAAGCACAAAAGATAGTAGTACAGGAAGTAAACAAAAAAAGCTATAAACTGTATTGAAATTAGTAGCTAAATGACAGATGTAAGTCCCTCCTTATCAGCAATTACTTTAAGTGTTAATGGAATAACTCTAATCAAAAGACAAAGATTGGCAGAATGGATTAAGAAAAAAGTGATCTCACTCTAAGATGTCCCTAAGAGACTCATTTTAGATCCAAAGACACAAATAGATTATACATGAAAGGATGGGGAAAAGATATTCAATGCAAACAATAACCAAAAGAAGGCAGGGGTGGCTATCAGGCAAAATAGGCTTTAGATAAAAAAAAAAGTTTACAAGAGACAAAAAAAGATATTTTGTCTTAATAAAAAGTTCAATACAATAATAACATAACAATTATAAACACTCATATACCTAATAACAGACCGTGAAATTATATAAAGAAAAATTTGGCACAATCTAAGGGAGAAATAGTTCTTTTTTTTTTTTAAAGATTTTATTTTTTTATTTGACAGAGAGAAAGAGATCATAGGTAGGCAGAGAGGCAAGCAGAGAGAAAGGGGGAAGCAGGCTCCCTGCCAAGCAGAGAGCCTGATGTGGGGCTCGATCCTAGGACCCTGAGATCATGACCTGAGCCGAAGACAGAGGCTTTAACCCACTGAGACATCCAGGCACCCCAAGGGAGAAATAGTTCTACAAAAATGAAGATAAATTAAAAAGATTCTTAGATAAACAAAAACTGAATCTGTTGCTAGCCAAGCCAACCCACCGTTTTTTCCCCCAAATATGTTTGTTTTATTTTTCAGTGTTACAAGATTAATTGTTCGTGCACCACACCCAGTGGTCCATGCAATACGTTCCCTCCTCAATACCCACCACCAGGCTCGCCCAACCCCCCAAGCCTTCACTGCCAAAACCCTTAGTTTGTTGCTCAGAGTCCACAGCCTCTCATGGTTCATCGCCCCCTCCAATTTCCCCCCATTCACCCTTTCTTTCCTTCTCACAATGCCCTCCATGATTTTCTTTATGCTCCACGCGTGAGAACATAAGATAATTGACTCTCTCCACTTGACTTATTTCACTCTGGATAATCTCTTCCAGTCCCTTCCATGTTGATACAAAAGTTGGATATTCATCCTTTCTGATGGAGGCATAATATTCCATTGTATAGATGTACCACTTCTTCCTTATCCACTCATCTGTTGAAGGGCATTTTGCTTCTTTCCACAGTTTGGTGATTGTGGCCATTGCGGCTATGAACACTGGGGTACATGTGGCCTTTCTTTGTACTGCATCTGCTTCTTTGGGGTAAATACCGAGTAGTGCAATTGCAGGGTCATAGTGTAGTTCTATTTTTAATATCTTGAGGGATCTCCACACTGGTTTCCAAAGTGGTTACACCAACTTGCATTCCCACCAACAGTGGAGGAGAGTTCCCCTTTCTCCACATCCTCTTCAGCATTTGTTGTTTACTGTCTTGTTGATTTTGGCCATTCTAACTGGTGTAAGGTCGTATCTCGTGTGGTTTTGATTTGAATCTCTCTGATGGCTAAAGATGATGAGCATTTTTTCATGTGTCTGTTAGCCATTTGTATGTCTTCTTTGGAGAAGTGTCTGTTCATGTCTTCTGCCCATTTTTTGATGTGATTATCTGTTTCATGAGTGTTGAGTTTGAGTTCTTTATAGATCTTAGATATCAG
>CM052800.1:118850808-118901730 GCA_028533885.1 Nasua narica | reverse complement strand
TTGAGAGGACCATGTGGTTCTTCTCTCCTCTATTATTGATTTGTTCTATCACATGGATCGATTTGCGAATGTTGAACCACCCTTGCATCCCAGGGATAAATCTCACTGGTCATGATGAATAATCTTTTTAATGTGCTGTTGGATCCTATTAGCTAGGATCTTGTTGAGAATCTTGGCATCCATATTCATCAGAGATATTGGTCTGAAATTCTCCTTTTTGGTGGGGTCTTTGCCTGGTTTGGGGATCAAGGTAATGCTGGCTTCATCGAAAGAGTCTGGAAGTTTTCCTTCTGTTTCTATTTTTTGAAAGCGTCTCAGGAGAATAGGTATTATTTCTTCCTTGAACGTTTGGTAGAATTCCCCAGGGAATGCGTCAGGTCCTGGACTCTAGTTTTTTGGGAGGTTTTTGATCACTGCTTTGATCTCATTACTAGATATTGGTCTATTCAGGTTGTCAATTTCTTCCTGTTTCAGTCTTGGAAGATTATGGGTTTCCAGGAATGTATCCATTTCTTCTAGGTTGTTTAGCTTATTGGCATATAGCTGTCGATAATAATTTTTGATGATTGTTTCTATTTCCTTTGGATTAGTTGTGATCTCTCCCCTTTCATTCATAATTTTGTTAATTAGGGTCCCCTCTCTTTTCTTTTGGATTAGTTTGGCCAGTGGCTTATCGATCTTATTGATTCTTTCAAAAAACCAACTTCTGTATTCATTGATGCTTTTTACTGTTTCTTTAGTTTCTATCTCATTGATCTCTGCTCTAATCTTGATTATTTCCATTCTTGTGCATGGGGCTGGCTTGATTTGTTGTTGATTTTCCAGTTCTTTAAGGTGTAAAGAGAGCTGGTATATTTGAGACTTTTCAATTTTTTTGAGTGAGGCTTGGATTGCTATGTATTTCCCCCTTAGAACTGCCTTAACTGTGTTCCAGAGGTTTTGGATCGATGTGTCTTAATTCTCATTGGTCTCCATGAATTTGTTCATCTTTGATTTCCTGGTTGATCCCAGCATTCTTGATGATGTTGGTCTTTAGCCTCCAAGTGTTTGAATTCCTTCCAAACTTTTTCTTCTGGTTGAGTTCCAGTTTTAAATCATTGTGGTCTGAGAAAATGCAGGGAATCATCTCAAATCTTTTGGTATTGGTTGAGTCCTGATTTGTGACCCAGTATGTGGTCTATTCTGGAGAAAGTTCCATGTGAACTCGAGAAAAATGAGTATTCTGTTGTTCTAGGGTGGAATGTTCTGTATATATCTATGAGATCCATCTGGTCCAATGTGTAATTCAAAGCTCTCGTTTCTTTATTGCTTTTCTGTTTAGATGATCTGTTACTGAGAGTGGTGTGTTAAGATCTCCTACTATTAATGTATTCATATTAATATGACTATTTTGTGAACAGTTGGTTTATGTAGTTGGCTGTTCCTATATTGGGGGCATAAATGTTTACAATTATTAGATCTTCCTGGAGGATAGACCCTTTAAGAATGATGTAGTGTCCTTCTGGATCTCTGACTACAGTCTTTAGCTTAAAATCTAATTTATCTGATATGAGAGTTGCTACCCCAGGTTTCTTTTGAGGCCCATTGATTAGCCAACCTACCTTAAAATAAATAGTAGAGGAATCTTTTCAGACTGAAAGCAAGTGACACTCAACAGTAACTTGAATAAAAAAAAAAAAACCCAAAGATTGCCAATAAAGGTAATTGTGTAATTATAAAAGACAGTATAATTGCAGTTTTAATCTTAGCTAACTTAAAATGCAATTACATAAGTCTATGTGTGTAATTGTTATCCTACAACATAGAGAAATGTAATATATTTTACACTAACAAATGAGTGAGTGGGAAAAAAGCTGTACTGAAGTAAGGAAATAACACCAGATGTAATTTGAATCCGTAAGAAGACATGTAGAGAAACAAAAATGATAAATAAAATGTTAATAAACTATAAATATATACTTGCTCTCCTTTTCCCCCCTCAGCTTCTTTTTGAAGATATAAAAATATGTACATTGTAGGGGCGCCTAGGTGGCTCAGTGGGTTGAGCCTCTGCCTTTGGCTCGGGTCATGATCTCAGGGTCCTGGGATCAAGCCCCACATCAGGTTCTCTGCTCAGCAGGGAGCCTGCTTCACCCTCTCTCTCTGCCCACTTGTGATCTCTCACTCTGTCAAATAAATAAAATCTTAATATATATATACATATATATATATTTATATATATAGTAATATATATAGTAATAATTATAAAAATGTATTGTTGGGTTTATAACATAAATAGATGAAATATGTATAATAATTATAATAGATAAATGGGAGGAGAGGTAAGAGAGGTGCATAGAAGTAATGCTTCTATATCTCACTGAAGTTAAGCTGGTACAGCTCTGAACTAAATTATAATAAATTAACATAAATATGGCAAGCCCTATAGCAACCACTAAGAAAATAACTCCAAAATGTAGGAGGAAGAATCATTAAGGAGTTAAAATTTTAAACTAGAAACTTTCACTTCATGCAAAAGAAAGCAATAAAGGAGGAATAGAGAAAAAAAGACATGAGTGATACAGAAAATAAAATCCAAAATGCCAGATAAAAATCCAGCTACATCAATAATAGCCTTTAGTGTGAATAGATTAAACAATCTGATCACAAAGCAGAGATTGTGAAACCAGATAAGAAAAATAAGCTCCAACCATATGCTGTCTACAAGAAACACAATTTATATTAAAGATAAAAATAGGTCAAAAGTAAAAACATGGAAATGACATACCAGGCAAACAGCAATCACAGCAGAGCTGCAGTGTCTATGTTAATATCAGACAAAACGGATTTTAATGGAAAAAAAATTACTAGATGTAGAAGAATATTTGGTAATGATAAAAGGTCAATCCATCAGAAAGGTAACTATTATAAACACATATGCACCTAACAACCAAGCCCTAAAATACATGAAGTGAAAAATGAAAGAAATTGAGAAATAGACAATGCAACAATAATAGTTGAAGACTTCAACACTCCATCTTCAATAATCAGAACAATTAAGTAGATAGTTGACAAGAATATGGAACATTTTAACAGCACTATAAATAAATTAAACCTAACAGACCTCTATAAAACACTGCACCCAACCACTGCAGAGTACATACTCTCTTCAAATCACAAAGACATATGCTGGGCCCTAAAAAACCAAAGTCTCAATAAGTTTTGCAGTATTGAAATCATACAATGTATATTCTCTGACCATGATGGAATTAAGTTAGAAATCAATAACAGAAAGAAATTTGATAAGTAGAAAGAAATTTAAGAATGTAAAAATTATAAAACACATCCTTATACAACCAGTGGAACAAAGGAGAAATCATAAGAGAAATTAAAAAATACTTTGTGATAAGTAAAAATAAACACAAAGTATCAGTATTTATGGAATGTGGCCCCAGTCATGCTTAGAGGGAAATTTATAACCTATGTTTAAAAAAAAGAAGCAAGATTGCAACTCAATAACCTCACCTTCCACCTAAGGACATTGGAAAAAGAACAAGCTAAACCTAAAGTAGGCAGGAGGAAGAAAATAATAAATATTAAAGTAGAAATTAATGAAATAGAGAATAGAAAAACAATAGAGATAGTAAAAAAAACTAAATATTGGTTTTATGGGAAAATCAACAAAAAGAACAAACTTTAGCTAGACTAACAAACAATAAGTAAATGCCAATATGAGAGAGTTCTTAAAGGCATTTCACAGAAATGGAAACACATTTGACTGATAAATATATACAAAAATGTTTAATCCCGTCAATAATTAGAGAAATGAAAATAGAGACCATAATGAGATATATAATTTCATATTCATTTGATGGTTAAGAATTCAGAAGTGAAAAGGTAAAAATAAATTTAAAACAAATCTGTTAGGGACGCCTGGGTGGCTCAGTCAGATAAGCCTCTGCCTTCAGCTCAGGTCATAATCCCAGGGTCCTGGGATTGAGTCCCACATTGGACTCCTTGCTCAGGCGGGAGCCTGCTTCTCTCTCTGTCAGCTGTTCCTTCTGCTTGTGCTCTCTCTCTCTCTGACAAGTAAATAAATAAAATCTTAAAAAAATAATAGAATAAAATGAAAAGTAAAACAAATCTATTAAATGAATGAATATATTAACTGAACAGCAATCTGAATCATGTCTCATAAGAAACAAAAATACAGAATTGACTTTATTCAAATTTCATTCGATTAATATTACATTTTAACCTAGCATTTTAGTCATCATGTATATATGTAGCTCATGAATGAGTAAACATAAAATTAAGCATACTGAGACAAAACAGCTTCCATTCTATTCTTTTTCTGTTGAACAGGAGATCAACTTTGATGCTCAGTAATTGAAATGTTGTATATTGTTTTCAAATATCCTTCTCTATTTTTAACTGACTAAACCACCCAGGCACCCCATTTATCCTTAATAAATTAACAGAAAATCACTTGCTTATCGTAGAGTTCCCAAACAAGGACAAAAAATAGATGTATTATTGAAAAAAAAAAAGTCTGATAATACCAAGAATTAGAGAGAATATATACCAATGTGGTATCTTACATATTGCTAGTAAGATTGTATACTGGTACACCCATTTTGAGAAATGATTTAGCATATAAACTAGCACATCAGGGCGCCTGGGTGGCTCAGTGGGTTAAAGCCTCCACCTTCGACTCAGGTCATGATCTCAGGGTCCTGGGATTGAGCCCTGCATCAGGCTCTCTGCTCAGCAGGGAGCCTGCTTCCCCCTCTCTCTCTATGTGCCTCTCTACCTACTTGTGATCTCTCTGTCAAATAAATAAATAAAATCTTTTAAAAAAAATATAGATGTTTAAACTAGCACATCCATTGTATTTATATATCTAAGAGAAATTCTTACACATATGCACCAGAGACATGTACCAGACTGTTCATAGAAACACTGTTAGAAAGAAAAGAAAAAAGGAAGTAATTGAATCACCATTGATAGGAGAATTGATGCACACAATAGTATTTCATATAAAAATGAAAATGAATGAATTAGAGCTCATGAAAAAATGTGGATGAATCATAATAAAATAACACGTGATAAAAGCAAGTCTTAGAACACAATGTGTAGTTTTTTACCCTTTTTTGAAGTATGAAACCAACATTAAGTAATATATTGTTGAGCTGTATAGGTAGATAACTTAGTTTTTTAAGAAGGTATTTAGGAGTAACACAAAATTCAAGATGGTGGTTATCTCTGGGAGGAGAAAAGCTAAAGGACAAAATGAGAGCCTTTAAGTAGATGCAAATTATTGGTAATAGTCTAGTTCTAGGATTGAGTGTGTTGGTATGTACCTAATATACTATTAAACAAGCTAATATAGAAAAATAAAAAATGAACACAAATTAAAGGAACAAAGCAAAAGAGTACCATATATGGGCCAATGATGACAGTGGGTTATGAATAAAGGATTAACTAGTTAATATAATTTTGTATACCCGAGGTTCAAAAAAAAAAAAAAAAAAGGAGGGGGGAAAGCAACACATAGCCAATCTATTAACAGTCAATATACATCAGACACCTTACAAAACACTTCATACCATTTGACCCTCAGGACATGTGAGCAAGTCAGGAAGACACTATTATTATCCTCGTGCTACAGATGGAACCACTGAAGGACAAAGAAAATCCCACAGTTAGAGGCAGAGCTAGGATTTGAATGCTAGCAGCTTGACGCAAAAATTGGCACCCTTAACCATCACGATGTGCTGCCTTCCCTGAGGAGTAGAAAAGTGATCCTGACTCTAGATGAGAGGAGTGTATAGTAGAGAAAACCATGCCTATTAGACATGATACTATTCTTTTCAAAGCAAAGAATCTGAAAAACCAGGTCTTGACTAGGATTCTAGACTCTTAAGAAAAAGAAATGGTTACATATTTTGAACATTTTGAATTCTAGCCTCTCGGGAGGAAGTATTTGGAAGCAAGTTGGAAATGACCTCAGAGACTTACTTGCACAAATTTCAGGATATGTAGGAAGCTTATGAATAATGGATGAAACTTAAGGGTGTTATGCTAACTGAAAGAAATCAGAGAAAGACAAATACTGTATGATCTCACCTGCATGTGGAGTACAAAAATGCTGAACTCAGAAACTAGAGAGTGGAGTGGTGGTTATCAAAAACTGGGTGGGTAGGGTAAATGGGAGATGTCGGTCAAAGGGTACAAACTTCCAAGTTATAAGACAAATAAGTTCTGGGGATCTATTGTATGGCATGGTGATTATAGTTAATAATAGTGTACTATACACTTGAAAGCTGCTAAGAGATCTTAGATGTTTTCATTACCAAAAAAACCAAAAACAAAAACAAACCTGATGAAGGTATTAGCTAATGCTATGGTAGTACTCATTTTGCAATATATAAATGTAGCAAATCAGCATATCATACACTTTAAACTTACTGTTATATGTCAATTATATCTCAGTGAAGCTGGAAAAAAAGAATTCATGATAATGAATTTAAATCACTGAATAATTACTTTAAAAATTATTATTATTGTTATTCATGCAGAAAGCATTTCTATATGGTAAAGTACTTTTCATTTGAAGTTTTGGTTATATTTTGATTTACATTATTCTAAGTTAAAAGTTAAAATCTGATTCAGGTAATGATGAATAAAGATCCTATCATATAGATTTTATATTATTCTGCTATATGAAATCCTCACTTAACTTAGAAATGGTAGTTTTTAGCCCTGTAATAAATCTTATTTTTTTCTTGATGAGCAATCATAAGTTTTCTTTTTTAAAATTTATTTAAATTCAGTTAATTAACATATAGTGTATTATTAGTTTCAGAAAAGAGTTCAATGAATCATCAGTTGTATATAGCACCCAGTGCTCAATACATCACGTGCCCTCCCTAATGCCTGTCTTCCAGTTACCCCATCCCCCACCCCCTCCCCTCTGCCACCCTCAGTTTGTTTCTTATAGTTAAGAGTCTCTTATGGTTTGTTTCCCTCTCTGATTTCATCTTATTTTATTTTTCCTTCCCCTATGATCCTCTGTTTTGTTTCTTGAATTCCACATATGAATGAAATCATGATATTTGTCTCTGACTGACTTATTTCACTTAGCATAATACCCTCTAGTTCCAACCACATCTGTGCAAATGGTAGGATTTCCATTTTTTTGTTGACTGAGTAATATTGCAGTGTGTGTGTGTGTGTGTGTATCACTTCTTTATCCATTCATCTCTCGATGGACATCTGGGCTCTTTCCCAAAACCATTTATTGAAGAGACAATCTTTTTTCCATTGGTTGACCATACAATTGAGGGTTCATTTCTGGGTTCTCTATTCTGTTTCATTGACCTATGTGTCTATTTTGGTGCCAATACCATACTGACTTGATGATTACAGCTTTGTAATAGAGCTTGAAGTCTGGGATTGTGAGGCCACCAGTTTTGGTTTTCTTTTTTGGCATTCCTCTGGCTATTTGTTTTTTTTTCTGATTCCATACAAGTTTTTTTTTCTTTAACATTTTATTTACTTATTTAACAGAGAGAGAGAGACAGAGACAGAGAGAGAGAGATCACAAGTAAGCAGAGAAGCAGGCAGAGAGAGAGGGGGGAAGCAGGCTCCCTGCTGAGCAGAGAGGCCCATGCAGGGCTTGATTCCAGGACCCTGAGATCATGACCTGAGCTGCAGGCAGAGGCTTTAACCCACTGAGCCACGCGGGCACCCCTGATTCCATACAAGTTTTAAGATATTTATTCTAGTTCTGTGAAAAAGGTTGATGGTATTTTGATAGGGATTACACTGAATGTATAGATTGCTCAGGTAGAATAGATATTTTAACAATATTTGTTCTTTCAGTCTGTGAGCATGGAATGTTTTGCCATTTGTTTATGTCTTCTTTAATTTCTCTCATGAGTGTTCTACTGTTTTCTGAGTACAGATCCTTTGCCTCTTTGGCTAGGTTTATCCCTAGGTACCTTATGGTTTTGGGTGCAATTGTAAGTGGGATTGATTTCTTAATTTCTCTTTCTTCTGTCTCATTGTTAGTGTATAGAGATGCAGCTGATTTCTGTGCATTGATTTTATATCCTGCCACTTTGCTGAATTCCTGTATGAGTTTTAGCAATTTTAGGGTAGAGTCTTTTGGGTTTTCCACATAAAGTATCATATCATCTGCAAAGAGTGAGAGTTCAAGTTCTTCTTCGCTGATTTGGATGCCTTTTATTTCTTTTTGTTGTTTGATCATTGAGTCCAGGCTAGTACTATGTTGAACAACAGTGGTGAGAGTGGACATCCCTGCTATGTTCCCGACCTTAGGTGAAAAGCTCTCAGTTTTTTCCCCATTGAGAATGATATTCACTGTGGGCTTTTCATAGATGGTTTTCATGATATTGAGGTATATTTCTTCTATCCTTACACTGTGAAGAGTTTTAATCAAGAAAGGATGCTGCATTTTATCAAATGCTTTTTTGCGTCTATTAAGAGGATCATATGGTTCTTGTCTTTTCTTTTATTTATGTAGTGTATCACATTGATTGAATTGTAGATGTTGAACTACCCTTGCAGCCGAGGAATAAATCCTACTTGGTTGTATTGAAAAATCCTTTTAATGTACTGTTGGATCTTATTGGCTAGTATGTTGGTGAGAATTTTTTCATCATGTTCGTCAGGGATATTGGTCTATAATTCTCCTTTTTGGTGGGGTCTTTGTCTGGTTTTGGAGTCAAAGTAATGCTGGCCTCATAGAAAGAGTTGGGAAATTTTCCTTCCATTTTGGTTTTTTGTAACAACTTCAAAAGAACAGGTATTAATTCTTCTTTAAATGTTTGGTAGATACTTACCTGGCAGGGGAGACACCATGATCACAAAGGTGGTTTTCCCAGGGCGAGGCTTATCTGATGCACTCTGGATGTGCTGACCCCTGTGATTTCCCCAAATGTGGGAAACTCAACTGCATAATTTGTGGTAGTGGGGGACTGTGTTCATGCTTTCCCAATTAAAAAAAAAATGTTTGGTAGGATTCCCCTGGGAAGTCATCTGGACCTGGGCTCTTGTTTGTTGGGAAATTTTTGATTACTGCTTCAATTTCCTTGCTGCTTATGGGTCTTTTCAAATTTTCTGTTTCTTCCTCTTCCAGTTTTGGTAGTTTATATGTTTCTAGGAGTTTATCCATTTCTTCCAGATTGCCTTATTTGTTAGCATATAATTGCTCATAATGTTTTCTTAGAATTGTTTGTATTTCTTTGGCACTAGTTGTGATCTTTCCTCCTTCATTCATGATTTTATTAATTTAGGTCCTTTCTCTTTTCTTTTTGATAAGTCTGGCCAGTAGTTTATTGATTTTATTAATTCTTTCGAAGAGCCAGCTCCTAATTTCATTGATCTGTTCTACTGTTCTCTTGGTTTATATTTCATTGATTTCTGCTCTAATCTTTAATAATTCTCTTCTTCTGCTGGGTTTAGGTTTTATTTGCTGTTCTTTCTCCAGCTCCTTTAGGTGTAGGGTTAGGTTGTGTATTTGAGACCTTTCTTGTTTCTTAAGAAAGACTTGTATTGCTATATACTTTCCTCTCAGGACTGCCTTTGCTGCATCTCAAAGGTTTTGAACAGTTTTTTTTCATTTTCATTTGTTTCCATGAAGTTTTAAAAATTCTTCTCTAATTTCCTTGGTGACTCATTCATTCTTTAGCAGGATACTCTTTAGCCCCCACGTATTTGAGTTCTTTCCAAATTTATTCTCATGATTGAGTTCCAGTTTCAAATTATTTTGGTCTGAAAATATGCAGGGAATGATACCAATCTTTTGGTATCAGTTGAGACTTGATTTGTGACCAAGTATGTGACCTATTGTGGAGAATGTTCCATTCACACTTGAGAAGAATGTGTATTCTGTTGCTTTAGGACAGAATGCTCTGAATATATATGTGAAGTCCATCTGGTTCTGTGTTTCATTCAAAGCCCTTGTTTCCTTTTTGATCTCCTGCTTAGACGATCTGTCCATTATAGCGAGTGGGGTGTTAAAGTCTCCTCCTATTATTGTATTATTATCAATATGTTTCTTTAATTTTGTTATCAAATGGTTTATATAATTGCTCCCATGCAATGGGGCATAAATATGTACAATTGTTAGATCTTCTTGTTGGATAGACCCTTTAATTATAATATAGTGTCCTTCTTCATCTCTTCTTTACAGTCTTTGGTTTAAAATCTAAGTCGTCTGATATAAGGATTGCCATCCTAGCTTTCTTTTAATATCCGTTAGCACAGTAAATTGTTTTCCACCCCCTCGCTTTAACTCTGGAGGTGTCTTTGTGTCTAAAATGAATCTCTTGCACACAGCATATTGATGGGGCTTGCTTTTTTATCCAATCTGACACTGCATGTCTTTAGATTGTTGCATTTAGTCCATTTATATTCAGAGTAATTATTGAAAGATATGAATTTAGTGCAATTGTATTACCTGTAAAGTCACTATTTCATTATATTGTCTCTTCTATTCTGGTCTATGTTACTTTTGGGTTCTCTCTTCACTTAAAGGATCCCTTTTATTATCTCAGGGCTGCTTTAGTAACTACAAATTCTTTTAGTTTCTGTTTGTCCTGGAAACTTTTTGTCTCCTTCTCTTTTGGATGACATCCTTGTGAATAAAGTATTCTTGGCTGCATATTTTTCTCATTTAGCACCCTGAAGATATGATATCAGTCCTTTCTGGCCTTCCAAGTCTCTGTGGGTAGATCTTCTGTCAGTCTAATGTTTCCACCCTTGTAAGTTATAGACCACTTGTTCTGAGCTGCTTTCGGGATTTTCTCTTTGTCTCTGAGATTTGCAAGTTTCAATATTATATGTCATGTGTTGACCTATTATTATTGATTTTGAGAGAGGTTCTCTGTGCATCCTGGACTTGAATGCCTGTTTCTTTCTCCAGATTAGGTAAGTTCTCCACTATAACTTACTCCAATTCTGCCCCTCTCTCTCCTTCCTTTTCTTCTGGGATCCCAATTTTTCTAATATTTTTTCACTTTATAGTATCACATATCTCTCAAATTCTCCCCTCATGATCCTGTAGTGGTTATATCTCTCTCAGCTTTTTTATTCTCTGTCATTCTGTCTTCTGTGTCACTAATTCCCTCTTCTGCCCTGTATATCCTAGAAGTTAGAGCCTTCATTTTTTTATTGAATCTCATTAAAGCCATGATTTTTTGACTTGATTAGATTTTAATTTGACTTGATTAGATTTTAATTCTTTTATTTCTCCAGAAAGGGATTTTCTAGTGTCTTCTGTGCTTTTTTCAAACCCAGCTAGTATCTTTATAATTGTTATTCTGAACTCTAGTTCTGATATCTTACTTATGTCCATACTGACAGTACTTCCTCTTGTTCTCTTTTTTGAGGTGAGTTTTTCTGTCTTGTCATTCTGTCCAGAGAAGAATAGATGAACAAGGGAACAAAAATTCTAAAATGGCAACAATGATCCCAGAGAAATATACAGTAAACAAATCAGAAGAGACCCAAATCTGAAAAAATATTTAAAAGAGAGAGAGTGAGAGAGATAGAGAGGTTTAGAATATAATTGGGCAGGTGAACAGAACAGAGCAATACTCTGGATTCTGTGTGTATTTTGGTCTGTTTGTTAGAAAACTGGATCCCAAATTTGTAAAGAAAGAAAAACCTATATGTGTACAAAAATAAAATTAAATACAATGAGAGGATAGAATGTAACTGTAAAAATGAAAATTAAAAGACCAAAAAAAAAAAAAGAAGCAATATAAACAGACAGGTGAACATAACAGATCAATACAATATATCCTGAATGTATTTTGGTTGGTTTGTTAGAAGAAACTACATCTCAAAATTGTAAAGAAAGAAAAACTTATATATACACAAAAATAAAATTAAATATATCGAAAGGATAGAATGTAACTGTAAAGATGAAAATTAGAAAAGACTTTAACAAAGAGAGAGAGAGAGAGGGAGAGAGAGAGAGAAATATAATTAGATAGGTGAAGAGAACAGAGCCATACACTAGATTCTGGGTGTGTTTTGGTCTGTTTGTCAGAAGACACTGTATCCCAAAATTGTAAAGAAAGAAAAACTTATAAATATACAAAAATAAAATTAAATAAAATGAAAGGATAGAATGTAACTGTAAAAATGAAAATTAAAAAGATTTAAAAAAGAATTGATAAAATAAGAAATTCACTGTTAAAGGAAAGAGAAAAATATTAAAATTGAAAGAATAAAGAATCATGGGGAAAAAAACCCCCATAAATGCTATTTACTATTTTCCTCTAGCACTGGAGTTTTGCAGTTTTCAGTGATACATAAACTTGGTCTTGGCTGGATGTTCTTGCTGATCTTCTGGGAGATGGGCCTGTTGCATTAATTCTCGGCTATCTTTGCCCCTGGTGGAGTTGCTTGCCAGGGGCCAGGCTGAGTAATCTGCTCCAGATTGCTATATGTGCCTTTTGTTCCCTGAGGGCTTTCCACTGCCACTTTAGAAGATGAGAATGAAAATGGCAGCCTCCCGAACTACAGCCCTAAGCCTAAAGCTCCAGGCCCCACTGCTCAGTGAGTCCTCAGAGAAAAGCAGCCACTCACTCATGTTTTCCCTGGACTCCGGCATCACTCTGTGCTCACCTGGCCCATGACCAGGCATTTCTATCTCAGGAACAGGATCCTGGTTCCAGTCTCCAAACCCTGTAGACTCCTGCAGTGAGCCCCCATTCTGCTCCTCCCAGGGGAGGGTAGGGGTGTCTGTGTCTGGTGCCAATTCTGCTGCTTGCTGGGTCTCTGCTTGGAGAATGGTCTCCTGACTGTGTCACAGTTCACAGTTTCTGGCAACCCCGAAACCCCAGGGCCCACTCCTGGGCTCACTGATTATAGCTGGCTTCCCTGCACCGGTGCCTAAAGAGCTCTGCTACACTCAGGCACCCCCTGTCACCCCCTGCGACCCCAAGGATACTGAGACCACACTATCCCACCCAGGATTCCAACCCACTTAGCTTCCTGAGCACCTTTCAGGTAGGGATGTTCCTCAGTGGAGCAGACTTCTAAAAGTTCTGATTGGAGCTCTGATGCTCTATTACTTTCTGGTAGCTGGCTGATGAACGTTCCCTCTCCCCCCCCAGTTTATCTTCCCATAGGTCACCTCAGATTTACTTCTCTGCACCTCCTACTTTGCAAAATGGTCTCTTTTCTATTCATAGAGTTGCAGCTATTCTTTACTTAGATCTCTGATTGAGTTTGCTCAATCAGCTAGATTAGCTGAATTCCTGGGACCAGATTAAATTAAGGTCTCCTACTCCTCCACACCATCTTGGACTCCTCTTCATAAATTTTCTACAAGGCAAAAAATGTCTTAGTCTGAGGACACTAGCATAGAATCAATCTTCTTTCCTTCCTTCCTTCCTTCCTTCCTTCCTTCCTTCCTTCCTTCCTTCCTTCCTTCCTTCCTCTTTCTCTCTTTATCTCTTTCTTCCTTTCAAGATTTTACTTATTTATTTGAGAGAGAGAGAGACCATGCATGGGTAGGAGGAGAGGGAGAAACAGATTCCCCACTAGCAGAGAGCCTGATGCAGGGCTCGATGCTGGGACCCTGGGATCATGACCTGAGCTGAAGGAAGACACTTAAATGACTGAGATACCCAGGAGCCCCAGCATAGAATTTTTCAACTTCTATTTTCTCAAAACTTAGATTTTAAAATTGTTGAAATCTTTTTTAAGGAGCTGCTATTTTCAAATATATGAAGGACTTTCCAAAAGTCAAAGTAGAAATAATTTAGTCTATTATTATTTTGGACAGAAGAATCAGGACCAATGAAGCTGAAACATAGCATCTGATAAGCACAGAACCTCTTAATCTAGTACTGCAGTCTCTGGGAATCCTTGGTGTCCTTGAGGCTTTGATTTTGGGATGGGCTCAGAGTTTTTGTAGTTCTGACCTCTTCCCAGCATTAACCGTGATTTTTTTTTTTTTTTTTTTACCACAGGCCTGCATAGAAGGGCATTACAATTTCACCAGTAAGAGATCTTATCACAATCCTCTCTGTGTGGATATTTGTCATGCTTTTTGACTGCCCCACGTCTGAATCCCCTTTTTATAACTGGAGAATTCCCTTATCTGTGAGTTCTTGTCAGAGACCAAGTCCACTTTCTACTCTGTAGGACCAAAATGCCAAGTACTGGTTTTCTCAGTCTCTGTGACAAGGGCATTAACGTCCACCTTAGTCTTTGTATCTGAAGCTAATGATGCAAAAAAGTGAGACATAGGGACTGTAGGGGAGGGGAAAAAGGGAAACATGTTCTCTAGTAGGGATTAAAATAGAGCAAGGTTGAGTTCTGGTCAGCATTGGCTATGATGCTGGTGCAGCATAGTACTAAGGGTATTGGTGTCAGGAGATTTGGTATCCATGCTTGGGAGTGGAAGTAGCAGCACAATAGCATTTTTGTGGCATGATTTGCAGCATGGTTCTTTTTTTTTTTTCTTTTCTTTTTTTTAATTTATTTGAGAGCAAGAGAGAGTGGCAGAGAGGGCCAGAGGGAGAGGGAGAGGAAGTCTTAAGCAGACTCCATGCTGAATGAGGAACCCAGCGTGGGAGGGTGCTTGATCCCATGACCCTGAGATCATGACCTGAGCCAAAACCAAGAGTCTGACGCTTAACAGACTGTGCCACCCATTCATCCCTTGGCATTGTTCTTGACTTCCGGCCTCAATTTTGGTTCTTTGGTTATCTTAATAATTCTTTTTTTTTTTTTAAAGATTTTATTTAATTATTTGACAGAGAGAGAGAGATCACAAGCAGGCAGAGAGGCAGGCGGAGAGGGAGGAGAGAGCAGGCTCCCTGCTGAGCAGAGAGCCTGATGCGGGGCTTGATCCCAGGAACCCGAGATCATGACCTGAGCCGAAGGCAGAGGCTTTAACCCACTGAGCCACCCAGGCACCCCTATCTTAATAATTCTTACTTATTTGTCATACCATGTTAATCATAACCAAATCTAAGAAGACTTCAAATGATCAATGAACCAGCAGTTCATGTACTACCATGAAAGAGAAATGGGTGCCAATTTAATGATGATGAAATGTCTTCTTACCACCAGGAATTTTAAATCTATATACTCATCAAAGATTTTTTTAAAGATCACCTGTGAATATGTCATGTATCCACTTGTGGATCGTATATTGTATATCATATCATATATCACTTTATCATATCTCGCCCATGGATACATGAAAAGGAAACTATTAATAGAACAAATGGTTTAAGGTATTACTAAAACATCTTCTCATTCAGAGTCTGACGTTTTAGAATCCTTAAAAAACATTTTTTTTCTCCATACAACATTGCCCTCTATGCCACTAAGAGCTTAGGTGATGAAGCATTTATTAAAAGAGTGCCCCACTATTGTCCACTCACAAAGTTCTTCCACGTCTGTCATACCAGTTTTTCAAGATGCGAAGCTCACACTTTCTTGATCTTACCATAGGTGTCAGGTAAGAACAGGCTCAGATTCTTCCCTCAAGTGGACCTTAAATGGCTTGTTGACAGAATTGTCCAGGATTGCAGTTTTCCATCATGCCAATGAGAATATCAACCTAGTTTGCATATGTTCAGACAACAACAACTATGTCATGACTGCCACCTGGCCAATAGCAGTTATAATGCACCATCTGTTGGAAGATATTCCCAATTTCAAAAGATTTCAAAAGTAAAAAATCTGTGTATAGGAATCAGCGAAATAGGGCACTTTTTTCTCTGCTTCAGTTAGCCAGAATTGATTTCTGTTTGCTTAAAACAAAGAGCCTTGACAGATACACTCCCTAACTCACACATTCAAATTAAACATTCATTATAGCTAGGGTCTTAAAATAGAATTCTTGGGACTATGTTGCTCAGATGAACTTAGTGTGCCCCACCTTATCTCTTCCCCATTTCTCCATCTAGTATAGGATGCCTGGTCGCCATCTGGGTCCCCATTCTCCATCTTTGGGGAATCATGATGAACAGGGGAACCACTTAGCTGGTTAAAGCAGTAATGTCAAAATAGTCCTGTCTGCTGAATTTTGACTTCTTGCTTAAATTCTGCTGAGAGGTGGGGAGAAGTTCAATATCTGATTAGCTTCTCACTTGGGACAGCTGCAGGGTACCAAGAGTTATGGTCATTGGCTAGCTCCTCTGTCATTTATTTGAAACCTTTGTTTTGTTTATTGTTTTTTATTTTTTTACTTTTGTAATCTGTTTTTTATGTATTTCCAGAAAAATTCTTTTCTCTCCTCCCCTTAGCATCTCTTATTATGTGACTTGTAGTGTATTTGACACAGGATTCCCTGTTAGGTCAGTATAAGACTTTGGAGGGCCTAGGTCTCTGCTCACATTCATTCATCCAAGTTGCTACAAGATGCATAGATATTTACAAGTTTGTCCATCATGGGACTACTGAATACATGTTTGTGATACTGGATGTTGGTCAAGTTAATAGCTGTTTAACATGTTACTAACATACTCACAGCTAAGTCATTTGATAGTTCCCATCAATAAAAGGACACTAACACAGAATGTAAATAATGCAAGTATACTGAATGGGAGAACTCACTTTGGGGTCATTTTATCCTAGGAGATATCTAGACAATCTCTTCCAGTTAGAAGATGCTAATGATACTTCTCCCCTAAGAAGAGGAGCAAGGCAAGAATGCCTGCTTTCATCACTTCTATTTAAGATAATACTGGAAGTTCTAGCTGGAACAATTAGGCAAGAAAAAGAAACAAAATGCATCCAAGTTGGAGGGAAAAAAGTAAAATTATCTCTGTTTAAAGATGCTATGATTTTATGTGTATAAAACCCTAAAGACTACACAAAAAAGGAGTTAGAACTAATCCATGAATTCAGCAAATTAGCAGGATGCAAAATCAATATGCAGAAATGAATTGTTATCTATTACATGAACAATAAACAACTTGAGCGGAAAATTACAAGAGCAATTTCATTTACAATAGCATAAACATTCTTAAGAATTAACTAAGGAGTTAAAAGACATGTGTATTGAAAACCACAAAACATTGCTGAAAGAAATTAAAGGAGACATAAACAAATGGAAACATATCCCATGTTCATGGATTGGAAAACTTCATATTGTTAAAATATCAATATTGGGGGGCCTGGGTGGCTCAGTTGGTTAAGCATCTGTCTTCAGCTTGGATCATGAACCCAGGGTTCTGGGATCAAACCCCATATTGGGCTCCCTGCTCATTGAGGAACCTGCTTCTCCCTCTGCCATTCCCCCTGCTTGTGCTTTCTCTATCTCTCTGTCAAACAAACAAACAAATAAATAAAATGTCAATATTGCTCAACCAATCTACAGATTCAATGAAACCCTTGTCAAAATCCCAATGGCAGGTTTTTTTAGGAAATAGAAAAACCCATTCCAAAATTCATAAAGAATCTCAAGGGACCATGCCAAAACAATCTTGAAGCCAAGCTGCCCAAAACAATCTTGAAAAAGAAAAACAAAACTGGAAGACTCACATTTCCTGTTTTTAAAACTGACTACAAAGGGACAGTAATAAAAACAGTTCGGTATCGGCATAAAGACAGACACAGACTGATAGAATGAATATAAAGCCCAGAAATAAACCCTTACATAGATTGCCAAATGACTCTCGATAAGGGAACCAAACCATTCAGGACAGTCTTATTTGACCTTGGAGATTCTGCAATATGCTGTAATATGGGTGAATCTTGTTCCATTATGCCAAGGAAAATGAGCCAGTCAGAAAAGACAAACACTGTATGATTCCACTTATATGAGGTATTTTAGAGTTGCTAAAATAAAAAAGACAAAAAGCATAACAGCGGTTGCCAGGAGCTGGCGAGAGAATGAGGCACAGAGTTTCAAGTTTTACAAGATGAAAAGGGTTCTGTGGATGGATGGGGGTGATGGGTGCACAACAAGGTGAATGTATTTATACCACTTTACTGTATACCTAAAAATGGTCAAGACAGTAAATTTTGTGTTATGGGTATTTTACTACAGTAAAAACGGAGTGATGAGGGATTTTTGAAGCTCAGGTTGCTGAGACAAGTCACAGAACGGCCATTTATGAAGAGTTTGCTGCTATACTTCAGTCTCATCATAACCTCGTGAGGTAGGGTTTATTTATTTATTTATTTATTTATTTATTTATTTATTTTTATTTAAAAAGATTTTTATTTATTTGAGACAGAGAGAGGGAGAGAGAGACAGAACACAAGCAATGGGAACGGCAGGCAGAGGGAGAAGCAGGCTTCTTGGGGAGCTTGATGTGGGACTCGACCCCAAGACCCTGGGATCATGACCCGAGCAGAAGGCAGTCGCTTAACTGATGGAGCCACCCAGGCATCCCTTGTGATATAGGTTTAACATGAATGCTCCCATATGGTAGATGAGGTGAGGACAGACAGTCAGGGAGATGCTGGAGGTGCAGGAGTAGCCCAGCAAGAGGCTGTCCTGGTAGGCTGTGTTCATTATGGTTTTTTTTTTTTTTTTTTTTTTAGATTTTACCTATTTATTTGACAGAGAGAGAGATCAAAAGTAGACAGAGAGGCAGGCAGAGGAGGAAGCAGGCTCCCCGCCAAGCATAGAGCCCGGTGCGGGGCTCGATCCCAGGACCCTGAGATCATGACCTGAGTCGAAGGCAGAGGCTTAACCCACTGAGCCACCCAGGTGCCCCTGTTTTTTTTTTTTTTTTTAATTTTCTGTATTTTTTGTTGTTTTGACATCTCTTGGGGGCCATTCGGACCTGGGAGAGACTGCCCTTCCCAGGGCTAGTGCCTTCCTGGGGACAGTGGGTAGCTTACCTAGAACACACCTTTCATGTACAGACTAGCAAATCCAAGACTGAGCCCTACACTCTGCCTTCTCTGATTCTTGCACACCAAGCCGGTATCTCCCCATTCCTAAATCACCCCAGTGTCAGGAATGGGACCATTATAAGGGAAACCAGCTCTTATAGCCCAAGCCACTGAAATTATCTGAACCAGCCAATCCTAAACTGTAACCACCACCTCCTCCCCGACCACCTTGCCTTTCCCCTAAACCCCAATAGAAGTTCTGGCCTCAGCTTTCCCCTCCTTCCTTTCTTCTGCGACCTGACCAAACCTGGCTTTGCCCCTATGATCCTGCATGGCCTTACAATGTCCCCTTCCCTTGGGAAATGCACGTGATAAATTTTCTCAATGACATTGGCCTCTCTTATTGGCACTTGGTCACCTACATGAATTAAAATCATGCAGCGGTAAGTTTTGAACACAGGTCTGACAGGCTGAAACCAGAGGTTGTCTCTGGAGGTCCATCATTGTAAAAAGGTCATTTCCTCCTGTAGGAAGTTCCTGTAATTATGGTTTCACTTAAATGTCCCCTCTGGTTCTCCCCCAAACATAGTTAGAGCATTATTATGCAGTGGGTCCTTTTTCTGGACACCTCCATGGAGTGCCTAGCCCTCTATGCCCGATCTAGGTCGCTGACCTGCGGGGACCTTTGGACTCTGTTGCTTTTCCATGTGAGAGCTTCCAAAGAAGCACTATTCTTCATTTATACCTCTTGGTGCTAGTGTCACATAGTTTGGGGACCCTTTTGCACAAAGCAGTCATAGAGAGTTTATTAATTTATCCAATTTCTCACAGCTAGCAAATGGCTGTGCTGGGATTTGAACCTGGGTCCAAATGTCAATTTTCTTGATTTTTTACAAATCTCATAGGCTACCCATGACTTCTTACTTTTTTCCAAAAGCATAAGACCATCTCTGCCCAGCATCTTTCCACCTCAAGTACGTGATGCTGCTGAAATGTTGCTATTAGACAAAGCAGCTAAATGACAATTTACAGTACAGTATGTAATTAAAGGCTATAAATAGTGGTTGTGACAAGTAAAATGATTGGCTTTTTACACCTTCTTGCCTTTGATGTTTTTTCCCTGGAATGGCTTCCCCTCCCCAGCACCTGTACAATGCCTCTGGCTGTTTTGCTCTCCTGGGAACACTGGACCACCCCTTCTTAGTGTCTCTCCTGTGCCCTGGGAGACTTAATCATAGTACATATAACACAGCATTGAACTTGGTTATTGACATGACTGTCTTTCTCTGCTAGAATGTAGGATAGTCATTCACCAGCACACCTGGCTGGCTCAGTGGGTTAAAGCCTCTACCTTCGGCTCAACTCATGATCTCAGGGTCCTGGGATCGAGCCCCGCATCTGGATCTCTGCTTAGCGGGGAGCCTGCTTCCCCCAATCTCTCTGCCTGCCTCTCTGCCTACTGTGATCTCTCTCTCTCTGTCAAATAAATAAATAAATAAATAAATAAATAAATAAATCTTTAAAGAAATAAATTAAAGGGTAGTCATTCACCTTAGTCCCCAATAGGGTGCTCAGCCCATAATAGGCATTCAATTGTTAAGAGATTAAGAGCTAAAACATGGAAGTAAGGCCAAGGATGACTGCAAGTCTTGTCAGTGTCAAACCAGTGCATTATCTGACAGGCCCACGAAAGACTAGTTCATTCTCTAAGAAACTATACCTTTGTCTGATTGACTAGTTAAAAGTGATTAGAACCAAGACCCTTTGAAATTGAATGCTACCCTGCAAATTTTTTTCCCAGTAGGGATGCTTGAGATTTCCATCTGGTAGAAGAGATAACCCCACAGGTGACAGTTTTATTTCCAAAACATTAACATGTTTTGAATCTGGTCTAATCATCATATTCCAACATCTGGCTTCAGTACCTATTCAGTCTTTCCAGTGCTCGACCAGCTTTATTACCCTGCTGATTCCCTCATGAAGGAGTTAAGTGAATCTTTGACATATGCCTTGTTAAATAACAAAAATTCAATGGAGTAAATTTCAAAGATCTGATTTTTATTAATGGATTCATGAGTCCAGCAGTATCCCACCCTAGCAAGTAGAGAAGAGCTCCAGAGGGCTACAGACAAGGAAAGGTTTTTAAAGACAGAGAGGGAGTGGTAAAAAGGAAATTCATTAGCCAGGAATCCATTGTTTTAGGCAAGGTCGCCCTCCTAAGGGGAACAAAAGAGGTCTATCAGTAAGCTTCCTAGTGCTGGCCACGAAATTCCTATCTTGACTGCTGAAAGGTCACATTTCTGGGGATTTGAAACTGTGGTTAGGCTAGGTATTAAGTCTTGGTTTACTGAGTTGGGGCCTCAACCTAAAGGACACCATTTTGGGCCTGTGGCTTTCTTTTTAACCATAGACTATACATTTGTAAAGTGAAATGAAGTATTCTTTATTTTATTTTAAAGACTTTATTTATTTATTTGACAGACAGAGAGAGCACAAGCAGGGGGAGTAGTAGAGGGAGAGGGAGAAGCAAGCTTCTGGCTGAGCAGAGAGCCCGATGTGGGACTCGATCCCAGTACCCTGAGATCATGGCCTGAGCCGAAGGCAGATGCTTAACCGACTGAGCCATCCAGATGCCCCTGAAGTATTCTTTAAATGCTCCCACTGATGCCTCAGATCTCAGGAACAGATATTTCTACCAGGTCTTAATTTTCATGGCAGAGAAAAGATAATGAGAGAATGTGACCCAGTTTATTTTATGTGGCCACTTTGCCAGAACCAGAGAAAGAGTGTAAGAAAAGAACATTTCCAGCTTGAGCTCACTCATTTTGAGATAAACTCAAGTTAAGTTTATCCCCCAAGTACAAGAATGGCTTAAGTCTGAAAAAAAATCTATTAATGTTGTTTACTGGAGTAACAGTATGAAAGAGACAAACCAAATAGAATCATCAGTATATGCCCGGCCAAAAAGATAATTTTTAACATGAATTCATGGTAAAAACAAAACAAAAAGCAAACTCTTACAAAACTAGGACTAAAGAGAGCTTCTTGATAGGATCACAGGCTATCCAAAGGTGCTGTTTTTCACCATTTCTATTCAACTCTGTACTACATCCTGGGACAGTGTAATAAAATCAGAAAAATGGGGAAAGAGGACAATTTAAAAAGAAAAAAGATAATAAAAATCCATAGAAAATATGATTGCCCTCATAGAAGATCCAGAAGAATCTACAAATAGAGTTTTAGGGGTCGATGAAAGAATTTAGCAATGTTACTGGATGGAAAACTGATATAAAAAATCAGCTGCATACCCTAGTACCAGAAAAATCTGTTAGGAAATGCCATTTAAAAATAATACATTTACAATAAAAGTATGAGCTACCTAAAAAAGAATCTAATAAAAGAAATGCAAGATCTTTACAAGGTTATTATAAACCTTTATTCAAGATGACCTAAATAACATGATTCACAGATCCAGTGCAAAAGGCCATCAACGTCGTGAAATTAGTCACAAAGAGATATCACTGCACATCCACCAGAACTACAAAAATTCAGGAATCTGACAATAACGAGTGGGGATGAGGATGTGTAAACATTATGACAATACAATTACACTATTACTATCTGAGAAACTCAACATTTACATATGAGGATATATGTTCTAAAATGTTCAGACAAGGGGCACCTGGGTGGCTCAGTGGGTAAAAGCCTCTGCCTTCGGCTCGGGTCATGATCCCAGAATCCTGGGATCGAGCCCCACATCGGGTTCTCTGCTCAGCGGGGAGCCTGCTTCCCCTCTCTCTCTGCCTGCCTCTCTGCCTTCTTCTGCTCTCTCTCACTGTATCAAATAAATAAATAAATAAATAAATCTTTTAAAAAAAAATGTTCAGACAAGAAATGTGTGTATAAGTAAAAAATTGGAATCTATCTAAATACACACAGAAAAGAGTATGGGCAAATAACTTATGACATATCCACTACGTAGAATTCTTTATGGAGGTGAAAACTCAGTTGATCAACATGGATGAATCTCATAAACACAATGTGGGTTTAAAAAGTAACTTACAGGGGTAGCTGGGTGGCTCAGTCGTTAAGCATCTGCCTTTGGCTCAGGTCATGATCTGAGGCTCCTGGGATTGAGCCTTGTGTCAGGCTCCCTATTCAGTGGGAAGCCTGCTTCTCCCTCTCCCACTCTCCTGCCTTTGTTTCCTCTCTTGCTGTGTCTCTCTCTGTCAAATAAAAAAATAAAATCTTTTAAAAATTAAAAATAAAAAAATAAAAAGTAGCGTGCAGACTTCATACAGAAAATTCTATGCAAAATTATACCCTTTATATGAACTTTAAAAACACACAAAACAACACCAGCATAGCTTAGAGATACATACATACGCAGAAATGTTATAAAGTGTGTTGGGATGATCAACTTATAATTCAAGATGAATACTTTGGAAGAGGAGGAGGATGCGGGCAGGGAGAGGAATACAGGAGATTCCAAATTTTATTGATAATTTATTTCTTAAACTGGCATATTGTGGTTGTGCTCTTCATACTTCATGAATTATTCAGATTTTTTTTTAAGTTACAACCAATAACCAGCAGGTGGCAGGGAATGCTTGGTATTTGAAGTGTCTGAAAGGAAGAAAAACCAGGTTTTTCGGTCCCCTTAATCACAAAAATAATGCCTCCTTGAAAGGCCTTGTGATCACACATCACTCTCCAAATTAAAATGAAGTAGCCAAAACTGTTATTTTCCTTTTCCATACACATTTGCATTCTGGAAGTCATCATTCTTAATAATTACACTGTGATATTTCTTTCAGAACTTCTCTGACTTTCCAGTGGGGCACCTTGGGCTTGTATTCTGCTAGTGCTGTCTCTGCAGTGCTTTTATGAAATGGGCTTGTAGTGAATGTCTGTGGTAACAGAGGGTTATTGCAGTCTCCCCCCCCCCCACCCACCCACACACACACACACACACACACACACACGCAAGCGTGCAGTAAAGCTTCAGTCATCTCATCCCCGTGTGTTTCTTACCATCTCCCTCAGCTTAAGTGTAGACCACCCACCATATTGCTGATATCTGCTTTCCTAGTCACTCCCAAGAAATTTTCTCCTGTCTTTTTTTTGGCCCCCAAATTCCATGCAAATGACACAATTACCTTTGTTATGTAGAGCAGCTCATATGAAGACTAGCTCAGCAAAAAGATCCGTCTGCATATTTTCTTAAGTGACACTGCAATCCTCTACCTACAGATACTCTTTTTCCTCTAGAGTAGAATTAGAAAATTCTAGAAATTCTAGAAAAGTCTATGAAGACACAGTCTGAATCTGGTCAGCAGACTTATTTTGTGGGGCCACAAGCTTTTTCAAGATGTTTTAAAAATGAAATTTAAAAGATAAAATAAAATGTTTTTAAATTGTGAAAATTAAGAATCAAGAGAGGGATGCCTCGTTGCTCAGTCAATAGAGCATGTGACTCTTGATCTTGGGATTGTGAGTTTGACCTGCAGATTGGGCATACTGATTACTTAAAAGAAGAAAAAAAGAAGAATAAAAAGAATCAAGAGAAATCACATCTAATTGAAAGTTTGTGTTTTTCCTGAAAAATCGCAATCCTGGCAACACCATCCCACGTGGCCCCATGGGCTGGAGCAGAGCAAGACTCTGGCCTATCTGGAAGGTCAGATGTGGGCAACTTCCCCCACCTGCTCTTTTACTCTTGACTGTTAATTGTTTGGCTCTAAAGGTGTTTGAGTTGGCAGCCTTGCTTAGAGCAACAGTCTTAAACTGTAGCTTGCTTTTAAAATAGTAAATATTGGGGCACCTGGGTGGCTCAGTAGGTTAAGTGTCTCCTTTGGCTCAGGTCATGATCCCAGAGTCCTGGGATCAAGCCCCGCAGTGGGCTCCTGCTCAGTGGAGAGTCCGCTTGTCTGTCTCCCTCTGCCCCTCTTCCTGCTTGTGCGCTCGTGTGAGCACGCTCTCTCTCTCTCGAATAAATAAAATCTTAAAAAAAATAATTAAAAAAATAGTAAATATTTTCTCCTCCCCACCATACATTTCCCCTGTGAACCTTGTGGGATAGAGCAGGGCCGGTAGTGGAGGAGTGGGATTCCGTGTACACTGTCCCCTACCTCCTATTTCTTTCCATTATCAGCAATGAGAACTGCTTAAGAATATCTGATCAGGATTTGCAACCATCTGCAGTTCTATTGCCTTTTAAAAAAGGGCATTGGTTTATTATCCTTTATTTATACTGTCTATTTATTTATTATTATTTTTTAGATTTATTTATTTGTCAGAGAATAAGAGAGAGAGAGAGTGCACGCACAAGCAGGGGAATGGCAAGTGGAGGAAGAAGCAGGCTCCCCACTGAGCAAGGAGCCCCGCATGGGACTAGATCCCAGGACCCTAGGATCATGACCTGAGCCAAAGGCCGATGCCCAACCAATTGGGCCACCCAGGTATCCCAATACTGTTTATTTATTATACTGTTTTTAAAATAATGTCAGGAGTATGATGTAGTTTTCTTCTTTTCTCAGATATATCACCTTCAAAGTTTAGAAGATCTCCTATGTTTTCTCCTTCTGTGAAACTTTGGGTAAATGCCACGTAGTCATATCATAAACTCATGAGTTTGCTGGAAAGGTGCATCATTTTTTTTAAGGACTTTACTTTTGGGAGAAAGAGAGAGAGAAAGCACCTGCGAGCACAAGCAGGGACAAAGGGCAGAGGGAGAGGGGGGAGCAGACTCCCTGCTGAACAGGGAGCCCAATGCGTGACTCAAGCCAAAGGCAGACAAAGGGACATCATATTTAGAAATTTATTATTTTTTTCACATGTGCGCAGCACATAAAATCTGGTATTGTAGGATATTTTATCATCAATATAAAGTACATTTCTAGGAAAATAGTCCTTATGTATTTGTACTACTTATTTGTGTGTGATTTGAATATAGTCCCTTGTGCATTTTCCTTCAAAGTTGCCTATATAGTTTTTATGTTTCTTCATTTTTCAAAAACTTGTGGTTCAGCAGCTCTGGAAGTTGGAAATGGCCAATGACTTTCTGGATTTCTGCATTAGCAATAAGCTCAACTAACAGTTCTAGATAAATATCTTTCTCAGAGACCCCCAGGTTCTTTTTCAAGTATGCATCTAAATCTTGCCAAAATATGCTCTTAAAAACACACTTAAACAGCTTTTTTTTTTTTTTTTTAAAGAGAGGGAGTTGGGGGAGGGTCAGAAGGAGTGGGAGAGAGAGCATCCCAAGCAGGCTCCACACCCAGCACAGAGCCCAATAGTGGGGCTTGATCTCACTGAGATCATGACCTGAGCCGAAATCAAGAGGCAGTCACTCAACTGCCTGAGTCACCCAGGTGCCCCTTAAACAGCTCTTATCAAGACATTTAGGAGACAAAGAATGGAACCTCTTTAATATCATATATTCTTTCTTAAACTGCAAGGTTTTTGTAGCAGACAATTCAGAACTATGAGAAAACATGTCTTTCCATGGTGTTTGCTTATTTTTTAGGCAACCAATAGAACTGTTTCATATTCTGGTTGATAAATTGTTGACTTTCTCTTCGAATTTCATATTAAACCCAAACCTTATGATTACAACAAATTTTAATTTTAGACCAAAGCTTTGCCGAATGGGGAATGTTCCAGCTCTTCTTGGAACAGGGAGATTCCAGGTGTGTGTGTGTGTGTGTGTGTGTGTGTGTGTGTGTGTGTATACATTCACACATACATAAGCCACAGTAAATGAAATAGCCCAAACATTTGGTCCATTTGAATTTGGCCATCATTATATGAATATGACCTTAAGACTAGAGTCCTTGAAGTAATTTGATTTAGTGTTTAGCTTAAGAGCCACCATAATCCTGTCTTTTAGCTCCTTGACATTTACAATGCCTCTTTACCCAGGAAGTCACTGCTACAGGTTAGCCCAGTAGGATTCAGGCAGTATCACCACAGAGTCTCTAAAGCTTCCCGCCCTCCACGATTGCAGATCTTGTCTGAGTGGATAACCTTTATTATCATCTTGCCATTACCATCTCACCATTTTACATATAAATATCTCTGTACATTGTATTTATGTAATAGATCATTCCCTCAGTCAAATAAACACTGACATTCATTACTAAAGATATAAATAGCTATAAAATATGACCATTGCCTTTAAGAGGTGGTCTTCCGGCTTGGGGAAGTGGTTTGAATTTGCATATCCAATCCCTAATTAAGGTTCTTGAGGATGTGGTTGATCTCAAACATCCATTCAAAGCCCAAATAATAAGGCTTTGAATCAGTATGGCAGCTCCCTCCTCTTAACCTGTGACTGGTTTAGGATTGAGTGTGTGACGTAGTTCTGACAGAGGAGATGAGAGGGGAAGTCTGCCGAAGGAGTCTCTGGGGACATTCTTCTCTCTCCTAAGACAGAGTCACAGGAGACAAAGCTGTAGTTAAAATATGGTGGATTGAAAAACGCCTGTCATCCAACCGAAACTCCATTAAAATACTAGGAATGGGATTAAACTCGGCATAAATTCATAGGGGTAAAGGTGATGGGAGAAAAGGACAAAATTTTGGAAGCTAGAAGAGAGATAGATGAGTGATAATTGACTTTATGAACCCAAAAAAGCTGAAACCGAAGCCAGTAGTTGAGAAATCCATCAATCAATTGGCAGATCCCCAGAAAAGTCAGGAATTTGGAAACACTGGATACTTATGAAATGAAGGATACACATGAGGACAAAACCAGGAAGATCTCTGAATGTCTGTATAATAAACACTGGACCCCAGATCTCCTTTCTTCCTCTAAGTGAAGGGATAGAGTTTCATTGTCTTGAGATATTGAATCAAAGGGAGTCTGTCTGGCCCAGCTAAACATGGATGGGGCTGGGTGTTGAAAATGTTGAAAACAGGGAGATAAAGTGAAACCCTTCACATTGAATGATGAGACCCTTCCTTAGGGTGTAATAAAGTGAGTGAGGCTCTTACCTTGGGCATAAAATTTAAGAGAGTATAAAAAAACAAACCCTCAACAGTCAAGATAAGTAATGTTTGTTTACACCAACCTGTATGTTTACAATGCTCTTTGCTGTTTCTTCTTTCATCTCAGATCGAATATGATCACTTTCCTTCTTTCTTAAGTACATCCTTTAAAAGGTACCACAGTGAGGGCCTCTTTGTTAACTCTTAGGTTGTATTACCTCTGTTGAAAATATTTATTTTACCCGGGTTTTGAAAGATAGTGTTACAACTGTAGGTTGACTATGATTTTCTCTAAGCACTTTGAACATACTAGTCTACTACCTTCTGACCTCCATTGTTGCTACAGATAAATTTACATTCAGTCTAAATATATTTTTGTATTTGATTTGTCTTTTCTACCTGCTTTCTTTTTTGAGATTTCTTTCTTTTTTGAGCTTTCTTTCTTTTTTGAGATTTTTTTCTATGGTGTTCTGTATTTTCACTGCAGTATGGATTTTGTTTTAATTATCCTGCTAGGTATTTATACCAATTTATGGATGCAATGGCTTTAATAAGCTCTAAGAAATTTTCAGCCATTATTATTTCATCGATCCCACAAATTCTCTTGTACCCTAGCCTATTGCCCCCAATTAGATATATCTTAGACTTTCTTTCTCTTCCTCCAAGTCTTTTAATATCTCTTTTATATTTTCCATCTGTCTTTGTGTTATATTCTTTTAATAACAATTATCTTTTTGTTTGTTTGCTTTTAAAGATTTTATTTATATATTTGACAGAGAGAGAGAGATCACAAGTAGGCAGAGAGGCAGGCAGAGAGAGAGGGGGAAGCAGGCTCCCTGCTGAGCAGAGAGCCCAATGCGGGGCTCGATCCCAGGACCCTGAGATCATGACCTGAGTTGAAGGCAGAGGCTTTAACCCACTGAGCCACCCAGGCGCCCCTTTGTGTTATATTCTGGATAATTTTTCAAATCATTAGTTCCTTATGTCTAATTCCAGTCTAAGCCATCCATTTGGTTCCTAATTTCAATGATTATATTTTTCTTTTTAAGAAGTTCTATTTGATTCTTTTTCATATCTGTCATTTGGTCATCTTGAGATTCTCTTGTTCCTTCATTGTGTTTCTGATAACCATCTTTCTTTTCTCTTTAAATATGTAAAATATATTTCAGAATCTGTATCTGACAAATCATTTAGATACAGAATCTGTATCTAAACCTTTGCAAGCTTTATCCTATGGTTTATTGTTTCTTTGGACTTTTACTCGCAGTGGCTTATTTTTTTTTATGTGTCTATGATTTTTAAGAACTATTCTTCATATTACTTAGAGTTTTATCTGTGGGGAGTTTTTGAGCACTGGCCTTCAAAAAGATGCATCCAAAAAAGTTATGCTTTGCTTCTTTCACGTACCTGGGAGAAGGGGACAAGTGCCAACCTGTGCACTCTGTACATTAATTTTTTAATTTATTTATTTGAGAGAGAGAGCATGCACACAAGCAGGGCAAGTGGCAGAGGGAGGGGGAGAAGCAGACTCCCCACTGAGCAGGGAGTCCAATGCAGGGCTCAATGTGGGCTTGATCCCAGTACCTGGGATCATGACCTGAGCTGAAGGCAGACACTTAACCAACTGAGTTACTCTGGTGCCTTTGCACTCTGTGCATTTTAAACTGAATCTTCCCCTTGAGGTTTCCTCTGTAACCGAGATAGGATGAACCCTAGCTCCAAATTCAAGTTCTGCCTTTATGAATGAAGGGGTGAGGGCTCTGCAGGTTTGTCTCCTCGCACTCTGAAACCCGAGATCAACAGATGCCACCTCAGGACAAATATTTGCTTTAGTGCTTCATTACCTGAGTTGGCTTCCATACCTATCCAGATTTGGGGCCTCTAATGTCTTGTCTTGTCTTTTCTTTTCTTTTCTTTTCTTTTCTTTCTTCCTTCCTTCCTCTTTCTTTCCTTCCTTCCTTCCTTCTTCTACTTTAATAGTTTTCTTGTCTTTCCTGCCATCTCATCCAAGAATTAAAAAGATTGTTTTTGTATTTTTAATATCATTTTAAGTGTTCTGTTCTCAAAAACTTTTCAGTCTTTCTAGAATACATCATATTGCTAAAAATAGAAATTCTATAATTTTCTATTTATTGATTTTTTTAAAAAAAAACCTATGGTAACACTTTGGATGTAGCAGTGTTAGCCTCCTGATTAACTTTTACTGACAGTAATAATTTATCTGATTCTTCACACCTGAGTTATCTGCGAGGTCTTAATATCCAAAGCACATCCAACTTCACTGAAAGCATACCTCAGGTCCTGCTTTCACAGTGGGATAAACAGGATTACCATCAACTTCTAAATTGACTTAGTAGAAAGGAAATTGTGCTTGAGATAGGAGTACCAGTTTGGAGGATGTAGTGGCCTGCCTTTATTGCACCCAGAGTGTGGCTATGCTGGTAATTGTTGTTATGCAGTGAAAATGAAGAACACTAGGAAGAAAGATGATTTATTAAGTTGTGGAAGATGAGACCTGGTCTCAGAACAAGCAGGTGCTTTGTACTGTAATAAATTAGAAGTATAATCTGAACTTTCTACTTAGAAAATACAAGTTTGGCCTTTAATACTTTAGTTAGGGTTAGTGATCAATTTCTGGATGATTTTTGAAAAAAGGAATGTAAGTAAAGTGGGAGACCCACGGGCCAGGAAAGTCTTATTAACAGTCCAAAGTTGACTTTTCTTTCTACCTAATCCTTTTCTCTAAAGGTCATCCCTGATTATTTCTGGGAGGACTTAAAGTAGACAATAGCTTCTAAATGTTCAATGAATTCCTCAGATTTCCAAGGAGAAAATGGGCCTCCTCTGAGTTCTAGCTATCCTACCTCCCAAACATATTAGTCATTGAAGTGATTCTCTCTGTAGATCAGTGTTTGAGAGAGGTCTGAGAACTCTGGCTTTACGTGTTTGGCGAAAATTAGAGTCTCTGGGGATTTGCATTAATTAAAAAAAAATCTCCAGATGATTCTTATGTATTTGCAAGTTTGAGAATATTCTAGATTTTAAGGTATATGAGGGTAAGTATCATAATTATTTATCTCAGTAACCTCTCCCTTTGCCCCAATACCTCACATGTAGTGTATACACTATGGACACTTTTCTTATTTATTTATTTATTTATTTATTTATTTATTTATTTTAAAAGATTTTATTTATTTATTTGTCAGAGAGAGAAAATGAACACAAGCAGGGGAAGAAATAGGCAGAGAAAGAAGCAAGCTCCCCACTGAGCAAGGAGCCCAATGCAAGACTCGATCCCAGGACCCTGGGATCATGACCTGAACCACCCAGGCATCCCTCTATGGACAATTTCAAATTTTTTAAAAAAGATTTTATTTACCTATTTGTCAGAGAGAGAGAGAGAGAGCACAAGCAGGGAATGTGGTAGGCAGAGGGAGAAGCAGTCTCCCTGCTGAGCAGAGAGCCCAATGTGGAACTGGATCCCAGGACCCTGGAGATCATGACCTGAGCCGAATGCTTAACCGACTAAACCACCCGGGCATCCCCTCTATGGACACTTTTAAAGGAAAATGGAACATTAAATGTATAGTAACAAAACATATAACAATACAATTGGCTGAGTTATATAAAATTACCATCTTTGTAGATCAAAATAGTTGAATTTCTTTGAAATTTGAATTTGAAATTTGAAATTCTTTGAACAGTTTTTCAAACTCAAATTTTTCAAATTTGAATTTTTCAAATTTTCCAATTTTTCATTTTCCAAAATTTTTCAAAATTTCAAATTCAAGTTTTTCAAATTTCAAATTCAATTTGAATTTGAAATTTGAAATTTTTTGAACAGTTGAATTTCTTTCACTCTCAGGGAAAGTGAAAAACAGTCTTGCCAACTGTTTCAACTGAACTATGAGATGTCATTTAAATTAACCTTTTTAGTTTTGAACTTCAAGAGAACGTATGGAAATTAATTAAACATATAATTCAAGTCTTAGGTTATAGATTCCTTAAGTTCAAGCTAAAATGTAAAAACTATAGTAGCATACTATGAGTTTGCAGTAGATTCTAAAACTTTTCTTGTAAGTCATGAGAACATTGGACTTGAAAAGAGTACAGGGTTTTAAAGTCTTAGGATGTCTTAAGGGAATTAGTTTAATGCATTTCAATCCCTTTAAATTCCTTCAAATATGCTAGAGAAAATACTTATAAATTATTAAGAACAAGAAGTCTGATATATCAAAACAAACACAGTGTAAGGTGGAAATTAATGTTTTTAGACTATAGTTTCCATCATGTTAATCCATGTTCAAACTTTCCCGTGGTTTCCTATGACCCAAAGACGAAATGTTTTAGCTTAGCATTCAAGTTCCTCCAAAATCTAACCCTGAGCTTTCCATCCAATGGCATCTTCACTCCTCAATCAACTAGCCAAATTCATCTGCCTAGCCTGTCCAGATACCCTACTTTCTCACTTCTTTGTTTTTCCCCTGACAAATTGCTCCCCTTCATTCATGTCATTTAAATGAAGGTTTTCTTGCTTTCCCTTAAGGATGTCTGCACCTCTCTGCACCCTCTAATATTAGGCTAGTTTTTAAGTTAAACCACTGGGCACAGTAGGCTACCACTGCACATTTACTCACATCACTCTATTTCATTGAGTAAAACTAAGAGTGGGGCCTTGACTTCATCTGGCCCTATCACCTCATTTGAAGGAAGAAGTTGTTGCCTAGAGAGAGAAAATCAGGGGGCATAGGTGGTGGTGGAAGCAGAGCTGGGTCTCTGGCTGTGGCCCTGGTTGCTTTCAGCATAATGCTTTGACACCACGTTCCAGGAAGTGGTATATTTCCCTGGCCACAAGTTCAATTTTTATTTCTCCTCCCCATGAAACTTTATCTATGAGTAACAGCACATTGAAGGAGCCCCCACAGGGCGTCCTGTGGGGGCTGCCTGCCTCCTCCTTCCTCAGTCCCTCTTTTCACTTGTTTCTGGACATTGGAGCTTCCTAGTGCCAGCTCTCACATCCACAGCTAAGTCTTCAGGCCTCTGCTTTGTCAGTTCAAGGAAGAGGGATGTGTTCTGATGTGGGGGCTCCAGAAAAGAGAATAGCAGATGGAGACTCTAACCTGGCCGAGGGCCTAGCTGCTACCCCTACCGCCATGTTTAGAGAAGTCCAGATAAGACTTGGGGCAGGTGGAGGTAGTGAATCTTTCCTGGTTCCTCCCTGCCTGGATCACCTCCCCCACCCCAAACCCCGAACCCCCTCCTAGTCCTCATCCCTACCTCTCAGACCCTAGGGAGGCATTGATGTTGGGAAGACAGCCATGCTCAGCGAAGCCGAGGGAAAGCTTGGGGCAGAGTCAAGCTTCCGTGGAGGCACAGACAGCAGCCTGAGGGCAGTGTGGGGAAGGGGCTGCAGGCTGCATGACTGCTGTGATCAGCACCTTAGGACTAATATGTTCTTAGTTATATTTGGACCCATGAAACCTGAGCCATACAACTTCTATCCATTATTAGCTTTAACTCCCTGGCCTTTGAAAAAGGGAAGACTGGATACAACATTTTGAGCTCTGCAAGAAAGGGAAGTTTGGAGCCTTATCTTGGAATTTTTCATGTTGCTTTTTTGTGGACAGTGTTCTATATGCCAAAGATTCTTTGTTACTTTTTGAGACTTTTTTAGTCATAACAAGAGGTCCATTTTTGTAAATGTTCCATGGATACTTGAAAGCGTAAGTGTATATTTTCTACAACTACATTTCAGAATCTATCCTTGTGACCAGAACATAGTAGGACTTAGTAAATACCTGTGTCAAAGGAACTTTTTCACACAAAGTGCCTGTATAGCCACTTTGGAAGAGCTCTAATGTTTTCTGTTTTGTGACCTACACATTTGTGGGGGCACATGTGTCCTAGAAACGTCTAACTCTGTAAGATCACAGAAGCACGCTGTAGCTGGACCGTGTGGAAATCCTTCCACAGCTTGCTGGAGGAGCTCCGCAGAGGTGTGCCACTGCCCCCTGCATCAGGATCAACTCAGAAGCTTTATGAAAATGCAGTTCCCAGGTCCCACCACAGACCCAGTGAATCAGAACTTCTGAGGACAGGACCTGGAATCTAAGCATTTAAAGACTATCCCCTACCCTTGATTCTTTTTTTTTTTTTAATTTTTAATTTTTTAAAAGATTTTATTTACTTATTTATTTGACAGAGAGATCGCAAGTAGGCAGAGAGGCAGGTGGGGGTTGGAGGAAGCAGGCTCCCTGCTGAGCAGAGAGCCCAATGCGGGGCTCGATCCCAGGACCCTGAGATCATGACCTGAGCGGAAGGCAGAGGCTTTAACCCGCTGTGCCACCCAGGCGCCCCCCCACCCTTGATCCTGATGCACACTAACAGTTGGACTACTAAGCAGGAACCATGATATGGATGACTTTTCGGATTTTCTTCTTTGAAAGAACAAGAAATCTGCCATTTTATACACAAACGGTCACACTTTCTGGACTTCCCCACCAGTCCTGGAAGTCTGTTGTACACATCAGATTACCATTTTCTGGAAAAAGAAAATGCACGTGCATTGCCCCTACAGTACTCCAGTAGCTGCTATTATATATACTTTCTACTTAAATCCTCACCGAAATCCTGTGAGTTTCTGTGGTAGGTTGAATGGTGGCCTCCCCAAAAGATACATAGGTCTTGTGTCCTAACCCCTGGTACTAGTGAATGTTACGCTCTTTGAAAAAGAGTCTTCGCAGATGTAATTTAGTTAAAGATCTTGAAACAAGTTCATCCTGGGTTACCCAGTAGGACCTAAATTGAAGGACCAGCTTCCTTGTAAGACACAAAAGAGGCAAAGGTACGGCATTGAGCAGAAGGCCTTGTAATGACACAGGTAGAGATGGAAGTGATGTGACCACAAGCCAAGGGACGCCTGGAGCTACTAGAAGCTGCAGACGCAAGGAAGGATTCTCTCTTGCATATTTCGGATGGAACATGGTCCTGCTGACACCTTTTTTGACTTCTAGTCTCTAGAACCGTGAAGGAATAACTTTCTGTTACATGAGGCCAACAAGCTTGTGGTAATTCGGTATAGCAGCCCCAGGAAAACAAATTGGCAGTTATTCACATTTACAATCACAAAGCTGGGTCTACTGTAAGTGGAAATACATCGTATTACAATTTTATTACTGCTGGGTGGTGGGACAATGGTAATCTTGAATCAATTCTTCCTTTTAGGGGATTTATGATTTAAGCACATCTTTTCTACCTTGAAAGACCTAGAGATAATTGCTGCCCATTTAGTGATGGGGAAAGACTGGAGGGAAGTTACAGAATTCCCAAAGGTCTGTGTAGGAATCATTCTGGCTGGAAGAGTGTGGCCTTCCATACCCGTCACCAGTAAGTGCTTAGCCTAGTGAACTTCACAGCACAGCCAGCAAGAGCCACCCCAAAGATGTGGTAGTGGCTGCCATCGCCCACATGTCCCAAGTTGGGAACTTGACCAATGTCAGCTTATGCCTTAAGTGGGGCAATCTCTGGGCTTTCGCTTCTATGTGGTATTAATGTGCTCCATTCCAACTCCCTTTATACATTAGCTTTGGCTTCCTCAACTCATGTGAAAGATTGATGGCAAATGAAAATGAAGTTAGTGCTAACCATGGCCCATTTCAATAACAACCGTCTTAAAATATATTGAACTTATAAAGTATTCATGGATCTAAAAGCACTTGAGGAGAGCTTTAAGGTTAAAGCATCAGCTGTAGATTCAGACTGATGGAGATGAGAATCTTAACTCAGCCATTGATCCGCGATGATGGACCTTTAAGCAAGTTACTTAACCTGCTTGAGTGTCAGTGTCTTCACCTACAACATTGAGGCTCACTTCCTCTAGTTGCTGTGGGGATTCAAGAGAGAATGGAAAGGACTTAGCCTGCTCATTGCACACGGGCTGCTGGGAGGGAGCTCTCATTGCGAGGCACGGTCTTAGCATTTCAACAGGGTTTGAACTTTCACTGTTTTACCTCATCCCAGGTTTGAAGGCTTTTCCTTTTTCTTAAAATGTAGGTGGTCCGGAGGTGGGCATTGTAGGATTAATTTGAACCTTTCTTATGAGCTATTTATGAAATGTTTCTTCCTGGTCTAAAATTAGCATTTAATTTGAATATTTACCCTATTGCTGTTTTATTTTTCCTGCACGCGAAATGTCAAGTAGGGTGACCATGAAATACTACTGACTAGGGATATTGAACATGTGACACTTTTAATGACAGTAGTTTAAAAAAAAAAACACCAGGCATATGGGATCGTTAAATTATTGATGATGTTTTGCTGCAGTGGATTTATAAATAATATATGTTTAAAGGGTTATTTCCTTTACATTTCTTTAGGGACAACTAAAGAATCTTCTCGTTTTGAGTTTAAAGAGAACTGACAGTTGGAGAAAGGTCAACAAAATGTTCATTCGTGCAGTTTCTATGCGAAAAAGTGCTCAGACTTCAACTAAGCACTTCACCAGTTTTACGAAACTGTATAAAACAGTCGCCCTAATTTTTAAAGCAAATGAGGCAATGGCTTTAATTTAGCAACTGGAAGGGGAAAACGTTTAAAACAATATTAATAATTAAAAGTTTCATATTAAGCAGTATTGCTTTTTTCTCTTCAGACAACCTCCAAATTGAAGTTAGTGTCTACAGATAAAAACCCAAAAGGAACCCAACAATGAGTCTCTGAAGCTTATGGGTTTCCTGACACATTAGCTCTCTAGAATGTTATTTTTAAAAGGGATGATGTGGGGGTGCCTGGGTGGCTCAGATGGTTAAATGTCTGCCTTTGGCTCAGGTCATAATCCCAGGTCCTGGGACTGAGCCCCACGTTGCACTCTTAGCTCAACAATGGGTCTGCTTCTCCTTTTCCCTTTGCCTCTCCCCCCGCTTGTACTCTCTCTGCCTTTCTTTCTCTCTTCCAAATGAATAAATAAAACCTTAAAAAAAGGGGGGATGATGTGGGGTGACTGGGAGCAGCAAATGGGAAAATGATGGGTTGCCTCCCCCTGAGGTTGGAAATCCCCAGGAATTAGATGTCAAATTTTATTTGATAGATATGAGGGCATGGAGACGTAGGATCCAATTTTCATCAGATGTATGGCCTTGGAAAAGTTAAGCTGCATTTTTTTCTTCCTTTGTCCTTTTGGAATGGGCTAAGAGGAATGAGGGGGTCCAGGGGTGAAGAGGTGTGTGTGTGGTAGGGGCGAGGGTGGGGAGGGCAAGACAAGACTCTTCCTGAGTTGATGAACCTCTCCCTCCCTTCAACCTTTCCACCTTCACCAACCATGAGCAGCACTAAACTTCCAGTTGGTTTGAGAGCACAGCTAAACAAATTACTGGAATATGAACATGCAATGGTAACCAGCAACATCAAGAAAAGATAAAATGTCTTTAATTCCTTTGTTTCTTGAATTAAATTTTTTAAAAATAATTTTTTGAAAGTGTGCTTCTTTTCTTCTGGGTATTTGGTTTTAACTTCTATCTCTGCAATTTTCAGAAAGGGATTGAAGCAGGATGTAAGCCCATAGTTGAGTAACAAAACTCAAGCATTTTTCTGATGATGAGGGGTTAGTATAAATGTTTTCTTTGAATGAGAGAATGTATATTCTATATAAGCATTTAAAATACAGCACATTTTTCCTACAAGTTCAGACCTGAGAGATACTCAATTTTGTTGTCTGTTTGCAGTGGTAAGAGAGTGAAAGGGGTGCCTGGCTGGCACAGTTGGAAGAATGTGTGACTCGATTTCGGGGTTGTGGGCTCAAGTCCCATATTGGGGGGAGAGATTACTAAAATGAAGAAATAAACTTAAAAAAAAAGAGTGAGTAAAAATGGCAGAAAAAATCAGGTAGGGAAAGGTGAAATGATTTATACTACTGAATTTAATCACATTTCTTCTGGTGACAGAGCTGAGGGAGTTTAAGTGACTTGTCCAACACCTCCAAGTATCAGCGCCAGAATCTAAATCCATGTCCGTTTGATTCTGAAGTCCATACTCTTCCCTTTGCATTCTTTGCCTCCAATGAGTCTCTCCTGTGACCTCCTCTCATAAAGTCCCCCATTCTCCCACTCTGCACGGTGGCTCCTGGGAACATACAGTGTGCTCCTGGAAGGAAACAGTGCTGATTTGGGACCATTCCAGAGAATTGCTTCTCTAGAGTGGTTCTTTAAGGTGACAGGTAATGACTATAGAAGCTTGTTGGATAAAACAAAAACGTGAAACAGCAGTTTTCTTTTCTTTTCTTTCTTTTGTGTGTGTGTATGTGCAAAACATATTTTTTTTAAATTTTCCCCCATATATGTTTATTTTTTCAGTGTTACAAGACTGATTGTTCATGCACCACACCCAGTGCTCCATGCAACACATGCCCTTCTCAATACCCACCACCAGGCTCGCAAATGACACTACAGACAAAGGTCTGATATCTAAGATCTATAAAGAACTCCTCAAACTCAACACTCACAAAACAGATAATCACATCAAAAAATGGGCAGAAGACATGAACAGACACTTCTCCAAAGAAGACGTACAAATGGCTAACAGACACATGAAAAAATGTTATCATCTTTAGCCATCAGAGAGATTCAAATCAAAACCACACTGAGATACGAACTTACACCAGTTAGAATGGCCAAAATCTTTTCTTTTTTTAAAGATTTATTTATTTACCTGAGAGAGAGAGAGTAAGAGTGGGGGGTGGGAGGGTCAAAGGGAGAAGGAGAAGAAGACTCACCACTGAGCAAGGAGCCTGACAGGGGACTTGATCCTAGGACCCTGAGATCATGACCTGAGCCGAAGGCAGATGCTTAATGGACTGAGCCACCTAGGTGCCCTGAAACAATAGTTTTCTTGACAAACTGCAATGTGCATCTGTTAAAAAGTGTGAACAAATCAGGTAAAGGCTGAGAAATAGAAAGAGTTGAGGGTGTTGTTGGTTTTTTGGAAAACAGCCAACTTGATTTGTGTTTTGCTCTAAAAACGACTGAGGCATTGCCCCATTTTGGAGTGTGACATGGCATTTCATCCATCATGGTAAAGTGTTGTCTAGTCCTCTCCTTTTTATCACCTAAAATTCTCTCCAAACTCCCCAGGACACTTCAGCAAAGGACAAAAGTCCATCAGCTAAGGGGAGCTCTTGAGTTACATCTTTTTTTTTTTAGATTTTATTTACTTATTTATTTGACAGAAAGAGAGAGATCACAAGTAGGCTGAGAGGCAGGCGGCGGGGGGGGGGGGGGTGGCGTGGGAAGCAGGCTCCCCGCCAAGCAGAGAGCCTGATGTGGGGCTTGATCCTAGGACCCTGAGATCATGACCTGAGCCAAAGGCAGAGGCCTCAACCCACTGAGCCACCCAGGCACCCCTTGAGTTACATCTTAAGATAACATATTTGAAGCAGGCAGCCAGCCAGCACTGGCTGGGTCTAAGTTTTGTGCTAAATGTTGGTTCCTCTTTCGTTTTTTCAAGAGATATGAGTTTAATAGAATTTTGAGGAAAGTCATTGTTCTGAATTCGGCACAACTGCAAACTGTACTACCTTTGTGATGCTGTCATAGAATGTTTGGATGAGAAGGCCCCAAGGGACCATTTTTCAGTCTAACTCTTCTTTTCCCCCAGCTTTATTGAGGCCTAATCAACAAATAAAAATTGTATATATTTAAAGTGTATGATGTGATGATTTGATATGCATATGCATTGTGAAATGATATCACAGTCAAGCGAATCAATATATCCATTGCTTCACTTGGTAACTGTTTATGTATGTGTGTTCGTGAGAGCACTTAAGATCTATTCTCCTAGAAAAATTAAAAAAAAGTTTTCATTAGATTTTTTTAAGTAAACTTGACACCCACTGTGGGGCCAGAACTCATGGCCCTGAGATCAAGAGTCACACACCCTACCGATGGAGCCAGCCAGGTGCCCCTCTCTTAGCACATCTAAAGTATATATTAGCTCTAGTCACAATGCTGCACAGCAGATCACCAGAACTGATTAATTTTTATAACTGTAAGTTTATATTCTTTTATGAGTTCTGCTTTTTTTAGATTACACACATACCTGAGATCATACAGTGTTTGCTTTTCTCTGTTTGGCTTATTTCACTCAGCACAACTCTCCTTCAGGGTCATCCATGTTGTCTCAGATGGCAGGATTTCTCATGGCTCAATAATATTCTACATGTGTGTGCACATATACACACTCTGTCCTTTCACCTATCGACAGACGCTTAGGTTGTTTCCTCACTGTGATAGTTGAGAATAATGCTGCAATAACATAGAAATGCAGATATCTCTTTGAGATCCTGATTTCATTTGCTTTGGATATATTTCTAGAAGTAGAATTGCTGGATCATATGGTAGTTCTTTCTTTCTTTAAAAAAAAAAATAAACCAAAAACCACCACCATATTTATTGAGTTGATTCTAACCTAAAGAGAAAGATGTCAAAAGAAAATCTAGAACATGGACATAAGCACACACCTCCTTGAACCCAGATAACCTAAAAGAAAAAAATAACATAAAGTCCTGTTCAACAGACGAATTTACCTTCTCTTCTGGAAGATGTTTCCATGCCCCAGTCTGTGTCCTTCTTTTTTTTTTTTTTTAAGATTTTATTTATTTGAGAGAAAGAGAGGGCACATGAGTAGGGGGAGGGGCAGACAGAGAGAGAGAGAGAGAGAGAGAGAGAGAGAGAAGCAGGCTCCCTGCTGAGCAGGGTAGACTGATGCAGGACTCAATCCCAGGACTCTGGATGAGGACCCGAGCCCAAGGCAGACGTGTAAACCACTGAGCCACCCACATGCCCCTACTTGGGCTTTCAGAATAGCAGCTTTTCCCCAGTCAGCCCCTCAGTCTTAGTTTTATTTTTCATGCTCTTTAAAATGGGCACTTTTTCAGCATGTTGGGCAAAATGAGAAAGCAAATCTTGCTGCCACGGGTGTACACCAACCTAGTGGCTGTGCCACTCGGCCTTCTCTGTTATGTGAATGTGATGGTGGACACCAGGCAGCTCATGCTGTCCTCTGCCTAAAGGAGCTTCCCATGATACACCTCGCCGGCTTGGTCTCACAAGTCACCATGTGTGAGAGGTAACTTTGGTGGCTGCGAAGTCGTGAGCCAAGCGAATGGCAGTTGCACAGTCCTGGTAGTTCCTTTTTCAAATTTTTTGAGGGACCCCATAGTGTTTTCCACAGCAGCTGCACCAATTTCCTTTTCTCCACACCCTCACCAACACTTGTTATTTCTGGTCTTTTTGGCAGTAACCATCCTAATAGGTGGGAGGTAAGATCTTACAGTGGTTGATTTGCATTTCCCTGCTGATCAGGGACTTTGAGATCCTTTTTGTATACGTGTTGGACATTTGTATGTCTTTGGGAAAATGTCTATTCAGGTCATTGCCCACTTTTTAATTGGGTTTGTCGTGATATTGCGTTTTATGAGTTCCTAATATATTTTGGACAATCACTCCTTATCAGACATAGTGTCACAAATATTTTCTCCCATTCTGCAGGTTGCTTTTTCATTTTGTTGTGGGTCTGTCTCCTCTTTAACCAACACCAAAATCTGACCAGAAGGCCCAGTTCGTCAGAAGCCTATTGGCACTAAACTTCTAGAGGCAAGAAGAAACTTATAAGAAAGCCAGTTGATGACAAGGATGTTTCAATAAACATAGGGCTGTCGAGGTGGCATCCCATGTTCAGTACTCATCCCTCTGGTTCTCAGAAACCTAATCTCTGGTCCTGGAAGGTGATGGCTGAGCTCAGAAAGACAAGACACCAGAAGGCAAATCAGGTGAGTGCTGCTGGAAGCCACACGTATTAATTAAGACAGGAAAGGAAACTCCTATTTTAGAAAGGTTTCTAATAACAAGGCTAAATCTTGATTAACCAAAGAACTCAGTGAGTCAGAACACACTGTCTGGGACCCAGCACCTGCTTTTCCTGGTTTTGGGGCTCAGTCAAAGGGTGTTTCTCCCCCCTCCCGCACAAGGATGATGCCCAGACTGTGCTACGGAAAGCTCTAAGCCCAGCAATGTTTTCCATCCTCCCTCGGTCCTTCCTGCCCAGCGTTCCCTCACTGCTTCTCTTCACTGTTCTTGCACGAAAAGAGATCTAGGGTGACAGGAAAGTGATGACTCATCTGACATCTGATTGAGTCTTTTTTATTTGGCCTTTTGTTGGCCTCAGGCTCTGATATTGGGAACATCTGTGTTGCGTTTGTGAATGTTTTTATTCCACCGAAGACACACGTGGATTGCAGTAGGTCTCTGATGATTTAAAGGTCTGATGCGTGTGGCTGTCTGATAGCTCTCTGTTTTCCACAGTCCTTTGACTAGAAAAAGAAATCAAAGTGTGTTTTAATCATGCTGACCAGCAAGGGCCAGGGACTCCTTCCCTTTGGTTTGTGTCTCTGGTTGTGTATATTCATGCCTTGCTTGAGAGGTAGGTTTTATTTCTGCTTTATTTCATATCCTCTTTTCAGCTACATGTGTTTGCTCTTCTTTTCTAGTTGTGCTTGACTGAGCAGAGATGAGATATTTTATTAGCGAATATGTACAGGGTCTGCAGAGGAATGACTACAGTTATAACTGCTAACTAATCTATTTCTTACTGGGTAGGTTTAACACGTAACATGAAGTGTAGGGGGTGGGGTGGGGAGGACAATGAAGCATTGTAAACCATATCTTATTTTAGTGTTCCACTAAAAATATGGTGATAATAATGATGCAGTTTTCTATCCATCTCTGCTATGGGTATATTCAACTGATTTATTTGTAACTGATAAATTTGTATTTAATATATTTTTTTAACTGTCATTCGTTTGTTAGCTGATACTGTGACTTAGTCCAGGAACCCTTCCCTTTCGAAGGTAATCATCATTTTTTGGGGGGAAGCATGTCATATTACTATGCAAGAACGAGTCCTAAGAGTAAGATTATTCATTTTAAAAATTAAGCCTTGGAAACAGACAGCTGCTATTCTGCTAAAGAAAACCACATTTCCACGTGCTGGTGGCTTTGCTGGGGCTTGCTTGCTCTTCAAGACTCATGGAGGGCTTCTCTACAGGGTCCTGGGGGGAGGGGTGGGGATGGGTAACGGCGTAATGGAGCAAATTGTTTCTTGTCTGTTTTATGTAGAAATCTTTCTATCATTATTGCTTATGGTGGCAAGAGTGCTATTTTACATTTAAAATTGCTCTTTCTTGCTGAAAGCTCAGAGTTTCAGTGTTTCCAAGAGCATTTGTTAGACGACTCTTTATTTAGTGATACGACAGCTATCCTTTTGTTCATTTTTGCGGAATGAGTTTTCAGTCCCTTTAATTTTCTTTCTTTCAGGGTATAAATCTCTCTGGGGAATTTGTAGAATGGTATTTCAGATGTCAAACTTGGCTTCTATAAGGGAAAATATAGAGGGGTATTAATGAAATGAATTATATCAAATGAAGGCAAGTAACCTACTTTTAATGCATTCTTGGAAAAATACAAACACATTAAGCTATTTAGAATTTAGTGGCTAAAATTCTATTATTTAAGAGCTAATTTTGAATTCTTTCTTATTTAAGATTTTATATATTTATTTGGTAGATAGAGAGAGAAAACAAGCAGGAGTAATGGGAGAGAGAGAAGCAGGCTCACCACTAAGCAGGGAGCCTGATGTGGGGCTCGATCCCAGAATCCTGGGATCATGACATGAGCTGAAGGCAGACACTTAATGACTGGGCCAGCCAGGCACCCCAATTTTGAATTATTTTAAAACCATGAAAATAAGTTTGCCTCAGAAATCTTGCACTTATACAAATCTCCAAAATAATTGAATTCAAAGCTGATTTTAAAAAGGAGTATGGCTTATTAAGATCTTAAGAAAATTACTAGTTACTTTAGTTTGTGTGGTGAAGTTTCCCCAGCTAAGAACCTCACTGGCTGTAGAAACAGGTAGTTGGATCAGCATTTTGACAAGAAAGGGCAGGACTCTTCCTTAATAATCAGATCAAAAAGATCATGAGCTATCCTCAGTGACGTAAGCAAAAATTGGAGTTCTTGCTATTCCTTTACACGTGTGCATTAGACTTTTAAAAGTGCTCTTGGGCACCTGGGTGGCTCAGTGGATTAAGCCTCTGCCTTCGACTCAGGTCATAATCTCAGGGTCCTGGGATCCAGCCCCACATCGGGCTCTCTGCTCAGCAGGGAGCCTGCTTCCTCCTCTCTCTCTGCCTGCCTCACTGCCTACTAGTGATCTCTCTCTCTCTCTGTCAAATAAATAAATAATTAAAAAAAACACCTTTAATAAAAAAATAAAAAAAATAAAAGTGCTCTTGCCAATATTATTTTATTTGATATCATACCAGTTTTGGGATGTAGGCATTACTCTTTTTGTCTTCAGGGCAGAGGTGACCAACCGAGGCTCGGAGTGGCAAGGTACAGTGGGCACCAGGGGCCTCTGTGTGGGTGGACGGAATGCAGGGGCAGGAGGGCTCCGTCAGCTTGGACGCCCCCTGTTGCCCATGTCACCTGCTGATGGAAACTGCCAGAATCCCCCCATCTGCAAGCACCCTCTCTGCTTCTTTAACTCGTCCCTCTGTTGGGCCATGTAGGTTCTGCAGCCTGTGCATCTGAAGAGAGACTCTTCTACAAACTGTTTTCTCATTATAACCAGTTCATCAGGCCTGTAGAAAACGTTTCTGATCCCGTTATGGTGCATTTTGAAGTGGCCATCACACAGCTGGCCAACGTGGTAAGTGCTGCCAGTTCACCACCTGTTCCCAGAGGAACCCTGACTCTGCCGGTGGGTGGGGGGGAGCAGAGCAATTCTCAACATTGTTCCAGTTATTGCATATGGCAAATATAGAAAATTTAAAAATATGAACAAGCACACATCTGCATGAGCGCTTGCTCTGCAGAGCCCTGCAGTTGGGAAGAAGGCCCTTCCCCAATGAAGCTGTAATTACTCACACCAAGGCAGTGTCTTTCTGGAACTGCTTTCAGAGTGAGTTTATGAAACAAAGATGGGAAGGGGAAGTTGAAGGGAGAATACAGAGGGAGCTAACTTAACTGTGCACATATTATGCGCCAGTCACAGTGTCTACACTTAATGGCTTTCAGCTGCATTTTACAGCTGGAGGGAAGCTCAGTTAAGTAACCTTCCTAAGGTCGTACAACTATTACATGGTGGAACTGAGATCTTAATCAAGCCCATCCCGACTCCAAAGCTTACGTTCTTTTCACTCCATAGAAAAAGAATGGCTTTAAGTCTTCTACATTATGCAAGAAAGGAAAGAATAATCACCGTCTTTAATATAGAGTTCCATCCAGCCCTGAAAAAACAGATGGGAATTTGGAGTTCTTTAATTTATGGCTACTATGTTCAAGAGCAAGTAGGACTGCAGTTGTTTTTGAATAATCTTCATGCCCTAGTTGGCAGCAGGAGAGGAAGTAATGGGACCTGATATTATACCATAGAGCAGGGTTCTGGCCCCAGGGCATGGGACAGGGCTGAGCTGGCTTGGACCAAATTCCAGGAATAGGGAGGCTCAGGAAGTAGGGAGAGGATAAAGTACCTCCAGAGAGACAACAGTACATGGCAAAGGGAGTCGCTTTCATCAGTCCCAGCCTATGGATAAGGAAGGAGCTCTCTGTCCTCCTGGACTTTGCCCCTTGGAAAACAGTGATGGCTCTCAAGGTTCACTGGGAAAAGACCTTAATTACAGATGGGAAGTCAGGGCCCCCGATATTTCTCCATTCCATGTTTCCCAGTGGACGAGGCTGACCCTGGCCTGGTTCTCTGGCTTCCGGCCCAAGTTGAAAGTATGTATATACTGGTATGTATTGGTTTAAAAAAAGTCACATGTTTTGTTTTGCTCAGATGAACCCACTCATTCCTTTAAAAAATATTTATGTGGTACCTATTCTGATCCTCTCTACCCCCAACTAGTGTTGTACTGGTTACTGACCTCCTACTGGGCTGGGAGCCATTATTTGCTGTGGATTGGGTTACTGTAAAGTAAGTTTCACCTAAAGTCAGTCTATTTCACTGTACTTCAAATTCTTGGTTGATATACCCTTTCAGGACATTGTTCTGAAGATGGTGGGTGGGGACAGCAGAATAGAGATTTTGACATTTGCATTTGGCTGCTATCCGAGATTTTAAAAAATAACACAGCTTAAATAAAACAACTTTATTTCTTTCTTATGTAACAAAAATCTAAATGTTAATAGTTTAGGAGATTAACACCAGGCGGCTTCATGGTGTTCATGACTGTGTTCGGTTGCTCAGGTTAGGCACTGCACAACCTGGGGATGCCAATCACATGGACCATGATAACAGACATCTGTGATTTCTGTTAGGAGGTTTTTTTAGAAGTCCTACTAACATCCTTGGCTTTCTGTCTCATGGACAACCTCTAGCTATGAGGGAGACTTGGGAAATTTAGGTGTTTTTTTTAAGATTTTTTTATTTATTTGACAGAAAGAAACACAGAGAGAGAGGGAACACAAGTAGGGAGAATAGGAGAGGGAGAAGCAGGCTTCCCACCAAGCAGGGAGCCTGATGCGGGGCTGGATCCCAGGACCCTCGGATCGTGACCTGAGCTGAAGGCAGATGCTTAACGACTGAGCCACCCAGGCGCCCCCGGGAAATTTAGTTTTTTAAGTTGAATTTTATTTACTGAAATAATTGTAGATTCATATGCAGTTGTAAGAAATAATAGATCCCTCGTACATTTTGCCCAGTTTCCCCAGTGGCAACCACTAATATGTTTTCCTTTTCTAAAATTTTGTCATTTAGAGAAAGTTATATAAAAACGGAATGATATAGTCTTGTGGGATCGATTTTTCCATTCAGTATAATTTTCTGGACACTCATCCCAGTTGATTATATCCATAGTTCATTTCTTCTTGGTGCGGAGTAGTATTTCATGATATATTTTCACTGCAGTTTATTATACTTTTCTCTGGTTGAAGAACATTTGGGTCTATTACAAATAAAAGTGTTATGAACATTCAGGTCTAGGGTTTTGTGCGAATGCAAATCTTTATTTCTCTGGAATAAACCCCGATGTGTGCTATTGCTGGGCCATAAGGTAGTTGCATGTTTAGTTTTTTAAGAAACTGCTAAAATGCTTTCCAGAGTTGATCTATCCTTTTACATTCCTACCAGCAATATATAAGTGATCCAGTTTATCCACATCTTCACCAGTATTTGATGTTATCACTATTTTTTATTTTAGCCATTCTAATAGGTATATAATGATATCTCACTGTAGTTTTAATATGCATTTTCCTAATGACTAATGATATAGAACCATTTTCCATGTGCTTATTTGCCATCTGTATATCCTCTTTGGTGAAATGTTTGTTCATGGTTTTTTGCCCATTTTCTAATTAGCCTGTTTGATTTTTTTTAACTGTTCAGTGTTGAGAGTTCTTGCTATATTCTAGATACTAATGCTTTGCCAGATATATGGTTTGCAAATACAGTGGACCTTTGAATAATGCAGGAGGTAGGGGCACTAGCCCCCACCATAGTCAAAATTCTTCAAATAATTTTTGATTCCTCTAAAACCTAACTATTAATAGTCTACTGTTGACCTCAAGTCTTACTGATTACATAAACACTTGATTAACACATATTTTTTATGTTACATATGTTATATTCTGTATTCTTACAATAAAGGAAGAAAAATAAAGTGTTATTAAATCATAAGGAAGAGAAAATACGTTTATAGCACTGTGTCATAAAAATTCTATGTGTAAGTGGACTTACACAGTTCAAACTGGTGTATTCAAGGGTCAGCTATATTTTACCCTAGTTTGTAGCTTCTCTTTTCATCTTTTTCATGTGGGCTTTCACTCAAACTTTTCCATTTTGATGAGGTCCAATTTATCAATTTTTCCTTTTTTTTTTTTTTGCTTTTGGTGTTAAACCTAAGAATTCTTTGCCTTATTGCAGATCCCAGAGATTTTCTTTTATTTTTTTCTTAAAGTTTTATTTATGTTTTACATTCAAGACTGTGATATATTTTGAGTTATTTTTTAATTTTTGTTTGAAATGTGAGGCTTGGTCTTTTTTTGGTTGGCGGGGGGGGTGTCTGTGGTGTCTAATTGCTCCAGTATCATTTGTTGAAAAGTCTAACCCTTTTTCCATTGAGTTGACTGTGCACCTCTGTGAAAAATCAGTTGAGTGTATTTGTGGGTCTATTGGAGGGTCCTCTGTTCTATTCCATTGATCTATGTGACTAACCCTCCACCAATACCACCCCAGTCTTGATTACTATAGCTGTATCGTAAGCCTTTTTTTTAATTTTTAAAAAAAATTTATTTATTTATTAATTTATTTATTAGAGAGAGAGCAAAAGCAGGGAGAGGGGCAGAGGGAGAAGGGGAGTTAGACCCCTCCCCCCCACTGAGCAGGGAGGCTGATGCAGGGCTTCATCCCAGGACCATGAGATCATGACCTGAGGCGATGGTGGACATTAACCAGATAAGCTGCCCAGTACTCAGTAAGTCTTATTATTGGCCAGAATGATTCCTGCCACCTTATTCTTCTTGTCACAACCATATTAGCTATTCTAGGGCCTAAGCCTTAAAATAAGTTGCCTATATATACAAAAACCTTGCTGGGATTTTGAAAGGAATCACATTACATCTATAGATTAATTTGGGGAGAAGTGACATTTTTACTGTTGTTGAGTCTTCCAACCCATGAATGCAGGATAGTTCTTCATTTATTTGGCTCTTTTTTCATAGCATTTTGTAATTTTCACCATACAGATCTTGTTCATGCAGTATTATGTGTATATGTAAGTCTTTTGTTTTATTTGAAGCAATTGAAAATAATGTACTTTTAATTTTGGTTTCTCCATGTTCATTGTTAGTATACGGATATTGAATTGATTTTTGTATGTTGATCTTGTTATCCTGAGATCTTGCTGAACTCAATTCTTTTTTTTAAAAAAAGATTTTATTTATTTACTTGAGAGAGAGAGAGAGGTCACAAGTAGGCAGAGAGGCAGGCAGAGGGAGAGGGAGAAGCAGGCTCCCCACCGAGCAGAGAGCCCAATGCGGGGCTTGATCCCAGGACTCTGAGATCATGACCTGAGCCACCCAAGTGCCCCTGAACTCAATTCTTGGTTTCAATATTTTTATAGATTCCATGGACTTCTTATGTAGGCAACCATGTCATATGCAAATAGAGATAATTTTATTTCTTCCTTTTCAATCTGTTCCTTTGTTTTCCTTTTTCTTGCTGTATTACATTGACTAGAATTTCCAGTAGTGTGTTGAATAAGAGTGGTGAGAATAGACATCTTTACCTTGTTCTCAATCTTAAGGAAAAGGTATTCAGTCCTTCACCATTTAGTATAATGATAGCTGTAAGCATTTTATAGAGGTTTCCTCAAGTTGAAGAAGTTTTCCTTTATTGCCAGTTTTCGGAGAGTTTTTATCATGAATTGATCTTGAATTTTTGTTAAATGCTTTTTCTGCATTAATTGATATGGTCACATATCAATTTTCTTCTTTACCTTGTTGATATGCTAAATTACATCAATTGATTTTTGAATGTTGAACCATTCTTGCATCTCATTAGTCATGATGTATAGCTTTTTATATATTGTTGGATTCAGTTTGCTACTACTTTATTAAAGGGTTCATGACAGATATTGATCTGTAATTTTCTTATTTTGTACTATCTTTGGGTTTTGTGCCAGGATAATACTTCAAAAAGTATTTGGAATTATTCCATCCTCTTCCATGTTCTGGAAGAGATTGCATAAAACTGTTATTAGTTCTTCTTTACGTAGTTGGTAGAATTCTTGACGGGAACTTACTACGTCTAGAGATTTCTTTTCCAGGAGTTTTTAACTATAAATTCAATTTTTTAAAATGGCTATAAGCTATTCAGGCTGTCAACTTCATCATCTTTGAATTCAGATAATTTGAGGTTTTAATCCACTTCTTTTAAATTTTTGAGTGTATGATAAAGTTGTTTATAATATCGTCTATTCTCTTTAATGGCTACAGGATTTGTAGTGCTCCTATTTAATTTCTGATGTTGGTGAGTTGTGTCTTTCTTTTTATTTTTGCCAATCTTGCTACAGGGTCATCAATTTTGTTATTTTTTCCCCCAAAGAATCAGCTTTTGTTTCATTGATTTTCTTTATGTTTTCCTTTTCAATTTTATTGATTTCTACTCTTTTTTTAAAAAGTTTATTTATTTAATTAATCTCTACATCCAATGTGGGGCTCGAACTCACAACCTCAAGATCTTAAGAGTTGCATGCTCCAATGGCTGAGCCCGCCAAGTAGCCTATAATTTCTATCCTTATCTTTATTTTTCCTTCCTTAAGCTTGTTTTGGGTTCATTTTGTGCTTCTTTTTCTAATTTATTGAAGTAGAAAGTTAGATTATTGATTTGAAAGCTTTCCTTATTTATAATGTAAGTATATAATGTTATAATTTTATTTTCAGCACTGTTTTTTAGCTATGTCCTTTGAGTTTTGATATGTTGTGTTTTCATTTTCTTTTTTTCTCCCCAAATATGTTTATTTTATTTTTTCAGTGTTACAAGATTGATTGTTCATGCATCACACCCAGTGCTCCATGCAATACGTACCCTTCTGAATACCCACCACCAGGCTCGCCCAACCTCCCACCCCCTCCCCACCAAACCTCTCAGTTTGTTGCTCAGAGTCCACAGCCTCTCATGGTTCATTGCCCCCTCCAATTTCCCCCCATTCACCCTTTCTTTCCTTCTCACAATGCCCTCCATGATTTTCTTTATGCTCCACGTGTGAGAACATAAGATAATTGACTCTCTCCACTTGACTTATTTCACTCTGGATAATCTCTTCCAGTCCTGTCCATGTTGATACAAAAGTTGGATATTCATCCTTTCTGATGGAGGCATAATATTCCATTGTATAGATGTACCACTTCTTCCTTATCCACTTATCTGTTGAAGGGCATTTTGCTTCTTTCCACAGTTTGGTGATTGTGGCCATTGTGGCTATGAACACTGGGGTACATGTGGCCTTTCTTTGTACTGCATCTGCTTCTTTGGGGTAAATACCGAGTA
>CM052800.1:118831162-118850308 GCA_028533885.1 Nasua narica | reverse complement strand
ACCGCCTTTGCCATATCCCATAGGTTTTGGATTGATGTGTCTTCATTCTCATTGGTCTCCATGAATTGTTTAAGCTCATCTTTGATTTCCTGGTTGATTCCAGCATTCTTGATGATGTTGGTCTTTAGCCTCCAAGTGTTTGAATTCCTTCCAAACTTTTTCTTCTGGTTGAGTTCCAGTTTTAAAGCATTGTGGTCTGAGAAAATGCAGGAAATCATCTCAATCTTTTGTTATCAGTTGAGACCTGATTTGTGGCCCAGTATGTGGTCTATTCTGGAGAAAGTTCCATGTGCGCTCAAGAAGAATGAGTATTCTGTTGTTCTAGGGTGGAATGTTCTGTATATATCTATGAGGTCCATCTGGTCCAATGTGTCATTCAAAGCTCTTGTTTCTTTACTGATTTTCTCTTTAGATGATCTGTCAGTTACTGAGAGTGGCGTGTTAAGATCTCCTACTATTAATGTATTCATATCAATATGACTCTTTATTTTGATTAACAGTTGGCTTATGTATTTGGCTGCTCCTATATTGGGGGCATAAATGTTTACAATTATTAGATCTTCCTGGAGGATAGACTCTTTAAGAATGATGTAGTAAAAAAAAAAAAAAAAAAAAAAGAATGATGTAGTGTTCTGTATCTCTGACTACAGTCTTTAGCTTAAAATGTAACTTATCTGATATGAGAATCTCTAGCCCAGCTTTCTTTTGAGGTCCGTTGACATGAAAGATGGTTCTCCATCCTTTCACTTCAGTCTGGATGTATCTTTTGGTTCCAAATGTGTCTCTTGTAGACAGCATATGGACGGGTCCTGTTGTTTTATTCATCCTGCAACCCTGTGCTGTTTTATAGGAGCATTTAGGCTGTTCACGTTGAGAGTGATTATTGAAAGCTATGTGTTTATTGACATCATGTTGCCTGTGAAGTCCTTGTTTCTATAGATGGCAAATTTCTGTTCTAAGTCACTCATGTGTTCTTTCTACTTTTATAGAACCCCCTTTAGTATTTCCTGGAGTGCTGGCTTGGTGGTCACATACTCTTTTAATCTTTGCCGGTCTTGGAAGCTCTTTATCTCTCCATCCATTTTGAATGACAGCCTTGCTGGATAAAGTATTCTTGGCTGCATGTTCTTCTCATTTAGTGCCCTGAATATATCATGCCAGCCCTTTCTGGCTTGCCAGGTTTCTGTGAACAGGTCTGATGTTACTCTGATGGGCCTTCCTCCATATGTAAGGAATCTCTTCCCCCTAGCTGCCCTCAAGACCTCTTGTCTAAAATTATAATTTGCAAATTTTACAATGATGTGTCTCCCTGATTTTCTAGACTTGTGGATTTTGGCTGGTGTTCTTTCTGCCTCTAGGACATGAACACTTGTTCCATTCCCCAGATTGGGGAAATTTTTATTCAGAATCTGGTCAGCTATGTCTTCTAGTCTTCTGTCTTTCTCTACCCTCTCTGGGATTCCAATGATTCTGACATTGGAACTTTTCATGGCATCAATTATTTCCCTAAGTCTGTTCTCATGATTCCTGAGCAGTTTGTTCCAGCTCTCCTCCCGACCTTTCTTCTCAACCATTTTATCCTCTAGATCACTAATCCTATCCTCTGTCTCCATAACTCTAGCTGTAGGACTATTTAGATTGGATTGGAAATCATTGATAGTGCTTTTTACATCAGCTATACTGGATCTCATTTCTGCCCTTAGAGATTCCATGTTGTCATTAATGTTTTTCTCCACCCTAGCCATTGCCTGGATAATTGTCACCCTGAATTCCCTTTCTGACATACTGTTTATGTCCATATCCATTAGTTCTGAGGGAGAGGGTGCAGTCTCTGGGTTTTTCCTCTGTTGGGTGTTCCTCCTCCCAGTCATTTTGATGAGAAGTGGATGAGAGGGTGTATAGCTGGATATATCGCCCACGAACCAGGCAGGGTGCACCCTGGAAGGTTTGGAGCAATTGAGATTCACCACCAAAAAGAAAGAATAAGGATAAAAAAAGATAGAGAGAAAGAGAAAAAGAAGAAATCCCAGCCAGACTGGGCCCCAAATATAAGATTTATAAGGTATGTAACCAAACACGAACAAACATATAGACCAACAAAAATAAATAACAAGAAATAAAAGAACCTAGTCAGAATGAACCCCAAGAATCAGATTTATATAATACCAGAACAAAAGAAAATTTGTAGAAACACTGACAGAAGGATAAGATGGGAGGGTAGTTGTAGCTCCTCGCAGGCGAGGAAGGTTATTTCAGGTCTTCCTGGGTTTATAGTTGTATTAAGCCTCTAGTTGTAATGTTAAGGAGTTTAAAAAAAAAAAAAAAAAAAAACAAATGTGAAAGCAAGTGAATAAAATTAAAAAAAGAGAATAAGAAAGAAAAAAAACTTGTATCTGTGAAATATACAGGTTTGAGGGTATTATCAGGAGCTTAATACATTGATTTCCCTTGATGTTGGGGGTTTAAAATTTTATGGGGACCCTGTGGTTATAGTCCTTTTGTTTTCTCACTTGTCTTCTGGGGGAGGGGCCTGCCCCATTGTTTTTGTCAGTCTTGCTTGGGTTGAGTCACTCTGCCCCCAGTCAAGGGGCTGAGCTCTGTGGAAACCGGTTTCTCAGTCTTTCGCCCTCTGAAAGTTTTTGGCCATTTGTAGCTTTTTCACCTTTTCAGAGAGTCCAAGCAAGGAATCTCCCCAGAAGCACTCAGACCTCCGTGCCACAGAGAAGCTTGAGTCTGCTCCCCTCTGGGTGGTCCAGAACACACACTCCCCTCTGCAAAATTCCGCTCACAGCGCAGCCTGTCTGAGGTGGTGCACAACCGCAGCTGCCTTTCTGTGGCTCCGCGAGTGCGCACCAGGGAGATTAGGCCTCCTGCCCGCATTCTCTCCAGGGCTGGCTGGGATTCCCCCAGACCCTGTGGCGGGCCGCGAATGTCCAGTCTAGAATGCAGGGCACTCAGAGAAGAAAAGCTGCTGCTCCTGGACGACTGCAGACTCTCTAAAGGCGCTTGCAGGAATGCACCTGGCCCACAGAATCTTGCAGAGAGTGGAAAGCTGCAGGTTCAGGAACCATGAACTGGATCCCCCCACCAGTCTCACTTTGGGGCTCTCCTTCATGGGAGGGTGGGCCCAAGCCGGTGCCCGCAACCACCGCCTTCCACTAGTTGCTCCTCAGAACTTTTTGCCCTTTTTAAGTGATTTTAACGGACTCTACGTTAATGCTGGTTCCCCGCCACCGGGCACTTTCCTTTGGCGTATTACTGTCCTCGGTTAGCTTCTGGTGGCTCCCTCCCCCTTTTGTTTATCCTCCGATATGGGTTTGAGTGTTCCCACTTTGCTTTTACCTCTTCACTGCTGTCTTTTGCTCTCAGAGAGATCCAGAAGTGAGAAATCTTGCTCCTCAGGGTGATTTCATGGGTGTTCAGCGTGTTCTGGTAGGTATCCAGCTCACTTTTGGGGACAGGTTGCAACAGGATCTCCTACTTCTCCGCCATCTTGCCCCCCTTCTGTGTTTTCATTTTCATTTAGTTCTATATATTTTTAGAAATCTCCTTTGAGGGGCACCTGGGCGGCTCAGTCAGTTAAGCATCTGACTTTTGATTTCGGTTCAAGTCATGGTTTCAGGGTTGTAAGATCAAACCCTGCATGGGGCTCTGTGCTCAGTGCAGTGTCTGCTTGGGATTCTCCTTCACCCTCCCCCTACTTGTGTGCATGCATGTGTTATCTCTCTCTCTCAAATTAGCAAATAAACAAAATCTTAAAAAAAATCTCCTTTGAGACATCCTCTTTGATCCGTGGATTATTTAGAAGAATATTGTTTAGTTCCTGTGGGTTTAGATATTTTCCTGTTGTCCTTTGTTATTGATTTCTAGTTTGATTCCATTATGGTCAAAAAACACACTGTATGTTTTCAATTTTTTTTAATTTTATGAGGTTTATTTTATGGCCCACAATAAAAATATGGTTTATTATCTTGGCTAATAGTCCGTGCATGCTTGAAAAATATGTATATTCTGCTATTTTGAGTAAAGTGTTCTATATATGTCAGTCAGAGCCTGTTGATTGATTATGTTCTACAGGTCTCTATTTTTGCTGATTTTCTGTCTAGTGGTTCTCTTAGTTGCTGTGGGAGGTGGTGTTGAAGTCTCTAACTATAATAGGGGATTTATTCCTTCTTTTAGCTTTATTGATTTTTGTTTCATGTAATTGAAGACTATTGTTTGGTGTGTATACAGTTAGGATCATTATGTCTTCCTGGTGAATTGACCCTTCTAGCATTATGTAATGTCCTTCTTTGTCTATAGTAATTGTTTTTTCTGAAGTTTACTTTGTCAGATATGAATGTAGCCATTCCTATGGTGTATTAGAAGCCATCTGTTCTTAGGTGAGACACCAGAAGTCCCTGTGGACCATATTCATTGCTGTCCTTGAGTGGTGGTGAGCTCTGGGGCTAGCTCTGTGTTGCAATACAAGCCAGGATGCACAACTACCAACTCCCGTCTCAGAGTCCCTAAGCTTCTCGCTGCTCTACCCAGAAGTGTTTTTGCTGCCCTACAGAATGACTCTGGCCACAAAATTTTCTAGGTGGATGATCTTTCAATGCAAGAGCACATCTGCTGTTCCCCCAACAGCAATTCAAGATAAAGCCCCTGTCTAGTGTTTTGATGGCCTCCATATCTGAAATGACAAACTTAAAGTCCTTTAAAGTGAAGTCTGCCTGGCCTTTCTCATCTCATCCTCTGCTGCTCCAAAAGCTAATCAATTTGAAATTGTTACTCCAATCCTTTGATGCAAGCAGGGTGCCAACTAATTTATTTTCCCAAGAAAGAGATACAGGACAATGGTCCCAGGAATGTGGAGTGGTACTGTTGGTCTCTGGCCTCCTCCAGCTGGGCTGACTGATAGTAGTGCCCATGACCATCGGAGTGGTTTGGAATGGGGTGGAGAGCAAGACTTACCAGAACAAGTCCTGATCCATAAAGTTGGCTGACACCCCTGACGATGTCCACACCACGTGGAGCCTCACCAGCCTGTGGATGTGTTGGGGGGAGACGGGGATATTGTCAGGATGATATTGCCAACAGATTTGAATGATTTGAGAACAGTGTACACTAGTTCTATCAACATAGTATACTAGTGTACGGAGAAGATGCAGTCTTTGGAAGATACTTATTACATTTGCCACTGAGACCTTCCTGGGCTGCATAGTTAGTCTATTCCTGATTGGAAGCCAGTGGATTTATTGACATGGCCTCTGCTGGAATCTATAGGTCACAACATGACCTTCTCATAAGCAGAAGGCACTAGCCTTAGGCTTGGGTAATTATAAAGCCATGGACTGCTTGGCCAATGGATAAGTATAACCTTTTGTTGTTGTTGTTGTTGCTTTTCTTGGCTAATTGGAAACCATGATTTTAACTTCTTTCGTTGACCTTTTAAAACCCTGGGGCTTACTATGACTTGACACAAACTCATTTGAAGGAGGAAGCTTGGCAGGAGCAGTGGTGAGCTACAGAGCAACTCAGTGAGAAAGAGTAGATTGGGGTCTGAGTCCTGGCCACAGCTCTGTCAACCACAGTTGAATTCATTGACTCTGAGGGTGTCCATGTGTCTTGTAAAACAAGGTTGGTAAGTTTCTTTTTTTTTTTTTAAAGATTTTATTTATTTATTTATTTATTTATTTGAGATAGAGAAAGAGAGTGAGAGAGAGAACACAAACGATGGGCAGGGGCAGAGGAGAAGGAGACTCCCCACTGGACAGGGAGCCCGACATGGGGCTCAATCCCAGGACCCCAAGATCACGACCTGAGCCAAGGGCAGACACTTAACCAACTGAGCCACCCAAGTGCTTGGTAAATTTTGAGAATGTACTGCTGGCTACTGAGAACACCCAATAGCTTCCAAGCCATTATGTCATAAGGTTGATGAAAGTTCTGGATATGTCTTCAGTCTTCAGCAGTTTTCCCACTGAAGGCTGGTAGTTGCTTAGGAACACATTATATTTGGAATTTTGGCCTGAAATGTTTTCTTCCTGCTAGCTCCATGACTTGCTTCAGGCCACTTAGTTACCAGCTTAAACTACCTCCTCAGAGAAGCCTTATTTGACCATGCTGTCTAAAACAGAGGTGTATGCATACGTGTGTGTGTGTATGTATGCATGCAGACACCCTTCCATTCCTATTTTTCTTCACAGAACTTATAACTATCATATATTATATATCTATTATTGATTTTCTATCTCCCCAATTAACAGTTTAGATAAATGAAAGTAGGGAATTTTTCCACCCTGTTTACTGCTACAGTGCTAGCATTTATAGAACACATAGTAGGTACTCAATAAATATTTGAGCAAAGAATGATTGAAGCAATCAGCATGGCTTGGATGAGAATTGGGATGTGTTGCAGTGAAGTGGCAGGTCCCAGCTGGAAAACCCCATGGTGAGCTGAGGCTGACATTTCAAGGGGCAACTGGGCTCAGGACTCAGAGCCTAGAGAGTGCTAAGCACTGTTGAGGTATGGGGGTTTTCAAGGACTTGGGACGAAGATGGTAAAAACAATGAATCGGGTTCTGATACCTACCACCATCTGCAGTACTTTCCCTCCCCTCTCACTGTCCCTTCTCTCCCTCCTTTCATGGAATCAGAAACCTTTAACAGGCTGGAGTGATCAGAAAGGCTTTACAAGGGGCCCTTGGGTGGCTCAGTCGGTTAAGTAGCTGCCTTCAGCTCAGGTCAGGATTCTGGAGTCCTAGGACTGGGATCAAGCCCCATGTTGGGCTCTCTGCTCAGAGGGGAGTCTACTTCTCCTTCTCCCTCTGCTCCTCCTCCACTCATACTCTCTCTTGCTCACTCTCTCGCAAATAAATAAAATCTTAAAAAAGAAAAAGAAAGTTTTCACAGAAGAGGTGAGCCTTAAATCAGATTTGAAAGACAGTCTTTAAGCACATTTTTCTCTCAAAGTCAACAGGGTTGGAACCAGATGTGAAAATAACTTGCATTTTATTGTATTTTATATGTATTTTATTATATAAAAAAGTTGCTTTTTCAGTCCCTTTTGTTTTCCTCCGTTAGTATGAATAACTCAGATTTGGCTCTCCTTTGTTGTAATTCTTATTCTAAGATCCACCTTTATTAGCAAGTACATTTAAGGCTAAAAAATATTATTTCTTTTTCCCAGGATGAAGTCAACCAGATCATGGAAACCAATCTGTGGCTACGTCACGTATGTGTCTTTCCCTTGGACGTGTCTTACTCATGTACCAGCCTAACAATGTCCAATGGATAAATTCTGCTAGCATTCCCTCTTTCCATCTCCATCTTATGATGAGCATAAAATATTATCTGCCACCAAAGCCTAAAGTTCAGCTCTGGTCACAGCTGCTTGATGTAAACTTCACAGGTGCAGAAACATAGTGATAAAGTTCTCCAGGACATAGAGATCTATCCCTTCTGGTTTCTGCCCTCAAGTTTCCTATTTCTCTCTGTAACTTGAGCCCCAGAGTCAGATGCCTGCCCACTCTTTGATCCTGCTGCACCAGGCCTAGGGAAGTCAGGAACTGAGTATGAGAGCACAAGGGTTAGATTCCCACCGGCTGGTTTTATCAGGTATACCATCTCACGCTTCCTTCTTGTCTTAATCTTTTACACAGACTTTGTAACATACTCATCATTGTGCACTTGAATTACCTTTTTAATATTAGAATTGAGTTGCTACTCTAGTGTGAATATGGTCTATGGAACATAAAAGTTGAGTTTATAAACTTGGCCAGCTAATTAATAATCAATAGTTAATTATCTAAGTCATATTTGCCAAAATCAGTTCAGCTACCTGGCCCTGTATTCCACGTGGATTTACTTTCTCAACTTTTGATAGAAACCAATGTATTCTTGGGTGCTTGGATGGCTCAGTTGGTTAAATGTCTGCCTTTGGCTCAGGTTATGATCCCAAGGTCATGGGATCGAGTTTACATGGCTCCCTGCTCATTGGGGAGTCTGCTTTTCCCTCTGCCCCTTCCCCTGCTCGTTCTCTTTCTTTCAATCTGTCTCTCACAAAAAAAAAAAAAAAAAGAAGAGAGAGAGAGAAAGAGAGAAACCAAGTACTCTTTATTTATTTTTTTAAGTAGGGTCCATGCCCAGTGTGGGCCTTGAACTTGAGGCCCTGAGATCAAGAGTTGCATGCTCTACCAACTGAGCCAGCCAGGTGCCCTCCAATGTACTTTTTAAATTAGAACATACTTTTTCCAAAAACCCTGCTAAACCAACATAGAATTAACATTGGAAGAAAGTTACTAAGAATTTTTTATTCAACTGACTTCTGCCTCTAGATCTGGAATGATTATAAATTGCGCTGGAACCCAATGGAATATGATGGCATTGAGACGCTACGTGTTCCTGCGGATAAGATCTGGAAGCCGGACATTGTTCTCTACAACAAGTATGAGCTTCTGGCAGCAGTAGTCTCTTTCCAAAGTTGCCTTTGGTACAGCAAAGGGGATGTTACTAATGGTGTCTGGTTCACTTTGCAGTGCTGTTGGTGATTTTCAAGTCGAAGGCAAGACAAAAGCTCTTCTTAAATATGATGGCATGATAACCTGGACTCCACCAGCTATTTTCAAGAGTTCCTGTCCTATGGATATTACTTTTTTCCCTTTTGACCATCAAAATTGTTCCCTGAAATTTGGCTCCTGGACATATGACAAAGCTGAAATTGATCTTCTAATCATTGGATCTAAAGTGGATATGAATGATTTTTGGGAAAATAGCGAATGGGAAATTGTTGATGCTTCTGGCTACAAGCATGACATAAAATACAACTGTTGTGAGGAGATATACACAGATATAACCTACTCTTTTTACATTAGAAGATTGCCGATGTTTTATACCATTAATCTGATCATCCCCTGTCTCTTTATTTCATTTCTAACTGTGCTGGTCTTTTACCTTCCTTCTGATTGTGGTGAAAAGGTGACACTCTGTATTTCAGTTCTGCTTTCTCTGACTGTGTTCTTGCTCGTAATCACGGAAACCATCCCATCCACGTCTCTTGTGATCCCACTGGTGGGTGAGTACCTGCTGTTCACCATGATCTTTGTCACCCTGTCCATTGCAGTGACCGTGTTTGTGTTGAACATACATTATCGCACCCCAACAACACACACCATGCCCAAGTGGGTGAAGACGGTTTTCCTCCAGCTGTTACCCCAGGTCCTGATGATGAGGAGACCTCTGGACAAGAAGAGGAAGACAAGTTCTGATAAAAACTCCAAAGTCATTTCCAGTAGGTCCACCAAAGTCAACTTTGACCATTGCAGAGAGACCAAACTTCCTACAGCATGTTGCCACTGTCCTAAGTCAAGTGAGCTTGCCACCAGCAAGAGAAGATTAAGTCATCAACCTTTACAGTGGATGACTGAGAATTCAGAGCCCTCGCCTGAAGTCAAAGATGTAATTAATAGTGTTCAGTTCATAGCAGAAAACATGAAGAACCAAAATGAAACGAAGGAGGTAGGTGCATGGCCCCTCCAGCCTGTCCACCTGCAGCAGGCTTAGAGGCATTTTATAGATCAGAGCAGATCTTCAGTGTGAGTTCTGTTTCCAGGAGGATCAGGGAGCATCACTCTGAGACTGAGCAGTTATTATGCAGTTATGGGTGAAGTAAACCACAGCCTCATTGCAAACCTCCACCTCTGGAAATGGTAACTCCAGTGAAATCTGGTTAAAGTAAACATTCAGGACAACCTTGGTTAATCAAAGTGTTTCTTTTTTAAAAAGATTTTATTTATTTATTTGAGAGAGAGAGCATGAGAGCTGGCGGGGGGGGGGGTCAGAGGGAGGAGCAGGCTCCCCGCTGAGCAGGGACTCGATCCCCAAACTTCAAGATCATAACCTGAGCTGAAGGCAGTCGCTCAACCCACTGAGCCACCCAGGTGCCCAATGAAAGTGCTTCTTAGAAACTGTGGCAGAGGGCACCTGGGTGGCTCAGTGGGTTAAACGACTGCCTCCGGCTCAGGTCATGATCCTACAGTCCCAGGATCAAGTCCCTTAATGGACTCCCAGCTCCATGGGGAGTTTGCTTCTCCCTTTGATCTTCTCCCCTCTCATGCTCTCTCTCTCTCATTCTCTCTCTCAGATAAATAAATAAAATCTTTAAAACAACAACAACAACAACAACAACAACAACAACAACAACAACGACAACACATTGGCAGAGGGAAGGGTGAATGTGGTGATCTGCCCACAGAGCAGCCTGCAGTCTGAGAGTGCTGGGAGAGGGGAGTGAGTCCTCTGTGATTCCAGCCCCACTTATTCTACTGGAGAGGGATTTAGGTGCAGATAGACTGAGCCTCAAGGGTATTTTTAGCAGGAACACATTCTGCTTTTGTTGCCCAGAATCTAACTATAGCAGCAAGGACCTCCCCCATCCTCCAAAGAGGGAGCTCAAGAAAATCATGCCAGTTTCCCATTCATCAGGATGACCAGCTGAGGGCATCTGAAAACCTGTGCCAGGTGTCTGGGTTTGACCTCATCATGCAGCTGCCGGCATCCGTATCTCCCAGTGAAAGGATGGCTGGAGACCTGAAGTCCATCCATCCCACTGGTGCAGGGGAGGGTACTGTGATTGCGGGGCACAAAGCAGGGGATGGGGGATGCATCATGGGACAGGTGAGCCCAGAACTGTACCTTCATGGTGACACCTTCATAACATGGAGGGAAGAGTTGTTGATTTAAGCACCAGCAAATAGGGCCCTCAAGACACAACCCGAGACATGGGTCTTAGGCATAAGTTGGAGGCATAATGAATTGGAGGTCAGAAACTGGAAGTGTTACAGGATTTTTCCTCCATCGGTTCCCGCAGTTCTTGGTCATGCCACTCGGAAGAATGAGGAGGTAGACCAGACAGTGGTAAGCAGCAAAGCAAGGTTTATTGAGTGATAGAAAAGTGATAGCACAAAGCTCCTGAGGAGGGAGGGGACCACAGAGGGTTGCCCCTGGAGTTTCTAAGTCTAGGGTTTTTATGGGCTTATGGGAGGGCTGTTTTAATCTCATGAACCCTCCCTGTGCCTGTCACCAAATCAGGCTTCTGTCAAAATGGAAAGGGTGGAGGGCTCCTACCAGGGTGATGTAAAATCCTTTTAAGAGTGGTTTTCTTTTAGGGTGGTGGGGGTCAGAGGGGAGGCACGGGGCGGGGCTGTTCCCCGCCTGCCTACCTTCCAACTATCCATCAGAAGGACATGAGAAATGCAATGAACTCTCCACAGCTAGCATGACTTTGTGGTCTGGAGGGCTGCCTATTCCTAAGAAGGGGGCCCTCCATTATTCCTCACATCCTGCACCCTCTGCCTCAAACCCATTCCCCAGACTTGCCAAGGACTCAGAATATCCAGTGGCACCAATGGCAAAGGTTGAGCTATCTCGGGAGTTCTTTTTTGCAAGAAAAGTCCTTTATGCCCCATGAAGTCCTGTTCGCTCCGTTACCATCGGCATAAGGCATGGAAGGGCTTGCACACCCACGCTCTTCAGACGAAAGTTTGGTGAACTCTATTGGTGACATGACTTAACCAGGATGAAACCAATATTTGCTTTGAAAATTGCCAGGGGAAGTCTTCTTTGAAAAAGAAGCTTACTTATGAGACAAAGCACATTTCCTAAGGTTTTTGTATTTTTTTTCATTGTTTCGACTTTTTGTTTGCCTTTCAGGTAGAAGACGACTGGAAATACGTGGCCATGGTTGTGGACAGGGTATTTCTTTGGGTGTTTATAATTGTCTGTGTGTTTGGAACTGCGGGGCTCTTTCTACAGCCGCTGCTGGGGAACACAGGAAAGTCTTAAGGATGTATTTTCCTTACAGCTTTTGAAACTTACAGATGCTGTATTTGTTCCATTCTCCCGACCATCAGGAAAGGGACATAAAGCTTTCCGTCCAAGTCTCCCATCCGCTAAATCCGGTGGATAGATGGAAAAAGAGGACTTTATTGCAAATCAGGAGGCCGAAAGCCCTCCTTTGTAGCATGGAGAAGTCCTTCGAGATGTTTTATAACCCTGGAGCCCAGAGTTGGCAGCATCCATAGGCTTCTCTTCTCTCAACACGTCAATGACCATTGAATCAACCATGCAATCAACATCAAACCACGCTAGAAAGGGGTTCTCTTGTACCTCCAGTTTCTGCTGCTTATCATCCAGGCATGAAGCTCCAGCTTGTACCTTGCGGGCTCCTGCAGTTGCGGGGAAATATTACACGCTTGCTTTCTTAGGCGTGTTTCTGGGATGTACTCAGACATGTCAACATTATTTGATATATTAATTGGCAAAAAGTAATAGGTCACCAGGGTCTATCCCAGCAGGCTGCATCTAATTAGCCTTCATCTGGCAAGAAACTTGAGTGGTAACCCAGCACTGTGCTAGGCATTGCGAGGGCAACTGTCCCTAAGTGCTTGCAGCTTTTTAGGAAAAGTTATAAACATGAAGATCTCCAGGAGCAGTAGCGTGTGGGAAATGTGACTAGAGCAGCCAGAGGGAGAGAGCACAACGTGGTGTGGCGCACAAACGTGAAAGAACCTCCGCTGGGTGTTAAAGAGGTGGCTGTTCTTGTCTACTGTTTCTGTTTGTTCATTTTAGATAAGACTCCAAATAAAGTTATTTCTTCTGTAAGAAATTGTGTTCTGGTACCTTTGGGAGCAATACCTTCTCTGAGAGGGACACTTTGGGACTTCTGTTTCATTCCACTCTAATTTATCTTTGCATTTGTTGTATAAATATTATTGTAATTTTGAAAAGTGGATATCAAAGCAGAAAAAAATAAATCTACTTAACCAAAGAACTCATTTTGTTCTTGACTTTCCCCGTCTTGTTCTTGTCTGTGCACGCACATAATTTTACGCTTCACTTTTACTTTCCAATTTTGTATTTTACTGTTTTCTCAAAACATGTCAGCAGTATTTCCCCGTGATGTTACATAGGCTTGAATGGGGCGGGGGGTGTCCCTACCGGTTGGGGACGGTGGTGTGGGTGGTGAGAGAATTCAGGAGAGGCAGAACAAAGGAGATCGAAATTTATTGATTACAGAGCAAGGGAGCAGCGGGAAGGACAGCGAGGGAGAGACGGTCTGCCACAAGGTGGTGGTGGGGGACTATAGGTATATGGCAGACTGAGGGAGGCATGGGAACAAATAGAATTTTCCCATTTTTGGTAAGTGTGCCTGGGTCTAAGTAGCCCATTAGTCAACTAGGGCCTATGGCTGTTTCGAGGTGGGCTGCTTCAAGAGCCCGCTTGCGCTCAGCCCCTGGTCACTGTGGGCCCTTGTTCCTTGCTCAGGTTTCCATTGCTCAAGCCTGCTGCCTTCCAGCAGCCTCTACACTGATGTATACTTTTTATGATCGCATATTCTCCATTGTGCTGATACACCAGACCTATTATCTCATGCTTTTTCTTCCTTTTCTAGCTCATCTAGGAGCCTCGGGCACTCTGTGGCATACCAGGCAGAGGTTGTGAACTTGAATTGCTCTGTTTTAAAGTATTTTGACTGCCTCTCATATTTGTGATCATATCTATATTTTATCTGTCTTACAATGGTTTGGTTTACTTGATACTTTTTTTTTACTAGCAAGTCAAATCAATATTTGATATCATTGTTTACAAAGTTTCAATTATTTTTAAAAAGATTTTATCATTTATTTATTTATTTATTTATTTATTTATTTATTTGAGAGAGAGTTCCAGCAGGGGAAGGGGCAGAGGGACAAACAGACTCCCACTGAGCACAGAGCCCAACACAGTGCAGCACAGAACCCTGCGCTTGATCCTAGTGTCACAGGATTTTTTTCCTCGGTGGGTGACTGCGGTTCTTGGTCACACCGCTTCAAAGCATGAAGAGGTGGACCAGACAGTGGTGGGCAGCAAGGCAAGGTTTATTGAGTGATAGAAAAGTGATAGCACGAAGCTCCGGAGGAGGGAGGGGACCACAGAGGGTTGCCCCTGGAGTTTCTAAGTCTAGGGTTTTTATGGGCTTGTTGGCGGGCCGTTTTAATCTCATGAACCCTCCCTGCACCTGTCACCCAATCAGGCTTCTGTCATATGGAAGAGGGCGGAGGACTCCTACCAGGGTGATGTAAAATCCTTTTAAGGGTGGTTTCCTCTTAGGGTCGGGGAGTGGTGGGGAGCCTTGTCCCCCCCACCTGCCTTCCAGCTATCTTCCTCTCCAGGACCCTAAGATCATCACCTGATTGTAAATCAAACACTTAACCCACTGAGCCATCCAGGAGCCCCTAAAAAGTTTTAATAGCGGTAAAATGCACATAACAAGATTTACCATCTTCCCCATTTTAAGCGTATTCACCACCATCCCTCCACAGAACTCTTTCATCTTGTAAAACTGAAATTCTGTAGCCATTAACAGCAACTCTTCTTCCTTCCCTACCACTCTGTCTGCTCCTGGCATCCACCAGTCCACTCTGGCTCTACGATTTTGACTACTTTAGATATCTTATCTGAGTGGAATCGTACAAGATTGGTCTATTGATGACCGGCTTACCTCACTAAGTAAGCATAGTCTTCAAGGTTCATCCTGTTGTAGCATGTGTCAGCATTTCTTTGCTTAAAAAAAAATTAATTAATTTTAATTGAAGTACAGCTAACCTAAGAATTTATTTGCTTTTTGAGGCTGAATAATATTCCATTTTATGTACTCACAACATTTTGTCTATCCATTCATCCATCAACGGCCATTTGAATTTCTTCTACCTTTTAGCTATCAGGAACAATGCTGCTATGAATAGGTGTGTACAAACATCTCTGAGTTTTAATTCTTAGAGTATATACCTAGAAGTAGAATTGTTGGGTTATATGGCAGTTCTGTTTTTAATTTTTTGAAGAGCTGCCATGCTGTTTTTCTGCAGTAGCTGCACAATTTTACACCCCCTCCAAGAGTGCACAAAGCCTCCATTTTCTCCACATCCTTGCCAGCATTTGCTATTTTCTGCCTCCCCCCACCCCTTTTTGCCCTTTATAGTAGCCATCCCAATGGGTGTGAAGTGATACCTCCTTGTAGTTTTGATTTGCATTTTCCTAATCATTGGCATCTTTTCATGTGCTTACTGTACATTTGTATTTCTTCTTCTTCTTCCTTCTTTCTTCTCCTTCTTTGCATATCTTCTTTGGAGAAATGTATATTCAAGTCCTCTGCACTTTTAAAAATCAGTTTGTTTGTTTGTTTTGTAGAGTTGTAGGAGTTCCTATATATTCTGGACATTAACCCCATATTATATATAAAAACGAGACTTATAAGAAATGCAAAGTAAAAAGGTGGGAGGAAAGTGCTCCCAGCCAGGGACAGGGAAACCCCAAACCTGACTTCTTTACACATTCTTTTATACATGAAGATACCTCAGACTTTCCTGCCCGAGTTTCCAGAAATTGCTCAGTGATCCTCAGAGGAGAGAGGACATTGTACTCACAGGTAAGCACAACCAGCAACATGCATTTAAAAGAAATGAGATAAGCATGTGAATAAAAGGGAAGTCTCAGCATTTGTTCAGAAGAACAAGGGGAAGAAGGATTGAAAATTCATAAAGGGTCGTGAAAACAGTAAGTCATTAAAGAATTCTTTGTTAACTGACATTTTTAATTTTTAGAATTGACTGGAAATTATCCCGGTTATGATTTCGTTATCAATATCCATGGGGGGCAGGGAGAGGGGGCTTGTGCATGCTCACGCTCACACAAGTGCACATGCATAGGAGGGTCTGTGTACCTGAACTATAAGACCGGTGACTTTGAGGGATGGAATGGAACTCATAGATTGTATAGCCCAACTCTTTTTTTTGTTTTTTAATCTCAAGAGGTAGAGTGGCTTGCCCATGATCACGGAGCTAACAGATTCCACATCTCCTCTTTATTCATTTCCCTGACCCCAGTATAATTCAGTGGCTCTTGGGAGAGGGGAATCACCTGAACTGGCCCATCTTCTCCCCTCAACACCCCCACACCAGCCTCACAAGGCAGGGAGAGCCCCACACTGGCAGGAATCAGGAGGAAGACATATAATGTACATGAGATATCGACCTGGTTAGGGAGATGAAACTGCACACACTCTCTTATTTGGAGAAGGTCGTATTAGTGTCAATTTTGTTAGTGTCAAAGTTTATTTTAACAGTGACAGGGGTACCGATATGGGCTTGGGTGCTTGAACTTCTGATTTTCAAAGAAAAACTGAAAATTCAGCTTTTTATATAAAGTCTCCTAGTTTTAAAGTGTGCCAACTAAGTTAAGAAACAAGAATAAAGTCTTCATGTTAGCCAAACGAACCCAGTGTGCTGGGCCAGGCGTTGCAGAGTTGACTGAATAAATTGGGCCTTGATTCTTTCTGTTGGGTGAGGTCCTACCAGAGGGGATGAAGTCTGGGAGGAGGGAAGTGCGAGAAGTGGGAAGGGAGGAGGTGGACTCTGAGAACTAGGAAGCACCCTCTGAAGGCCTAGGGAGCATTTCCTTGGGATGCCTCCATCCAGCCCCATCCCCTCCGCAGGGCCTAGTGTGGGCCTCCTGTGTGCAGGGAGGGGACAGGGTAACAAGAACAGGGGAACAGCAGCTGAGCATCTCCCTTTGCCCATCCCCCCTTTTGACTTTGAACTGACCTCTGGCCCCTTCAGCATCCAACCATCCTGAACTAGAAATGCTATTGCACCCCTTTTACACACACACACGCACGCGCACACACACACACACACACACACACTCTCTCTCTCTCTCTATTTCCAGTTGGTGTTGGGAAATGTTTAAAAAGGCATGTTTGCTTGTCAAAAAACTATTGTCACTTAAGGCCTGGGGGCTAGGGATGCGAAGCATCCTGCAAAGTGTGGGACAGACCAGTGTAGAATTATCAAAATACTCGTGAAGACCGCTTATGAAAAAGCAGAGGCCTCCTGAGGGTTCCTGCTTGGAGTGCAGGCCCGGGCAGGCACACACCACCCCTCCCACCACCAGCACACCCTCACTGGGTACTGCCTGGTAGCAAGAACATCCTTTCTGCAGGACAAACAGTAAGGTTGATCCTTCCCGCTCTTTTCCCTTGAGGGTCATCTTCTGCCCTTGAAGAGGACCTTCACTTGTGAGCAGGGATGATGATGGTGCTTTCCTCGTAGTGCTGTTTAGAAGGTTGTCTGAGTTAATCTTCATAACGTGTATTCTTTTTTGGTCTAATTTCCCTTTTTATGCTGCATTCTTTGGCCTGGCTGGGTCTCTTTTTGTTGCCCAAAGCTGGGACCACCGTTGAGCTCAGAGGTACATCTGATTTTACAACAGGCCAGGCTGCCCTGCCCCGACGACGGTCACTCTGCAGTGGATGATACATCAGTGGGTATAATGCTGCTCTCAGCTAGTTTTCCCAAACCTGAGACTGTGCAGGAACCAAAGGCATAATGGTACTTTTATTTTCACTATTATTTTATTGACACACTGAACAGAAACTCTTAATACAAAGGAGGAATTCACATCAAGTTAAACATACATGTTAGTCACCAAGGTGTTCATTGAATGAATTCACTTTCTTACATAATAGTAGGTGCTCCAAGAAAGAATTATGACACAATCAAAGGTCCAGCCCAGCATAAAAACCTTGCTCTTTGGAAACTGCAGTGTTCTAATGTATTTGATCAGAGACCAGCTTTAAGGGGTCTGAAGTGGTAGGTAAGAGTCTTTATAACTTTGCTGTATGTCATTGGCTGTACCGCTAAATTTACCACTGGGTAGGGGGAGAAATCAAATGGTTGTCATCTTGATCCGAGGATTAGTCTTAACACTCATGATGAGATAGCCTGATAGTATGTCCCCTCCTACGGAACACTAAGCACTACACAGCACAATCTATGACACGTTCTGCCAAAAATATTTAACCAGGATTATGTTGCAACTTCCAATTTATAGGAAATACAGGAAACAGAAGAATAAGCTAAATGACACCAAAAACCAGTGACCAGGTAGATCCCCAAAATGAGAACATTCTTGGTGGAAATTGACCTGGTCCTTTCAATAAGTCAGAGACAAGAAAGAAATGAAACAGTTAGGAAGTATAACACTATGGTTGAATCCTCTTTTAAACAAGCTGGCTATGAATTTAGGCTGTTCCTGAGATAGTTAAGAACTTGAATATGGATTCGTTAATTTTTCTAAGTATCATAAGAGTATTTTAGAAATTTTTCAATGTAGGAAAATGTTTCTTTAAGATGCGTGCTGAAAATTACACCTGCATGAACCCACACACAGAGCTGGAAACACTGAGAGAGGCTGAGTAAGAGTACAAATTTATCCTCATTTTAGACAAATTAAACAATCAAATTTTCTGGTGTTGGTTTAATTCATCAACACATATTAATTAGACCTTGGCCATGTACTCAGCTCTATTAGATGCAGTTGGGGATATAACGGATGATATACTATGCTATAACTAAAGGAAATAAAATTCACTTAATAAAATAATAGGGGACAATTACATTCTATGCTATCTAGCAGAGACTGAAAACACCACAGGCTTTCAGAGACAGGGAGCCTAGTCAGGGCCACGTGTTCTGTGAAGGCTTCATGAGAGGGAGTGTGAGCGGAGATCTGAAGGATGAAGACAATTTGGGACAGCTTTCTGTGTGTCCGCACAGGTGTGTGTCCCACATGCCCACATTGTGATGGAGAGTTGTATGGGTTTCACTACATCCACTTGTTGGAAATAGTGAAAGAGGACTTTAACCACCTACCTCCATTCTGACCTCAGTCTGTACTTTCTGATTAAGTTCTTCTTTCCAGTGTATCTCTTAACTCAGGCAAAAGACCCAGCTGTGGGCAAAACATCCTGTGATGGAGACCAAAACCATTACCCCTTTAGCAACAATGGCGGCTGCTCTGATGCCAGCAGGACCCAGGGTGATTGACCCCAAGACAATGATTGACATGACCTTTACTGGCTACCTGCATGTACCCAGCAACATTTGTCCCACATTTTCCTTATATAAACCTGGAAGTTATTTTCAGCACTTTGGAGACAGTCTTGAAGACATTGGTCCATTGTCTTCCCAGTATTGACCTCACTGACATGAATTCCTTTGTTTTGTTTTTTAAGATATATTTATTATTTATTTATTTATTTATCAGAGAGAAAGGGAGAGCGAGAGC
>CM052800.1:118704092-118831062 GCA_028533885.1 Nasua narica | reverse complement strand
CCCCCCCCCCCCCCCCCCCCCCCCCCCCCCCCCCGTTACAATAACTGGCAGGTTTTGCTCACAAAAGATTTTCCTTGAAATACATTTGAAATTAAAATTTCTTTGCTTTAAAGTTATCTTTTGTATTTACTATCTTTGAGTTATTGTGATGTATAAATATTTATGCTTTCTGGTATTTGAAACAGTTACTGTGTCCCACCTTAAGCTGTGCGTACACATAAATATGTTTGACCTTTGCGTATTTGGGTCTGGTCAGAAAAAGACTCGCTGTGGAAAGTGTTTCATGTGGTATTTTTCAAAACTTAAAAGTGAATTTGAATTTAAATGCATTTTTCTAAGATTAGTATTGTCATTTACATAGCAAACTAATGAGTTAGATAAAGTTAAGTAATGAGTTAAAGTCAATAGTGTTCTCAATAAAAGGAAGAACAGTGATTTGCCCTTTGAGTCCACAATCCGATCAGGGATTTGAGGCCAGGAATCCTTGATTTTCATCACAATGTATCCCTGCAAATCCTGTTCTAAAGCAGTGATAAAACAGATGACATTTCCTAAAGGAACAAAGTTATGATTAGAAGTTGTGTGGCTTAAAAATTGTGAAAATCTCCAAAGTATAGTATTTTAGAACAGGAGAGAGCCATGAGTCATAACCTTTAATTAATTGACCAGGAAACCAGAAGGCAAATGACCTACCTAAGGCCCTACAGCCCACACAGCTAGGTAATGGCTGTTCTAGAACCCACAGGTCCTAGTGCCCTGTGTACCACTTTACCACATTGTTTCCCTTTTAAAAATCCAGTAAAATGTGCAGAAAAATATGTAGATCATACAAGGAACCCAATGTTCAACAATGTGTCTCATAGCACATAAAAATATAATTCTATGATATAAAATTTGGTATCTATTGAAGAATGTACTGACCACATTAAGTATTCCTGAAACACTTAAAAATGCATAGGGGTGATTTCTGTTTTGGAATTTATGACTGCTTTTGAGGATGATTTGAATGGCATGAATCTCTCTGCTAAAAAGCAGTCCAGGCTATTTGAAAACATACTCTATTATTTCTTTTCACTATGGTCTGTGTCTCTTGTAAACTGAAAGCTGATCTGAGCACTTTGTAGGCCTAAGAAAGGGAGCCATACAAGACAGACAAGGTTCTTAAAGAAACCATTCCAGGAGGAGAGATCAAGGGCATAAGGGAAGGAGAAATGAAGTATGAAAAGGACAAGGGCTAGTTGATGTGAACAGGATGGAGATCTGACTGGAAGCAGGAGAAGTAGTTTGGAAACAAATGCAGATGTCCAGGAGACTGTACACAGCCAGGTGTGAAGAACCCCATTGGTCCTCCTCCCAAATCTAACAACACATGTGGGTCATTAACTTCAAGCCATGCTTCACCTTTTTTGGTCAATAATTAATAATTTGATTCCCAACAGAATCATCTTTCCAGTCCCATCATATCTAGCATCCACCAGTCTGTAAAGTCAAGATTAATCAGAGTCTTTAAAATAGATCCACACTCTTCTCATGGTATAATGATTTTCTTTCTCATGGTATAATGATAATGTCTTAGTTTCCATACAATTGGACATGTCTATAAGGATTGAGATTTAGAAAAGACCAGTATAAAATGGCTGGCTGATGTGTTTCTTTTTTTTTTTTCTCCTATTGATATACCAAATCCTACTGATATATCAAAAGAAATGTAAAAAGAATATATCCATAATAACACTGGAAAGTTGGTTGAGATACCTTCATAGATCAGATTGGTGGGGAATGGCTGAAATATGTAAGACAGGAGGTCAGAGGTATGACAAACCCTAAAAGAACAGTGGAATTTGGGTCCCATGAAGGAAAGATGAGACCACCAAAGAAATTATTTTTTTCTAACAAAACCCCACAATAATTATAAGATTATACGCAGGGGAGACTTAAGGTACAATTGGTGGGTTATCAAGTAAAGGGCCAAAAACTGCTGCAGCAGTCTTCCAATTTTCATCGTGGCTTCTGTAGTCTGTCCCAACTGGTAGACATTCTGACACAGGAGAAACCAGAGTGGGCATTGGAGTCAGAGAAATAGTTTAGTGCCCCAGATTATTTATGGCTGCCAAGAAGAAAGGGGTTCCTCAAAGGTAGAAGATGAGCTAGTCACACGCCCTAAAGAAATGGTTTCTTGGACACAGACAGTAAAGGAAAACACCTGAAGCCTGGTTTCCTGTAATTAGAAATGTTTTCCACTGTCGTATGAAGAAAGAATATAAAAAATCAACAAACATCAGAGTAAAACTACCACAAAAAGTATTTAAGAAAATTAGTGGAAGAATTAACCACTGAAGAAAAATTATTAATGCAGACAACAGAAGGAGACTTAAAAACAACCACAATTAGTATTCCCCCAAGTTATTACAAAGCATATGACATACAAAAAGAAGAACTGAGTTCTGGGAAATCAAACATGTAATTCTTCTTCAAACAAAACCTCACCTTGGTAAGTGGGTTGCGTAACAAAGTAGACAATGACTGAATATCAGATTAGTGGTATTATCAAGCTGACAGTGTAAATAATGAAAGAAATAAAAACTATAAAAGAAGAGTTAATAAATTAATAAACATGGAAGACAGATCCAGAAATACTAAGATCCTCCCAGAAATTTCAAAAAGAAAGGAGTATAATGGAGGATAGGAAATAATAAAAGAGGTAATAGAAGAAAATTTGCATGAGTTGAAGAGAGACATTAGTTACCAAGTGCCAAGATAAAAATAGAGGGAGAAAGAGAGAGAGTATAAGCCCTACATTTAGACACCTACAGCATATTCAGGTGACATTTCTAAAGTCCAAAGATAAAAAGTCCAAGAGTTTCATAAAGGGAAGAACAAGAATCCATAAGAAAAAGGAATAAGGGAGTGCCTGGTTGGCTCAGTGGGTTAAAGCCTCTGCCTTCGGCTCAGGTCATGATCTCAGGGTCCTGGGATCGAGCCCTGCATCGGGCTCTCTGCTCAGTGGGAAGCCTGCTTCCCCCCACCTCTCTACTTGCCTCTCTGCCTACTTGTGATCTCTCTCTGTCAAATAAATAAATAAAATCTTAAAAAATAAAAAAATAAAAAGGAATAAGAATCAACCCTTACCATACTTCTCATCTAGAACATGGGGAATTGAAAAGAAAAAAAAAGATCATGGGAAACTGTAGAATACTATCTTCTTGGTTCTAAGGGAAAATGATTTCGAATTCAAAATTCCACACTCAACCAAACTATCCTATGAGGGCCAACCTATCAAGTCTCAGAAATGCAAGAATTCGGAAAGGTAACTCCACTCAAAAGTTTCTAAAAGAATTGCTTGGAAATGTATTCCTCTGATATAATGAAATGAATCAGGGAAAGGAAAACAGGAGAAAAAAAGTGGCGAACCAAGAAATGAGTAAAACAATTACTTGTTGATAATGTGGTCATGGACAGAATGTATTGTCAATAAATTATTCAGAAGAAAGAAACACACTATAAAACACTAGTAACCTGGAACTAAAATTCTGGGTGATTTAGATAAAATATAAAAGGCAGTAAAAGAAGAGGGGAAGTGAAAGTGCTAAAGGAATTGTTTCATTTCAAGAGCAGTGGCTAGGACATTAAATGTCAATGCCAATTAAAAGAAGCTTGGGGCCACCTGGGTGGCTCAGTCAGTTAAGCATCTGACCTAGTTTCGGCTCAAGTCATGATCTCAGGACTGTGAGATGGAGCCTCGTGTGGGGCTCCACACTGAGCATGGAGTCTGCTTAAGATTCTTTCTCTCTCTCTTGAGGTATCTGGGTGACTCAGTCGGTTGAGCATCTGACTTTGGCTCAGGTCATGATCCAAGGTCCTGGGATCGAGCCCCACATTGGGTCCTGCTCAGCGAAGAGTCTGCTTCTTCCTCTCCTTCTGCTGCTCCCCCTTGCTCATGCTCTCTCTGTCTGTCTCTCTCTCAAATAAATAAAATCTGAAAAAAAAAGGATTCTCTCTGTCCCCCCAAACTCTTTCTCTCTCTAAAAAAAAAAAGAAGTTTGAATATGTTCATTAATAAATTAATAGAAATGGTTGCATAACTTCCAAATCAGTAAAGAAGAAGGAACAGACGAATTCAGTCAGGACTGAAAAGAAGAAAAAAAGAAAGAAGAAAACATTACACAGAAAACACAAAATGACATGAGTAAGACTAACCATAATGGTGATAACAATATATGTGAATGGGTAAAACCCCATTTCAGCTGTAAACTGTTTAAGGGAAACATGCCTCAAGCAAAATAATCTAGAAGGGATTAAGATTTAAATCTGGTAAAAAAGAACAGTTGCTTCAAACTAAGATCCAGGATTTGGCAGCAGCGATTTTGGAGGGCAAAAAGCATCTGAATTTATTCTCCCTGATGAATCTTCAAGAGGGAGTTGACAGGGTGGGGGATGAACATCTCCCCGAGGGGCAGGGAGACACGTGGAAACAGAATGGAGGGCATCTTGGTAACGATTTTTTATTTTTTTTTAACACCGAAAGCAAAGGCAACAAAAACAGAAATAAGCAAGTGGGACTGCACCAAACTAAACTCCACAGCAAAGGCAACCATCAGGGAAATGAAAAGACAGCCTATGAAACAGGAGAAAATATTTGGAAACCATGTATCTGGAAGAGGTTAGTATACAAACAATACAAGGAACTCATAAAACTCAACAGGAAAACACCAAATAACTCAATTTAAAAATGGGTGAAGGATTTGAATAGGCACGATTCTAAAGAAGACACAGAGATGAGATGGTCAACAGGTCCATGAAAAGGTGCTCAGCATCAGGAAAGTGCAAATCAAAACCACAGTGTGAGAGCACCTCGTAGCCATTAGAACGGCTGTTGTAAGAAAGACAAGAGGTACCAAAATGCTGGCGAGGATGCGGAGAAAAGGAAACCTTCTTGCACTGTTGGTAGGAATGTAAATTGGTATAGTCCCTATAAAAAAAAGTTATGAGGTTTCTCAGGAAATGGAGAATAGAACTACCATGTGATCCATCCACTTCTGGGTGTGTCCAAAGGAAACAAAGTCAGTTTCTCAAAGTAATACCCACACTCCCTTGTTCACTGCAGCATTAGCCACAATAGCCAAGGTATGAAAACAACGGAAGTGTTTGTTGATGAGCGAATGGATGGAGAAAATGTGATCACACACACACACACTCACACACACACACATGATGGAACATAATTCAGCCTTAAAAAAGACACAAATCCTGTCATTTGCAACAACAAATGAACCTGGAGGGCATTGCTAAAAAGTAAAAAAATCCAACAGAGAAAGACAAATACTGAAAAAAAAAAAAAGTCAAACTCATAGAAACAGAGTAGAAAAGTGGTTGGCAGGGACTGGCAGGGAGGGAGAATAGGGAAAGGCTGGTAAAAGGGTATCAACTGTCAGTTAAAAAATGAATAAGTTCTGAGGGTCTGATGCACTACATGGTGACTAGCTGATCACACTGCATTGTAGAATTAAAACTTGCTGACAGTAGAACTTAAGCATTCTTATCAAAAAAAAAAAAAGGAGAAGAAAAAGAAAAAAGAAAAGGAACAGAATGGAAAACCTCGAGAGTACTGTTGAAATGGATTAGACTGGATACGGGGGACATAAAAACCCATCATCAAAGAATGTTCAGTCCTTGTATTTTCTAGGAAAAGATAATGGGTATTAATGGCTGAACTCCCAGTAATAGATGACGTTGTTTCTCTTGTCAGTTATTTTAATATGGCCCTTTAAGCAAGTCACAACTCACAGTAGTTTCCAGTTTCAGCATTGGAAAACCTTTATAATGTTCTGAATAATCCATGAGGACCGCCTGCCTCAGAGGTCAACACATTCCAGAGAAACTATTTTCTACAAATATCATGTTTGTAGGGAGACGGGAGGGACTTCAGTTACCAGACTTCTTGTAATCTTCGTGAAAACAAGTGTGCTGTGCCAGGTCTGTCCAACCGGGGCGACTCCCCATATGGTTGTTGAGATTTGTAGCAGCACGACACAGAGCACCAGCTTGCAAACTCGGGCAAACCACCTAGGACACCAGTAGACGCAGAAGGCCCAGGTCTGAGCACACAAAGAGCTTGACCCCGAGACGGTCTTGAATTCTGGGTGTGCGTTCTTGGCGGGGCCTCAGTGCGGCTTCCTGGGGGCTCCAATCCAGCGCCCAGCCCCATGCCTACCGCATCCTGACTGTGATATCAGGCCTGGAACCTAGGAGTCCCTGAACCTCTGAGGAAACCAAGGCAGGGGCCTGAGGAGCTCCAGTGGCAATCATGAGTTTACGGTGGGCAAGCCCACATTTGCCAATGATCAGTTTCCCTGAGTCCTACACAGCCCCTTCCAAGCAGCTCAAGCATTTGGATACTGTATGTACAACTAGCTGGAAGTCTGTCTTAAGGTGTTATTTTGTCTTTATGGTATTTTAGATGGCTCTGGATTGCTAGTGGGAACTGTGCAGCCACATCCTCAAAGCGGGAGTAAAGATCAGAACAGAGCCTGTAACTGACACTATCAGAAAGAGCCACAGAAAGATTCGGTCCAGAACTTGGGCTACAAATTTCCAGTCTTGTACCACCTGCAAAAGAGAAAAAGACGACTTCTTTTCAAGATGCAGGGCAACTGTTCTGAATTCACTTCAAGGGATCAAAAAGGGGTAATATTCAGATGTGCAGCACTGCGGTTCTCAAAAACTCATGTGTGGCTATGGCTGTTCCATCTCGGGAATGCCAGGAAACTGCCGAGGAGAGAAGAGATCAGGACAGGACGGCAATCCGTAAGGGAGAGGAGAGACCAGGTCCCTTTGGAGGAAGCGAAGTTGGGGGACAGCAGGAACTACACTCTCAGAAAAAGGTCGGAGCAGGAACAAGCTGAGAGGTATGAAGGACAGGGGGCCGGTTCTCTTCCAAAGGAAAATGTTCCGTTTCTCTTATGTGAGGAGTTTGTAAAGATGGAACCTAACAGGAATTGTAGAAGGGGCATAGGTACTGACATAGAACTTGAAAGCATTCTGCACACATAGAGCTTTAGGAGTAAAACTTTGGGGGAAAAACACAAAGAAGACACATTAAAATGTTTAAAGTGTTAACTTTAAGCAGTGGGATTGTTAATGATTTTAATTTTCTGGTTTATGTTTTTTGTATTTTCCAAATTCCTTACTCTGATTAGGTATTACTTGTATAATTTTTTAAAAGGCTATTTGAATCTTTGAGTTAGAATTTTTAAAGAATGTAAAGAAACAACAACAAACAACATAAGAATAGCTGAAATGTCTATTCCATACCAGCATTTTTCCTAATGCTTTAAAAATATTTTTCAGTGGATGAAAACACAACAAATAGTGAGAGAGATTATACAAGGTAACATCTGGATAAATATAAAAGGACATTTCTTTATAAAAATTCTTTCAGCACTTGATGTGATGGGCACTGGGCATTATACAAAACTGATGAACTATTGAACACTTCATCTGAAAATATGTTGGCTAATTGAATTTAAATAAACAAATAAATAGAAATAAGAAATTCTTTCATAATTTTATTTATGGAATCAGGCTCTTGGCACTAGTTTTCATTGACTTTAGAGTAAAATAATCAACTGCTGTAAATTGGCCTCTAACTTGTTTTAAGCAGCAGGTATGATCTGAGTCCACGACTGTCTTGAGTCTGAAATCCACACTCTCGCCGCACTTTTTTTTTTAATCTGTAAGCTAAATAACTCTGCCCTTTTCCCTCACCAAAGGAACAGTGTTCTATCTGTTGGAACACTATATTTTTATATTAATCCCCAAATCTAATTATGTTCTTTGATTTCCAAATATACAGATAGAAATAACCATCATCGCACTAAAAATGAGAGATACATTACCAGAGACTAGGGTAACTGACTTAAAATGCTGAATTAAATTATTTTAAATAGAATCATGTCTAATTATAAAGAATAATGCTTAATCTACACTTGCTTCACTTTTGCTCCTTCTGTTTCTGTGAACTGCTTTCTAAAAATCCATACTAAAATTCTCACTGATGTCAGGGTTTGCTTAACATTTGACGCTTGAAAAGCAGACAGTTAACAGTGTCACATTTAAACAATGACAGCACTGCATTGTCAAGAGGTGTGAGAATGTTGGTTCTTGCATGTTTGGGTGGCCCTGCTGGGATGGACACCAGTTCACTCACCTGGTTGATGAAATGCTGCTTCTTCACGTGCCTTGAAATGTACCTGATGGAATCAGCTGCCTTTTCCAAGAAAGCAACAAGAACGGTTTCTCCATCATTCACCTGTCTCTGTTTCCTTTTTTCTAGAGTTTTACCTTTCACCACTGGCTGACTCTCATCTTTATCTGGGAAAGAGTAGCGATCCACGTGGTCCTTCATACAAAGCAACGTAGGAAGTTTTTGCAGAAACAGTCGTTTCACCCAGGGGGCCATGGGGTGGTAAGTGGAGGAGGATCTGTGGTGAACGTTAATCACGAAAACAGTCACGATAATTGACAGGGTCACGAAAATCATAATGAACAACAGATACTCCCCAATGAGAGGAATGACTTTGGAGGAAGACGGGATTATTTCCTCAATGACTAGGAGAAATACGGTCAGGGAAACCAGCACCGAAGTTGACAGAGACAGCTTTTCCCCTTCATCGGAAGGGAGATAGAACACGAGCACGGTCAGGAAAGACAGCCCCAGGCAGGGGATGATCAGGAAGAGGGTGTAGAACAGGGGCAGGCGGCGCAGGACAAAAGAATAAGTGATGAATGGATAGGAGTAGACGCCGTCTCTCCTGTTGCCCTTCATTCCTTTTGCATTTAGGATCTCCCATTCTCCGTTATCGAAGAAGTCCTTCCTGTCAACATTTTCATTGATTAGAACGAGGTCAACCATTGTTCCATCATAAGTCCACGACCCAAACTTCATGGAGCAGTTCTGCCGGTCGAACGGAAAAAATGTGACGTCCATGGTGCACGAGCTTTTGTAACTGGCGGGGGGCGTCCAGATGACGGTGCCGTTGGACCTCACGATGACTTTGGTCATGAGGGAGCCTTCGAAGCGGCCATCAGCACTGTGGTGAAAGTGGTTGAACACTGATGAGTTGGGTCTTTGCCCATCCCTCCCTCTACTGTTGGTGTTTATTACTCTTCTACCACAGAGTCAAACAATATTTCAGAAAAGAAATGGTTCTCTCCTTACTCAAAGTTGTACTTTCTCTTAATTAGTTTGCCAAAGTCAGGCTTTTCCCTCCCTGGTCTTCATGTGATACTTAGGATACAAGGATCACTTCATGTGATCCTCTCCCAGGATACTTACTTTTCAAAGAGAACTATGTCAGGAAGCCAGAGAGATTCTGATGGAACTTTAATTGAACTAATTCCACCGTATTCATCAGGATTCCAGCGTAATTTGTGGTCTGTCCATTCCTGCATCAAATGAGTGTACTGTCATTTCATTCTGAAAATTCAGTGTATTAGACTTTGGAATCTTCAAGTTTATGTTAATTTACTAATCCCGGCATTTTATTTAAAAAGGGAACTCCATCCATTTTAGATCTATGACCCTACCTGTGGCCCACTACACTTCTCAAGATACAGGTTGAGCTAGCCTGGCCTCTGATCTTGCCCAGGCCCACACAGCCATCCTACCCGGGATTTCCAAAACTGCCATGTATTTACCTTCAGATGAAGAGTCCTAGCAACAAATGCCACTGATTTGTGCTCTATTTTTTCAGCCTATTCTCTCTCTCTCTCTCTCTTTTTCCAGCCTTCCAGCCCATTTTCTCTTAAAAAGCAAAAGAAAATCAATGATGGGTCTAACTCAGTTTATTCTAGGAGAGTTGGTCCAGTAATATTTTAATCTCATGATAATGGGTACAAACAATTTTGAATATCACTCAAGACTCTTGAAAAAACATCCACCCACTATGTTATTATGAAACATTCAGTATCCACTGACTAGTCTTGATGACATTATAACTTTAATCCAATGAAAATAATATTTTCCAAGAATTTCCTTTTAAATTCTAATCTGAATTTATTTTGTGACCACCCAATTAGAGTTTTAAATTATATCCCTAATATTGTTAGTGTCAAGATACTTACATATTTTTCCTCATAATAGAATGAAATCATTTAGCATGTTTTACAGGAGCTAATGGACCCAGATTAACAAACCCGACCACTAATTGATTGGATTATGAAGGTCAAGAGGATGATGTATGAATGATCCAATTATAGCAGGATGGATTTTCTTAAAAAGATTTGGGTCCAGAATCTTATGAAATCTGACCTGAAAATTAAATTCTTCTATCCCACTGTCCCTCATGTAGACTCTGAGTAATGGTAGGGTAATATTAAACGACATTTCAGAAAGTCTGAAGAGTGTGCCCAATGCAAGCCTTCTTGTCATTAAAAAATCAGGAGTCAGCAGATGGGTAACTTCACTAGATGGTAAAGTATTGAAATATGCATGATGCCAGAAAAAGTATGAGACCGTACACCCCAGACATGACGTTGTCTATACTAGGCAATATTTGTGAGGCTTGATCCTGGAAAAACAAATTGAAAAGGATATGGGTCATTAAAAAGCTGCAATCTAGAGGATAAAAGATTGCATGCTTATTTATGGAAAAGCATGCATGTGAAGAATGAAAGTTTAAAAGCCCAAACTTATAAAGTATTTACCAGCTTTACTTGATACAGCCTTCTCTCTTTTTTCCTCCTCATTTGCCCATTTTGAAAAGCAAAGACATTTTCTTTCCTATAAATAATTTGTCTCCTGCTAAGGAGACTTGTACTACCGACAGCAGGTCTTACTCTCAGAAATGTGGAAAGGAACTCAGAATAGCACTTTTTGTTTATTTCACATGCACTTCATTTACTTTCTAAAAATTGACATACAGTAAAATTCACTCTTTGTGTATGGTTCTATATGCAAACAGTTGTATAATGTCTACCACCATCAAGATACAACTCTGTTGCCCCAAAAAAGTTTTCTTTGTGCTGCTCCTTTGTAATCAACTCCTGCCATCCCCTACCCCCTGGCAATCAGGATCTACTTTCTGATCCTATAATGTTGCCTTTAGTCATATGAATAGAATCAATCATAAGGCAGACAGCCTTTTGATCCTGATTTATTTTACTTACCATAATGCATTTTAGATTCTTCTATATTAATGATTTGTTCATTTTTATTAGTGTGTAGTATTCTGTTGTATGAATATACCACAATTTATTTATCCATTCTCCAGGTAGGATATTTGGATTCTTCTAGTTTTTAATGATTACAGATAAAGCCACTATAAACATTTTGTGCAGCTTTTTGAGTAAAAAACATTCTTTTCTTCTCTAGGGTAAATACCCAGGAGTGGGATGGCTGGGCCATATCCTAAGTGTATATTCAACTTTATATGAAACTGCCCAACTGCATCCCAGAGTGGCTGTCTCATTTTGCATTCCCATTAGCAATATATGAGAGTTCCAGTTCTTTGGTGTCTTCTCCAGTGTTTCTCTAGTGGTATTGTCTCCTGTTTTTATTTCGATTATAAGAGTTGTGAAATGGTATCTCATTTAAGTTTCCAAAATGGATTTTCCTAATGACTGATGGTGTTGAGCATCTCTTCATGTACTTTTTTGCCACCTGTATATCTTATTTGGTGACGTGGCTGTTAAATCTTCCGCATATTTTTTAATCATGCTGTTTGTTTTATTACTGAGTTTTTAGACTTCTTTATATATCCTGGATTAAAGCCCCTCATCAAATATTTGAGTTTTAAATAGTTTCCCACAGTCTGTGGTTTCTTAATTCTCTTAACAGTGTCTTTCACAAGAGGGAAGTTCTACCCTTGGATGAAGTTTATTTTACCAACTTTATCTTTTTTTTTTTTTTAAAGATTTTATTTATTTATTTGAGAGACATACCAACTTTATCTTTTATGAATTATGTCACATCTAAGAAATATTTGCCTAACTTAAGGTCATAGAGATTTTTCTGCCATGTTTTCTTTTAGAGATTTTATAGTTTTGGGTTTTACATTTAGATTTAAAATCCATTTGAGTTAATTTTTTAATTATGGTGTGAAAGTAGAATGAAGTTTTTGGATTTTTTTGCATATGGATGTCCAATCATTCTCACACCTTTTGTTGAAAAGACATTCTCCATTGGATTACCTATACATGTTTGTCAAAAATCAACTAACTGTAAACTATGTGGGTCTATTTATGGGCTCTTTGTTCTGTTTCATTAATCTGTGTCCTTCTTTTCCCCAGTACCACACTCTTTTAACCATCACTTTCTAGTAAGTTTTGAAATTCTGTAATGTGAGTCCTCCAACGTATTCTCCTTTTTCAAATCGTTTTGGCTATTCTCTTTTCTTTGCTCTTTTCTCTATAAATTTTTAAATCAGTTTGTTGCTATCTACAGGACAAATCCTTCTGAAATTAGTTAACTGTGATTGTTTTGAATCTGTAGATTGGTTTGGGGAGATCTATCATAATGTTGAGATTTCTGACCCAAGAAAATCATTTCTCACTCCATGTTTTTAGGTGTTCTTTGATGTTTTTAAAATCAGTGTTTTGTAGTTTCAGCTTATTAGACCCTGCACATATTTAGCTAGCTTTATACTCAAGTATATCATGGTTTGTGTGTGTGTGTGTGTGTTACTGTAAATGGTACTTTGAAATTAAGGGAAAAAATCCAATTGTTCATTGCTAGAATATAAACAAACAATTGATTTTTGTATATTGATCTTGTTTGTATCCTGTGACCTTGTTTAAACTCATTTAATTTTACAAGTTTTTTGGGACAATTACATCATTTACAAATAGAAAGTTCTATTTTTTTCTTTTTTTTCTAATCTGAATGCCTTTTATTGTATGCCTTCAGTATGACATTAAATAGGAGTGGAAGAGTAGATATCCTCACATTGTTCTTGATCTTGGGTGAAAAGCATTTAGTTATTAACCATTAAGTATTATGTTAGCTGTTGATTTTCGTAAATGCCCTTTACTTGATTAAGAAAGATTCTTCCTATTTCTAGTTTGCTGAGCTTTTTTTTTTTACAGATATATTTATTTGAGAGTGAAAGATAGAGTGAAAGAGAGAGAGTGTGAGTCAGGGGAGGGGCAGTGGGAGAGGGAGAAGGAGAGAATCCCAAGCAGACTCCCTGCCCAGTGTGGAGCCCTACACCAGGCTGGATCTCACAACTCTGATATCATGACCTGAGCCAAAATCAAGAGTTGGATGCTCAACAACTGAGCTACCCATTTGCCCTGAGACCTTATTTCTTCATCACGAATGGATCCTTGGTTAAATAAAAAGCTTTCCAGCTTCTATAGAGATAATTACATGATTATTCTTTAGTCACTTACTGAGATGAGTTATATTGATATTTTCTTTTCTTTTTTAAAGATTTTATTTATTTATTTTAGAGAGAGAGAGAGCAAACATGCGATGGGGGAGGGTCAAAGGGAGAAGCAGACTCCCTGATGAGCAGGGAGCCTGATGTGGGACTTGATCCTGGGACTCTGGAATCATGACCTGAGCTGAAGGCAGTCACTTAACCAACTGAGCCACCCAAGTGCACCACTTTCCTTTTTTTTTAAGTAGGCAACACACCCAACACAGGGCTCGAACTCAGGACCCCAAGATCAAGAGTCACATGCTCTACCGACTAAGCCAGCCAGGTGCTCCTATATTGATTGATTTTCAGATGTTGAACCAGCCTTTATATTCTTGGGATCCACACCACATAGTCTCAATGTATTAGAGTTTTATATAATACTTTTTCTTCTTATATAAGGAAGAATAGATAGACTGCTGCCTTGCAAAGAATAAGGAAGGATGCCCTGGCAGGGAGGGTGTGGCTCTAACGGTTCTCCTGATGTTTGAATTCAAATAAAAACACAGTGAGGTTTCCTTGAGAAAAGATGAAGTCAGTGAAATAGGTGGCAGGCACCTTCGTGTTTTTGCCACTAAAGCATTGTTAAAGCAACACTTGTTTGTAGATGTAAAAACTACATTCCAATAATTCACCAAATATCTAACACAAGTCTGGGCTAATTACAAGAGAGGAAAGCAACCCATACATTACCATCTCAGCAGGGGGAGTTCTTTTCTTTGGGAATGTTTCTATGATTATTTAGTACAACTGTAGCATACATTAAAAACTTACTATTTTGTGGTTATGCTAATAGTAAAATAAAAATAGTGAAGTATAAAATTACTGAGTGCTGATAATGCACTAGGCATTGACCTAAGTGCTTTATATTTATTAATGCTAATTTCTTCAATAACCTACAAATGACCTATTAATAGTGCTATATTAGATGAGGGACCTGTGGCTCAGAGGGTTCAAGTGACTTGTCCCAGGCCACACAGCTGGTCAGTAGAGAAAACAGGATCAAGTCTGCCACATATGACTGCATATGCTGGGCATCATAACTCCAGGAGGTGCCTTCCACATTGACTAGGACATGAAGGTGCCCCCTAGAGGTGTGCTGTGGTCCATCGAAAGCCACATCCTGTATTCTTTTCCCTCTTCCCATACTATCTTACAGTGGAAAAATTTGTGACTTATTATGAAGTATGAAATTATGAAAATATGAAATTCTTCATAATGTCAATTGTTTGATGAAGCTTTCTGTGGCTCTGCTCTCAAGATTATTTCCAGTGCTGATCATTGTATGTTTTATTGACTCTACTCAGGCTGAAACAGTAGCTTATACCATCCTTTCCTCTGTTAAAAAAAGAATGTGAAGACAATAACAACAGAAACTCTGTTTGGTCTTAATGGTGAAATATCTGTCCAAAGGTGGAGGAATTGTGCAAATAGACATGTTACACAGCGGCCAAGTTCATGAACAACCAAGGAGAGAGAAATTACGGGATGAAGATGAATTGTTAATGACAGAAGCCTTTGGCTGACCTCCACTTAGGCAAGGCTTCATTAGAGAAGAAAGTGGCATGTCAAGAGCTCTTTATAGAAAGAGGAGAAAAATGAATTCAGAAATAAAGTGGATATACGATGCCTGCTGCCTCAAGTTCACCTGCCTTGCTCCTGGTAAAAGCACTCCCATTTTCCTCTTGGGGAACCACCTCACTGCACTGTCGGCCACCAGCAGTGGGTGGATCTGACTCTTCCTTCCGCCCCAGAAATGGGGCTGCACCTCACACCTGCCCACTGTGATCTTCAGAGATGGCAGGTAACCAAATGGGAAACAAAACAGTGAGCATGAATCTTCTGGAGCCACTGGAAAAGAGGCTGGGCATTCTCTCTCCTGTTGAACTTGAACACAGAACTTTGAGGCTGAAGCTGATACAGCCACCTAGCTGCCATAGAGGAGGGCTGAGATGAGAATGGGGTCACCCAGAAGACGAGGAGCCCGGACACATGCAGAGGGAACACCGTCCCTGGGAATATTGCTTGAGCCCCCGTATCAAGCGGCATGTAACACTGATCTTGTCCCTGGGCTTTCCAGGCTGTGAAAGCCAATACATTCTATTTTTGCTGAAACCAGTCTGGGTTGGGTTCTCTGTCATGTGCAACTAAAAAGTTCTCAGCGGATCCTGGAAAAATCTGAGTAGCTCTCGAGCAGGCAGCGGGCTACCAGAAGGCAGGCGGTGAGCCCCAGCGGCAGACACAGACTTGGGCCGGCTGGCTGGAACTGTGCTCTTACAGACTGGCTTGTCTTGAGTGGACGACCTTGGCAAACTCAGCCACGGAGTCCAATCTCACACTTCCTCTGTTTGGAACGTGACGATTGCTGCAAACTAAATTGCCTGCTTCTTGGATCCAGGGTCCTTTCTGCTCCAGGCACAGCTGCCTTTTCCTGTGCCTGGTTCCACCCTGCAGAGAAGGTGGAGAGCTACAATGCTGGAGGTCCTGCCTTCTTGCAAATCCCAGCAAATACATACCTGGTTTTACAAGCTGTTCTAAGGGAACCAGGGCAAGCCCTAGGGTGCGGGAGTTTTGGGTCAGAAAGGTTTGCCTTGCTCACCAGACCTCTAACTGCAGGATGAACAGCTGTGGCCAGAGAGAACAGAGCAGTGGTGCTTTATCGGGCTCGCAGTCTGGGGGGAATGATGTGTTCCACAAGTACGCAAGGCTCGTGCTCACACTGCTGCTGCCCTGTACTGGCCTGGGGTTGTTTCTCAGACAATGAGAAACAAATGAGCATGCCTTGTGGTCATTGCTCTGAAGGTGGTGCCGTTTGGGTGTAAGGGCGGGAAACAGCAGGGTGGACAAGGAAGGCAGTTCTGAGGAGACGACCTTCAAAAGCTGAGACCTGAAGGGTAAGGAGGAGCCATGAGTGGCAGTGTGGGGCAGGGAGAAGGAAGGGGGCCTGGGAAGGTGCTGGGGCAGAAATGAGTGAACAATCAAGGAGGAGTGTGTTGAATCCTTGAGGAGGACATAAAGAGACCTGCTGTGATTTAGGTTTCATTCTTTTTTTTTTTTTTAAGATTTGATTCATCTCATTATTTGTCAGAGAGAGAGAGAGAGCGCGTGCACAAGCAGAGGGGAGCAGCAGGCAGAGGGAGAAGCAGACTCCCCGCTGAGCAAGTAGCCTGATGCAGACTCGATCCCAGGACCCTGAGATCATGACCTGAGCCGAAGAGAGACACTTAACCTTTTGAGCCACCCAGGTGTCCCCTAGGTTTCATCCTAGACCAGTAAAGAGAAAGGTGCTAGGTGGGGCTTTGGATCAATGCTGCTGACTTTGGAGTACCCAAAAGAACAAGAGGACTGAATTGGAGTCAGAAGCCCTGAGTTCTCCACCTCTATGGTCCTTCACTGGCTGTACTCCTTTCCAAGGTGTCCTTCTGCAACCAGACCTGGGGAATCGGAGATTCTCCATGACACATCTGTGCAGAGGGGTTCTCTGAATTTCTACCAACATATGCGTCCATCACGATGTGGACAGAGCACCAGGCCCGGGACCACAACATGTGCAAGGTCAGAGTGTCAGGGTGAGGGTTCAGAGTCCCCATCCTCTGTCTTGCTAAGGAGCTCTGAGACCTTCTGGTTACTTCCTGTTCTCTCTGAAACCCTGGGGCATCTGGACACTAATCTGTCTCTCCCTTCTTCAAGTAAGAGATTATAAATAATATCCCGTGTTCACATAGCATGTTCCAGCCAAGATTCTCGAAGCCCTTTACAAACATCAGCTCTACCGAGAAGCAGTTCCCGAGTGAAAAGCTGTGTCATTGCAAGAGACAGGAGAGCCCAGGCCATGTCAGGGACCAAAGAGCAAAGTTAGTTTGTGACTAAGCAAAAGAAGGAAAAAAATAGGTTTCTTAATACTGAAAAGTGCAATTTCAAATCCATATCATATATATTCCCTTAAATTTTTTTCTTACATACATTATCTGAAATATCACTCATAAATGTCTAGCTATTATCCAGAACCAAATTTCATTTAAACCTAAATCAAAGACTTTCCACTGCAAAAAAAAAAAAAATTCTCCTAATTATTCTTAGTTTAATACTAAGACCAAAAGCTAGTAAGGAACAAGTAGTGCCTTGATTTGTAGCCTCTGGGACATCCCTGGGATATTCAATTATCTAAAAATCAAGTGTGAAATTCTTTTCTTTTTTAAGATTTGATTTATTTATTTGAGAGAGAGAATGGGAGAGAGAGAGAAAGAGAAAGCACTAGCAGGGGAAGGGGCGGAGGGGGGAGAGGGAGGAGCAGACTCTCCACTGAGCAAGGAGCCTGATGCGGGGCTTCATCCCAGGACCCTGGGATCATGACCTGAGCAATGAACAATCGGATCATGACCTAAGGCAGACGCTTAACTGACTGAGCCAACCAGGTGCCCTAAGTGTGAAATTCTTAAAACAAGTTAATATTGATTCATTTTAATCTTAAAGGCAACAACATGCCATATTATATATATCATATTCCCATTATAACCATAAGTGGTCAGGGCCAAGAAATGGGATTTGTCATTAAGGACGAAAAAGCCTCCAGGGGCCCCTGGGTGGCTCAGCTGGTTAAGCGTCTGCCTTCAGCTCATGTCATGATCCCAGGGTCCTAGGATCAAGCCCCAAGCCCCGAGTTGGCCTCCTTGCTCAGCAGGGAGTCTGCTTCTCCCTCTGCCTGCTGCTCCTCTCCTGCTTGTTCTCTCTCTCTCTCTCTGAAAAATGAATAAATGAAGTCTTAAAAAAGAAAAAGAAAAAGCCTCCAAAGATGGAAGCAGGAAATGACATTTATTGAGTCCCCAGTAAACATCAGATAATGTACCAGTCGCATTCACACACATGATCTCATTTTACCTCTTAACAACACTGTGAGCTAGGCATCACCTCGATTTTATAGATGAAGAACCTGAGGCTCCGAGAGGCAAAATGACTTACCCAAGTTTACATGCAGGATTTCAGATTCCTAACTCCTAATTCCTGCTCAGCTCTCACTCAGGGTCCACCAAACTGGCCTCCTTTGCTAAGGACCAAGTGAGGCTGAGAGAAGAAAGGAAACTAAGATGCTGAGTAAAGGTCAGAGATACAGGTTGTAGAAGGTAATTAGATTTCAGGGAAGATCCCCCAGACCCCTAGAGCAAGGCCAAACCTTCCTTGGCAGGTTTGTTTCTGATTTCTCCTTAGAGACCAGCTCCAGGGGTCTAGCCTCTGAGGCCTGCGTATGTTTCCTGAACTTTTGGTTGGTATGCAAGGGGAATCAGCTGTTGGAGAAACAAGGCTACTTTGAGACGTTAGCCTTGGCAGACATTCAGGCAGTTTTCCTCGGGGAAAATGAAGGGGGCAGGACAACAAAGTGCTCTCAGCTACAGTGAAGTGGGATAGCTCAGAATCTTACTGTCTTATCGGTGTTCACACACAACGGTGCCTAGCCAAGTGTCTTATACAGTGCCCAGTGCATAGTACTTGCTCAGTAAATGCTGTCGAGTGAAGAATTTTGACATCTGTTGTCTTAGAGATTACTCACATGATAGCGTCTAGGCTGGGAGTTCAACCCTTTATTATTAAAGAAAGGGTGGTTTCATATCCCGATTGCCTTTAGGGTGCTTGCGATGCAGTTTTCCTAACCTTGAACGTGATGGAGCAGAATCTGCATGGTGAGGCACTAAGTACTTTCTCACATAGTTTTAGTGAGTCAGTGTTAATAATCTATTTATGATTTATGGGGTTTTGATTACTCTCTGGAAGTAAGAAGGAGGAAGACAAATGAGTTTCCAAAATAAGATCAATAAAATAAAAATAGCTCCACACAGAGGACTTTCTCAGGATGTTACTAACTTTGTGCTCAATAAAGGTCTTTGGTTAAGAGGATGGAGGAAGAATGTCTAAATACACCAGAGAACTATGGAAATAGAGGATAAGACAGAAGAATTGCATTAAAAAACCAATCAAGCATCTCAGCTGCGGAAACTACATGGAACATGTTTTTGCTCCAAGTACGGAGAGTTTTATTATCTCTGTGATGTGAATCAGGGAGCATTTTACAGTGTCTGGGTGGGAAATGAGAAAAGAACAGGGGTTTGTCGTTTGGGTCTTTACTCTGACTGTGGCATACGGGTGGGGGGGCGGGTTGGGGAGAGTTCCCTGTAGGTTTATTCCAGTGTGAGAGCTTTGGGAAGTTAAGCGAATGGGTCCTTTTTGGCTTGCGCAACTAAGACCTAACTTAAATATCTTCTCCCTGGGGAGCTTTCCCTGATTTTCTCCCTTTCTCGTTGTCATTTTTGTAATGACACAGTACTTATGTAGATTTTCCTTATAGTGTTTATCATATTGCAGTCCTTATTTTTTACACAAGTTACACTGTGTCCTCTCCTTGAAGGCAGGGCTGTATTTTACTCTTCATATACCCAGGATCTAGCAGAGTGGCTGACATTTAGTAGGCTCTTAATAAACCCTGTGGAATGAATGTGGAATGAATCCTTACTTCATTCTCTCCTAAACACTTTTCTAGACCATCAGATGTCGCAGAGGTTGAGGTATCAAAACCTTAGGAGACAAGGACTAGGGGCGCCCAGGTGGCTCAGTCATCGGGTGTCTGCCTTTGGCTCAGGTCATAATCCCAGTGTCCTGAGATCAGGCCCCGCATCTGGCTCCCTGATCAACAAGAGGACTGCTTCTCCTCTCCCACTCTCCTTGCTTGTATTCCATCTCTCTCTCTCTCTCTCTCTGTCAAATAAACAAATAAATAATCTGAAGAAGAAGAAGAAGGAGGAGGAGGAGGAGGAGGAGGAGGAGGAGAAGGAGAAAGAAGACGATGACAAAGACTAGGAAGGAACTAGTCTCCACAGGGACATCCCTGAGCTGAGCACTGGACACCTTCCACCTGCTCCCTTGTCGGAGGCAAGGGAAGGATTTCTTCATGTGAGCCCGACTTCACTTAACAGTGGCCAAACTCGGATAAGTCACTCCAATTCTCAAATGCTCAGCTTTCTCATCTGCAGAGTGGGGATCTTAATAGAACCTTCCTCATAGGGTGGCTGTGAGAATGAACTGAATTCGTTCCTAGGACACACCCAAGCAGGGCAACTCCACGCTTAGGACATGCTCAATAACCCTTAGGTATTATTATTAGCTACTCTAAAACCGAGATCCGCATAAAACACCCACGGTTTTTAACATCAATTTTGTTTTGTTTTTAGCATTCCTTTTCTTTTAGCCATTATCTTCTCTTTTCCTTTATCCTTCGTCTTTCTTTCACCTTTTTAGTTTTAAAAAGCTAGGGGCGCCTGGCTGGCTCAGTCAGTGGAACATGGAACTTGATCTCAGGGTTATGGGTTTGAGCCCCAAGCTGGGTGTAAAGATTACATAAAAATAAAATCTTAAAAAGGAATAAAAAGATATATCCATCATATGGTGGAGCTCAAGCGCCTCCTAGTCCATGCAGCCTTCCCTGACTGCCACCATGCTATAGAATTCATCTTTCTTTTTTGCTCCCACATTCTTTGTGCCTTGTGCTTGCTTCAGCAGCACATACACCTCACTGTTTGTGCCAGAGCATAGCATATATTGACTATATTTATCGTGACATTTGCACTCCAAATCCAATCTGTGTGCACAGAATAGTTTTGATAGTATTCTCTGAAATGTACAGAGGTTTCTCCTACATTGGCTCTCCTGGTGATTTAGCAGCAAGGCTTGATGGTTAGTCAGTGACTGGATACGGCAGAGAAGGCCCTACTTAGGGAAACCTAGATTCCAGCCAGATGAATTCCTGGACCCTTCTGTCTCTGTAAACAGGGGTAGTGTGATACTTGCTGTGCGAATTGAGAGTGTCGAGAAATGTAAATGAGAGAAGAGAGAGATGACACCCCTTTGCAGATCTAATGCAGTGAAAGTCTATTATTCTCTGGCTAATATAAAAAAGACAAGAAATAACAAGTGCCAGCAAAGATGTGGAGAAAAGGGAACCTTCGTACACTGTGGGTGGGAAGGCAAACTGGTGCAGCCACCGTGGAAAACAGTATGGGTGTTCCTTGAAAAATTAAAACTAGAACTACTGTATGATCTAGTAATTCCACTGCTGGGTATTTACCTAAAGAAAATGAAAACACTAATTTAAAAAGATACCCCTATGCTTATTGTAGCATTATTTACAATGGCCAAGTTATGGAAGCAACCCAAATGTCCATGGATAAATGAATGGATAAAGAAGATATGGTGTATGTACACAATACAAGATTACCCACAGTAAAAAAAAAGAATGAGATCTTGACATTTGTGACAATATGGATGGACCTAGAGGGTATTACACTAAGTGAGATAAATCAGACGGAGAAAGACAAATAACATATGATTTCACTTATATGTGGAACCTAAAAAAAAACAAAACAAATGAACAAACAAAGAGGCAGAAACAGATCCAGATACAGAGAACAAAGGGAAGGTTGCCTGAAGGGAGGATGGAGGGGGAAGGAGGGTAGGAGGTATAGACTTCCAGTTCTGGAATGAAGAAATCATGGGGATGAAAAGTACAGGTTAGGGAATGTGGTCAATGGTATTGTAATAGCGTTTACGGCGACAGATAGAAGCGACATTTGTGGCGAGCAAAGCATAAGGTACAGACAGACTTGTTAGATCACTATGTTGTACACCTGAAACCAATGTTACATTGTATGCCAACTACACTTCAATGAAAAAAAAATCTATTATCCTCATTACTTCTAGAAAATGGGACCCTGAGTCATCAGGCTGGCTTTTCCAAGCATCAGCTTGTCATGGATTTCTCCTGCTCTGTGTTGGGTGCTGGAGATGCTTAGGTTGTGACTCTGACTTGACCTGGAGGCATTCACCAGGCCACTGTGATTCTGGTGGCACAACTTTGCTGGAAGTCACTTCCACAGTTATAATTAAGGTCTGAGGAGCTGTGGCTTCTTGCTCACTTCTACTGAAATGACCTCGTGTTTTCAAAATCTCGGGCAAAGTGAAAAGTACCGATATTGAAGGCCAAGAGTCCCTGCTATTTTATGTGAGAGTTTAACAAAAGCTTAATCTCAAGGAGCAGTTGGAGAAGGACTCATGGGTGAAGCAGTGAGAGGGTTTTTTGTTTGTTTTATTTTTGTTAACTCCCTACACCCATTTGGACTCTAAGAGAAAAGTTTTTAACATCTCCCCTGCAAGCTCAAATATAGCACTTCTTACTGATTTTTATTAACTCAAAATATTTCTGAATTCCACAGCTTCAAAGCTGCAAAAGTGGGATACATCACTGAGGAAGATGGGTATACAGAAAAATATGTTTATTTGAATTGTATTTTTCTATCTCCATTACCAGCTTATTATTTTCTCCTGGGCATCTTTATTTGCAAGTAAAATAAAGACCATTTCATAACTTGCCAATATACTTACCAATTAAAGAATCAGCGGACTAGAGAGTAGTAAAGATGGTAATAATTCTGTAACTATGACCAAAGTTTTTGGGTGGGAGAAATATGACATAAAGGAAGGCCAGGGAATCTTCCTACAATCTCAGTTCACTGTTCCTATAAACCCTTAGCAGAATGGAACAATGTCTCCTGAACCTGAAGGTAATTAACTTATTTCAATATAAATGAAAAAAAATAGTACGTATGTATGTTAAAATTAAGTGAGATATTTAAGATTCCTCACCAGAAAGATTTTGTCTATGGGAGATTAGGCAATAACTTGGACATTCAGGAAAAAAAAAAAAAAAAACCCACAAGTGATGGCTGATGATAACAACAACAAGCAAAAAAAAAACAATGAGACCAAACTTCTCACCTCCTATCAAAGAAGTGTCAACATCTTCTCCTTTCCATCACCTATGCAGAATTGGGCTTTGAAGGGTAGTTATTTCCTGATCACTCTAGGACAAGCTACTCTGAACGGATGCTTCCGGTTTTAGGAAATGGTCCAGTGGAGCTAAAAGAAAGCTCTCTAAGCAGAGAGCTGATCCCATTCAAAATGCTTTTTTAGTTATACCAGGAAAACATATTTGTTATTTTGTTTCAGGTTTCACTTTGTTCTGAAATTGATGGTGAGAGGCCTTCTGCCCTCCCTGACCTCCCTCCTTCTAGGGAGCAACTGGAAACACTAGGGGAGGATTCTTCTTAGGGAGGGCCTGTGGGGATGAGGGAGAATTTAAGATCACCAATTGCCTGCTCCAATTGCGGTACCTTAAAGGGGCAAATAGTGGCACCCTAGAGCTTTCCCCACTTTCTCCAAGTAGCTTGGGAGCAGGGCCCAGTCCTCAGTGCCAGAGAGTCCCCTCCAGGCAGGCCTCTGAGCTTCTAGGACCTGTTCTCCAGCTCCCACAAAAGAAGATTAAGTAATAGACCCTTCCCAGCCATTCCCAAATATCTCCCTGAGGAACCCAATATGCTCTACAAGTAATTGTTTTTCAAATGGGTGTCTTTCTAAATAGAAAAGTATGGAAATAATTAGGTTAGCAGATATAATGCTTGGATTGACAGTTACCTGTTTGAGCCACACATTTGTTGTCATCAGCTGATTCTTTTCATCCTAAGAAAGTGACAATTAGGAAGACGTAAATTCAAATTAAGTGAAGTTGTCATTTAGATTTTTTTTTCCTTTTGTCAGAAAGACCTCTCTGACACATACATTTGAGGTATTCAAAGTGTAAAGGATTCTCAACTGAAACAGTTAAATGGCATGGGATCCTAAAATATTATGCATATTTTCCTTGAAAGAAAAAATAATAATTACAACAAGTAGCCGTTCGTTGTGCTGGTATGTATCTAAAATTGCATAATCCAGAAAGCATGGTAAGGTGGCAAAAATAGAATGACTATTAACTAAATCAGAGATTGGTTTTGTGTGGTTTTCTAGAAGGGCATCAAGGCTGGGGTAGGTGAGTGTGTGAGTGGTGGGCCAAGGGATTGGGGCAAGATGGAAGGATTATTCTGGAACTCTGGGGACCACAGCAGGATGAGTTTGCAGAATGGGCTTGTTAAAGTTCACTGATTTCCCAGGATTGCAATCATGGCAGAAGTGAGAGCCCAAAAAGAACGTGAGCAGAGAATGTTAAGGTATGGGTGAGGCAGGGGAAAACGCAGGGTCCTGAGGGGATTCAGGAGGATAATGGGGTCGCTGTGCACTCACTCAGGTGCCAGCATCATCTGCCTTCTCTCCCTGTCGGCAACTCCCGCCAGCCCTTGCTCAGTCCGAAACCAACTTGGCCTGGGGGACGCTGACGAACCCTGGCCTGGGTTCTGCCTTCTCTCCCGCCCCTTGCTCCTCCCTGGGTGCTTGTGCTGGCGCTCAGCTGACCCGCAAGGGACAACGCCTGTACCAGCAACCCCCCCCCCCCCAGCAAAAGGTCCCACGCGAATAGTGCCGCAATGAAAATTTACTGCATGACACTTCTCATTCCTTCCTCGGGTCATTTCACTGGCCTCTTGGGGCAGATTTTCTCTCACAATAAGCTATTTTTAAAATGGAAATGCCAGCCATGGGGAAAGAAAATAAAATAAAATCTTAAACTCACAAACAGGTTAAGGAATGCATGTTCTTTTCAGTTTTGTGCCAAGGATTACTTACCACATCTACGAGCTGAGATATTTTCAATCCGAAATATACTTTTATGGTGTCGTTAGAATTTAATACAGGGCGTACCCATTTCTGATAACCTTGGAATAAGTGTCTGAGGAGGGCATCTTCACTTTCGGCAATTGACCGGAATCCTGTAGTGGCTGTTAAGAATCATGAGGGAAACCCGAATTAATGGGAAAGGCATAATGGCTGGTTTGGCATCTTACAGCCAGAATCTTCACACAGGCTACACAGCCTAGTGCAGCAAAGGCAGCTTTGAATGTACAAGGCTTCTCGAACCATTCTCCATACCCACACCACAGGGCTGAAAGCTGACTCTCTGCTTTACCCAGAACTTGGTTCTTTCATGGTGTTTTCCCATCATGAGGTGAGCATCTTGACCCCCAAAGAATCACCTACAGCCACCCCTTTACCCTCTACCTCACATCTCACCTGAGATGCCCCCTCCTCATAGACATGGTCTCTGCCCACATGTGATTGTTCACCACTGCACCCTCTTTGGCTCCCTCATGTCCCTTGCCACAGTGTGTTGTAAATTTGTCATTGTCTGTCCTTCCCTTGAGCTCCATGATGGCAGGCACAGTATCCATTGTACTTGATGATGTTTATTCAGCACCTAGAACAGTGCCCGCCCATAGCACATACCCATATTATATTGACCTAATGAATGAACCAGGGAAAGGAATATGTTGGAGCCATTTTCCACGCGTTTGGCGCATATCCGCTGAACACCTACCACATCCTGTGTGCTGTTTGTTCCCTTGTCTTCTTCCTGAGGAAGTCTTCCCTTATAAAGACCTTCTGGGGTCAACAACCAGGTTCTAACACTCTTCTCTACCCCTCTATGTCTGAGAGCCTAAGAAAGACCATAGTTTCAAGCTTTGACCCACAGGCTAAAGAAAGGGTCTGGAGTCTAGGGATAAGTTTCATGTCTTTCCAGGGTTATGCTATCAAATTTAAAGCAAGGAAGCTTTGTGGTTGTTGTTTTGAATATAGCCCCTCTCATGGTATATTCAGCACCCTATTAACCTCCTAAACAACCCATTCTGCACCGTGTGGTTTACCAAAGAAAACTTTTTCTTTTTCCCCACTGAGAGACACACGATGGGCAGTGATCCCATGCCAGACACACCCCGAAGTTTACCCACCAGAACGCAAAGATTATTAGTAGGAAGAAGAGCAAACATCCCCTGTATATGCATAGACCTTCACTTTACTCAGGGAGTAGCAATTAAAAATCCACTCTTTTTAAATGGAAGTATAATTAACATGCAGTGTTATATTAGTTTCAGGTGTACAACACAATAACTCAACAATTCTGTACATGACTCAGAGCTCACCACCATAAGTGAATTCGCCGTCTGTCACCAAACAACGTTATTTTCACCTTACTGACTATATTCCCCATACCATACTTTTCATCGCTGACCTATTTACTATGTCACTGCAAGTCTGTCCCTCTTACAAAATAATGAATTGAAACCCACTCTTAATGCTTCTAGGGGCAAACAGAGGTGTCCATAAGATGGGTTGCATACTCAGGCTGCCCCCACCCTGTTCGCTTACTCTCTAAAAAGTGTATTAAAGTGCAAATGAGTGATGGAGAGAGCTGTAACTTATGTTTGTGCTTAGTTATTTAAAAAGCCAACTGTTCTGAAACTTTGCTACTTCAGCTGTTCTCAAGGAGCAGAGCTATGCTAAGGAGCAGGTCAGCTGGGTGCCTGCCAGGACAGCATTCTATAAACGCCCTAAAACCTTACTGGAAGTAAGTAGGCGAGGGTGGGAATTGAAATTCCCCGAAGCCTTCTGAGGGATGGGCTGTTCACTTGCTCCCGCTACACTTCACAAATTTCCCTTCCCCACATCCGGTGTTCACTTCCTTCAAAACCCATCTCGACTCTGATTATTTCCCACATCCCCATTGGTCCCGCCCAAGTCACAGACTCCATCATTTCTCGGATTCGTGCACTGCCTCCTCATCACTTCTGCTCGTACCCTCTTTACACAGCCCATTTTCTACTCAGCTCCAGAGCCATCCCTTATAAGCAAAAGAGGATTATTTCAGTTCCTGCTCAAACCCTCCAAATGGCTTCCCATCAAACCTAGAAGAGACATCTCATGTTCTTACCACCATTTCTCAGGCTGAGATGGGCCCCACCCTCTCCCAGTCCTCCCTCAGCCCTCCTCCACAGGGCCTCAGGCCCATCTGCTCTTTCCAGAACATGCCTGTGTGCTTCTGTTTGGGGCAGGCTCTTCTCCTGTAGAGGTCCCATAACCCTACGCTCATTCCTTCATTTTGCTCACATGTCATCTCCTTGAAGAGGTCATTCTGGGTTATGAAATCTAAACATCCCTCTTCACACTTTATCCCCTTGATGGTACTTTATCTTTCATCGGAGCACTTGAACATATTGTATGTGTCTTTGTTTATTGTCTGTCTGTCCCATGGGAAAATGGCAGCTCTGGGAAACCTTCCTCACCCCTGCCTCCCAGCTCTGTGGGGCCTGGCACATCGTGGTTGCTGAGCCAACACTTGTGTAGCAACGCAGTGAGCTACTTGGTTTGTGTTTGCTGAGCGGTGTTTGGAGAGTTTGGGCCAGAGCTGAATTGCTTGGGAGGAGAGAGAGGCAGGGAGGCCACAGCTATCCTCCCTTGGCCTTCCCCTGTGTGAGCAGCCTTCCGGTAAGGAGAAGACTCATGAGGGCTGTGGCAGCGACTGTAGGTTTCCTGCTCAATAGCCCATTTGCCCTTTCTTTTTCAGTAACAGATGCTAAATTTATTCAGGATTGCATGGTGCTAGCTTAAAATGTTCCCTTCTCCGGCTCCCTTACAGCTAGGGATGGCCATGTGACCTACGTACTGGCCACTTCAGATACAAACAGAAGCCAAGGGGTGAGGTTTATAGGTAATACTGTTGCAGAGGACAGACTCTGTCCAACCTGCACCTTTCACCTGTCATCTTTCACCCTTTGCTCTCTCTCCTTCTGGCCTGGAGCTGGAACATGATATCTAGGGATTTGGCCACACAAGTATCTCCCAATCCTGATGAAAGCTCCATGTACAAGATGGCGGACTAGAGAGACAGTCAGAGCCTGGGTCCCTGAGAGCACTCTAGGACCGCCAGCCAGCCTAGCACTGCCCTCCTCCAAATTTCTTGGTGTGTGAGAAAAGTAACTCTCCTTTTGGGATAGGCTCTTATAGCCACTGTTACACCCATCTGAGTGTGGTCCTAGCAGCCAAGCACCAGAGTTCTGCCCTCCCCCAAGAGCCCCTGTGTCCCAGCTCAGGCCAGTGAGAACTAATCACTTAAGACATTATCTCACAACAGGTGGAGACACTCCAGGAAAGCTAAGAATGACTGAGGCATAATGTCTGAACCAGTGCACTCGTGCATGTGTGTGCACGCACGCACACACACACGGACTTCATAGCTTGGACAGCTCTGCCATTATAATTCTGGACTTGAGAAGGGATCCTGACAACAGAAACTGTACCTTTGAATTTCCTTTCCTGGCAGGATGATTTGACTGTCAATTTGCAGGGAGCTGGAGTTGCCCATGGTGAGGGATCTTCTAAAAGGTTGACCTTGGCCATCCCCAGGACTTGCCACTTTCAAAGCTACACCTTCAGTGACAATAGCAGGATCCCTGCTCTTTGTGGGGCTCCAGAGGGAAAACAAGCAGATCTGCTCTTTCAGGCATCTTTGTGTTTTACCCACTTCAGCCAATGCCAGAGGGTGAGCTGCTGTCTGAATCGAGGAACAAAAAGGGTAAATCTGCACTGGCTGTTATGGACTGAATATTTGGGTCCCTTCAAATTCCTGTGTTGAAGCCCTGCCCCCCTGTGTGACTATATTTGGAGATAGAGCCTATAAGGATGTAATTTAGGCTAAATGAAGTCATCATTGTGGGGCCCTACTCCAAAAGGACCAGTGTCCTTAGAAGAAGTGGAAGAGACACGAGAGAGAGAGTGCTCTCTCCACGCCTCCATGAGGCAAAGCCAGGTGAAGATGCTGCCAGAAGGCTGCTGTTTCCAAGCCAGGAAGAGAGTTCTTGCCAGAGAACTCTCTTGGCAAGAACAAGAGAGTTCTTGTCAGAAACTGAACTTGCCTACACCTTGATCGTGGACTTCTAGGCTCCAGAACTGTGGGAAAATGAATTTCTGTTATGCCCACACAGCCTGTGTTGTTACGTTGTTATGGCAACCTGAGCTGACGAGCACAAATCTGTATTGACCGAAACAGACCTGACCCCCACCTCCCCCCCAAAAGCCAAAGGTTTAATGCTTTCTGCCTAACATCTCTAACTTTCCTCAACTTCCCCAGATAAAGCCTGAAGTCATTGATGCTATTGAAGCAGATGCAGAGGCTAACCCTGGAGATGTTTCTGGTTTGTCCTTCTTTTTTTTTAAAAAAAGATTTTATTTATTTGACAGACAGGAGAGAGATCTCTGCCTCTCTGCAGAGAGGCAGGCAGAGAGAGGGGGGGAAGCAGGCTCCCGGCTGAGCAGAGAGCCCGATGCGGGGCTTGATCCCAGGATGCTGAGATCATAACTTGAGCTGAAGGCAGAGGCTTTAACCCACTGAGCCACCCAGGCGCCCCTGGTTTGTCCTTCTTGTAAAATAGAACATGGTAAGGAAGGGAAAGTGCTTCCACCGTTGAGGCTAGGGCCTCCATAAATACTCGATGATGATGGGTGAATGAACAAATGCAAAGAGGCTCTAACAGCACTTTCCATGCACAGGGGAAGGAGGCAGAGTGAGCCCGACTCACTGCTCTAGAGGGTGTAGAATCACAGATGTTCTCAGGATTTCCAGGACAAGTGATCTCTGTTTAAGGAATAAATAGATTCTTGAAACATGTGTAAGCCAAATTTTTGCAAATGGACTTGTATTTTAAACAAATTCGACAAGACTGATATTCTAAGATATATCTCAGCAATATCTCAGCAAAACAGATGGGTTGAAAAGCTGCTCTCAGAAGATGAGCGACTCCCTGAGTGGGTGCTTGCATTTCCCAAAGTCAGCTTCTGGAAGGGGAGAGGAAGGAGAGCATTTGTATCCATAACTAATTTCAGCATGAAAGAGGAAGGACAAGTGAAATGATGAAGAAGTGAAGGCAGTGTGGCTGGAAAGGACTTCTAAGATGATCTAAGCCCCTCATTTTACAGACGAAGATCCTGGGGTGCAGAGAGGGGCAGTGACTTATCCAAGGTCAACCTAATTAATGAGTGGCAGCTGTGGTTTTCTGACTCCCAAGTTGTCGATATTGCCACCGGCTCATCCTTGGAGGACTGAGGAGGCAAAAGACTGTTCCTTGTGCTGTGGTCTCCTTACTTTATGGCAACATAAAAGCTTCCAACAATTCATGTCAATGAACACATATTTATTGTTATTGCTTTTCGGTTGCTGTGCTGTTGTTACCATTGTAGTTACCAAAATACTTTACTGTTGTTGAAAGCAATTTATTGCCAGGAAGAACGATATTCTAAAACCAGGTCACAGATAATGTTTAGTGGCAGGGAGGGAGACACTCAACAATGGTGTTAGTGTCCCGTAATCCTACTTGAGCTCCCTCTGCTGCAGTTGAGCTTGGGCCTGGGGGCCTCTTTGATGGGCACTGTGGTCACTTTCCTTGGAGGTGGACACCCAGTGCTTTACAGTGGGAGCAATCATGCTTCAGACTTGACCATGGTCTCCTCACATCTCCTTGCATTAAGTCATGCTTTGTACCGCCCCCCCCCCACACACACAGAGTCTAAAGCACATCTCCAGAGGATGTGTGCTGGCTGTTAAAGCTTGTCACCATTGCTCCCCTAAATCCCAATTCTCCCCCTTTCTTCTCTCCCTCTCTCTACTTAATCTTCATCTCATTTTATTGTTTTATCAAAATATTTCCCTTGGGACTACATAAGCAACTTCACAGGTGGAGGACAAGAAGAGGGAGAACCAGAGGGAGGGCACATGCAAGCAATCAGACAGACAGAGAGCTCTCTGCCTGATTCTAGTAATTTCCTCCATGCGGAACTCAGGCTGGGAAAGTGCTCTAGGAGGGCACTCTGCTCTTGGCTCTGGATGCTGAGTCTCTTGCCAAACTCGTCACTGTTAGAACGAGAATCCAACAAATATTTATTTAACATTGGGAGCCATCAGACTCAGATGTACAGACATGAGTTCTGGTCTTGTTTCCAAACCAGGCGATCTTAATTAAGCAAAGCATTTAACCTCTCCCAGTAAAAATAGAATGTGGATGATTGGTAAGCCCTTACCAACTCATATGCCCTATGCTTCTAGGATTTCATGTCCATGAAACAGCCACAAAATGTAATCCATTATGCCCAATATTTGCTATTATGAAGACACGAAAAAGAGGCAATGTTTAAGATGTACCATTGACTGGAGAACTTCGCTCCTGGCTGCCATTCACTGCAATAGAGGAGGCATCAGGTAAGGTAACTAACACTATGAAGGGACTACACAAGACTCACTGCCCATGAGGAGGTTAAGACTCACTCAACCTCTGTAAGTGGGGTCAGGAGAGATTGGATGAGGTACCCATACCAGCTTCAGACAAAGAAATTTTTCTTTGGGACCTACAACTTGAACGTCCGGCCTCTTTATTCTTCTTGACTATGTTTCCTTTCCTTTCTTCAGGATCTCAGACCTACACTCTCCTCACCCCAATTATCAAAACCCACTTTCTGCAAAATTTTAACAATTTTATGCACGTTGAGGTATAAATAACTGATAAGACTTACTTGACAATTCACATGATTATTTATGGTTTTATTGACATGCTTATTTATGGTTTAATTGATGATGTCACTGTTTATCCTTAGCTAAGAGAGTAAAGAAGGAATTGAAGACTTTTAAACCTCAGCAAATATGGTTGGTAGAGACCCATTTTTTGTTTTGACACCTCTTGGTATATTTTGGCATTGTTGTTCCATTATCACCACCTTGTCCAAAAAAATCATACCACAAATATGTTAGCCTCTGCTGTCAACACCTAGAACTAGCCCTTGGGGTGAAATAAATAATAAATATTGAATGGATTCTTGCTAGCGTGAGAGTTTATTAGAATGACTTTTTTTTCCCCTCTTGCATCCTCCATGCTGGAATCATTCCATAGGATACAGTAGATCCTCAATAAATATTTATCAAATGAGTAAACACACGTCATCATGCGGTAAGTGTGATAGGAAGATAACTAAGATATAGTCCCTATTTCTGGGAGCAGACAAACACGCAAAGCATGAATTAGCAACACAAGAAATGTCATGTGGTTGTACACAGTCATCCTTTCCACCAAAGCCAGAAATCTAAAAATGAGGGGTTGCCCCTTGTGATTTGGAAAAGGCAGTTTTGGGTAACAAAAAGAAACTATTTCCTTTGCAAGGAGTAGCAAAGTTAAAGAACCTCAGGAAAGATGGCACAGGTCTGAAAACAGACATAGGCTCCAATGGATCTAGAAATGTTCACGAATGTGAGAGTTATTGCTTTATTATAAATCCATGACACATGCATACAGCACAGTATACATTCCTAAACTCTTGCCCTACTTGATGGAGAACGAGTACCAGGCTCCCTTCCATCCCAACTTTCTTACATAATCATTCCTGTGCAAGGAAAAGGGTGCACAGGTGCATGGAGAGGGTTTATGCGACCACCCCTGCTAACCAGTGACATGATTTCCCTGGGGGAAGAATGCTAAGAACCAATTTTTTCATAGGAAATAGGGTAATAAAGTAAATAAAGTCAGAAAAACAGGCTCGTGAATATTAATTGTATGCTAAAACACAAAGAAGTTGATTATCATTTTTATGATTGACAAATTGCATTTCAGAGAACAAATTTAGTGATATTTGAAAGTAGGTCTGATGCTGTTGACACTTAGAAAGGACTAGTTTTGAGTTCTCAATATGAAGAAAGTTTACATTTTTAAAGATATGCTACTGTTCAGGTGTGTGTGCCTAGATTTAGAATCTAGGATTTATTAAATCTAGGGTTTATTTTAGGATGTGGGCAAATCTCACTCGGTGCCTCTAGTTCCCCATCTGAAAGTAACAATAGTCAAACATGGCAAAAATACGAGGGAGAAATAAATACAAATTGCTAATGGGACAGCAATGTCAGCTAATGTCACCTTCTGGCTCCTGGCTCCAAATGGTTTCCACTGCAATGGGAGAGTTTTGTGTTCTTAAGTTACATAAAAAGTGAAATGGTTCCCAAACCCATTAGTTGGCAGGTGCAAACAACCATTTCCCCTTAAACTTTGCAGTTATTGTCTCCCTCTTTCCATTCTCTTTCTTCTGTCTATTCATCTCTCTCTCCCTCTCTCTTTTTATTTGCCCTCTTTCTTTATTAGGAATTCTCTGACTTCCAGGTGGATAATAGTCACAGAAAACTCACACATATTCATAGACTTTTGGTGTCTATTTTTGTTTGATTGTGATATACAAACATACTACGTATACCTGCACACAAATTCATTAAAGCCTGTGTATAGATCTATAGGCTATACTGGATAAAATTAAGTACCTACACACAGATACAATGATTATTAGTAGGCATGATACAAAAATGTTGACAGAGTAAATTTCTGTGCCAAATATTTTAACGATTCTGAGAAGCATTCAGTGCATAGTATTTTTCCTGCTTTTATATCTTCCTACCAAGTTCATGATTCAAAAGGAACAGAAAATGACAACAGCTTAAATATGATGAAATCCATAGGTATGATTTCTTTAGCAATATACAGATTTCCTAGAATTACTCATTAGAGCCACATCCTGAAGGTTATCTTAAAGATATCTATACATTACATTTTGTAATGCTAACATTATCAGCACCATATTTCTGCCTCCCTTGCTTCAATAAATCTACAATGATGAAGTTTTAATTTACTTTAACTTGAGCTTACCTGAGGGAGTGACACCAAGGATGATGAACGCGAGGAGAAAGCCTGCCAGTCTCATGATGTCAGTTTAGGAAAGATAACTCCTTCCTTTTAAACAATACAGTATTTCCACCAGAAAGGGAGGTTTTGAAAAGAAAATGCAGTGGTTCAAAATCTGAAGCGGAACCCAAGGGGAAAGTAGACACCTGACGTGGGATAAGAGAGTCTCAAACCACCGCACATCAGGGCGACGTTTCTCAAACTCCACTTCATTGATTTCCAGTCAGCTGTCAGATCGTGTACGTCTAAAACATAGCTCTGGGTCCTAACTCCTGACTTATTAATTTGCTCTCTCACAAAGAGATGCAGGGCAGAGGGAAAGGATGAAGCCAGACAACTTCTGAATGCTCTGTGGTATTTTTCTCACAGTCGTAGATCTGAGCAAAAGAGAAAAACTGCATTTTATCACAGGCAGCATGGAAGTTAGTGAGAAGTTTCTCACACATAGTGTTCCTCCCTGTGTCTTCATTTTGGACTTGGAGCTTAAGAATAATGAGCATGAGGGCGCCTGGGTGGCTCAGTTGGTTAAGCGACTGCCTGCAGCTCAGGTCATGATCCCGGAGTCCTGGGATCGAGTCCCACATCAGGCTCCCAGTTCCATGGGGAGTCTGCTTCTCCCTCTGACATTCTCCCCTCTCATGCTCATGTCTCTATCTCAAATAAATAAATAAATAATTAAAAAAAAAGAATAATGAGCATGAGGGGGGCCAAAAGGTATAAAATTCCAGTTATAAAATAAGTCTTGGGGATGTAATGTGTATAGTTAATAATGCTGTTGTGTATTTGGAAGTTGCTAGAAGAGTAGATCTTAAAAGTTCTTGTCACAAGAAAAATTAACTTGTCATAAGATTAATTGTCACAAGAATGTTAACTATGTGTGCTGTGGGTGGTAACTGGATGTAGTATGACCATTTTCCAATATATCCAAATACTGAATCATTATGTTGTACACCTGAAACTAATATAACGTGAGATGTCTATTACACAGCAATTTAAAAGAAGAGAGAATAATGAGGCTATCGCACATTGTAATGTCAGAGCATCCCCTGTGCTTCCCTTGAGCCCGCCAGGCCTATTTATCCTTCTACAGGAGAAAGTGTGCTCAGAGCCTGATCTTGCTGTTTCCCTTGTGGGACTTGGAGGCTGATAATGTCAACCTTCCTCTGATTCACCTTCTTCACAGCAGATGAGATTTTCATCGAGTTCTGTGCAGTCCATACCCAGTGGGCCCCTCATAAATGCAAACCTAATGAATGAGCAAGTGTAAGTTAAGGTGGGAACAGGTACCTGGGTGGGGATGGAGCGCTGGGGCAACAAGCTCCAGGGCGCTGAGGGAATCCACCTGGACAACACCGACTCCATCGTTGGCCCGCCATCTTGGGTGCAGCTGGTTCCATCTTAGATAACTATCCTCTGACAGCACACCCCTCAGCTCTTCACTTCATAACATCTGGGGATTAAGGTGTGGATAGTTGCAGAGACTAGGCCGAGAGTAGGGGTGGAGAATAGCCCCGTAGTACCCTGGATGGCTCGTCCATTCGCTGCCTGGATTGTCAGTAAGTGATCCTGAATAAAACTCTGTGTATGAAGGGGCTTGTTTTGTTTTCCAGTACAAAAGTGCTAAAGCACTTTAGCACTTAAAGTACTTAAGTGTCTCCTCAGTCTGGAGTCCTGACCTCCTCCCCCTTCTAAAACTGACTTAATCCAATTTAAAATTTGCTTGATGTTATCTTATTAGGTCCCCACTATGTGCCATCAGCAATTTTAAAACACCAGTCCCGGCTCAATAGGGTACCAATATATAATCAAAAAAACCCTGGCTGAGGAGGGGGGACTTTGACCCCTCTCCTGCCCGCCTCCCTGATCCTCTCTGAGAACTCCGAAGATGGGGCTGTGTTTTTTCATCCCTGTATATAACCACTTTCTCTCTCATGCGTATCCCATGAAATGCTTAAGAGTGTTGCTTGGAAGAAAGGAGGAAGGAAATAATCAGACATTGATTTCCTATGCATTTGAACTGTGTTCTGGGCCTGCTGTGAATTTACAACTATCTCAGGAATAAATTAGCCACTAACTCAGAGGTGCAGGAAGTATCACCTTTCTTTATTTCAATAAATCAAATAAAATGAAGCCTTCTGTTCCATGGAGCAGGCAGAAAAATCAGTCTCAATCCTCTTGTCTTAGGGTAGCACCAGAATCAGGAAGGCTTATGTGGTGCCCACGGTACAGGGCAGGCCCTGTTGGCTCCAGTCCACCTTGACCACAGCAGATGGATCAGTGGCCAGCCCATGTGGTCCCTTGGAAGTGGCACTTATACTACTCTTTGCTTGGTTGAATGCCCAGGATTCTGCCAGGACTGGAAGTCTGGGTGATAGAATGCCCTTCTTTCTGAGCATCCACACAGCCACTGCCTCCCGAAGATGGCCACCTTCACTGGAAGCCACCACCGTAGCGTGATCCTGGCTGCTGGAGAGACCAGCCAGCCTCTGGCTCCTTCCGCATTTTTGCAGAGTTCTCACCAACCTCTCCTCGCAGCTTCCTTTCTCCCTGAAAAGACACCCCTCCTGTCTCCATCCCCCTCTAGAAATCGCAAATAATCTCTTCAGTGAGTTTAGACTTTGAGTGACAGCAGACATCAAATAAACAGTAAGAGAAGCTGTCTTTAAGCAGCTTCTACTTTGGTCCCTGCAAACATAAGGAGCCCAGAGCCCAGCTCCTTTCTTGGAAAATGTAGGAATAAAACCTACAGAGAACAAAACACAAATCCTTACCTCAAAAAATCATCCTGTTTTGAACCGGTGTGTCCATGTTCCCTCACCCATTCTGTAACCAATAATAAACGTGAGATGGCCAGCTGCCTGGGCTGTGGTGTTGGGTTTATCAAAGCAGAAATAATCAGAGGCCTCTATTACCCACAGAGGGTAAGTTTGCATTCTAGGACCCCAAGCAAAACCCCTGTTCATCCATCACTGACCAAATGTGCTCCATGTGAAGAGTGAGCTCACTCATTCTGAGGCTCTGGACTGCTCTCCAAACATGTACTCATGATAATCACAAAACCAGAACTGAAGGTGAGAGAAAGCAGATGTGTTTTCAATTGAAGATTTGAAAAGTTACGGTCAGTATTATTTATTATTTTTTAAAGATTTTACTTCTTTAAGGAATCTCTCCACCCAATGTGGGGCTTGAACTTACAACCCTGAGATCAAGGGTTGCGTGCTTTACCGACTGAACCAGGCGCTTCCGATCAGTACTTGTTTTAATTGTGAAAATAGTATAATCTTAACTGTAAATTTAAGAACACTTATGATTCATCTTCCTAATCTAACCACCATCAAGATCCTGGTCTACACACACACACACACACACACACACACACACACACACAATATTGCATAATTTTTGTCTACCTTATAGACAAGTTTATCCTTCAGCAGAACTCTTACTATATATAAAACTTGATACATTAAAAAGGAGAATGTGTTAATATCAACTTTGAGAAAAAAAAAACTTCGAGAAATGATTTCATGACCTGTAGGAAGACAAAAGGGAGAATTATGGATGGTTCCAGAGTACAGCTGAGTGGACTCGGAGCTAGTTGAGCAACCACAGACAGGGTGTTGATGAACAAGTGGATGCCAACCTAAAAGAAGGTCTCTGGTGACATTTTCCCCTGTGGCAACATGGCTCTGACACATTCAACATCTTTCCAGTGATTCCTTAAAGGCATGGAAGATATGCTGTCAGATTTGCAAATAACACAAAAATAAGAGGATCAACTTGAATGCCAAGGTACCTTGCAATACTAAACCATACAACCCTGTCATCCACTGCTGTGACAGACTCGAGGTCCAGAACAACCTCAAAAAACTGGGATGCTGAGCCCATACTGACAAGGTAGAATGGCTTCGAATGACATTTACATGAATTGGGACAAAATATGTCCATTTCTACAAAAAAAATTTGCACACTTAGAAATACTGAATATCTTGAGATATTCATTAATGAATTGCCTGTATTGCATTTACAAAATACTGACAGCATCTTGGTTGCCATAAGAATGGTGTGTCCAGAGCAGCAGCTCTACCTTGCCAGAAGCACCTGGAACCATCTCATTGAAAGCCACATGCTTTAAGAAAGCTCATCTAGGGGAGTCAAAAGATCCAGGGTCTAGAAAGTAGGCCTTATGAGAAATGATTAAAGAGCAAGAGTTTCAATTAGGAAAAAGAAGTCTTAGAGAGCTCCTTTTGTTTTGAAAAGTTTTGCTATATGACAGTGAACCCCTGGACACCAACATCATTTGACAAGGAAGGAAAGAGAAGCCCAGAGAGGTGGAATCATTGTCTCGAGGCACACAGCTGGATGATGGTAGAAGCAGGGTCAGAATCATGTACAGTGCCACTTAATAAGACAGTCGTTAATCAGACTGTATCGATTTATAGAGAAATGGGGGTGGAGAGAACACACACCCTGCCTTTGCAGGTTCATCACCTCTGACTCTCCCCAGTTATTCATCACACTCTCTTCTTTGGGCCCCTCTCTAGTTCCTACCTCAGTCATTCCTGCTGCTGCCTGTCTGCCTTTCCATCTAGCTAGCGTTACTAGAACTTCAAACACTCTTCTTATCACCAGGGGGATGTTTTGTGGGAGGGATTCAGGACAGGGTATTGGTATTCATAGGAAAGGTCTAGAATTTCATAATATATGACTTTGAAAGTCTCACTGCCCTCCCAAATAATCTCCCATCCTTTGATGGCTCACTTTTCACTCTAAAGAGAATTTTTTGGGTTTCAAACTTTTTAAATTCAAAGAGCCTGTGATGGACAGCCCTTTAATACAAAGAGTTTCAATACTCTTCCTTCCTTTGTACTGCTCGCTTGTGTGACATCCTCCCAATAGGAACATTTATCGTCATTTGCAGAGATTTGAAATTCACGGCTTTTAAACACGTGTCAAATTACTTCCGGAGATTAAGCCAGGAGCCCAGGGGTTCCTGGGAACCCTTTGCGTTTCCCCAGGTTTGGCGTTAGCGGCCACTAGGACAGGGAGTAAGGATTTAGCGACGACAGAGATGCGATACGGGACTTGGGGGCCCCCTGGTGGACGGTTCAGCATACTGCAGGCTTAAGCGGAAGAGCTCTCTTTTTAAGGACGTGTGCTTCAGCTATTATTCGTTCCTTAAAATTTCAATTTAGCAAGCATGCTAAAATAAAAGAAGCTTGCATAAATCCAAACGTAAGCACCAGAAAGCAAGGGGTTGTTGCTCTAACAGCTCCAGTCATGGTCACACGGTCCTGGGGCCAGGGGTGCAGGCCGCCAGAAGCTGCTGGACCGAGTTGAGGGCCGCCCCTGGGTTGGGGAGTCAGGTGCAGCAACGTTGGGAGCGCCCACCCCCGGGGGAGCCACCGGGGTCCCCGTGGGAAGGGCAGATTGAACCGAGAAACCATCTCTAACCTTACCGCACACAGCAGCGTTTCCCAGACCTAGCTGTGCTTCTGAGAAACACACATCGCTGGGACGCTTTCCCCAGGAATTCTGGACCTGGGGGTCTGGAATGGGGCCCACGCGGTTTTGAAGAGAAGCCATGTTTTCCTGCCACAGACCACCGACTGGCATAGTCCTTCAAGTTAAGCCGCCACAAGGACCGGGAGGAAACCCTTGAGGACAGCGGGCCCAACCACATGAGACCACCAGGCGGGGAGGAGGGCCGCGGGGTGCCCAGGAAGGTGGGGGGGCAGTCCCAGGACGCTGGGGAGGGACCATCCAGGTCCAGGGAGGGCGCCCGCGGAGGAGGGGCTCCTCCCATTCTTCTCTTAGAGGATTAAAGAAGACACTTCTGCTGATACACACTCGATGTCACATTTCACGAAGTGGACGGTCTCTTGGAGCAAAATGGGGGAGAAGGTAGGAAGCCTTTATTGAGTAAAGAAAAAAGACCAAGGATGAGCCAAATAGGAAACACCGGCCTGGCCATGCTGTTGGGGTGAGGGGGCCCACAGGTGGCTGGCGTGTGGGGACCCACTGACTGGGTCCGTGGCACGCCTGGCCACGCGGGAGCATTTGCAGGGACCCCAAATTCTCCGCTTGCTGCTGGGGGGGAACAGCTCCATCTTGAGGCTTGAAATTTCTTTTAGCACTTAAAATTTCATTTTTCACTCGTTCCTTTTCTGAGACTTGACTGAGTCCTACGTGAATGATGGAGGCTTCCTTCGCTATGGTCAACTCACCACCATCATTTTTCAGTACTTTTTCCCGGTCAGGGACACAGTCCAGACATTCCTGGTCCGAATCGCAGGGCCTGAGGTTTGAGTTTCCAGCCCTAACCTTTGAGAGGCATTTCATTTCCTTCTGGACTCATCTTCAGCCGTGGCGCCTGTTTCGTGCTGGATGGCGCTGGTCAGGCCGCCAGGCTCTCACCTCCCCCAGCAGACGGGAAGGACGCGTGTACATGGCGGCCTGCTGTGGGTTTCTCTTGTTCTATAGAATAAACTCGACGATTAAGGCAGCTTCATTTTAGCCCCTCCTGGGGGCAGCACTGGTCAAGCGGGCTGCTGCCAGGTGGGCTTCTGGACCCAGGGGAGTAATGCTTGGTGCCCACCACACATGCACAAAGTGATTGCCAGAAGTGAGGGAGTGCTGGGGTGAAAACAGCGGAGGCCAAATAAGCAAAGAGGAGCAAAGAGGACCCTGGGGGCAAGGAATTGGAGCTGTATCTCTTGGGAGTCAGAGGGAATTAGGAACAGAGCACCTGGTAAAGAAGTTAGAAGGGAGCCAGAAAAGAGAGTCGAAGATTTAAGCCATGAGGGCACCCAACTGGAAGTTCAAAGGTCTGTTTTATTGAGAGCCAGACAGGGGGGGTGCATGTGTGTGTGTGTGTGTGTGTGAGAGAGAGAGAGAGAGCGAGAGAGAGAGAGAGATGCCCTAATAGCACTGGGCAGGGGCTTGGTTGCAAATAATTAATAATTAATTATCTATAAAAGGATTGTGGTGTGTGGGAAGAACACTGGCCTAGGAATCAGGAACCCTGGGTTTTGCCTCTAATTAATTGTGTGACCTTGGATAAATAGTTTAAGTGGTATTAGAGTCCTCATCTATCCAGTAAAAAAAGTTGGATTAGATCAGTTCTCCGTGTTCCTTTGGGGGAGCTATTAAAAATACTGATGCCTGGGAATGGCACCCAGACATACTGGTTTGATTTTATTTTTAATTAATCTCTACACCCAATGTGGGGCTTGAACTCACAACCCTGAGATCAAAGTCTTGTGCTCCACTGACTGAGCCTGCCAGGCGTCTCTGAGAGACTGATTTTAACTGGTCCACTGTGAAGCCCAGAAATCATAGATTTTTTTTTTAAGCTCTCCAGGTAATTCCAATCTGCAGCCAAAGTGTCAAATAATAGACCAGATCAACTCTGCTTTCCTTAAATTCGAAAATTCTATGAGTCCGTGTCATAAGCAGGGTGACGGACCATCTGATTCGCCCAGAACTGTCCCCTGTTTTAAAACTGAAAAGTCCCCTGTCCTAGAAAATCCCAGGTTGGAGCCCCACCATTCCCCCTCTGACATCAGTACAATAGGAAAGAAGCGAGGTGTGGTCACCACTCTTTGGGTAGAGTGGGCCGTTGGGGATGGGAGGGCCTTGTGTGTGACTTTACAGCCACCGGTAAGCTTCATGACTCCATCATTCACCTGCTACATAATTGCCATGTGTATAGTTAAGTACACATTTGGGTAAAACCTACCTTGCATGGATTTCTAAAGATTATAGGTCAACTATCCTGGCCTATTTCCTGTTCTTAAGAAAGCATGCCTTCCCCATCCCTCTTTCTGACTCTAGGAAAACAAAGATAAATTAAGGGCAGATAGTTTTTAAAAATGTTCATTCATCCAACAGGTATCCATTGAATCGTTACCTCTTGATTCTTCTCCTCTACTCTGTAGCCAGTCCCCCACAAAATCATATTTTCTCTGTCTTCAAAACATATCCTGAATCTCAAAACATCTTCCTTCTAACCATCTCCACTTTGGCTACCCTAGTGCAGTGGTTTTCAGACTTGAGGGATGTTGGAATCACCTGGTAGGATTGTTAAGACCATAATTCCAGAGCCCAGAGTTTCTGATTCAGGAGGTCTGAGGTGGGACCCATGGTACACATCTCCAGCGAGGTCCTAGATGTTACGCGCTGCATTCCAGGGCAATGCGGGCAGAGCGGGATTCTGAACTCCAGATGAAGACCATGACTCTTGGGCTATGGGTTTTTTTTTTTTTTTTTTTTTTGAAAAATAGTGTTAATATACACATAACATAAATTTACAGAAAATCCTAACATTTTTAAGCATACGGTTTGGTAACATGAAGTACGTTCACAGTGTTAAGCAACCATCAACACCATCCATCTCCAGAACTCTTTGAATCTTGCAAAACTAGACATGCTGTACCCATTAAACACTAACTCCCCATTGTCCCTTCCTCCCAGCCCCTGGCAACCAAAGTTCTACTTTCTCTCTTTTGAATTTGATTACTTACATAGATGGAATCATACTGCTCTATTGTCTTTTTGTGACAGCTTATTTCACTTAACACAACATCCTCAAGGTTCATCTATGTTGGAGCACGGGTCAGAATTGCCTTCCTTTTTAAGGATGAATATATTCTGTTGCATATATCTATTCCATTGCATATACATACACCACACTTTGTTTATCCACTCATCTGTTGATGGCCACTTGAGCTGCTTCTGTCTCCTGTAATATGTTGCTGTGAACATGGGTGTACGGATATCTCTTTGAGTCTCTGCTTTCAGTTATTTGGGGTATACGCCCAAAAGTAGAATTCCTGGATCCGATGGTAATTCTATTTTGAATTTTTCAAGGAAACATCACATGGGTTCCTACAGCTGCTGTACCATGTCCCATCCCCTCCTGTGGTGTGCACAGGTCCCAGTGTCTCTGTGTCCCCACCAACACTTGTCACTTTCTGTTTGTTTGTGTTCTGAGAGTAGCCCTGCTGGGCTGTGGGGCTTCTAAGCTTCATGATTCAGAAAATTTATGAAATTGTAGCTCTTAGAAATCTTTAATGAGAAATTTATGAGGGAGAGAGGATGAATATTTCTTTGAAATAGAAATCTTCTGACCAATGTTTTGATATTTCTTTCATCTACTCCCTTTACCTTTAGTAACTCTTCTTTCTCATTTTTTTTCTTTTATTCTCCTTTCCTCTCTATGCATTCCTCTTATCCAACCCTCTGTCTTATAGAATAGTCATCTTACCCACGTGGCAAGCTGTTTCCCTCTCAAAACTACTGTAATCTTTTTTTTGAGCCAAGAGTCAGAATGAACTAAATTCTCAATTAGGCTTTAAATTTATTTATTTATTTATTTGAGAGACAGAGAGAGAGAGAGAGAGCAAGCACAAGCAAGGGGGAGCGCAGAGGGAGAGGCAGTCTCTCCTCTGAGCAGGGGAACCTGATGCGGGACTTGATCTCTGGACGCAGGGATCACGACCTAAGCCAAAGGAAGACCCTTAACTGACTGAGCTACCCAGGCGCCCTTCAATTAAGTTTTAAACAGTAGATGTTTGAGTGCGTTCTTGGGTGCTCCTTAAAACACACCCACCTTTTCCCAAATGACTCAGCAATTGTACTTTGGTTTATAAAAGGAGCAATAAGGCATGATAATATGGTATTCCAGGGTATCACTTTTCTTCTTGCAACTGTTGACAATGATTTATAATTTGATTATAGTTCAGAGACATAGATATTAGAATTGCTTGTCCTTTGCATTAAGCAAGAAAGTAAGATGTACCTATCAGAAAAACAAAGATGCTGGCCCATAGAAAAGAAAACTCAAGTTGGTCTTTCTCCTCATGATAAATACATTTTTTATTTTATTTTTTGTGAGTTGTGGATTTTAGAGATAGTCAGAGGACCCAACTAACCACTGAGACTGAGACTGAGAACGTCAAGTTTTCTGTCCCTAGAGGGCTAGAGGCAAAGATCACAACAGTAAAGAAAAGGGTCTGCCTAGAGGAGCCATATCAGTAGGCCTTCAATGGATGAGGAGGCCAGGCCAGAGAGAGACCTCCCCCACTCATCCCCCATATTTATTGGCCTCCATGAGTGATATAAGAAACATTCAAATAATTGGAATTTGGGGGTCCTGGAGTGAGTTCTCAATTTTCATATGCTATCTACTGACATAATTATATATAATATAATTATATTAAATATATATATTTATTCAATGCTGATTAAATACTTGTATGGGTGTTAAAAAGATAATATTATCCATTACCTATAGTCTCTAGCAAGTTGCTCCAGACAAATATAATCATGCTAGAACAATCCGCCCTTCCACGCTTTGAAGATTATTCCCTTAGACTGAACAGCCTCAGAAGTGACACTTATGAAGGCAGGAAAGACACCATGTTCCAGGAATGTGGGCCAAATCACCTTGGTGATGAGCAGGGGGACAAGTCACAGACACATTGTCCTTAAACGTGAACACGGTTTATGTCAGTGCTGTCCTTCTCAGTCAAGATAAAGGCATGTAGTTTTATGGATAGTAAAGCAGGAAAATTTCTGGCTTATCCAACCATGTGAAGAATGTTGTTTAAGAATCACTGTTATTCAGACTTCAGTATTTAGAATGAATCAACAAGAATCTCTGGAAAACCAGTGCTGAGGTCATCTGCGATAGAAACTTTGAGAAATATACAAAAATGGTAGGACAGCATCCTGTCCATCCCGGTAATCTATAATTGCCAGCACTTTCTTGTTACAATGAACAAGACTTCAAATAACACTTTCTTAGAATAAAAAAATGGAGGGGAACCTAATGGAGTCATCCCAGGGGGGTTTATGCAGTCAGATGAAGACCTAAATATCCAGGTGCAGGAAGACTAGGAACCAGGACTCTGGGCACTGTGAAGACCAGAACTAGGGACTCAAAGTCACCAGAGCTTTCTTTCTCCAGGCATTGCTTTAGTGTCTCCTGGTGTATATGGATTTTTCCACATGGTGCTTGGTACATCCAGCCTCACTTTTACCTTTCACCTAGTCCCTGACTGACCATAGAGGAAAGGGAGCTTCTCTCCCAACTTTGAAAATGTCAGAAAAAGAATTTTGGCCACTATTAACTGTGGCCAGAGAAGTTTTATGATGGACTCATACTGGATCCCATGTTCCCTCTGTAGCTAAGGAATGTAGGTAGGGTCTTTTATAAGAAGGAGAGAGGATAGGGTGTCAGACAAAATCAAGTCCCCACACAGTCATTGGGGCAAGATGAGACTCATGGACATAAAGTAGTGAAAGTAGGCAACAATGGGCCAGGGAAATGTGCAATCAATAAGGGCTGGGACCATCTCCTAGCCCGTGTGTGCCTGCTCACCACCACCACACACCCACTATGGCGCTCTGGCTATGCAGGCAGGGCAGAAACACTGAGTAGTCTTTGAAGTCCAAGAACTGAATCACAGAAAACATTTCACTAGGGAACTCCCATGTTCCCCCTTCTTTATATACACAATAACCACCAAGATGTTCTAGCTCTTAGATTTGATTCAGGTTTTGTGAAACATACTCCTTGATCTCACCAACTTCGCCATCCTTGGTGAGTTCTCTGTGGCCTGCCTACAGGCAGAAGATGTCCAGGACACGATAATAGTATCATGAAATTTGCATTTTGTTATCTTCTTTTCTCATATCTTAAAGTTTCTACCCACACTGCACCCAGTGGCTATCACAGGGTCATGGAGTTCATATTTTCTTGTTCCCTTCTCAGTTGCTATCAGTAGGGGGGTGTTGAAAGTTGTATGGGGTGGAAACAAGTGGGAGTTGGGTCCCTGGTTTTGAGTATTGGCCCTCATATCTGATCAGTTAATTCAGTGGTTCTCAACTGGAGGCTATTTTGTCCCCCCCCTGGGATATTTGGCAATGTATGAAGACATTTTTGTTGTCACACTGGGAAAAAGGATGCTATTGGCATTCAGTGGGTAGAGGTCAAGGATGCTACTGGATACCCTACTAACACAGAAGAACCCCACAACAAAGAACTATCTGCCCACAATGTCAGTGTGCCAAGGTTAGGTTCTGGTTCTAATCCAACAAACAGCAGGAGTCTGGTTCTCTGGAGAGTTAAGGATGGGTGTAGGATAAAGTGAAAAGAATGTTCTAGATGTTCTAAGTAGTAGCAAAGAGGGAGCACCAGGGTGGCTCAGTTGGTTAAGCATCTGTCTTCAGCTCAAGTTATGCTCCCAGAGGCCCAGGATTGAGCCCTGCATCAGGCTTCTGGCTCAGTGGGGAGTCTGCTTCTCCCTCTGCCCCTCACCTCCTCATGCTCTCTCTCTCTCAATCTTTCAAATAAATAAATAAATAAATAAATAAATAAATAAATAAAATCTTAAAAAAAAAAAGTGGCAAAGAGAAAGCACCCATGGATCTTTCTGCCTCAGGCTGCAACCTAAAGATGTTGGCAGCATTTAGATGGAAACAGAAGGGTGTTTAGACATCACAAACACTCCTATTCTAACAAACTCTAGAGACACGGTGGCAGCCTTGAACCAAACAACTCCCTTCTGTAGTCCAGGCAAGCCTCACCAGCCTAGAAAGAAATCCCAGTTATCCCACAGTCCTTCCCTGGGTGGACTCCTGACCTAGGCCCGGGCTCTAGGGGTGGCTCTCAATGAGAAATTTACTCTTTTCTGGTGGAAATTCTTGACAGTGTGATTTTTACATTAAGCATTTGGTGAGAAATCCCAGTATTCATTTATTTTGTGTATTTTAAACTAACTTGGCTCTGATTGTTAAGGTTGCCAGTTCCCATGGATAGAAAATGTGAGATTATACACCAGTTCTTATCACTGGAAAATTTCACCATGGGACACAGATCATGAGAACAGGACGTATTTCAACAAGGAAGAACACTGAGAAAAATACCACTTAGATATAATTATATTTCATCAAAGACACAATAAAATTGAAGGGGAAGAGATGAGGGAGGCTTGTTATAATCATGTAGCCTTGAGGAGGACTTACCACAAAGAAAACATGCATTCAGGAATGATAATTAAACTGTTGTACTGAGGATATAAGGTTCCTTCCATCCATCCATCCATCCATCCATCCATCCATCCATCCATCTATTAATTCATTTTGATTTTTTACTCTGTTCCAGAAAGCCACAATAGTGGGGCACCTGGGTGGCTCAATCAGTTAAATGTCTGCCTTCCGCCCAGGTGTTGAGTCCCAGGGTCCTGGAATTGGGCCCCTTGCGCTTCGGGGAATCAGCTTCTCCTTTTCCCTCTGCCTGCCACTCCGCCTGCTTATGCTCTCTCTCCCTATGTCAAATAAATAAATAAAACCTAAAAAAAAAAAAAAAAGACACAATACTAATGGCTCAAAGGACAAGACAAAGGATAGGGAGATGACTCCTCCACCCCACCCCTCAAGGAATTTACAGTTGCCTGTAAAGCTATGTTCCTGTCGTGAGAACTTCTATTGTCCTGTACGGGAGTTTCAACTTTATCTTATCATGCTCCTGATTCATAAATTGAGCCACGTTTCCCTCGAGCACATGGTGATTGTGGTAAATAGGGAGTAAAGGCAGAGAAATTTCATTTTAACTAGAATGTAAGCTGTACATTTTTTAATATACTCAGGGAGCACCATTATATAGAATACACTTGGATCTGGGACTTCCAGTGGTGTATAAGGATATGGATTTTCTTGTCCCAGATAATTGGGGACCAAGGGGTTTTAGGGAAGTTTGCTATCTTTGTGTATTTCGTGGGCGGGAGAGTGGTTCTCTAAGATTTTTTTTTTTGATTGAAGTGTAACCTACATCGAGCAAAGTATACAAGTGTTAAATATACAACTTGGTGAATTTTTGCATAGCTGAACACTAGCTAACCACCACCCAGCTGGAGATACAGACATCTCCACCTGCCCTCTACCCCCCAAGTTTCTGCTTCCCAGGGCCACTTGCCAGACTATACTCCCTCTCAGAACCAGCATTCCGATTTTGGTCTTCACAGGTTGGTTTTACCTGTGTTGAACTTCATATAAATGGAACTAGGTCATATGTACTCCTTTTTCATTGTCTGCCCCCCATGCTTACACCTGTAAGTCCTCCATATCGATGCATTTAGCAGAAGTCCAATGTCTTTACTGAAGCGTAGCATTCCATTAAAGGAGAATACTCCAATTTATTTGTGTGTTCTCTTGCTGATGGACATTTGGGTTGCTTGCATTTTGGAGTTCTTATGGCTAAAGCTGCTGTGAGGGGCACCTGAGTGGCTCAGTCGGTTAAGCATCTGCTTTCAGCTCAAGTCATGATCCCAGGGTCCTGGGATCTAGCCCCGTGTGTGGCTCCCTGCTAAGTCTGCTTCTTCCTCTCCTGCTCTTCCCACTTGTGTGCCCCCCCCACCATAACAAACAAATAAATAAAACCCTTAAAAAAATAAAAAATAAAGCTGCAATGAACATGCTTGTACATGTCTTTCGCTGGGTAAGTGTGCTTTATGACTCTTGTTACACATCTGCAAGAAGTATTTTTCAATTTTAAAAATATTCCTAGATAAAACACACTGTTTTTTTCATCTGAATATGTGTACAGATATTTATTGAAGGGAGAGCTGTCTGCAGCCCACCAAAAATGGATTTTTAATTGTGACTGGCCCCAGTCTGGAAAAGGCACAATGTTTTGTTTAAAAATCATACAAGGACTGCACAGCACAGGAAGTAGTCAACAAAACAAACAGGCAACCCACAGAATGGGAGAAGATATTCACAAATGACACTACAAAGTTCTGATATCTAAGATCTATAAAGAATTCCTCAAACAACACTCAAAAAAACAGATAATCATATTAAAAAAAATGGGCAGAAGACATGAACAGACACTTCTCCAAAGAAGAATACAAATGGTTAACGGACACATGAAAAAATGTTCATCATTAGCCATCAGGGAAATTCAAATCAAAACCCCATTGAGATACCATCTTAGACCAGTTAGAATGGCCAAAATCAACAAGACAGGAAACAACAAGTGTTGGAGAGGATGTGGAGAAAGGAGAACCCTCCTACACTGTTGGTGGGAATGCAAGTTGGTGCAGCCACTTTGGAAAACAGTGTGGAGATTCCTTAAGAAATTAATAGAGCTATCCTATGACCCTGCAATTGCTCTACTGGATATTTACCCCAAAGAAGCAGATGCAGTACAAAGAAGGGCCACATGTATCCCAATATTCATAGCAGCTATGGCCACAATCCCCAAACTGTGGAAAGAGTCAAGATGCCCTTCAACAGACGAATGGATAAAGAAGAGGTGGTCCATATATACAATGGAATATTACACAGCCCTTAGAAAGGATGAATACCCATCTTTTGTATCAACATGGAGAGATTGGAAGAGATTATGCTGAGTGAAATAAGTCAAGCAGAGAGAGTCAATTATCATCTGGTTTCACTTATGTGTGGAGCATAAGGAAAAATATGGAAGACATTGGGAGAAGGAAAGGAAGGGTGAATTGGGGGAAACCAGAGGGGGAGACAGAACATGAGAGACTGTGGACTCTGAGCAACAAACTGAGGGTTTGGGAGGGGAGTGGGTGGGGGGGTTGAGTGAGCCTGGTGGGTATTGAGGAGGGCACGTATTGCATGGAGCACTGGGTGTGGTGCCTGAACAATGAATCTTGGAACACTGAAAGAATAAAATTAAATTAAATTTAAAAATAAATAAATAAAATCATACAAGGAACAATAGCAGCATTGCTGCTGCACAGTGAAACAGGTGAAACCATGATGAGGGTTTGTTGTGCTTTGTTCCTTGAAGTTAATTGGCTAAGATTAATTAGTTAGAATACATGTGCGTGTATTTTTAGAACTGGCCCTGGAAAGAATGTTTCTTTTGAAAATGACAGCTGGGTGCCAATGGGACAACACAGTTGTGAGCCTTGAGGTCCTGCTGATATGCTCTCTGGGAATGCACAGAGACACTGGGAAGGTGGAAATGACAGGCCTGGCGGCTGGTCGGATGAGTGTGGAGAGGCTCGAAGATCACCCAGAGGTTTCTATCAGATGAGAATGGTTATGCTAAGAGAAATAAGAAAATCAAGAGAACAAAGAGCAGCATCGCACATTTACTCACACTCTTGTGCTGATATGTAAAGAAAATACATCTTCTTCATTTCTCCATAAGCAATCTGAGTTTTCACTTGAGACCTCACCTTCAGGGTAACAGGAAAGTTCACTTGAGCTTTAAGCTGGTCAGAGAGCAGCATCTCCCTCTCTTTTGGATGATTCGATCTCTTGAACAAATGCTTAGTTTCCACCCTCCACTCCCTAGCTGGCTTTTCTCCAAGAAGCATCTAGATATGGGGTGATGGGATTGGTGGGATTGCCAGGGCTCACGATGATCTCATGGAAGTAAAGTTGATTATAAAGCATATAATCAAAGAAATTATAGAGGTTTGTTTATTTAAAAGAACAAAAAAACCAGGAAGCCTCTGAAAAAGAACAATAGGAGAGGGTAAAACAGGAAAATGCTATAAAACCTCCATAAATAAACCAGTGTGGTATTGGCAAATAAGTAGACACACAGACTGAGGAACAGACTAGAAAATTTAGAGAAAGATCCAATTGCATATGGAAACTTAGTGTATAATAAAGGAAGCATCTCAAATCAGTGGGGGAAAGCCAGGCATTTTAATAAGTGGTTTTAAGATACTAGGATAGCCTTGTGGAAAAAGATAAAAGTAGATTCATTGTCACATGGTACACATAAATTCCAAATGGATCAGAGACTTCAGTGTGAAAAATTGAGCCCCACAACTGCTACAAGAAAATGTGTAATGGATACACTGAGCAAACTTCCCTAAGGTTTTAAATCCAGAAGCAATGAAAGAAGAGATTAATAAATCTGACTATATGTAAAAAAAAAAAGCTTGCATGGCAAGAAATCCCATAAGTAAAGTATAACAACCTGGGGGGAAAAATATAGACAAAAGATTATTTTTCCTAATGTATAAACAGTTTCTAAATTAAAGAAGAAAAGACCACAAATCTATAGAAACAAGGACTAGAAAAATGAATAGACAAGTCACAGAAAACGAAATCCAAACAGCCTTTAACTATATTCTCAACCTTGCCTACAATAAGAAAAATGCAAATTAAAACTCATGGAGAGACTATGCCTCTCACTTAGCAGGTTGACAAAAGCCAAAATGTTTAGCAACATAATCTGTTGGCCACACTGCAGAAAGATGAGCATTCCTATACATTGCTGCTGGGAATGCAAAATGGTATAATTCTTATGGAGGGAAATTTGGCAATATCTAGCCTAATTACATAAGCATCTCTTCACTGGCCTGGATTTCCCTCGTAGGTATCTATTCCAAAGATAGTGTAGCAAAAATAAGAAAATATACGTGTATAAGGTGGGCTATTCTTGCAGTACCATGTATTTAACAGAAAGTAAAAGGAATAATAGGTATTTCCCTAGACTAGTACTGCATAGTAATTTCCGGATTAGATCAATAAGTGGAGAGTACAAGTGAAGAAATGTTAATATACCATTTATTTCATAAAGGGAAGGAATATGACTATATATACACATATTTTTCTATAGATATATATAAATTTGTATTTTTAAAAGATTTTTATTTATTTGTTTGACAGAGAGAGAGAGAGAGATCACAAGTAGGCAGACAGGCAGGCAGAGATGGGGGATGCAGGCTCCCCACTGAGCAGAGAGCCTGATGTGGAACTCGTTCCCAGGACCCTGAGACCACGACCCAAGCTGAAGGCGGAGGCTTTAACCCACTGGTCCACCCAGGTGCCCCTACACTTGTATTTTTAAAAATGAAATGATAAATCATAAAGAAGAAGGAAAGATTACCGATAGGGAAAATAGAGAATAGGGTTGAGAAAATGGGTATAGAAAGCTAGACTTCTCTGACTGTAACTTGTCTGGTAGATTTGATTTTGAAACCAGGTAAATATATATTTATAAGCTTATTTATTTTTCTTAGTAATCTCTACGCCCAATGTGGGGCTCAAACCCACAACCCTGAGATTAAGAGTTGCGTCCTCTACCAACTGAGTCAGCCAGGTGCCCCTGAAATCAGGTTAATATTTTGTACAATTATAAAAAGTTAAATTTACAAAGAAAAAAAATCCCTAAAAATTGAAAGCAACTACACAAACAGACCAAACTCTATATTGAGCTGGTGACCTAATGCACAGAAGTGAGATATTTCAAGGGACTTTAATTCAGAGTAATTTGATTATATATCTGGAGTCAGATAGATCCTGAAGACAAAGAGTACTCTCCCCACACACAAAACACAAAAAGACAGAAACAAAATCTGTTTTCAGTAATCCTATCATTGATGATGGTGTTGGTATTATTAGTTTGAGATTGCTGTATGTGGATTGTGAAATGAAGCAAACCCATAATTATGGTGGGATCATTAAAAAAAAAAGATATAGATGTAAGGTTACAAAACAACATCAAGTAAGAAACATTGTGCTCCTGAATTTAATTTGGATTATAAATATGAGTTCATTGTGTATTTTACCTTTTTGGAATCTATTTCTTAATTCTATCCACTGAAAACACCTAGAAACAATGGTCATTGCACGAAGAGCAGGCACAACTGGCACCCAGATTGTACCATTGGAATCCTATTTCCTACTAAAAGGAGCCAGAGGGAGAATTCATTTATCCAGCTTTTCCTGGATAAATGTACCTCATCATAAGCAGACAGTTGATGAGGGGATATTTTCCTTTAAAAAAGTAATCTAGCTAATAAATGAAGAAGGAATGAAAGGATGTCATAATTTTGCAACAACTAATTAGTTGTTCTAGGCAATGATTACCAACACCTGCTAACATCACTAAAAAAGTATGTCTTTTTGCCAAAAAGTCCAATCTGAGTCTGAACAAGCACTAGATTTAACCACCCACTTAGAGGAAATACAAAGGACTGAGGGGCACTTTAAATCACCTCTTCAGGGGATGATCAGCAAAACCAGAGGCTTCGGGTTTCTCCAACAAATAAACCACAAGGGGGGAAAATGAGATGAGAGGGAACCAACAGATATTTTAAAAATAGGAGACTTATGAACCAATTGCAGTGTATGGATCTTAATTCGATCATGAGTCAAACAAATTGTAAAACAATTAAAGACAATCAGAAAAATTTGAATACTGATTGGATGTTTAATGATTTGGTGGGTGGTAGAGATAGAGTTTAAACATTACTGATCATGGGTTAATTGTTGAAGGTGGGTGATGAGTACCCATAGAATCATTATACTCTCCTGTCTGCTTTTGCATATGTTTGGAATTTTCCATAATAAATGATTGGGGGGTTTTTTTTTGGGTTTTTTGGTTTTTTTTTAATAAATGATTGTTTTTGAAAGCCCACTCTAGATAGGGAAAGCTGACTATTATCCTGTCTTTGTATTCCTGCTACAACAATCCTAACCTTCCCAGAGGCAAATGAATGTTCAGAAACCACACACACAGAGGACTGTACTAGAGAAAAGCAACTGACATATTTCCAAAAATATTATCCTCATTTCGGAAGACTTATTTTTGGTAGAAAATGCCAAGTTCCATATTATGTATGTTGAATTTGAGAGTCCCAGTTCTAGCAGGAGTTGAAAATTCAGGACTCCCACCTGGGAGACACATCAGGGCTGCCGCTGAGGCTGATATCACAAGTAGAAAAAGTATGGGTAGGGGGCGCCTGGGTGGCTCAGTAGGTTAAACATCAGACTCGATTTCAGCTTAGGTCATGATCCCAAGGTCAGGAGATTGAGCCCTGCATTAGCTTCGGTACTCAGTGACGAGTCTGCTTGTCCCTCTACCTTCCCTCTGCCCCTCCCTCTCTCGCTCTGTCTCTCTGTCTGAAAATGAATAAATAAAATCTAAAAAAAAAAGAATGGGCAGAAAAGGAAACAGCTAGGACTTGGGTAGAGCTTTTCTTTTCTTCCCTCTTTCACTCATTCATTCAAAAATATATGGGATATACTTATGAGATATGGGAACATGGGGATGGAAGGTGAGGTTTATTGAGGAAGAAAGGCACTTAAACAAAGATATGAAAGCATTAAGTTCTGTAATCAAGGTATACAACAGATGTAGTGGATACACTGAAGACCTCTTAAGTTTGTCTGAAGGAATCAAAGAAAGGCTCATGTTTAAGAGGCCAGGGAAAGAAGTAAAGCTGAGACCAGTGGCTATGCCTTAATTCTGGCTAATGAAGATATTTTTCTTTCTGATGAAAGGAAAGTCCTTTTCTCCCCACTTCCTTCCTTGCTGCTTCCTGCTGTTGAATGCAGTATGAGGCTATGATATTTGGAGCAACAGCAGCCATCTTGTGACAAGTGACAACCAAGCATGAGGACGGAAAGTCAACATAGGGAGGGTGTTTGAAAGTGCCTGTGTCCTTGATGACATTGCTGAACTGCTCAGCACGCCCTAAACAGCCTACCTCTGGACTCGTTGAGTAAACAATGTTCTTGGAGCACCTGGGTGGCCCAGTCAGTTAAGTGTCTGCCTTTAGCTTAGGTCATGATCCCAGAGTCCTGGGATCAAGCCCCTCATGGGGGGGTGGTGTCCTTGCTCAGCGGGGAGCCTGCTTCTCCCTCTCCCTCTGCCCTCCCCCCTGCTTGTGCTTTCTCTCTCTCTCTCAAATAAATAAATAAAATCTTTTTCAAAATCTGATAAATATTCGCATAGTGAAGACACTTTAATTTGGATACTCTATTATTTGCAATGACATAAATTCCCAACTGATGCAGTGTCTCTTCTCTACCAAACCATGAATTACTTGGAGAAGCAGTATAGCATAATGGCTCCAGCAGGCCTGTGTTGATGTTTATGGGACTACTAATGACACCAATGAAAGATGGGAGTGGGCAAAGTCCAGACTTTAAAGGAGTGAGTGGGTGGTAAATGTTAGCTTCTAGGATACCCCCCACCCACTGAGGAAGAGTATAAAAGGGGGTCAGGGTCAAAGCCAAATATGGGTGGAGCCAGAAGGAATGCACATCTTTGCCCTCTGGGTGTCCTGTCCCCGGGCACCATCCTCTGGGTGCCCTTCTCTCCTGTCACCGGCGCACAGGTGATCCCTCCCAGCAGACGCACTGCCGCCTGCTTTACCGCAACTACAGACGCTCTCCCGTCAGGAGAAGGAGCAAAGCAAAGCAGGATCAAGGAAGGAGTTTGTCTTAGGGTGGGAAGATTTGAGTGTGTTTGTGGACTGAAGGGAGGGAAAAACTGAAGACGGGAGAAAAGGGAACAAGATTGAGGAGGTAAAAAGGATTGAAAGACAGAGAGGAGGAAGTTTTTTTCCTCATGAAAGAAAAAAAAAATAGGCAAATTGAAGAGTCCATACAGAGACACGCTGAGGAGAAGGAAACTCAGAGAACGTTGCTAGCTGACTCAGCCTCAGAAAGTGGTGTGTAGTAGTTTTGGGGAAATTAAACAGAGCTGGGTCTCCAGGAGCCTCACAGATGGTATCTCCGTTTGGGATCCCCAAGGTCAAGGGCTCTTACTTCAGCCCTCTGTTTTAGAAATCAGTCCTGCCAGTGTGAGCTGAATTGCTTAGGCTGAGAACAGCAGGACTGCTCTAACCTAGTTAGTTGACTCCTGGACTTGAGACAGCTCTGTTGGCAATCCCCCAGCATCATGAGCTTCAGTGTCCCCGTTTCCAGAATGATTTGGAAATGATTACTTAGGTCAAAGGGCTGCTATTATAATCAAACTTGGTCATTCATGTGTTGTACATTTGAGCACAGTGCTCAGAAAAATGTTAACTATTATAATTTATTTATTCCACAAAATCATCGAACAACGACTGTGTGCCAGGCGCCATGCTAGGTGCTGGGATACACGGTGGCAAGTTTGTTAATAATATATGCAGTGGGTGGAAGTTTCTGCAGAGTCTGTTTCGGGGTACTTGAGCTTTAGTAAAAAGCACCTGGAGGAGAAAGCCAGGATGGTACATCATTGTTGTGGCAGGAAACATAACTACTGGGCGATAGACCAGCGTGGTCAGCTCTGGAAAACAAAATCAGAACATCGCTCCGTGAATGTGGAAGCAGGGTCAGTAAATTCCTGCCCACCCAGAACCTCGGGACGTGACCTTGCTGCCAAATGGAGCGTTCGCAGATGCACTTAGTTCAGTCATACTGGGTTAGGCTGGGCCTTGATAAGAAGGGGGGAGGTCACACAGAGGGACGGAGAAGAAACAGAGGCAGATTGGAGGGACACACCTCTGAGCCAAGAAGACCTGAACCCAGCGGAAACTGGAAGAGAAAGGGAGGAGCCTCCCGCCGTGGAAGCTGGGCCCTGCTACCGCTCAGGTTTCTGACTTCTAGCCTCTAGAACTGCAAGGGAATGTAGTGTTACCACGCCACCCCCCAACTGTGGGGTCACTTTTTTAGGGCAGCCACAGGAAACGCATACACAGGGCAGGGCGAATCCGTTTGGGGTAAATGGCCTGTGGTTTCTGTTCTGAAAGGCGAGCTAGTCTGCTCCATTATGTGGTTTTACTTGCCAAAGCCATCTCACTCCCGCTGGGCGACTATGGCACCTTCTCCCTGCACAGACCTGGGGCTTCACCCCAGGAGAAGGGTTCACCCCCCTTTTTTGAAGACTTCAGGCTGACCCTCCCTCCTGCTCTTTCTAATTTTCTTACACAGTTCGTTATAATTGATGTGCTTTCCCTAAATCTCCAGTCAGGCATTCCCAGAATGGACCGTCTGGAGCTCGCAGATAGGAACTTCTGCAACCGCATTTAGATTCTTCTTTATTTCCCTCAGAATTCTGGGGGGTTCTGCTCATATCCTCTTGTGCCAGTCCCGTGGCATCAGTGTAGGAAGGACGTCCTTCAGAAGGGGAGGGGTTCTGGAGGGAGTGCCGACACAGGGTCAGGACAAGATGACTGGAGAAGAGGGACTCTGCCATGCCTCTGTCTTGCTTCTGCTAGATGAACGTTGGTGAAGAGACTTAGCCATACTCTTGTAGGATGACAGGGACTCCATCAGTTTTAATTCTCCCCCTTCTGATGCCCCCCCACATTCTGTGTCGTTTGGATTTAAAAATAAATTGTATCCCAATAAATAGCTGAAAGAAACATGAGCTTGCTCGCGGGCTGCCTTCCACTCCCTGTCAGCGCTTGAACGTGGGGCCAATGCTCTCCTTGGCAGGAGGTGTGGCCCTTGATGGACAGCTGTCCTGGGCAACCTGGTGTAACTTATTCCTGTTTGTGTTCGTCTTCCTTCTTTAAGTTGCTGGCCCCATTGGTCAAAGACTGCATAATAGTAATATTTGTAGTTCCAGGGTGCCTGGGTGGCTCAGTTGGTTAAGCAATTGCCTTCAGCTCAGGTCATGATCCCAGAGTCCAGGGATCGAGTCCCGCATCGGGCTCCCAGCTCCACAGGGAGTCTGCTACTCCCTCTGACCTTCTGCCCTCTCATTCTCTCTCTCAAATAAATAAATAAAATTTTTTAAAAAAATCTGTAGTTCCAGGGTCATGTTTTGCCCACAGCAAGCACTTAGGAAATGGCTTACGTGGAATGAGAACTACTTTTAATGTACTTATTTCTTAGAATTTAGCTCTTAACACTATTACATTAAAAGCTTTGGTTTACTGATGATCCGTAGGATATGCTCAAAACAAACTTGGTTTTCTCTCCCATTGTCCTTTTATTTACTTAATTACTTAATTTATTTATTTTAAATATTTTATTCATTTATTTGCCAGAGAGAGAGAGGGATAGAGTATAAGAGCACAAGCAGGGGGCGAGGCAGAGGGAGAGGGAGAAGTAGGCTTCCTGCTGAGCAGGGAGCCGGATGTGGGACCCAGTCCCAAGACCCCGGGATCATGACCTGAGCTGGAGGCAGAAGCTTAACCAACTGAGCCACCAGTCGCCCCTCCCATTGTCCTTTTTAGTGTATTCTTTGGTATTGTCATTGGCCTTGGATGGGAAATTGGGCAGACCCTTGACCTCTCTGCAGACTCCTAGGTAAGAGACAGCTCTCTGGTCACTGTAGGTTCTCAGCAACGGAGAACGCTCAGCCTAACGTGTTAACCCAATAATTCAGCCTCCCCTCCAAGTGAAGATTCCCCCCTGCACTCCCACCCCCATGCTCAAGTGGATAGGGAGCCTGCTTTTGGGGGATGGTGTGTGGCCTCTGATTTCAGTTACCATCAAGGAGGAGGAGGGCGGAGGAGAGGTCCTTCCTGGGGTCTGACTTGGCCAGTGCGGGCCTGGCTGGGTACAGAGCTGTGCTCCGCTGGGAAGAGGCTGAGAGATCAGAGGGAAGGGCCGGAGCTGCTGACTGCTGAGATCCGTCTGGCCCCAAGAAGCAAGCCCTGTGCCTTGCAGCACATAACTCGGGCTGAATCCAAGTGCCGGTGCCCCCCTGCTCGGTCCCCAAGCAGATGGCGGTAAAGAGCAGCAGGAAGAGAGTGTTTGCCTCCTGGCCTGCCTTCCTCGGGCCCCTTGGGGGGCAGGGTCATGCGTGCTCTGGCCATGGCTGGGCAGAAGGGTGAGGAGAACCAGGTACCCACCTCGGGCACAAAATTGAAGCAAAAACCCAGCAGCCAGGATAGATAATCTTTGAATGCAGTTTGTTAAAAAGGCAAATTTAATGGAAAAAAATCCATGAGGAACAAAATGTTACTCGTTTTTCTTTCTGCCCCAGGCTCCAGTGTGGTGAGCAGAGCTTTTACTGAGCCTGTCTTTATTTAAAATTTTGATATGTTGCTCATCCTGGATTTTTTTTTCATTGATTTTGAGCTTTAGCGTTATTGCATTGAAATATCATCCAACGTTTTCTTTTAAAAATATTTTATTTATTTATTAGACAGAGAGAGAGCACACAAGCAAGGGGAGTGGCAGGCAAAGGGAGGGAGAAGCAGGCTTCCAGTTGAGCAGGGAGCTTGATGTGGGGCTCCATTCCAGGACTGTGGGATCATGACCTGAGCTGAAGGCAGATGCTTAACTGACTGAGCGACATGGGCGCCCCTGAAATATTATCGATCTTAAATTGCATTCGACTGTACACATCAACACACACACACACACACACACACACACACACACACACGTGCATAGAGGTTAAAAAAAATGGCCACCTGTAGTCCGGTTGGCAATAATGTTCTGGTTTTCAGTGCCCCGCTTTTCATATTGTACTAGAGCGATCCAGGTCACCCTCGGTGAACACCGTTCTTTACTATCATTATTTAAAAATGAACAATTTGAAGATAATTTTTTGTATAAATAGTTTTTCGGGCACTTGGTTCACTTTTGAGTGCTAAGATAGGTCCTCCCTGGCCTGCTCTAGTCCTGGCCTTTGATGGCTGCTCTCAAAACGGTGGGGAACATCAGCCAAAAACCTCTTCGTGCTCGGTGAGTTTACCAAAGCTTCACCTCTCCCTTTGGGCTGGCCATGCAGCCTGGGGCCCACAAACACCCCCACCGACCCCAGGCTGCCCTGCTAATTCTGTGCCCGGACTGTACTCTCCTCCCCTTCCTGCGCCTTTGTCTCTCGATAAACATCCTGTGTGCAACGTACAGTCATGAGCAACAATGGGATAAGCTTTTCCTTCTCATTCGATGATCAGTCCAGATTGCTCATGGTATGACTAAATAATGTCCTGTCCCATTCTCGATTTGGCTATGTCGGGGTTGGTAGTTTTAACAGGTGCCCAGATGATTGCAATGTGGAAGCTCAAGTAGAGAACAATGCTGTACCAGTTCTTGACTTGGTGTGAGTGTTAGAATCTTCTAACCAGCATCACCTGTGAATGTTATTAGACATGCCGATTCTCAGGGCCCACCCTGGACCCATGAGTCAGAAACCCTGGGAGTTTGAAAAGCCTTACAGATGATTTCGATACATGCTAGTGTTCTAGGACCACTGTTGTTAAAAAGATACAGGTTGTTGGACCCACCCAAAGATTCTGATTTCACTGGTCTGAGTTAGAGTCCTGATGCTCTGAGAAAGCTTCTCAGGTAATGCTGGTGAGTACAGGGGTGGACAGGGGAGAGCTACCATGCAGCACCCGTCTAGGTTTGATTAAGGGCATCTCTGTTCCTGGTTCTCCAGCAGCATTTTTCTCTGGGGATTTCAGAGAAACCAAAGGTCTTCCCTAACTGTAGTCTACTCAGTTAAGAGGAAAGAAAATGCTCTCATGACAATACCATTCTAAGCACCTTAGCTTCCAGGGAGGCTCTTTGGATTTGTGCGGATTTTAGTTTGCTGCTTCTTTTTTTTTTCTCCTCTGAACTCCCACAGGGTGACAAAAACCTCACAAATGTAGAAGAATGGCTATACTCAACCTGGTCTGGAAGAGATAGCGTTCATATTGATCTAATTCACATCTCCTGGGAATACCATTTACTCCTGACAAAATGTTTTAAGAAATTTTCTCATTAAATTTAGGAAGATTAAGTCATGTTCTCAGAAACCAGTCACCCACTCAGCTGTCAGTCACACATCCAGTGATCTTCAAGCACTGACCTTCCTCAATCTGGCCTATTGTAATTATCAACATTTTCTCACCCAATAGTATAACCCTACCAAATGCGAACCATGGCCACCAAACAGCTTCCTTCTTATAACAAGATTGTAAGAAAACTGGTACATGTGATTATTACTTAGTCTGAAAAGTTTTCCAATGTAAACTATGTAAACATGGCAGTCACTAAACACAATTTCACGCAGAGCAAACAATACAGTAAGTATAAATAGGAATGATAGTGCTCCACAGAATTCCACTTCCCAAACGTAAACAATCTTGGTGTGGCGGGTGTACTTCAGCCATTGCCTATTGTTAATAAAAAAAATTCAACCGAGTACATTTGAAGATCTAACTGGCTTCCTCAAGTGATTCATGAATCAGGCAGCATCCCATCTAGTAAGTAGAGAGGAGCTCCTGAGGCATACAAAATAGATTTTTATGGGAAAGAGAGTGGGGCAAAGAGTTAAGAGCAAAATAAAAGAAAGGATTGTTTCAGGCAAAGTTATTTTCCCTTAGGGGGAAAGCTGGGGGGCAAAGGGGGTCTTAGGTGACCTCATTTCCCTTTCGGGGGAGGGGAGAGCCCGTGTGACAGATTATCTCATTGGTACTGATCAGAAAAATAACAAGTTGATTGGTTTAAAATTCCATTCCTGGAGTGGTTGGAAGTGCAATTAAGTCTTGGTTTGCTGTCCTGGGGTCAAGTGACTCCACCGTGGCCCATAGTTGTTGTTGTTGTTGTTGTTGTTGTTGTTAACACTGTTCACTCACTCATTCTTGAATATCCACTATTTATTGATTGCCGATACTGTCTCAAGCTACGTGCAAGGGATACAATTGTGAATGAGACCAACATGATTCTTTACCACATGGATCTGTTAAAAAGAAAACCACTGGCCCAAAATGGCTTTGTAGTCTGGGCCCAAGGGTGCAGGACACCTGGCTGTGGGGGTCCCAAACAGAAGGTTCGGCCACTCACCTCTGACAAAATCCAAAGGCAAAGAGACGAGTGGTGATGCAACCAGAAAGGAATTTCTTTCCGGGAGGCCAGCCCTCGAGGGACGGTAGACTAATATCTCAAAGACTTGTCTCCAAAGGGCTGAAAATCTCCTAGGCTTATATAAGGAGAATGTGGGGCAAATGTCCATGGGTACGTGCAGATGGCCAGTAGAGGTCAGGTCAGCTGATCCTTGTCTTGGCTTTAATCACATGTTGTCTTGCTGTTGTCAGGGCAACTGTTATTGCTTGAGGGGTAGTTTTGGTCCCCATCATGAGATGCTTTGCTTGAGCTAAGAGATAAGCTGAAAAGAAGAACTTAGCCAGTTACAGAGTAGAGACTGGGGTCGGAGAGGAAGCCGTGGAAGTGCTCTTCCAGCATCACTTAGGTTGACTCACCAAACCCGCGCTTAATACCCAACCAACTGCACTTTGAAACCCCTCCGGGAATGCAGTCAGGAACTCTCGTTATCACTGAAGTAATCTGTCTCATGGGCACTCTCCATGCCCCTCCAAAAGAAGATGAGGTAATGTACATGATGGGACCCCTGGCTTTTTCCCCTAAGAGAAAGTGAGCTTGCCTAAAACCTTTCTTTTTTTCTTTTTTTGCTTTTTACCTCCTTGCCCTGCCCTCCTCTCCTATAAAAGCCTTCTATTTTGTCCAGCTTCTCAGAAGCTCCCCTCTACTTGCTAGATAGGATGCTGCCCAATTCCTGAATTGCTTGAAAAAGCCAATTAGATCTTCAAATGTACTCAGTTGAATTTTGTTGTTGTTGTTTTTTTTAAAAGATTTTATTTACTTATTTGACACAGAGAGAGAAATCACAAGTAAGCAGAGAGGCAGGCAGAGAGAGAGGGGGAAGCAGGCTCCCTGCTGAGCAGAGAGCCTGATGCGGGGCTCGATCCCAGGACCCTGAGATCATGACCTGAGCTGAAGGCAGAGGCTTTAACCCACTGAGCCACTCAGGCGCCCCTGTTGTTGTTGTTTTTTTTTTTTAACATATCTTACATAAATATATATACAACCTCTCGTACACAATTAATTGAATTCTTTTTTTTTTTTAATTTGAGTATAGCTGACCCACAATGTTACATTAGTCTCAGGTGTACGATATAGCAATTTAACTTCTAATACATTATGCTGTGCTCAGCACGAGCATAGCTACCGTCTATCACCATGCATCATTATTTTTTTAAGTTTTTAAAAAATATATATATATATGCTTTTTTTTTTTTTTAAGAAAGGCAGACTGCCACGTGCAGCGCCTCATTTGGATGTGTCTGGAGTCTTGGAAGCTTGACTACCCTTCGTTCTCCTACAAATGGACCTTGAGAGCTTGTTTGGAGGTTCTAGCAGGGGAGCGCAGCTACTCGTATACCCTTGACCGAGGAACGGTCCTCTCCTCTATCGGGGAAGGTCGTCCTCTTCGACCCGAGTGCGCAGCTTCGGGAGGGACGCACATGGAGCGGTGAGGGAGGAAGGGGACACCCGCCTAGCCAGCCTGATCAGCCGAATCAACCCTGGCGATCAATGGGGTGACAGATGTCGCAGCCAGATCGCCCTCACATCCTAAAAATATTTAATTTATTTATTTATCAGAGAGAGCACAAGCAGGGGAAGCAGCAGGCAGAGGGAGAAGCAGGCTCCCTGCTGAGCAAGGAGCCTGATGTGGGACTCAATCCCAGGACCCTGGGATCATGACTTGAGCCAAAGGCAGATGCCCAACCAACTGAGCCACCCAGGTGTCCTTGTTGAGTTCTTAATAAAGAAATGAATTTCTGTCTCAGCTTTCTTTCCTGTGTGGATTCACCAAGGAAAAGCAAAAAAAAAAAAAGAAAAAAAACCTCTTTTACTTGCTCCTATGGAGGAGGAAGTCTCAGGGTCCCCAAGGAGATACACAGCCTGACTGGGGGAAGGGAGTTGGAAGGCTGCGAATTTGGGAAGGGAGAGTCCTCCACTCTGAGACAAGGGAGCAGAGTTAGGGCCCTGGAGGTAGCAGTGACCAAGCCCTCCTGCACCCAACATTCCATGGGGGGCCCGATTTCAAGATGGCCTGCGGAAGACGGAATACTAGGCATGTCCATTTGGGGGCCAGTACAAAGTTTTCCCAGCCCCAACTGGGCATCAAAGCCCTGACCTTTGAAATGGAAAGCTAGAGGTTGAGCACTGGATGCGTGGCTGAGTGAACTCAAGGCCAGAGCTACTTCCGTAAATCATCTGGACCATATATGCCCCAGGACTCCCCCATGGCCTCAAGCGAGGCACTGAACACAGACGCTGTGTATCCTAACATTCAGGTTAGTGGAGACTGGGAACCGGATGTGATTTGATTTAGGAAAATAAAACACAACATTTTCTGTGCCTAAGTGGTGTGAAGCCAATTTATATCCATCACACACACGTCACACATGTATATGCACTCATTTGTGCTTATAATATTCCTCAGTTTCATTTATTAACTCCGAAAGCTGCATTAGCATTCTTTTTACAGTACAAAGAATACAACTGGCCTGGAAGTTCTTGCCTATAAGTCTCATCACTAATTTCATTGGAACTTTGCAGCCAGCCCTTAGCAAGAATGTTGAAGTGGTTTTCTCCAAAATGAGCAGATCTTATGCTGTTTACAAAGCCCGGACTGCCTGGTGATATTTATGGTTGTGCAAAGCAGCTTAGTGTGGCCAAAAAGCTTCCTGAAGATATAAATTTCCACAGGGCGCTCCCAGGGTCACTTTGGGGGCCGCAGGGTCATAAAGAAGGTGGAGGGGTTGGGGGGATTGAGCTATCCCTTCCTCAATTAAAGTTTCAAAAAGATAAAAGACAAAGCAGTGTTATTGGGGTATAACTTACACACGATAAATTCTACCCATTTTAAGTATGACACTCAATGAGTTTTGACAAATAATGTACATCACCACTACGATCAACACAGAGAAACATTTCCAATGTCCCCAAAATGGACCACGCTTCCCTCAGCCACTTTCCAATAAGCATTCTGACCTCTGCCCAGGTGACTACTGAACTACTTTCTCTCTTTCATTTTTTTTAAAGATTAAAAAAAAATAAAAAAACAAAACAAAACAAAAACAAATACAGTAGCCACAAGCACATGTGACTATTTAAATGTAAATTAATTAAAAGTGAATGAAATTTAAAAAAAAGATTTATTTATCTATTTGAGGGAGAGAGAGCACAAGCAAGGGAGGTGGCAGGCAGAGGGAGAGGGAGAAGCAGACTCCCCGCTAAGCAGGGAGCCCAAGGCTGGACTCAATCCCAGAGACCCTGAGATCTTGACCTGAGCCAAAGGCAGATGCCTAACCGACTGAGCCACCCAGAAGTCCCAAGCATTTGGCTTCTAAAGAAGAAAGAGAAAAGGAAGGAAGGGAAGGAGGGAGGCACCAGTGAAATAGAAAAAGCTTAAACTTTGGAGGCAAGACAGAGCTGGGCTTGAAAAGGCTGGCTCTGCGTCAGGTTACATCGGCTGAGAAATCACTATATCTTTCGATGGGTCAGTTCTCTGATATTTGGACACTAGCACATGGGGTTATTGAGGGAATGAAATCCAAGATCGCCTGTGTAAAGGGCATAGCTGGTGCTCCCAGACGGTATTTCTCTCCCCGCTCCATGCCTGGGGGAGAGGGACCAACTGGAAGAGTTCTCTGGCCCCGGGTAGCTCAGCAGACCAGCTGTACATGAGTAATTTCTAATCAGTGTCACTCCGAGGCTGCCTGGGAGTTTGGATGATTCAGCCCACGTGTATATTGTCTGGTGCAAACTGTGCTCTGTGGACTTTTGGTCATTTCGAATCATGCTTGAAAGAACTCTCTTAGAATTTACTGACTATTCAAAACCCTAAAGCATCCTGGCTTATCTTTAGCTTTGTATATGGGGATGTTAGATAAAACAAAGAGAATCTGAATTTGCCCCTGGGTTAGTAATGGAAAGTTCCTACCAGCAAACTGCTGGCCTGCTTCTAGAGAAACAGGCTCATCAGGCGCTGGGGCAAAGTTAGTGAGCTTTACAGTAAGCAGCCTCTTTTGGGAAAGGCAACAGCTTTGTCCAAGCCCTCTGCCACAGCTTCTAAAGGCCTGTAACTGTCAAATATCACTCTGTGGGAGTCGGAGAAAATGAGCTCCTGGAACATGCAGTCACTTGAAAAGTAACCACCTGAAGCACCTGGAGAAACGAAAGAGCTCAAGAAGGTCATGGCAGATCTGAGGAGCACAGAGACCTCAGCCAAAAGTGAGAATATGGGAGTCTTGTGATAGTCTTGCCTCTCGTTCTTGCAAACCCCCTTTGGGGGTTTGGTTTCTTCATCTGTAATGAAGGGATCGGACTAAGGTTGCTTTGAGCTCTGACATCCTATAATTTTGTGATACTGATTAATCCATGGACGTTAGGTGCTGGGAACTCAGCTACCAGATCAAGTTTCTGATGCTCACCAAGCCCCATATGAAGTAATTCTCATAAAAGTACAAGCTTGGGAGGATGCATGAAGCAAAAAGACAAAAGCATTTGAAACTGGGGTGCAGGGGTGAGGGAGGGGGATGGAAATGGTTAGTTCAGTTTTTGAGATGCTGTATTCCAGGTAAGGGTAAAGCATTACCATATACATTCTTTTTTTTTTTTTTTAAGATTTTTCCTGCTGAGCTGGGAGCCGATGCAGAACTCGATCCCAGGACCCTGAGATCATGACCTGAGCCGAAGGCAGACACTTAAACAACTGAGCCACCCAGGAGCCCAACCATATACATTTCTTTTTTTTTTTTTTTAAAGATTTTATTTATTCATTTAACAGAGAGAGAACACAAGCAGGCAGAGAGGCAGGCAGAGGCAGAGAGAGGAGCAGGCTCCCCGCAGAGCAAGGAGCCCGATGTGGGACTCGATCCCAAGACGCCGGGATCATGACCTGAGCCAAAGGCAGTTGCTCAACCACCTGAGCCACCCAGGCGTCCCAACCATATACATTTCTGACGGCATCTGGAATATAAGCCTGGAGCTTAGATGGAGAAGTCAGAGCTGGAGAAGCAGAGCGGGGATCGTTAGCAAATCCATTCCAACAGGTATTTTTGGAGTGCCCAGGCGTGCAAACACTTATCTGCACGGGAAAATAACACTCACTGATTTGTGACAATCAACAAACATTTGTCTAACATCCGTGTTGAACATCATGTGTCAAGGACCACACTATGTCCTGTGGAAGAATAAAAAAGAAAAAAGACACAGACTTGTTTTCAGGAATTTGCAATACAAGTGACATTTGGATAAGACAAGGACTGTGCTATTGGACAGCATAGGATGAATTGTCTAAGAGAAATACTGTGTTGGGGAAGTCAAAGGAGACACGCGGGATTGGGCACCACGAGAGACTGCCTGAAGGAAGCGGCATTTGAAGCAGGCTTTGAAGAAAGACGAGGATTCGGCTTGTGGGTGTGGGGGCTGGGAAGGGCATTCCAGGGAGAGGAACAGGAGCAAGTGGATATCATCTCATGGGCTAGCAAGGTTTAGAGCGTCTCTCGTCCTTGCGAGAAGGCTAGCTGGAATGTGAGCACCGGCTGTGTCTAAACAACAGTGGGAATTCAGTTTTGGGCAGATGGAGGTTAGATCATGGAATGCTGATGGGGAAGAGCTTCCTTGTTTTGGTAGGTTGTGGGAGGGTGCCAGGCCCCTGCTTTGAGTCGGACTGTGTGGTAATCAGAGTTTGGCCTTATGAGGATTTATCTGGCTGTGCTGGGTAGGACGGAGGGAGTTTGAGATAAGAGCCAGATGAATTTCTAAGTTCTAAGATAGGATGAGCCCAGGGCAAGTAGAGGCTGAAGGGAGAGAGTGAGAGTCTGGACTTGAGCTTTGAAGACACTGTAAGCGGCAGGGCCAAGGTAGAAGGCAAAGCGGCCAGAAGCTGGTCAAGTCCACGTGAGTGTCCCTGGGCCCAGAAATGAGCCATTGAGGAGGAGAGGCAGACGGGAACCCTTGCGGTCTGCAAAGCTTTTCACGTGTCCCAGCATTTTCTGCAGAACGTAGAACTCTGGCCCAGTGGGAAGAGCTGTGGGCAGATTCAGGGATCTGACTCATCTCCAGACTTCAGTTTTTCATCTGTAAAATGGAGAGTTTATTGGGAAGGTCAGTGAGTTAAAGTATATGAAAGAAGTAGGTGCTTAATTCCCAGCAGCTAAGTCAGAATAATTATAATGGCGTCAGAAACGCATGGAGTCTGTTCTACACAAAATCAAGTCATGCCTTCGATGATATCATCAGACTAGCAAAACACAGTGCAACAGTCCCCCCAAACTGTGTCCTAACACAGTGGCACCCTACTGAGCCGTTCCCAGGAACCCAAGAAAGCAGCCAGGTGGTTGGAATCTAAAAGGAGGGAAAATATTGATTTCTAACCAGAGTGCATTTTATTCTGAAACCAGGAGTGTGGGCTTTCTGACCTTTCCCATCCCTTAATCTCCTATTTTACATTCCAAATGCTATTTTCCCAATCCACAAAACACTGTGCCCTTTCCACAGTCTCGTTGCCCTGACATAGTGAGAAAAGAGAGAAGCCCAGTAATGATGGGCTGATGTTTGCAAAGGACTTTGGAAGTCGTAGCTGGAACATGCTACACAAACACAGGATATTACTTCTGAGCCGGTGCCTAGAGGAGGGAGAGGCGGGGAGCAGGGCTCGCCCAGTGTTCTGGCCCGCAGCGGGGCCGGGGCATTGAGCAGGAAATGACCCGCAACTTCCCAGAGCTGGGGAGACAGCCTGGCAGTGGGGGGCTGAGGCTTGGAATCTTCTGGGTCAAGGAGCCGCCCACGTTTCCAAGACTGTATTGGAGGGAAGCAAAGCCCCTCTGGCTATTCAGTTATAAAGATGAAGACATTTTTGCAAATAAATTGTTGGCTAGAAGGCTTGCAGGAGGTAAGCAGGGATCCTGGCAGCTCACTCTCTCCTGCTGGGAGTCCTGCGTAGGCAAACTTCCTGCAGAGAGTCTCTGACTCCATCCTGACAGGCATCTTAGGGAGAGCCAGACCTTCTGTCTCTGTGCCCACGCTGGCTTTGACATGGGAGGTCGCGAGCCACCCAGAGAACCACACTCTGTCGCCCACCTCCCAGAACTCTGACTCTGGGGCCAAAGCCGCACAGCCCCCTTCTGATTCTTTCAATAGTTCTTCTGGGGGCAGCAGAAAGACCTACCTACCTCAGCAACTCACCCCGGCACCCCAAGATATCTCCGATGGCTCCATACCCCTCTAGTTGTAGAAGTTCGAGGTTTGGGAATCTTCTTTTTTTTAAGCGATTGATTTACTAAGTTAAGGGCTAGTAATGGAGCCTCTCTTTCTCCAGCTCTATGGGAGTTATTTCGAAAAAGATTCAAAACGGATTTTCTCCCATTCCACCAATACTTTTTTTTTTTAAGATTTTATTTATTTGTTTGACAGAGAGAGACATAGTGAGAGAAGGAACACAAACCGGGGAAATGGCAGAGGGAGAAGCAGGCTTCTCGCTGAGCCAGGAGCCCGATGCAGGGCTCAATCCCATGACCTGAGCTGAAGGCAGATGCTTAATGGCTGAGCCACCCAGGCGCCCCTATTCCACCAATACTTTTTGAGGGCCTACTTGCATGCCAAACGTCCTGCCAGGTATCATGAAAAGGACACAAAGTGAAGATGATTTTGGTGATGCTTGTAACCTAGTAAAGGAGACCAACACATACTTAAATTACAAGCATTAGGCAGACAACTGTCATACAAGAACATGGAGGACAATAACAGGCTTTTTGCTCTAAGGAGGGTCAAGCGATGAGCTCTAAACCACAAGGATTGAATTCCTACGATTCCTCATCATTCCTCATTCTTCTCAGGTGAGTCTCAGGGAGCCAATGGTGCTAGAGTGGAGATAGGGTAGCTCCACCCATGCCAAGAGAAATGCCAGACCCAAGCGCCATCCAAGGGACACAGGTGTGGGGTGACTGCAGGTGTCACAGATACATGTTCCTCTGGAACAATCTGGGGTCTGGAGTCACAACCCTTCCTACTAGATGCTTCAGTGAAGGGGGAGAAGAAGACCAGTGAAGCTGGACCAATGCGGGGTGATGTAAGATACCAACACTCTACAAGCCCATTAGATTTAAACACTGTTTATTATGTGGGGTGCTGGTTACTCTCTATTTGCACTCTCCAGGCCCCTCTCAGATCGCCCCCACTCTGTGTTCAGGTGGGCTGCCGCATCAGCCTCCCTCGCCCTCTGCCTTAAAGTGCAGGTTGACCTGCTGCTAAGGAATCAAATCTCGGACATCATCCCTTCACTCTGCCCTCAATCTGCACCTGGTCCCACCACAGACTCTTTGAGGAGTCATTGATTCTAGTCAGTGTGTCATGTGTGTCCTGCCACGACCCCGAAAGAGGCACTATCAATCCTCTCCATGTGCTGTGAATCCTCACGACAGCCCTGGGAGGTATTAGTGCCATTTTGTAGATAGGGAAATTGAGATGCAGAGAGGCTAAAAGACTAGCTATGGCAGAAACAGTGATGCTCATCAATGATAACGCTTCCATGTTTCTATCTGCTGCTTAGCAATAAGGAAGGCTAAGGGGACACGTTCTGGCTAGAAGAAGCATTGGCTGGACACACAGGCGAGGGGGCGGGCTTCCGAGCACCCTCTTTCTCTGCCAAGGCAACTGTGGGCCCTTCCAGTTGGGAGGCACTGCCTGTGAGCAGCCTGTACCGCTACTGTCTGGAAGATGGCTTCCTGGACCCACAGCCAACCTGGCCCTAGGGCAGAATAAACGTTGGAAGGTCAAGCCAAGAAATGTGTTGCTTCATGACCCGTTCTAAGCGATGCTTTTCTAAGGTCACTTGACAGTAAATGAATGGCAGGACCAGGATATAGGGAGGATACAGAACATCTCCATGTCCTGCGCTAGGCACAAGAAATTAATTAGGAGGAAGAAGAAAAACACACAGTGCTAGGTCAAAGGAAACCAGAGCCCAGGGCATTTTCTCTTGCTCATTTTTTCCACAGCTGTTCTACCCATACTCACATCACCACCCATAAAATTAGGAACTTACATTTCTCAAGTGCTTAGCATGTGCCAAGAAATGTGTTAAAGGCTTTGCTTTATCTTACTCAGCCCTCATATGAGATATACACTATTATTATCCACATCTTTTATTTGAAGGAGCTGAGCTCAGAGAGGTTAAATAATTTCTAAGTTCGAATAGGTGGTAAGAGTCAGAGCTGGGATTTTTACTCAGACTGTATGACATCAAAGCAGAACTGTTACTTTCCATTGTCTCCCAAGATGATTGCCAATGCTGCCATAGGCAAGGTGGTAGGAAAACGGCGAACACACATGCATGGGCATGCATGTGCATGCGCACACACACATAAACACACAGGTGGAACCACTCAAGATGGAAGGGAGCAGAGCCAGTGAACCACATGTGCTGAAAACATTTCCCCAAGGGCCTGCCACAGTATCTAAGCACATGCTCTCCCCAGGCAAGATAAAGTTTTCCATCAGATAATTTAGAGCTGTTCTAAAGAACCCTACTGCTGCTCCTACAACCGAAGCAAGTTTCTGCTGGGCAAAGTCAATGGTTCAGGTTTGGGGACCCAGCTGTTTAAGGAAATGTGTCCTATGGAAACTTGAAAGGTGTGTTCATCAAGGTAACGATCTACACCCAGGGAACCACAGGGTTTTAGTTGTGTTGGGACAATCATGCATCAGCAACTGGACGAGCTGCCATGCAAATCATTCTTCCAGGAGACGGTTACATTTGGCTAAGAGTGGGTCTGACCTGGTTCACATCCAGCATTCAGGTGCCATTGCACACGTAATAGTGACATTAAACACCCCAGGGATTTCTGAGCCATCCAAGACCCCTCATTCTCTCACTTAGAAACCTCATTTTTCCTCTATGATCCTGTGTATTTCTTAACCAGTCTTCCATTTGGCTCATATAATTACTCTAATGCCAGGAAGGAATTCATGTTAGGGCAGTGAGGACATATAATCTTTTAAAATGAAATTATACAATATAAATGGCCTAACTAGAGTGCAGCCTAATTTAGGCATTCCACTGTCACCGTGTCTGGGTTTATGGCTCAGTCCAAGATATAAACAACATTCATCTAGCTAGGTACATTGACTTCTAGGTTTTTTTTTTTTTTTTTTTTTCCGGTTATGGTAAGATTTCCTATACTACCAAAGGTCTTTTTTCCTAAGAGAAAATTGATTTTAAATATGGAAGAGAGCTTCCTTTTCCAGCACTATGGTGGAATAGACAGCCCACAAAAACATTGTGAAGTAAAACAACTAAAAATATTGGCTACAATAATTTTTTAAGTTTTTCTTTTAAATATGTGACTGCACTTTAAAAAAAAATCTTTTGGTAATTTTTTTCTTTCAGTTTTATGAAGATGTCATTGGTATATGGTACTGGGTAAGTTTAAGTGTACCACAAAATGGCTTGATTTATATTTATTGTGAATTGAGTATCATGATAACATCCATTTTCTCATATAGTCACAAGAAGAGAAAAAAAGATTTTTTTTCCTTGTGTTGAGAATTTTTAGATTTGTCCTTTTAACAACTCTCCTGTATAGAGCCATACTAGCGAAGTCACCATGTAATTCTTATATCCTTCCAAGTTCCCATTTCTTATAACTGGAAGTTTGTTCCTTTTGAACACCTTCGTCCAATTCCACCCTCTAACCCCCCAACTCTGATCACCACAAATCCAATGTTTGTCTATGAGTTTGGTGTTTTGTTTTGTTTTTAGGTTCCATATATAAAGTGAGATCATCAGTATTTGTTTTTCTCTGACTTATTTCACTTAGTGTAAACCATTTGAGCTCCTTCCATGTTGTCATAAACAGCAGGATTTCCTTATGGCTGAAGAGTACTCCATGTTTTCTTTATCCATGCATCTGTCAATGGACACTTAGGTTGTTTCCATGTCTTGGCTATTGTAAATAACGCTGCAAGTGACTACACTTTCAAGAAAGCAGGGGAAATTCTCAGGAGTCAAAAATGAAGGGAAACCGGGAAACCACAGTGGTAAGCAGGTTCTGACAGCTTCCATACATAGACTCCATGAAGAAATTTACCCAGCTCAGTTTCCAAGAGCCATGGGTTTTAATGGTCCTCATGGAATGAGGAGACAAGGCCTTGGGTCCATATAGGTTGGGAAGTTGGAGATAAGACCTCCATGTATATGCCACCCTCTGTGTGAAGGCAGACCTGAAAAACTGTCCACCAGCAAACCAACAAAGACATACAAAGAAACTTATCTGCTGTCACCTTGAATCTAGATGTGATAAAAAAAAAAAAAGCCTGAAAATGTATAACCATGGCCTTCTCTCGCATGGATTTGGAGAATGATTTTAAGTCACCTGAGTTGTACAGAAACCCTAGAGCTAAGATCTTTAACTTACAGTGATCTTGGGTTGAAGGCGCCTAGCAGAATTGCAGGCGAAGCCTTTTTGAAGTCTACACCCAACCAAAGTTTCCTGGGATTCCACAAACACAGACCAGTAAGTAGGACATGAACTCATAACCTCAATTACAGAACACGAGTGAACAAATTGCCTTGAGTGTGTGTCAGCAGGAACAGCAGAGTCAGCTCCCCCAAGGATTTTGGAATTATCCTCTCTAGAATCTAAAATTTTTACAAGGTTTAAAGAAACAAAAGAGGGAATCTAAAACAGAAGCAAAAAAGAAGATACTATCAAAAAGACCAGATTTGAAAAAAGAAATACAGTACTTCTAAAAATAAAATTAAAAAAATACTAATGGAAATTACAACTCAGTTGATAAGTTAAAAGGCAGATTAGACATAGCTGAAATAATTGGAAAAGAGAATGATTTCTTGGGCTTGGAAAATTTCGTTTTCTGTCTCTGTGTATGTAACGTGACCTGCCTGCTCTTTGAGCAGGAGTAGCCGAGTGCTACTGTGTATCATGTGGGACAGAAGGAAAGTGCGGCCCTCACATCAAGTAGGACATAAAGAGTGACTCCTAGCCCCAACTCGTAAAATCTGACTCAGTGCTTGTAGATTACAGAAAAATGAGCACAGAAGGCTCAGACTTCTCAATGAAGTTTCTTTTTCTAAAGCTACTGAAAATGAAGGTTTTTCAGAAGCCATCCACACAATTTTCTACTTAGACAGGAGGTCTTTTCCCCCTAACTGCACAAAATCATTTTCGTGACTCATTTGGGATTTACCTTATTAATAAATAAACTTATGAATCTTGATGTGTGCAACTGTTTAATGCTGAAATCTACTCAAGGATATGTGTATAAAATTTTCAAATAAGACCTCATTCTGATTTCTTTTTAAGATTTTATTTATTTATTTGAGAGAGACAGCGAGGGAGAGAACACAAGCTTAGGGAGTGGGAGAGGGAGAAGCAGGCTTCCCGCTGAGCAGGGAGCCCAAGGCAGGGCTCGATCCCGGGACCCTGGAATCATGATCTGAGCTGAAGGCAGATGCTTAACGACTGAGCTACCCAGGCAGCCCAACTTTACTCTGATTTACTAGAATGCTTGATTTCGTTGTAAACATAAGAGATAAGAATTATGAACAGAAAAATACCCAAAAATCTTACCCAGAATACAGCACAGAAAGACAAACAGAAAGAACACACAGAAGGGGAAGAAAGGAATATGATGAAGGGCAAGATGAGAAGGTTTAAAGCACAGCAAGTTGGAATTCCATAAAAAGAAAAAAAAAGAACGAGCAAACATTAAAAAGCAAGAAATTGTCCAGAGTTGATGAAGGGTGCAAATAGTCAGAGTTAGGAATTAAATGAATCTCGTGCTAAATCACAAGAAATCAATGCCAAGCCACATCATTGTGAAACTGCAGATCACCAAAGACAAAGAGATCTTAAAAACAGTCAGAGAAGAAAAACAGTTTATGTATAAAGGAATAACAACTATACTATCAGCCAACTTCTCAACTGCAACATGAGACCAAGGGATAATGTGTTTCAAGTATGAAAAAAATAAACTGTCAGCCTGGATAACCTAGAGAGCTTTTCTTTAAACAATAAGGACAACAAAGGATACTTTCAACTAAAAAGAAAAAGAAAAAGAAAGAAAGAAAAAGAAAAGCAAGCTTATCCTAACTTAATTAAGGTAAAGCATTCCAAGTTTTTGTTTGTTTTTGTTTTTTTTTTAAGTAGGCTCCACACTGGATGTGGAGCCCAATGTGGAGCCTGGCATGGGGCTTGAACTCGTGACCCTGAGATCAAGACCTGAGCTGAGATTAAGAATCAGATGCTTAATTGACTGAGCCACCCAGGCACCCCCAGTATTCCAGGTTCTTTGTGACATTCTGGAAAGCCTAGTGTGGCAGGAAGCTAACTGTGCCCCAGCCAGTGGCCTTCCCTTCTTTCTAGTAACAGAATCTCCCACCTTCCACTTTAACGAGGCACATGGCCACCCAGCTGGAGACAACATTTTCCATCACCCAGCTGGAGCAGGTGAAGGAGAGAATGGGAAGTGATTAAAGATGAATCATCAAGAAGAAATAGGGGATAATAGCTCAGGGAGACCAGGAATCAAAGGACAGTTTTGTTTTTTTAAAGATGGGAGATACTAGAGAATGTTCGTTTTCTAATAGGGGGAGAGAAAATGATGTTGCAAAATAGAGAAGGGAAGATGCAAGACTGGAGGTTTTGAGAAGACAAGAAGGATCCAGAGTACACATTGTGTGGGGGTGGTTGATGGAGCTGGGACCCGCCCAGTTGTATCATCATGTAATCGTTTCCCAGAACCCGCACCATCTCTTATGTACTAATAATTCAGTTAAACACCCTAAATTTTATTTTTTCAGCCCCTATTGGTGGACATTTAAGTTGTTTCCACTCTCTCTCTCTTTTTTTTTTTAAGAGAGGGATCAGGGGGAGAGTCAGAGGGAGAGGGAGAGAGAGAATCTCAAGCAGGCTCCCTGTTGAGCACGGAGCCCGATGGAGGCGCTTGATTCCAAAACCCTGTGATCATCACCTGAGCCAAAATCAAGAGTCAGATGCTAAACTGACTGAGCCACCTGGGCCCCCTCGCCCTAAACTTTAATCGTTGTTGTTAAAAGGAGCAGTTCTGTACTCTTTCAGAGCCAACATCACAGGCCTGTTGAAGAGACTTGGGATGTCCAGGTGGAAAATGGCGATTCTTGTTTAAGATGTAAACCAGAGGGCTCCCATGGAACAGGAAAATATTGAAGAGGAGTGTTTGGTGGTAGTCCCAAAAATTGTCCGTTAAAGCACTTAAGCAAACATATCTGGATTTATTGCTGGTGTTTTTTTCTTACTTTTATAGGATATCCAGAGGAGCATGGGTTCTCTGGAGGTTAGACAAGGGACTCATGGAAGAAGTTTGTTGAGGAAGTGAGAGCACAGAGAGGATGTCCCATGGGAGCCCCCCAGAAAGATGTAATAAAAGGTGGAGGAGCTAACAGAGCCAAAAGTACATTCATGTGAGCTGACAGCGTGAGATAAGGGATAGGAGGAGAGGGAATTACTCCAGTACTATAATTTAGTAAGAGTTTCCTGGAACTCCAATGCTAGTGAGATTAAGTAGTTATGGCCTAGTGGCAAGTTCATGGGAAAAAGCCAGAGGGAGAATTAACTTGTATTTGACATGAAACACATACTCTCTGGGTATTCATCAGAGTAAATTATATGCAGTGGGGACTTCCTTTTTCTCCCTTAATGAACATGCACTGTTAGATCACATTGGACTGCCTCTTGGTTTTTAGTAAACAATCAACAACTTCTGATGCCTATAATCTAATGTCTATACTTATGATTCAATTTAGGGTGAATACACATTACCATAATCCCTAGGAATTGCACAATATTTCCCACCAACACTTTGTTCCTTGCTTCTCTGCACAATGCAGGACCCCAGTCAGGCTGGCAGGCAATGCCGTGGGAGAGTGTGGAGTTGGGAAGAAGGCTCGGCCTCTGGGGGAGTCCGGGAGTCCATGTGCGCTGGCCCAGCTGCCCGAAGTGAAAGGGAAGAACCAGGCTGACCGGGAGGGTGCATGGGTTGCTGCTAGGCAATGCTGAGGCTGGGCATCACCCCTCCCTGCTCCACCACCCCGAGAACACGGGATGTTGGCCACTCACAGGCAGCACCTGTCCAGTGCTAAGGAAGTCTCTGTCTCTCCAGAAGAGTCAGGGGAACCACGACTGGAAAAGGAAGCCTGCAAATGGAAGGCAGTGGGACTGCAGGGAAGTGATGTGTGCAGCGTCACCTCTGGCCTCCTGCTCCTGCTGAGCCCACCCTCTTCCTTTCTCCCAGCCGTTCTTGTGAGGCTGATGCCGAAGACATGAAGGCAAGGGGCTCCATTCACAAGAGGAAAATGGCCAGAGGACTCTAAGAGGTCTTTTTAATGGAGGGGAAGATGCACTACCATATACTCCAACCTCACAGCAAACCTGGAAGGCAGGTAGAGAAGATGCGATTAGCCAGATTTTAGAACAAGGCACTAGAGACGGGAAACGACTTACTAAAAGTCAGTAGCAAAGCAGGGATCAGGTTCGGAGTCTGCTGACTCCTAGTCAAGGATTTGTCCCGCCAAGACTTAGTTATAAGCATCTTAATTAACACCTGTGAGTTAATAAAAATTTGAAGGCAGGGACCTGACATGAATTGCTACTCCCTCAATTACCAGCCAGTGTTCAAGAGGAACTACCTAGTACAAGAAATTATAGAAAACAGTCATTTTAATGTGTACAGCTCGACTAAATTAGTCCAAAAGCTCCAACCAGATGGTTTCTGAAAGCATTTCCCATTCCGGTGTTCACAGTCCTGGAAAGTGGGTAGTAGTCCTGAAAGTTTTATGTGTTCTGCGGGTGCAAGAGTATCTGACAGCAATGGGTGCTGTTAGTAGCATCACAAATGTAGGAGCAGTGTGTGTTAAACCAAGAAAATCCCCAGTTGTTACAGTCCTGAGTCTTAACTCAAGCAGTCACAAGTAAAAACTTGAACATCGACTTGGAAGGATAAGATGGGAGCAGAAAGGAGGAAGAGAATCCACAAATCCTTCTCCCATTACTTCTCCCTGTCCACATATACTTTTGGCTCCAATTTCAGCTAGAGGTTTGGAAAGGGGCAGAAAGAACAAAGCCCGAGCCACTTCCCACGGTACAGCACGAGGAGTCAGGAAGGGGTTCCTCTGTAAATTGCCATCTCAGCCAGCTCTGAAGGGAGGGAGCCTTCCAACTTTTAATGGCCCAAACATCTTCTTCTTTTTGCAATACCATCTTTTTCTCACTAGCCTGACCCTCCTACTGTCAAAGCTGCTACAATATAGCAGAGTTGCCAAGGAAAGGATGATATGCCGAGAAAAGGAATCATGAAGAGTAAACTTAATAGAAACCGAGTCCCCCGTTAGCAAGAGTTAGTTTATTGTAATTAGCTAAATTGTCTCTTTGGAAGATAGAAATCAATCAAACAAGTTTTTTTTTCTTAAAGATGCATTTATTTACTTGGGGGATGGGTAGGAGCAGAGGGAGAGAGAATCCTAGGCAGACCCCGCACGGAGTGCAGAGCCCAACACGAGGCTCCGTGTGTTCGTGACCTCATGACCCCGAGATCACGACCTGAGCTGAAACCAAGAGTCCGATGCTTCATCAACTGTGCCACCCAGGTGCCCCAGTGGAAAAAGTTTTTAAATGAATTTCTGCCACAGATTCAGGGGTGTGGTAAGCACGAAGGGGCCACAGAAACTCCTGGAAAGGCTTGCAATCCAGCATATCCAGGAGATATGACTATGGTTACAGGTACTTTCTATGCTGTGCCACAGAAACCACAAGAACTATGAAATCAGAGAGAAGGGGGGTCAAAGAGAGCTTCTCAGAGTCCTGGCAGGGCTTCAGGGAAATGTTTCCAGGGTGAAGAAGGAGCGTGGCAGTGGAAGTGTCACATCGTCTACTAGATTGGAGGCCAAGAACCAATATAAAAATGGATGGTTCACTGGGAGTAGGTGGGATATTATAAATTTGACTATGGCAGGATTTTGTCCAGAATCGACCTTGCCCTACCTCCACCTAGTTTAGATAGGACACTGGAATGTGTTAGTCTGGACAATTTGAGTGAATCCTGAACCCTACACTTTTTGCCTTAAACACACACACACCCCTTTAAATTCTCTTTGCTGGTCCACTGATGGTAACATTTCCTACTGTCAGACACAGGTGTTTGCTTATCTGTTTTGAATGGAACCACTGTACGTGAGCCATGGGCCTATGGGTAGATTAGGAGGCAAAGGCGAAGGCTAAAGTCCTAGGCAGGGTTTCTTCACCTCGACACTGATATTTGGGACCAGAGAATTCTTTCCTGTGTAAGGCCGTCCTGTGCGTGGTAGAGTTTACCAGCATCCCTGGCTTCTGCCCACTACACGCTGGTAGCATCCCCTCTCCCCAGTCCTCCAGTCAGAGTGAGCAAAAATGTCTCCCACTGCTCTGGGAAATGGAATACCACATTAGGATGTCACGGTAGGAGTGTCTGCAGCACACGGATCTGTCCCCTTCTCATCATTCATCACTTTTTAATCCTTGGGCAAAGCCACTTTGTCTCAGCTGATGATACTTCTTGAAAGCGGAAGAGAATTTAGAGTTGATCTAAGTCAAGGCTCTCCTTCAGAGATCGAGGCCCAGAAGGGAGTTCAGTTCTCAGAACTAGGGAACCATGGTTACAGCCCCACTTCTTGAGTCCTTCCAGACCTTCATTACACTGTCATTCAGCTCTGTCGCTTCTAACATCAACCATCCAGCCTTTCCAAGGCTACTGTTTACCTGTTACAAGTAGTAGAGTGTTAAGATCACCTTCCCTAAAGGGGTGCCCCACGAACCCCTTGTTGGGGACATGTGTATCTATATTACGGATATTTGTTCTGGAAATAGTTCCTTAAGGACCAAAGAAGTAAACTGAAATCATTTATTCATTCATTCAGCAAACATTTCTGAAGTGCTTTTGTTGGAAACTGAGGACTCCAAGTCTCTGCTGATTTTGGAGCTCGCAGATGATCATTATAATACATGAGACAGCAGAGGCCGCGCGTGGAAGCTGAAGGGGGGTGCGGAGGGGCCAAACCCAACCCTAGGAAGGCAGGCAGGAATCATTTCCGGGAAGAGCAGACCCCGGAACCACATCTACAGGAAGAGGAAGTAGTCAGCCGGACAGAGTAAGGAAGTGAGGCCAGACAAGAGCATGTCGGGTGCGAGGGGAAGCATGGGAGAAGCACATGGCCTGGAAACAGTGCACCGAGTGGGCAGATGCCAACGTTCTGGTCTTAGTGAGACTGAAGCGACCAGGAGAGGCAGAAAGCAGATTGAAAGGCCTTCATTGGTGTGCTAAAGAATTTGAATTCATTCCTGTGGGGCATGGGGACTGAAAGATAGAGTCAAGGAGAATTAATTCAAGGCACAAGCACCAAGCTTGTGCATCCCACTGCATTGGGATGGCGCAGAAGCGTGGGGAGCAGGGATGGAACAGCTAGCAGTGGGCAGAGAAGAGCGATGAGTCAAGAAATATTTATGAGGATGTCAGGAAGAGTCAAGAATGACTCTCAGGTGTCTAATGCTGCCTTCCAACAAGACAGCAATCCAGAAGAAGGAGCAGATGTGAGGGCTGGGAAGTTGCAGAGCTCTATTTGGAATGTGGGCCTGAGATATCCCCCCAAGTGGAGCTATCCAATATGCCCACAGGGGAGATAGATCCAGAAGATATGGGCTGGAAAGGTGCATTGGGAGCAGGTGGGTGGTGGATACAACCACAGAACTGGGTGGTGTCACCTAGGGGGAGGATGGGGTTGAGGAATGGGTGCAGTGAAACACTTTTAGGCAACAGCAAATCTAAAAGAAACACCTCTCTCCAGAAACCACCTTCTTGGCCAGTCCAGCCAGTCCAGTGAGAGGCATTTCAAGACCTTTGACCCCTGGCTGGAGCAGCCCATGCTGCTTTGTTTTGTGTTCCAAAGGGAGGTGAGATCTGAACAACAAGCAGAGTTGCCTAGGCAGCTTATAAACTTTTGTTTCCCAGTTGCCTAGACAGCTTACAGATTTTTATTTCCCACCATCAGATTCTCCCAAAGGCACCAGAATGCTAGCTGGCACCCTGGCCCAGGATCTAGGCTCCTTCTAATGAACCGTGAACCTAACATTTGTGGAAAACATTGTGCAACTTCTAAGGTTTGTGGTCAAATGCATTTATCCCCAACTTAATTGCAAGTGTAGACCCTTAAGAACTAGATTATAGCTTACAGAGGTTGTTGCCTGTTTACTGAAAACCAAAGGATAGTTCACTCCGGTCACATATTTGCAGTTCTGTATATTTGCAGCAGGGGGAATAAGGTTTTCTTGGAACAGCCCTCTCTGCATGTAATTTCCTCTGATGAATACCTACGGTGTCTGTGTTTCACGTTAAACATAACGTGACTTTCCCCCGACTTTTTCACATGAACTCAACCCTCTAGTACATTAGAGGCCATGCTACTTGCTCAAGCCCTTCACAAATTCTTTTCAACTCCTTAGTCATTTCGGCCCTTTTGGCAGCCACAGTGTCTTTCAGTTGGTTCAGCTATTTAACCCTGGGATCTGATTCTTATCCCTTGGGAAGATGATGGTTTAAATGAGGAGCATTTCCTAAGACACTTGGTGTTTTATTTCATGTTCTCATTATCAAAGGGCTTTTGTGGAGAGTCATTTTTGCTTCTTTCCCTGAGCTTTATATGATGAAGCTGAGAAAAGATAATATGACGTCTTTTTGCTGATGAAAAGTGAAAGTGCAGGGCTGCAGGCAGGACTTAGAGCCCAGAAGGTGCGGGCAGGTGTGGGCATGGCCTCAGGTCATGCCCCCCTTCCTCCCCCCCCCCCCCCCGCCCTGTCCTGCCACAGGTGGTATGGAGTGGAGGAATAGTTTTAGTAGTCTCTGGAGTGTAAGAACAAAGAGATTTTTTTTCTCTTGTTTATGAATGAGATGCTTTATGACAGAGTGAAGTTTTAGCTCCTTCTCCATGCGTGTTGGACTCTTGATTATGCCTGTGATGTGTGTGGGGTATACAAGCCGCTATCCTCTCACAGGTTAGCTTCGTGACAATCTGGAAACACAGTTTTTTTGTTTTTAAGATTTTATTTATTTATTTGAGAGAGACTATGCGAGAGAGAACACAAGTGGGGAGGAATGGCAGAGGGAGAGGGAGAAACAGATTCCCGTTGAGCAGGGAGCCTGATGTTGGGCTCAATCCCAGGACCCCAGGATCACGACCTGAGGTGAAGGCAGATGCCCAACTGACTGAGTCACCAGGGCACCCCTGGAAACATAGTTCTATTGTGAAATCCTCCTGTTTCTTCAGCAAGACACAATCCTCTGAGACCTGGAGGGTCCTCCAATTCATTGTCACTCGGGGAAAGAGACTGAAAGTCGATTCTTGATTCTCTACTATTCAGCCTGAAATATCCCAACAAGTCATTTCTGCTCTCTGGGCCTCAATTTTCCAAACTATAAAATAAAGGGTTGACATAGATAGATGTTTCTCACACTGGGGGGGGGGGGTGGGGAGAAGAACATATTCCTGGAATCTGTGGGTTTTCTATGAAAAGTTCTTTGTTTCTCAACTTTTTCACTAAAAAAAAATTCAATCCTATAGAAAAGTCACAAGAATGAGACAAGAACAACCACATACCCTTCACTTAAACTCACTAATTATTAGCCTTTTCTATTAGTTTTTCACATTGATGAAAACTCATATAAGCTTTTATCTCAATCCCTCAGCTGTGGCCTTATAACCAAGGACTGCTACCCACCACCAGAGCCCAAGTGTCTGGTCACATTTATCTTCTCTTTGGCATCAGGCCATACTGCTTTACTTTTCATGGGATACCCAGAAAAGAACGGAAGAGGTCTCAAGAAGATTCACATTGAGTGAAACAAGATATCATGGGAACTGATATTAGCAAAGGAAAGAAGTGGTCATGTGAAACACATACACACACACACACACACACACACACGCACGCACGTACAACTTCTCCATGGATGCCATTATCATATTCATATCATCAGGAGCAATTTAGTTTGAGCAAAACAGTATCATTTGGCAAATTAAATTAGTATTATAAAGTTAAATTGTATTGGTTTGGTAGTAATGTTTTTATTGAATTTATAAATTTGTTTTATTATAATTGTTCAAGAGCTATGAGCATAAAGAATTTACATCCACAAGAATGTTGGTGCAAACTCAAGGAACACTACAATAAGAAGAAAACTGGGGAGCATGCAATAATGCATTACTGGGGAGCACATGCATTAATCCTGTTTCTAAACAATGAACATTCAAGTTCAGGAGATATGCCTCCAGGGGTGCCTTGGAAAGAGGAGCAAGAAGGAATAAGGCAGCTGAAATAAGGGGGTTCCTTTACCCCGTTTTGGCATATTAGAATTTTGTGTAAGATCTCCTTCAGAAAACAGGAGTTTGAATGCCATGAATCTAGATTATTTCTAAGAACCTTTTCAGCTTCTGCAACTAAAACCATTTGTTTCCACTGATAATGGGAAGCTTGGCAGCTGTGGACCCTCTCCCATTCCCACTGCCCTTGACCTCTCACTGCGTTTACTGGGTGTCACATGAGGTTTTCCGGGTGTGCATGTGTAATAGGGTTCTCCAGAGAAACAGAATTAATAGTAGATGAGTAGTATGTATATGAGAAGGAGAGAGAGAGAATTATTTTGAGGAATTGGATCACACAAGTATGGAGGTACAAGTCCAAAATTTTCAGGGTAGGCCAGCTGGCTGAAAGCCCAGGGAGGAGCCAACATTTCAATTCAAGTCCAGAGTCCATCTGTTAGCAGAATTCCTTCTTGGTCAGGGGAGGTCAGTCTTTGTTCAATTAAGACCTTCAAGTGATTGGATGAGGCCCACGCAATTTATGAAGGGTAATCTGCTTTATTCTAAATCCACTGATTTCAATGTTAATCTCATCCAAAAGACATCGCAGAAACATCCGGAATACATTTGACCAAATATCTGGGTACCATGGCCTAGGGAAGTTGATATATAAAATTAACCATCACAACAGGTGTTGTCTGCCAGTTTCCCCTAAAAATAAATTATGATGGAGAAGAGATTTTTGTTTTGAACAATGTGAAGATTCTTTTGCATTCTTAGCTGCAGATCCGGTAGAAAGTTTATAAAGAAAAGAACAACAGTGCACATTTAGGAAATGCCTCCAGGATGGCAGAAGTTGTATCTGTTTTAATCATTATGTTACTGTATTATCTGACCCAGAGCCTGGTATATATAATTTGTGCTCAGTCTATATCTGTGCACTGGGGGAACGGGAAAGTATACCAGACCCTTTTGTGTTTTGTTGTTATTGGTCGTTGTTTTGTTTTAATTTTTTTTTTTTAATTTTATTTGACAGAGACACAGCGAGAGAAGGAACACAGGCAGAAGGAGAAGCAGGCTTCCCTCCAAGCAGGGAGCCCGATGTGGGGCTCGATCCCAGGACTACTGGGATCATGACCTGAGCCGCAGGCAGAGGCTTAACGACTGAGCCACCCAGCCGCCCGTTTTGTTTTAATTTTTATAAAAATCTTTTTATTTTGAAATAATTTTAGATTGACAAAATAATGGCAAAAAGAATACTGAGAGTTCTTGTAGACCCTCACCCTGCTTCCTCTAATGTATATGGATCCTCTTGTAATAATGGACCACAGCTAGGAGAATAAGCTTTATCAAAGCAATAGTCTTTTGGTCAGGAAGGCAGGACTAATCAGCTGGCTTTATTCATTCTTAGAAGCTGAATTTCTATAGGAGAAGTCAAAACCTCTAATGATATCTGGCCAGATTCCTTAACTTGTGACTGTCCTAAAGTCACAAGTGAACTTACACTCTGAAATCTGAACTTACACTCTGAGATCCAATGAACAACATGGATTTTCCTGTACACAACTTACGTATTTTTTTTTAAGATTTTGTTTATTTATTAGAGAGGGAGAGAGAAAAGCAGACTCTCGCTGAGCAGGGAGCCTGATACAGGGTTCAGTCCCAGGACCCAGACAGAGATCAGGACCTGAGCCAAAGGCAGACCTTGACCAACTGATAATGGTCAAGGACCCCACGACTTAGGTATTCTTATATACAGGATACAAGACTATATACAAGCTTTGTCACAACCCTCCAGGCTCCTCACTGAGCACATGATGGGAGCCTTAGTTGTTAAGCAATGAACGCCGGTTCCAGTTTAATCTGATTCCCAGCTTCTTGTATTGTCGATCTGCTGCTGATAGCTCCGGAAGGCTTCTTTTCCTGCTTGTCCTGGGAATGGCTTCTCCCTCCGCTCACCATCGAGCCTCTGCTTCCTCCCCGCAGGTCTATGGCAAGAAGGGCTGTTAGAACCTCCCTTCGCGTAATGGATTAAATTTCTCATTGAAGTGCAAGCTGAACACGGTGCCCGCCTTGATGCCATTTCTGTGCTCACCTTTGACCCAGTCAGAGTTCAACACATTATAGAGTCTCACTTTGTGCTACAGTGTTAAATGTTTTCATTCTGCTCCCCGAGTGGCTCTGCCTACACTTGGTGCCCTCCAGTGTCATCTCTTTATAAAGCACGGCCCGGCTTGTGTGCAAACAGCTGTCTGCGGAGCACCCATTCTCTAGTGCCTTGTGCAAACAATTACTTAGCACATGCTTCAGAAAGATTTTCTCCCACTGGAAAAGAAAACTGTGCTCCTTAGTAGAAATATGAGAAACACATAAAAGGAGAAATAAGGTATCTCTACAAATGTCACCACTGTTAACGTTTGAGGTACTGTATTAAGTTTTATAGAGTCAGAAAAATAGAGAGTTGTTAAATTACCCCCCAAAGTACCACATTATTATTTTGTCTTAAAAGGTTTGCAGAAGTCTTTAATTTTATCAAAGAAATGGTACATTGTAAATAAAGCCGAGATCACCGGCTTCCGTCCCCGGTCCTGTTCCCTCCCCTTGCCAGAGGTGGCGGCTATCATGGGGGGTGGAGGAGGTGAGAAGAGGACAGAGAAGAAAGCCCAGGAGTCCTAAACATACACAGCCAATGAGAAAGCCAAGCTTCCGGCAGTCCCATCGCCTGATGTCAGCCCAGCTCTTCTCCAAAAGGAGCCAAAGGATCTTGACACCAAGCTTAGGCCAGGCTTTGAGTCAAAGTGTGGGGTCCCTGCAGACCTCATGATCATTTCTCATTGAACATTGCTTATATTAGTTTCCCAGAGCTTGGGAGAAAAGCCATTTGGGAAACAAAAGGGAGACTTGGGTTGGAACTCAGACCACCAGGAAGCTCCCAAGCTGGCTCCTTCCTGGTGCGAGTGGAGCTCACACCGTGGCCCCAGGCCAGGACTCCGCAGCGCGGTTTCCATGGGCATCAATAGCCTGCATCAGAATTCCAGGGCACGGCCGTGAGTTCCAAACAGAAAGTGACCCTCTGAGCAAAGAATGAACCTGGAGCGTTCAGTTTTTGCCCCCTACCCCAGCCCACACTGAGGAGCCCCTCCTTAACCCCCTCAGCACCCAGGAATGGCTCCGTGGCTGAGAGGCCACACGTGGGAACCCCACCTTCCTCCCTTGTGTGCCTCAAGGAGGGGCAGAGTGTTGCCCCTGGCAACCTGGTAGGAAAGGCTGGGAGGGAATGTGAGGCCACCATATTCTTCTTCTGGGCCACCGTGTGGACTCCAATTTGTGACACCTCTGCTTCCGAAATGGGGCAGAGCGGTGGATGGGGGGAGCTCCAGCCCTGGATCCTCGGTTCTGGGTGCTTCCTTTTCGGCTGACAGCGGTATGCTATTATCCAAAGCCCACATTCCTTACTAAGGATTTATCCTCTATAGTTTAAATTTAAGCCAACAGAGTGAAAAACACACAGGAAAGTTATCAGACCCTCAAAAGGGTAAGAAGATACATTTTATTCCAGTCCATGTGACCCGCCCCGGATCAGGAGATGAATAAAATTCTAAATGTCTGTGATGTTTGACAATTAATCCCTTTATATTTTGGTCTTTTCAAGTGCCAAACCAAAATGTCAAACGTAGTACTATTTATTTATTTTTCTTTTACAAGAGTTTTCTAGTATTCTTTTAATTAAAAATAAGTAGTACTATTTAAAATGTATCTTGATCATGGATGAGGCACTAAGACTACATAGATGACAACCAGCAATTTTTATAATATTTGGACCACACGCGAATGTTTTCAGATGGTATACATGTAATCTCCTTTGCTTGCTTTGATTCTCTGTTCTTGCTGCCTGCTTGTAAGTCTGTCTGTGCAGAAGTGGACTCCATGGAGGCCGCGGTTTAATCTCCAGTGGCCTGTGTTTTGCACAGCTGCCCCTGAGCTGCTCTTCTTTTCTCAAAGACAAGAAAGCTCTCTTTCACAGGTCTGAAGTGTAGCTTCCGGGGTGGTAGATCGAACCACATGAAATCACTGTTTTTGTAAGTCAGAAGTTTTGGATTGTTGGTAACTCATATGACCCAACCTTATATTTTGGTCTAAACAAAGTGTGAACAAAGATGCATTCACTGAAATGCCACCTTGTCTGCATCTTCCTTTTATCGATTGTGAGAAGGTGGAAACTGTTCCAAATGCTTTATTTTATTATTTTGAGAGAGAAAGCACATGCATGCACGTGAGGGGGAGAAGAAGCAAAGGGAGAGAGAGAGAATCTCGAGCAGATTCCCTGCTGAGCACAGAGCCTCACAAGGAGCTTGAGCCCACGACCCTGAAATCACGACCTGAGCCAAAATCAAGAGTCGGTCACTTAACTGACTGAGTCACCCACGAGCCCCATAACTCTTCCAAATGCTTTGACTGTGTTAGCTATTTTAATCATCACCATAACCTCATAGACTTTACCCCTCTGATTAGCCACTGTTTACAAATGGGGAAACGAAGGCCCAGCAATCTTCAATAATTTACCCTCACCTCACCAGCTAGTATGTGCCTGAACCCAGCTTTGCGCCTGGGTCTGACGCCTGGACTTTTCACTCTGCTCATGGTTTTCTCATCCAGGGAAACGACAGGATGGAGAGGCAGATGGGAGTGTGCAGGGGCGGGGAAAAATAATTTGTATGAATGTCTGAAGGAGTTGGATATCGTCCACTACAGTAAAGGTAAATTACTCACTAAATTGGCTTGCACCATAGGAAATGTACTAGCTACCTAATAAATCTAGAGATTGGGCGGTGGCAGGGCTCACTTTATAGAAGGCAATGTTCATCAGGGGCCAAACTGCCTCTGTGTTTATGTTCTGCCGTCCTCCACACATTGCTTTCTTCACTAGGCTACTTCTCCTCCTGGGCCCCAAACGGTTACAGCGGTTCCAGGCTTCATACGCCAACAACAGTATCCAGGCAGAAAGAGGGAATCAACCCTGTCTTACGTCGTCTCATTTTAAGATTGAGGAAAAATGTCGCAGGCTCCTTAATAACCTTCTCACAAGTCATGGTTCAGACACTGATCGGTCTCACAACAGTGGTCTCACACCACGGTAAACCAATGACTTGGCAAAGGGAATGAGATCACCATGATTGGATTAGACAAAACTGAAATTCCCCTTTGGGGCTTCACTGGGCCCTAGACTGCTCTGAAGGTCAGGGTCATTCTCATGAGGGGAAAACAAAACCCCAGTTTTGTTTGCAGGGAAGAAGGTAAGGAATGGTTGCCCCCAGATAAATTCAGAGTTGAGCTGCTGAAAATGAAGCTAAAAGTTTGGAGTTGGCTGGAGGTGGGGCCAGAATAAAAATTCCTGTGAATAAACGAGGAAAGCTTTTCAAACAGGCTGAAATACTCATGACTTGATTTTATTGGGTTGATAGGAATGTGAAAAGTGGTGTGCAGAGGAATAGATTAGCACGGTAGTTCTCAAATCTTACTATGTATTTAGGCATCTAAAAATAACAATAATACACACATTGCCTTGTAACACAAATGACATTTCTTTTTTTCAAAAAAATATTTTATTTATTTATTTGAGAGATAGAGGGCACAAGCACGGGGAGTGGCAGGCAGAGGGAGAGGCAGACACCCCGCTGAGCAAGGAGCCTGATATGGGACTTGATCCCAGGACCCTGGGATCATGACCTGAACCGAAGGCAGAGGATAAATGCACTGAGCCCCCCAGGTGTCTCCACAAATGACATTTCTTAAACTATATATGAAACTATGTTTTCCAGTTACTAGAGTAGCCTTGTTTTACCTTTTAATGTATTTTATTTCTTCTTAATGTCTGAGTTAATAAGAGAAAGCTCTCATATCCGCTTCCACATTCAATCTGTTAAGATGTGTCATTTTGGTGAACAAATGTGAAACAAGTCTAACCTCACATGGATAGATAGATAGTTGGAAAAGGAAGAAATATTTTAATAGCTTTTTTTAGATAACTGTGGATATTCTTTGATACTACGCTAAAACTGGACAAGTGGTAGTACTTAATGATTAGTTGCAATGTGGAATCAGAAACCGTAATAATGAGCTTTTTGTTCTTTGTTACATGAAAATCCCTTGGTCTAAATGACATTTTGAACAGATATTTTGTTCATGAATATTTTTATAGTATCAAACACTTTTCATTTGAAAAATATTTATTTAGGGGCTCCTGGGTAACTCAGTTGTTAAGCATCTGCCTTTGGCTTGGGTCATGATCCCAGGGTCCTGGGATCAAGCGCCACATTGGGCTCCCTGCTCAGTGGGGAGCCTGCTTCTCCTTCTTCCACTCCCCCCGCTTGTGTTCGCTTCTGGCTGTCTCTCTCTGTCAAATAAATAAATAAATCTTAAAAAAAAAAAAAGAAAAATATTTATTTACTGGGTTATTCCGGTCTTCTAAATGTTGACATACTTCATACAATACCAAAGAATTGGTTAATATCACCACCTGTCCAAAAGGCATGTATTGTGAAGCTGTCAAACTCGTGGTGGTGAATTCAAGTTTTATAATATTCTAATTTCCCCCAAAAGTTCGGTTTTATTATTGGTGAGAAAAATGATCAATTATTTTCCTTGGAATACAAGGTTTACTTTGTTCATTTTCCATACAACGTCTGCCAAACGCCCATGTCTGAATAATCATAACTTGTCTACCTGCTGCTCTTTCAGGTAAAGAACCGCCTGATGTTCCGTGACAAAGGCGGCTTGAGTCTAGCTCACAGCTGAAACGGTTGCACAGACGCTCTTCTTCGAGAGGCCACCAGACTTCAGTGTGTGGCACCAAGGTCGTTTTGTTGTGTGGAACTATTACAAAGATACATATGTAGTCCAGGAGATGGGTTTTCATGAAATTAACAACTTTTGCAGTTTCCTCAAGGACATTCTGAAGTGAAAGTGGGTTTGGTTTGATTTCGTTTATTAACTGTGAGGTGAAGAATACAAAGACTGCTGGTACGATTTAATGCCACTTCCTTGAGTCGGGTGATGGTGCCCAGTTTTATTCACCTTGGCTTTTGTAGCCTCTACGCAAATGTCAACAGGCTTGTTCCAGGATAAACCAGGAGATTCAATCAAGTTTTTCAACACTTGGTGTTTCTTGCCAAGCAAGCAACGTGTTTTGTAAAAAAAAAAAAAAAAAAAGCTTATTTAACTCTTTGTAGTCATTGCCAAGTATACCCATAAAAGATCTTTGATGATTATTCCTTGGAGCTAATAATGGATGGAGACAGGCAAAACAGCAAGCCTGGCCACGTCCATAGATTTGTCCCATTGGTAAAGCAAAAGTACAATTTCTGCAGATGAGCTATTAACTCAGTTATCATATTGGGAGCCAAGTCATCACTGCAACAAGTGACCATGTCGTTGGAAAGTGGCACTATCACCAGTCTCTTTCCTGACCTTCTATTCAGAAGGCATTCAGCAATGTCCTCTGCAAAGACTTTTTAAGGGTTTCAACATCTAGTTGTAATTCTCCAACCTATGTAATAAGATAATTTACTCTATAAGGTGCTTTGGAGATTTTCTCATTTCTAAAATGAAAAACTATAACATAATTTTTAGAGTTTTTTTTTAAAGATTTCATTTCTTTATTTTGGCAGAGAGAGTGTGAGCGAGAGAGCACAAGCAGAGGGAGAAAGAGAGAGCTGAGGGCAAATGCTTAACCAAATGGGCCATCCCCAGGCACCCCAACAATTCTTAGTTTTTAAAGAATTTATCACATCTACATTTAAAATATTTAATTTCTTTTTCTTTAAATGCTGAGCGATTGGTTTCCAAGTGAAGTGATACCATAACTTACTTGGCATCATGAGGCTTTCGTTTTTTTTTTAATTAATAAACTTAATTTTTAGAGCAGTTTTAAGTTCACAGCAAGACTGAGCAGAGAATGCAGAGTTCCCATATCCTTCCCATCCCTCCCTGCAACACATAGCCTCCCCAGCTATCTATCTGCGGTATTTATTACAATCAATAAATTTACCTTGGCACATGATTATCATCCAAAGTCTAGAGTTTACGTTAGGGTTCGCTCTTGGTGCTGTATATTCTGAGGGTTTGACAAATGTGTAATGACACGTATCCACCATTTTAATGTCATACATGATAGTTTCACTGCCCTAAAAATCCTCTTTGCTTTACCTGCTCATTCCTCTGTCCTCTCTTTACTCTGCAACCACTAATCTTTTTACTGTCTCCGTAGTTTTTCATTTTCCAGAATTCCATGTAGTTGGAATCATTCAGTATGTAGTCTTTTCAGATTGGCTTCTTTCACACCGTAATATGCATTTAAATTTCCTGCATGTCTTCTCACGGTTTAACAGCTTATTTCTTTTTAGCACTGAATGATATTCCATTGTCTACATGTACCACAGTTTAAATATCTGTTCACCTTCTGAAGGACATCTTGGTTGCTTTCAAGTTTGGGCAATTATGAATAAAATCTGTTATAAACATCTGCATACAGGTTTTTCTATGGACATAGGTTTTCAGTTCATTAGGATAAATACCAAGGAATTCCATCATTGGATGATGTGGTAAGACCTTGTTTAGTTTTGTAAGAAACTGCCATGCTGTTCCCCCAAGTGACTGTACAATTTCACATTCCACCAACAATGAATGAGTGACCCTATTGCTCCACATCCTTATCAGCATTTGATGTTTTCAGTCTTTTTTATTTTGGCCATTCTAACAGGCAGGTACTTGTATCTCATTGTTTGAATGTGATACATTATTGCAATTCTTTAATAACACATGATGTTGAACATCTTTTCATATGCTTACTTGCCATCTGTATATCTTCTTTGCTGAGGTGGATGGTCAGATCTTTGGTCCATTTTTTCATTGGATTGTTCATTTACTTACTGTTGAGTTTTAAGAGTTCCTTGTATATTTTGGATAACACTTCTTTATCACATGTTTCTTTTGCAAATATTTTCTCTCAGTTTGTGGACTGTGTTCTCATTGTCTTTACATTGTCCTTCACAGAGCAGGAGTTTTTAACTTTAATGAAGTCCAGCTTCAGAGTTATTTCTTTCATGGCTTGTGTCTTTGGTGTTTTATCTAAAAAGTCATCACCATACCCAAGGTCATGTAGGTTTTCTCCTATGTTATCCACTGGGACTTTCATAGTTTTAAAATATACATTTAGGTTTATGATCCCTTTTGAGTTAATTTTCATGAAGGCTGTGAGATCTGTGTCTAGATTCACTTTTTCTTTGCATGTAGGTGTCCATTTGCTCTAGCACCATTTTTTTTTTTTGAAGAAACTATTTTTGCTCTGTTGTATTGCCTTTGCTCCTTTGTCAAAGATCACTTTACTATATTCGTTTGAGTCTATTTCTAGGGTCTCTGTTCTATGTCTTTGACCTATTTGTTTGTTCTTTCACCGATATCACACTGTCCTGATTACTACAGCTTTGTAGTAAGTCTTGAAGTCATGTAGTGTCAGTCCTCCAACTGGGTTCTCTTTCAATATTGAGTTGGCTATTCTGCGTCTTTTGCCTAAAGATCTACATAAACTTTAAATTTGTTGATATCCACAAAATAACATCCTGGGATTCTGATTGGGATGAGATTGAATCTATAGATCAAATTGGAAAGAACTGACATGACAATATTGAGTTTTCCTACCCATGAACATAGAATAGCTCTCTTTTTTTAGTTCACCTTCAATATCTTTCCTCAGAGTTCTGTAGTTTGCCTCATAGAGATCTTGTATATATTTTGTTAGGTTTATACCTAAGTATTTCATTTTGAGGGTGCTAATATAAATGGTATTGTGTTATTTACCAACGAACCAGTTGTTCGTTGCTGGTATGTAGGAAAACAATTGACTTTTGTACAGTAACCTTGCATCCAACAACCTTGCTATAATCGTTAATTAGTTCCAGGAGTTTTTTTAGTTGATTCTTTCACATTTTCTACATACATGATCATATCATCTACAAACAAAGAGAGTTTTATTTCTTCATCCAAATTGGTAAAACTTTTATTTCTTTCTCTTGTCCAGGACTTTCAGTATAACATTGAAAAGCAGTAGTGAGGGGCACCTGGGTAGCGCAGTTGATTAAGTGTCCAACTCTTAGTTTCAAGTGGGACTGTGATCTCAGGGTTGTGAGATGGAGCACCTCATTAGGCTCCTTGCTCAGTGCAGAATGGGTTAAGACTCTTTGTTTCCCTCGCCCTCTGCCCCTCAAAGCCTGCTTGCACATGTGCTCTCTCTCTCTCAAATAAATAAATAAATAAATATTTAAAAAAAAGAATAGAAAAGAAAAGAAAAGCAGTGGTGAGAGGTGACATCTTTGCCTTGTTCCTGATCTTAGAGGGAAGTTATTGAGTTTTTCATTATTAAGTATGATGTTAGCTATAGGGTCTTTGTAAATATTCTTTATCAAGTTGAGGACATTTCCCTCTATTCCTAGTTTACTGAGAATTTTCATCATGAATGAGTATAGGACTTTATTAAATGCTTTTCTGCATCGTGAGCATTTAATGCTTGGGATAAATCCCACTTAGTTCTGGTACATAATTCTTTTTATACATTATTGGATTTGATTTGCTAAAATTTTGTTGAGGATTTTTGTATCCATATTCATTAGGGATATTGATCTGTAATTTTCTTTTCTTGTAATGTGTTTGTCTGGTTTTGATATTTGGGTAATTCTGGTCTCACAGAATGAGTTAGGAAGTATTCTCTCTGCTTCTATCATCTGAAAGAGATTACAGAGAAATGTTATCATTTCTTCCTTAAATGTTTGGTAGCATTCACCAGTGAACCCATGTAGGCCTGGTGCTTTCTGTTTGGGGGATTATTAATTATCGATTGGATTTCAATAGTCAATATAGGCCTATTCAGATCATTTCTTTCTTTTTGTGTGAGTTTTGGAGGACTGTGTCTTTCAAGGTTCATTTCATCTAGGTTATCAAACTTGTGAGTGTGAAGTTATTAATAATATTACTTTATTAACCTTTTAATGTCTATGGGATATGTAGTAATGTTTCCTTATTTATTTCTGATGTTAGTAGTTGTACTCCCTCTTTTTTTTCTTAGTCTGATTAGAAGCTCTTCAACTTTATTGATCTTTTAAAAAAAACAGCTTTAGGTTTTGTTGATCTTCTCTACTAATTTCCTTTTCTCAGTTTCATTGATTCCTGCTCTAATTTTTATTATTTATTTTCTTCTGTTTACTCTGGATTGAATTTGCTCTTCTTTTTATGGTTTCTTAAGGGAAAGCTTAGATAATTGATTTTCGATTTTTCATTTCTAATAAATGCATTTCATGCTATAAATTTCCTTCTAAACATCGCTTTCACCATGTCTTACAATTTTAATAAGTTGCTTTCAGTTTCATTTAGTTCAAAATTTTTAAATTCTCTTGAGATTTCTTCTTTAACCCATAGGTCATTTAGAAGTGTGTTGTTTAATCTCCAAGTAGTTGGAGGGATTTTCCAGGTATCTTTCTGTTACTGATTTCTTATTTAATTCCACTGTGGTCTGACAGCAGACATTGTATGATTTCTGTTCTTTTAAATGTGTTAAGGTGTGGAGTGCAGTCATTTAGACACAGGACTCTTGGTTTTGGCTTAGGTTCTGATCTCAGTGTTGTGAGATCGAGGCTCCACATTTACTGCTTAAGTTTCTCTCTCCCTTTCCCTTTGTACCTCCCCCCTCTCAAATAAATAAATAAATCTTTAAATGTGTTGAGGTGTGTTTTATGGACCATAATGTGATCTATCCTCCTGAGTGTTCCATGTGAACCTGAGAAGAATGTGTAACTGCTGTTGTTAGACAAAGTGATCCATGGATGTCAGTTATATTTAGTTGATGAATGGTGCTATCAAATTCAACTATCTCTTTATTGATTTTCTGCCTATTATATCTGTCCATTTCTGATAAAGGCATGTTATATTATAATATAAACATACATAATTGAATACATTGTTGGTATTATTATTTTTTTGGTATTATTATTATTTTGAACAGATTGTTATATGTTATATTAATTAAGAAAACGGTTTCATTTTACCAACACTTGTTCCTTCTCTGATGCCTTTTTTTTTCTTTATAGACCTGAGTTTCTGACCTATGTAATTTTCCTTCTCTCTTAAGAAAATTTTTTTAAACAATTACTGCAAGGCAGTATTGACAACAAACTGACAACAAATTCTCCCAATTTTTGTTAACCTGAGACAGTATTTTTCTTTCTCTTTTGAAGAATAATTTGATAGAATAAATTATACTAAGGTGGTGGGTTTTCTTTTCTCATCACATAAATATTTCACTGTGCTCTCTTTTGTTTGTAGGGTTATTGAGAAGTCAGATATAATTCGCTATTCTTTTTTTTTAAGATTTTATTTATTTATTTGACACAGAGAGAGTGCACAAGTAGGCAGAGTGGCAAGCAGAGGGAGAGAGAGAAGCTGTCTCCTCACTGAGCAGGAAGCCTGATGCAGGGCTTGAGCCCAAGATCCTGGGATCATGACCTGAGACAAAGGTAGACACTCAACTGACTGAGCCACCCAAGTGCCCCCAGATGTAATTATCTTTGCTTTTGTGTAGGTAAGATTTCTTTTCCTGTACCTTCTTTCAAGATTTTTTTCTTTATCTTTGCTTTTCTGAATCTTGAATATGATATTCATAGGTGTATTTTTTTTGGCTTTTAACTGGCCTGGTGTTCTCTGAGCTTCCTGGATCTGTGTTTTCGTGTCTGACATTAATTTGGAGCAATTCTCAGTAAGGATTTTCCAAATATTGCTTCTGTTCCTTTCTTTCTTCTTTCTTTCTTCTCCTTCTGGTTTTTTTTTTTTTTCAAGGTTTTATTTTTAAGTAATCTCTACACTGAACATGGTGCTTGAACTTACAACCTGGAGATCAAGAGTTGCAAGCTCCAGCAGCTGAGGCAGGGAGGGCCCTCACCTTCTGGTTTTCCCATATGATAGTTGTCTTTCTCTGATTGACCTCTTTCACTTAGCGAATATCCTCTAGTTTCATCCACGTCATTGCAAATGGCAAGATATAATTTTTTGATGGCTGCATAATATTCCATTATATATATATATATATATATATATATACATATATATATATATATATATACATATATATATATATATATATATATATATACATACATACATATATACATACATACATACCACCTCTTCTTTATCCATTCATCTGTCGATGGACATCTGGGCTCTTTCCACAGTTTGGCTATTGTAGATATTGCTGTTATAAACACCAAGGTGTAGATGCTCCTTCAGATCACTACATTTGTATCTTTGGGGTAAATCCCTAGTAGTGCAATTGCTAGGTAGTAGAGTAGCTCTATTTTCAACTTGTTGAGGAACCTCCATACTGTTTTCCAAAGTGGCTGCACTGGCTTGCATTCCCACCAACAGTGTAAGAGGGTTCCCCTTTTTCCACATCCTTGCCAACATCTGTTGTTTCCTGACTTGTTAATTTTAGCTATTCTGACTGAGGTGGTATCTCATTGTGGTTTTGATTTGTATTCCCCTGATGCCAAATGATGATGAGCATTTTTTGATGTGTCTGTTGGCCATTTGGATGTCTTCTTTGGAGAAACATCTGTTCATGTCTTCTGCCCACTTCCTGATTGGATTATTTGTTTTTTGGGTGTTGAGTTTGATAAGTTCTTTATAGATTTTGGATACCAGCCATTTATCTGATAAGACATTTGCAAATATCTTCTCCCATTCTGTCAGTTGTCTTTTGGTTTTGTTGGCTGTCTTCTTTGCTTTCCAAAATTTTACTCTTGATGAAATCCCAATAGTTCATTTTGCCTTTGTTTCCCTTGCTTTTGGAGACATGTCTAGCAAGAAGCTGCTGCAGCTGAGGTCAGAGGGGTTGTCGCCTGTATTCTCCTCTAGGATTTTGATGGATTCCTATCTCACATTTAGGTCTTTAATCCATTTTGAGTCTATTTTTGTGTATGGTGTAAGGAAATGATCCAGTTTCTTTCTTCTGCATGTGGCTGTCCAATTTTCCCAACACCACTTGTTGAAAAGACTGTCTTTTTCCCATTGGTTTTTATTCATTTTTTCCATTGGTTTTTCATTTCTGCCTTGTCAAAGATTAGTTGACCATACAACTGAGGGTCCAATTCTGGGTTCTCTATTCTGCTCCATTGATCTACATGTCTGTTTTTGGCCAATACCAGACTGTCTTGATTCTTGCAGCTTTATAATAGAGTTTGAAGTCTGGGATTGTGATGCCACTAGCTTTGGTTTTCTTTGTCAACCCTCTTTTGGCTATTTTATGTTGCCACACAAATTTTAGGATTATTTATTCCAGCTTTGTGAAAAATGCTGATGGTATTTTTTTTTTAATATTTTATTTATTTATTTGACAGAGAGAGATCACAAGTAGACAGAGAGGCAGACAGAGGGAGAGGGGAAGCAGGCTCCCTGCTGAGCAGAGAGCCTGATGTAGGACTTGATTCCAGGACCCTGAGATCATGACCTGAGCCGAAGATAGAGGCCTTAACCCACTGAGCCACCCAAGCACCCTGCTGATGGTATTTTGATAGAGATTGCACTGAATGTATAGATTGCTCTGGGTAGCATAGACATTTTCACAATATTTGTTCTTCCAATCTCTGAGCATGGAATGTTTTTCTATTTCTTTGTGTCTTCCTCAATATCTTTCATGAGTGTTCTATGAGTGCAGATCCTTGGCCTCTTCGGTTAGGTTTATTCCTAGAGATCTTATGATTTTGGGTGCAACTATAAATGGGATCAATTCTTTAATTTCTCTTTCTTCTGTCTCATTATTAGTGTATAGAAATGTGACTGATTTTTGAGCATTGACTTTATATCCTGCCACTTTGCTGAATTCCTGTATGAGTGCTAGCAACTTTGGGTTGGAGTCTTTGGGGTTTTCCACATAGAGTATCATGTCATCTGCAAAGAGTGAGAGTTTGACTTCTTCTTTGCCAGTTTGAATACTTTTTATTTCTTTTTGTTTTCCGGTTGCTGAAGCCAGGACTTCTAGTACTATGTTGAACAACAGTGGTGATAGGACATCCCTGCCATGTTCCTGACCTTATGGGGAAAGCTCTCAGTTTTTCCCTGTTGAGAATGATATTCGCTGTGGGTTTTTTGTATATGGGTTTTATGATATTGAGGTATGTTCCCTCTAACCCTACACTGTGAAGAATTTTAACTATAGTTTCTTTACTATGGCCTTCTTCATTTGTAAAATGAAAGCTTTACACTAGATGTATGATCTCAAACATTGCTACTGCTCTAACCATTTCTAATTCATGAATGTGATGGAAGCAGAGTGATTTTTACACTCTCAGCACTGCAAAGTAGTACCAGTTTACAAGAGGGTATAAAAACATGACCGTAGCAATTTCTACAGGCTTGCACAATTATCCACACCAGTGGGGGTCCTCAGAACAGATAACAGCAGAGCTGGCCAGTATCCCAAGAACTCAGTTTGGAGACTTGATGAGATCAAACTCCAATTTTAACCAAACCACTATTTGGCCTGAAAGGGAAAAAAAAAAAAAGCAAAAACAATAACCTTGATTTTACTACAATACCAGCAGAGAGGGACACCATCTGTGACCTAGCTAAGGAATTTTGGGACTGAGTGGCTAAGAGAAAAATTTGCAAGACAGATGCATTATTTAATTTACTGTTTTTAAGACTGCCTAAGGAACATACTGAGAAAAGGGGGGGGGGGGGAAGCGGCAATAATAACCAGTCTGCAACAATTTAAAGGCCAAAGGAAAAGAAATGTATAAATTATAGCCAATTAGAAAATATAATGGAAGAAAACACATATTTCAGTGGTTTCACAAAAAGGTAAAGTAGGTAGAAATAAACATACTAATAAATATGCAATTCCTACAACATTTTTTTTTTTAATTTACCTTTGGACACACAAGGAAAAGAGCTTAAGTGGAAAGTATATTGTGTTCTTAATTGGTAGGACTCAATATTATGAAGGTATCAAGTCTCTCTAAATTGATCTATACATTTAATTTAATTCCAATAAAAATTTTAAATGGGTTTTTAAATTAGTGAAGTTAAGTCTAAACTTTATATAAAAAATGAATTAAGATTTGCCAGTAAAATTCTGAAAAGAGTAATTGAAAGGGCTTGGACCAACCAGATATGTTTAAATATCACATATTTCAATAAATAGTGTGTTACACACAAATCAGTAAAATAGACCTAAATACATAATATGATGAGGATGACATTATATCAGTGGGGAAACAACAAAGTATTTGATAAATGGTCTTAGAAGTACTTGGTAAACACATGGACAAATTCCAAAGGGGCTACACATTTAAATCCAGAGAAGCAAGCTGTAAAAACAGACAAGGAAACATAGCAGAGTTTTTTCTCAAGTTAGTGTGGGTACAGCTGGCTGTTCCTCTCTAAGGAGGTGAGCTAACAGCTAAGCAACCACTCTTGAGAGTAATGGGCCCTGATCTTCCAAGGGAAAAACAATAAGACTGTACCTTCACTTCTGTCTTCCAATCTCATGTGACAAAAATGTCTCCTGTGGCCCACCTTACAAGAAACATATAGAGAAGGGAATTGTGAAGCCCACGGTTCAAGCTGACACATTTCAAAACCACCACCATCAAACGACATGAAAAATTTTTATTTCAGCATTATTAGTTTCATCAAAAGATTGCGAATAACCTATATAGCTATCAAAGGATGTGGTTAAATTATGGTAAACTCTGAATTGAAATACTATACCGTCATAGAAAGAATGAAAAAGCCCTTTATTTATAACGTGCACAATCTCTAAAATATTGTGTCAATTAAAAAAAGAGAGTTGAGGGGCACCTGGGGGCTCAGTTGGTTAAGTAGCTGTCTTTGGCTCCGGTCATGATGTCAGGGTCCTGGGATTGGGCCCCGCATCAAGCTCCCTGCTCAGTGTGGAGCCTATTTCACCCTCTCCCTCTGCCCTTCCCCTACTCATTCTCTCTCAAGTAAGTAAGTAAAATCTTAAAAAAAAACAAGGGGGGGGTGAAACCAGAAGATTTCAAAAAAAAGAAAGAAAATATACTCTCTTTTGATTGTATACACATAAAATAGCTCTGAAAGATACACAAGAAAGTGTTGAGGGGTGCCTGGGTGGCTCAGTGGGTTAAAGCCTCTGCTTTCAGCTCAGGTCATGATCTTGGGGTCCTGGGATCGAGCCCCACATCGGGCTCTCTGCTCAGCGGGAAGCCTGCTTCCCCCTCTCTCTCTACCTGCCTCTCTGCCTACTTGTGATCTCTCTCTGTCAAATAAATAAATAAAATCTTTAAAAAAAAAAAAAGAAAGAAAGTGTTGATTTTCACTGATTCCAGGGAGGGAAAATAGTGGTTAAGGGTCAGGGGTACAAAGAAATACATTTTCACACCTACCGAATTTTGACTCAGATGAATTGACATTTAATTAAATTTAAGTTAATTAAGTTTAAGAAACAAATGAAAACAATAAAAAAAGGTGTGTATTGAACATGCAATACATAACCTGGACAGTGCTAGGCATTATCTCAGCCATGAGAGAAAGCAGGCTTGGAATATCTCCTGTCCTGAAGTAACTAAGAGTCTATATGGATTTTTCTTCCTCCATGTTCCTTGAATGTCAGTGTTCTACAAGGTTATGGACCACTTCTTTTCTCATTCTTAGGTAATCCTATCTACTCTACTAGATTTAACTATCATCACCATGTTGGCTGCTCTCAAATATGTCTCTCTAACCTTATGGTCACCCCTCAGTTTTACCCATGTATAATCTGTTTCCAGTTCATTTGGACAGAGAGAGTAGTTCCCACAAATATCAACAGGTCTAATCAATCATCTTCCCTACTCCCAGAAATGGCCCCTGGAAGTCTCGAACCTGATCTTCCTCTCAAATTTCCTATCTTTGGATTTTCCATTCTGTGCTTGTTATTTACTATTATTAAAACAGAAGCATCTGGGGCGCCTGGGTGGCTCAGTCGTTAAACATCTGCCTTTGGCTCAGGTCATGATCCCAGAGTCCTGGGATAGAGCCCCGCATTGAGCTCTCTGCTCAGCAGAAAGCTTGCTTCTCCCTCTCCCACTCCCACTGCTTTTGTTCCCTCTCTCGCTGTGTCTCTCTCTGTCAAATAATAAATAAAATCTTTTTTAAAAAAATAGAGGTTTTTACAAGTCTGTCCTTTTTTTGTTTTGCTTGTTTTCTGGTTTTGCTTGAATGCAAGAAAGGCTCTTCCTACTCCTAAATCAGATAACAATTTGTCTATATTTTCTTCTATTTTTTTGGATTAATAAAATAATTATCTTTTTGAAATTTATTTCGATATGAGGTAACAATCTAATATCCCAACATCATTTATTGAAAAAAATCTTTTCTCATGCTTGTCTGAGTAAGTTTTCAGCTGATTCTCTGGGGTTTTCTAGGTAGGTAATGTAATTACCAAAAATTTTACTTTCCTTTCCAGTACTGATAACTCTTAAACTAATCAGAACATTTTGGTTGCCCACAGTAGAAATCCAGCTTAAGCTGTCTTAAGCAAAAAATGAAAAGTAACCAGAATGGATGGGGATTCCTTCCATCATGGCTGAATTCAGGGATTCGTAGGATGTTTTAAACAGTCTGTCTCTCTGTTCTTCTCTCTGCTTCTTTCAGTGTGGTTCTCAATTTCAGATAGGTACAATGTAAACAGAGACTAGATGTCAAGTCAATAGCAAGCCTCCACTTAACAGACACTTTTTTTTTTGTCCTGGCAACACAACGGCCATGGAACCTTAGTGAGTTGCCTGTCAAAGTTATTTTTGGTCAACTTGTGTGCCAAAACCCAATATAGGGGTTATGATCTTGTCATGCTGGGCCAGGCAGCTCTATGAATAACTTTACCAGTTACCTAAACAGTTGGAGTTGGACCACACTTTCTTTTCTTTTCTTTCTTCTTTCTTTCTTTCTTTCTTTCTTTCTTTCTTTCTTTCTTTCTTTCTTTCTTTCTTTCTCTCTCTTTCCTTCTTTCCTTCCTTCCTTCCTTCCTTCCTTCCCTCCTTCTTTCTTTTTCTTTCTTTCTTTCTTTCTTTCTTTCTTTCTTTCTTTCTTTCTCTCTCTCTCTTTCTCTCTCTATCTCTCTCTCTCCTTTTCTTTCTTTCTTTCTTTCAGCAACAAGAGTAGGCTAAGCTCTGTTTCCCACTAAAATTTCTTAGTCTCAGGTTATGCATAGGAAAAATAGACTGGGGAGGTTGCAAAAAGGGTTTTTCCTTTTTGTAAACATCAATTTATGCTGCCTTTCAACCCTCTCATGCAAGGAGTTTTCAGAAGGGAGGCCCCTCCACATTTGCATGGCAACAAATGCCTCAAGCAAGGCTTTGGGTCTTGGATTTCCTCTCATTTCGGGTTCCTACCATATCTGCCCCCGTAGCGATCACCAGACTCCAACTCTTAGGGTTTAAACCTTAACAGTAGGGGTGGGAGCCAAGTACAGAATTTTGTTATTGTAATTTGGCATGATTACTAGCCTGGATCTCAGCATTCTCAAATATTTGGCTTTGGTTTTTTTTTTAATTTCTAGCCAAGCCACCTTGGTCTGGAATGTCACTTTACTGGTACATTTTACTCATGGCTTTAAGTCTAATTTAAGCCTTAACTTCAGGGGGTCTCTGGGCTGAGACACAGAGGCCTCCTCTGCTGACTTACAGTAGATTACCAGTTCCCTTCCTGGCATGGGTAAATCCCCAGTAGTCCCCAACTCCACATTTTTCCTTAGGATCTTTTACCTATAAACCTACTCTTTATACCACTTTCTACCTTACCAAAGCCTTCTGTATTTCAAAGCCTAGTGGAGTGTTTGTGGTTTTTGTATTGCCTCAGAATTCTTCCTCAGCCTTGGCTCTCTGTCCTTTTCCCACCCCCACTCTCATGCACCCTGAAGGAAGGGCCTCCTCCTTCAGTACCTCATTCGGTGTCCAGGCCACCTGTGGTTTTATGGCTGTTGGAAGGCGTGGGAGTGAGGGAGCAGTACTAGAAGTTGTCACAGTGATGCCAGATGGTGACAGAGCAGATACCAGTGGAAGGGTCCAGGCAGCTCTCCCACCTTGTAGTTGGCTGGTGAGGGGGGTGTGAAATTTCCACTCATGTGAACGCTGGGCAGTTGACTGGCACTGGCTCTGGGTACAGGTCATTTGAATTTTCTAACCCCATGGAATATGAGAGACATGGAAAAAACAGTGAGATCAGATTGGGAAAGGATATTTACAGTATCTTAAACCAAACATGGTCAAATATTTAGAGTATGCAAGGAAAGGGAAAAAAAAAAAAAGAAACAAGAACTCCGATTGAGAAAAAGGGAGGTGCAAACCCAAAAGAGAGCAACAACAGCAAGACAGGCAATTCAAGAAGAGGAAGCCCAAAAGGCTAATAATACACGTATGAAGCTATGCGCAGTCTTTGTGGTAATGACAGACATAAGACAAAACAAATAAGAATACATCCCTTTATACATGCTAGATTGGCATAAGGTAGAAAGCTGTTAGCACTGAGGGCCAATGGAGATGAGGGCACCATAGTGGGTGTGTGGACGAGTGCGGCCACCTCAGAGACCCATCTGGTGGGACTTCCTCAAATCAGGTGGCCCCCTAGCCTGTACCCAGCAACACCCCTCCAGAAGAGCAATTCTCACACTGGTCCACAAGCGCACATGTAGAATGCTCTTGTTAGAGTGGGGATTTGGAGACAACAAGACGTCCATCAGAGAGGCATGAAAGTTAATAAAGGGAAAACTCACTAGAAGAGGAGTCGGAAGATTTGGCAGGAGGGGCTCTTATGTCCTACCACTCCTGGTTAACGGCAAATCCAACAAGAAGAGATGGACCTTGCATATGGATTCTGCTTTACTATCCCAGGAGGAGGAAGGAAGTTTTCCTCTTCCCTTGGCAACCATCCAGCCAATGACAGACAGTCACAACTCAGCCAATGAGAAGCCACCATATTCTCAACTCCCCCTTTCCTCTCTGAAAGCTCTTTCTCCTCCATGCTTCTGTGGCCTCGTCTTTGGTTTTGCCATAGCTTGCTTGCCCCAGATTGCAATTCTGGGCTATTCCCGAATAAACCCCATCTTTTGCTGGTAAAATAACTGGTAGTTTTATTTTTAAGATTAATGGGTAAGATAATGGATAGGATTAAGGGAATGGTTAAGAAAACTGTGGTAGGTATACACTATGGGATACTCCGCAGCAGTGAACCAGAGTGCGTGCAGCAGCACGGATGGATTTTTAAAAAATGGCAATTGACAAAAGTAGAAAGAAACAGAATGACAAGACAAAAAATACCTTTATGTAAATTAATAATACATGCACAATAGTGGTGATGTTTGCACAATGTAGTGAATATGTTAAAAACTACCGGTTGTACACTTAAAGTTGTAACCAGGGTCCACCCACTTGGCTCTGAGGGTCCCCAAAAGACTAGGGTTGGCTGCCTGCTGCTGACAAACGAGTGGCGGTGAAACCAGAAAGGAATTCATTTCAGTGAGGCCAATACCGGGAAGACAGCCGACTGAAGTCTCAAAGACTGACTCCAAGCGCTGAACATACTTCCAGGTTTTATAAGGAAAATGTGGGACAAATGTTAGTGGGTGGCAGGTGGCCAGTAGAGAGCAAGTTGATCGTTTTCTTGGGGTCAATCACACTGGGTCTTGCTGGCAGCAGGACAGTTGTCATTGTCCTGAAGGATAGTTTCAGTCCCCATCTTAGGATGCTTTGCCCACCAGGTCCTTTGCTTGAGTTGAGATAAGCTGGAAAGAAAAACTTGATCAATGAGAAAGTATAGACTGAGGTCAAAATGGAGACATTTTAAGGCACCACTGGGTTCTCTTTCAAAATGATGAATTATATGGTATGTGGATTATATCTCAATACAAGTTCATGCATATAAAACCACAACAAATATTTTCACAGGAAAAAATTCAAGAATAGTTAACATCTCAAACACATTAGAATGTTTACCTATGGAGGTTAGGGAAGTGGGAGTAAAAGTGGAAGCAAAAAGAAATAGGAGAGGGCCCCTGGGTGGCTCAGTTGGTTGAGCGACTGCCTTCGGCTCAGGTCATGATCCCGGCATCCCGGGATCGAGTCCCACATCGGGCTCCCAGCTCCACGGGGAGTCTGCTTCTCACTCTGACCTTCTCCCTTCTCATGCTCTCTCTCACTCTCTCTCTAATAAGTAAATAAAATATTAAAAAAAAAAGAAATAGGAGAATAAAGCTGTGTCCAGGCCAGTAATTAAAAACTGAGGTCGGTGGTCAGTAAGGACTCAGTGACAACATAGCTCCAGGAGGCCAAAGGCTGCCTCCTGCAGAGGCCATTTACCTGCTGCTTCCTGGAAAATGGCTCCATTTCCAGAATCCTCACCAGCTCCAATATTTTCCCCTAGCTTTCTCCAGTTCTGAAGCCAAGCTCCTTTCTACACCAAAAAGCCCTGTTTTTTTTCTTTCATATTAGCCCTTGATTCTAGATTAGGAAAAGCCCTGAATATCAAGAAAAATTGAGCAGTTTTCCTTTCTCATGGACACAGAGAACCCAGTGTTTAGATATTGCAGTTCTCCGATTTCCACTGCCTGAAAGGGAGTGCAAATGTTTACTTCTCCAAGGGAGCTGCTCTCCCCCACAGAGCCGGACAAACCTTTGCTAATGGAACAAAGAGAAACTGAGTGCGGGTTTTACATCCAAACAGAGCAAACCTTCATACCTTGTTTACACAGGTAGTAGAAATCTATTTATACTACCTGAAGCCAAGAACAGGAGTTTACTATAGAATACAGGAGTACCTCTTGGAATGCATAAGCTGAAATACAGTCAGGCTTCAAGACAAAAATAAAACAGGAAGCAGGAAGCTGGAAAGCTGCCAAGAGCCAATAATTCACTCAGCTGTCCCCCACTCCCCAAATTTATTTTTCCACACACAAGGTGGACTATGAGTTCCCACTGTTGGAACAACCAGCAAAGGTCCCTATCATCACTGAACCTCAACTCCTAATTCCTGAGGAAAAAATGTGATTGGCTTAACTTAGGTCATGTTTATTTAACTACTGGGGGGGGCAGAATGGGTGAGGTGGGGGGGGATGGGTGAGGTGGGGGGGGCAGGGTGGTGTGTGGGTGTCGCATACTACCAAAACCCACTCTAGGAAGAGAGAAGACAATTCTCAAAGAAAGGGGTTCAAGCTACCCAGATGTCTCCAGAAGAGTGTACTAAAATATCTACAAAAATCAATGGTATGTTAACCAGAAGTAGAAAAATAATTAATTTCAAAAAGCCAACATCAAATAGGTCACATTCTATTGTCAAAACACAATAATTTTAGAAATTAAAAAATAGAAGTTTCAAGTAAAGAGAGTCAATAAACATTTAAAACACTCCAGTTAGAAATGAGACCAAATCTACGTTGAAGTAAATTTGTTACTCAAAATGATTTCATTATTAATTTGGAAAACATTAAAATAAATAAATCAAGAATTATCGTCAAGAAATTGGTAAAAAAATTTTTTTTGTTTTCATTTAAAGAAAGCAGAAGGGAGAATAAGAGCTAAAATAAATGAATTTTAAAACTTAAAAATTATAAAATTAAATAAATTTAAGACCTAATTCTCTGAAAACAACAATCAATAAAATAGACACACCTCTGGCAAGTATAATTAGAAAAATAAATGTATAACCTTAAATATTAGAAAGGAGATAGATACGGAAAAAATTTAATGAGTATAAGAGAAGGAACGCCTGGGTGGCTCAGTCGGTTAAGCTGCTGCTTTTGGTTCAGGTCATGATCCCCAGGCCCTGGGATCAAGTGCCACATCGGGCTCCTTGCTCATCAGGGAGCCTGCTTCTCCCTCTGCCTGTTCTGCTTGCCGCTCCCCCTGCTTATGCTCTCTCTCTCTCTGACAAATAAATAAATAAAATCTTTTAAAAAATAAGTATAAGAGAAGATCTACGAATTAATATTAATATATTCAAAATTGGACAAAATAAATGATTTTACATAAATGAACAAAATTAATACAAAAAGAAGTAGCAAAACTGAACAGAATGATAACCTTGGAAGAGTTGAAATTGTCATTTTAAAAAAAACTGCCAGTGAAACAGGTATATATTCTCTCTCTATATTTAGCTCTGTAGAGGAGTCTTTTCAAACTTTCAAAGAGTAGATACCACTAAAGTTATTTAAAATTGTGCAGCATACGGAAAAAGATGAATGATCTCCATCTTAGTGATCTCCCAGGAATTTTCATGCCAAAACTTCATACAGTTAAACAATTAAAGCCTGGTGTCACATTTTCATGCCTGCAGACAGCCCCCTTTTTGAAATGTTTTGAGGGGGAAGTGGGGGATTGATAATTTAGTCCATATGCTATAGGAAGGTAGGGTGATACAACTGGGTCAAATAAAGCCTGACTGAGAAAAGGGATGGGTGGCTTTCATCATAGCTAGAAGGGATCTGGGATCCTTTGCAGTTGTGGTTGTACCTAGGAATTGAGTATTTTGTAAATGCCTACTATTTAATTCTGTATAAAACACATAGAAAAATCTCAGGCCAATACTTAACAGTACATGTAAGGTATTCTGATATTTTTTTATGCTATTCTATTTCATTTCTTAAAGTGCCAAGCAACACACTAAGTTGATTTTATTCTCATGACAAGGTTGCAATCCATGACTTGAAGAGCAGTAGAGAAACGGGATCACACTAGGAGGTCGCATCCTCTGAGAAATGAGCAGTTGCGTGAGCACCTGTGTGTGCTCACACATGCTGGTTATTAAAGGCCATCATGTCACAGACAGGTTCTGCTCAGTTCACACCCTTTTTCTTTTTTCTTTTTTTTTAAAGATTTTATTTATTTATTTAACAGGAAAACAAAAAACCCCAAAAAACAGAGACAGAGATGGCAAGAGCACAAACACGAGCAGGGGAAGGGGCAGAGGAAGAGGGAGAAGCAGGCTTCCAGAGAAGCAAAGAGCCTGATGAGGGGCTCCATCCCAGGACCTTGGGATCATGACCTAAGCCAAAGGCAGCTGCTTAGCGACAGAGCTACTCAGGAGCCCGACAACCCCTTTTTCTGATAATGCTTTCTCCCATCCATGAGGGTGGGACCTATTCACTTGATCATAGTTTAGGGGACCTGGGTGGGAACCTGAAGCCAGCTGGATTATAACTTCTGAGAGAGGACTCTGTGGCACCTAATTATGGCTCCTTCCCCACTTAAGCTAATTCAATAGGGTTTCTAAACTCACCACCAAAACAGCTCTCACTATGTAAGTGTAAGAAAAATGTGTAAGGTACAAAGTTTGAGGTCTACTTTAATTCATTATATTGCCTTATTAAATATATTATTGGATTTTCCATTTTGGGGATTGGCAAACCATAGCCACAGCCAAATCCAGTCTGTGGCTTATTAGATATTATTATTGTACTTTCCACCAACTAGGAATGGTATTTACAACTTTAAAGGGTTGTGGAACAACAAGTAGGATTTGTGACAGAGATCCCATGTGGCCCACAGTACCTAAATAGGTACTTCCTGGCTCCTTACAGAAGTTGGCCAATCTCTGCTCTATATCCTTGAGATGTCTCGTCTATTTGATCTGTCAAATATTTGGAGGGATATTAAACGTTCTCATTCCCGTTAAGTTTTTGTCAGTTTTGGCTTTACATATTTTGATACTCTGTTCAATACATCAAAGTTAATGATGAGCATATTTTCTAGGTCCCATTAAATGCGTTTGTGTTGGATTCCATTTTGAATAATAATTTCATTTTGAATAATAATGTACTTTAATTCTTACTATATTTTTTGTTTCTCTTACCCTGATTTATTTCTTCATTCTTTATCTTAAAACTTTTTTTTTGATCACATTGTCTTAAGCTCCCTCTTGGAAAGAAGATATACATTGATCTTGGTTTTTGCTGAATCTGAAAATCTTTGACTTGTACAAAAGAATATAATAGAGAGATTAAAATATATGAATGTATTCCAATGATTTCTTTGGGGCTACTTCATTTATGCTGTTCAGGCAAAGTGAAAAGGTATATCAGCTAGCATGATTTCATAGCCGAGTAATAACTACTCTTCCTTGGACAACCAGAGAAGTTACAATCTCATCAATATAGTCCATATTCTGGACCATAAAATAAAAATTTAGATTTTTTTTAAAAAGTTGAAATCATATTAAATGTTTCTTGACCATAACAAAATAAAATAAAAGTCAATAATAGGGGCTCCTGGTTGGCTCAGTGGGTGGACCGTGCGACTTTTGATCTCAGGGTTGTGGGTTCAAGCCCCACATTGGGTGTAGAGATTGCTTAAAAATAAAAATCTTTAAAAAGAAAAATAAAAGTCAATAATAGATGCCAAAAAATCTCAAAACATTAGACTATATATACATATATGTATGTATATGTATACATATATATGTGTCTAAAGATGATTAGAAAATATTTTTAACTGAATGCAAATAAAAAGTCAACATACCAAAATTTGCAGAATACGCCTAAAGCAGCTGAGGGGAAATTTATAGCACTAAATGCTTAAATTAGAAAAGAAGAAGATGTCATATTGTCTCAGTCAGCTTGGGTTGCTTTAACAAATTACAGACTGGTAGCTTCAACAACAAACATTTATTTCTCATAGGCTGGAAGTCTGAGATCAGGATGGCAGCATGTGCAGGTTCTTAGAGGAACTCCCTATCTCCTTTTTTTATAAAGGCACTAATCCCGTCATGAGGGCCCCACCCTCATAACCTCTTCTAACCCTAAGTACCTCCCAAAAGCCCCACTTCTGAAAATGATCACTTTGGGGGTTAAGATTTCAACATATGAGTTGAAGTTAGCAGGGGATCCAAACAGTCCATACTACACAATCATCCAAGCTTCCACGTTATAAAAACAGAAAAGAGCAAGTTAAACCCTATGCCAGTGAAAAGGATCAGAGCTGAGCTGAACAAAATTAGAAACAAAAGCAATAGAGAAAAATCAGTGAAACTAAATGCTATGTTTTTGATAAGATAAAAAAAAAACAAACTTGAAAAACCTCCAGCCACACTGACCAAGAAATAAAAGAGAGAAGCTGCAAATTACCGTAATCACTTACAGAACCTGCAGATGGTAAAAGGATAATTAGGAAATACTATGAGAAATTATCCACCCATGTATTTGACAACTGAGATAAGCTGAATCCATTCCTCGAAAGACAAAAACAAAAACTCACTCAAGAAAAGAATGGATGACCTGAGTCATCTATCGAATGAATCAAATTGGTAGTAAAATAAATTAAAACTTTTAATTTATTTTAAAGTTTAATAAATTAAAAACTTTAATAAGTTAAAACTTAAAAAGAAACTTTCTCATGAGAAAAACTTCAGACCCAAATGATTTCACTGGCAAATTCTCCAAACACTTAAGGACAAAATAATACCAATCCTATATATCCTTTTCTAGAAAATACAAGCGGAGGGAATCCTTCCCTAACTCATTTTATGAGGTCAGCATTACTCCAATGCTGAAACTTGATAAAGATATTACAAGAAAACTACAGACAATGCTTCACGAACATATAAAATTCTCAACAGAAACTTAGCAAATAAAGCCCCAAAATACATAAAAATGACGATACATGCAAGTGAGATTTATCCCAGGAACGCAAAACAGTTTCAACATTTGAAAATGAATCAGTGTACTTTACCATATTAGTGGCTTAATGAAGAAAATTTTTGTGTAATTCAAAGTTTGCTAGATTATGTCCTGGTATAAGTCTGTTCGAATAAATTTTGTCTTTGATTTTATGAACACTTTTTTTTTTTTAAGATTTTATTTATTTATTTATTAGGAAAGAGAGAGTGAGAGAGAGAAGGTCAGAGTGAGAAGCGGACTCCCCATGGAGCTGGGAGCCCGATGTGGGACTCGATCCCGGGACTCCGGGATCATGACCTGAGCCAAAGGCAGTCGCTCAACCAACTGCGCCACCCAGGGGCCCCTGAACACTTTTTTTTTTTAAGATTTTATTTTTAAGTAATCTCTACACCCAATGTAGGACTGGAACCCACAACCCCAAGAGTCGAATGCTCCACCGACTGAGCCAGCCAGGAGCCCCACCAGATGAACACTTTTTAATCTGATTATACAGGTTTTCCTCAGCCCAGGAATTTGTTTTTTTTTTTTACTTTGCTTTTGATAATCACTTCTGTTTGATTTATTCGGATGTCTTTGGCAGGGATAGTAGTTATCTACATGTTAGATTAGATTTCCTTTTCTCCATCCTTTATAGCCCCCATCTTTTTGTTTCTTTGCTATTTTCCCCTATATTCTGGGATACTTTCTCAAGCTTGTTGCCAGTTAGCTACTGCTGTGTTACAAGCCATCTCAAAACATAATGGCTTTAAATAATAACATGTATTATGTCTCACAAATTTCCAAGTCGTTGGTTCTGCCAGCGTGAGCTGGACCCAGCTAATAGTTTGACTTGCCTCTGTGTCTGTGGTCAGCAGGATGACTGGCCATTGACTGTCTAGGGTCTTACTTTTGCTGGAACGGCTTGGCTCTGCTCCATGGGGTCACCCAGCCTTCCCCGAGGCCAGCTTAAGCACAATCTCCTGGCAACCGCAGAGGAGCAGGCAGAGAACTAAAATTCTCAAGCACTTTTCAAGTCTCTGTGTAGTCAAGTTTCCTACTGTCTCCTTGGCAAGCCACATGGCTGAGCCGCAAGTCAAAGGGAAAGGGACTTCAAAGATACAGAGCAAAGGGGCTATAGAAGAAGACTATACATTAGGGCCATTAATGTGATCTGTCTACCACATTTTTCCTTTATATTACTTATCTAATTTTTGTAAAACCAGTTCTATAGGATTTATAGATCATATTTTGATATTTTGTTTTTAGGTTCCATGCTGTCTTATTTTTTTATCTTATCCATGACCCTTTAAATTTCATTCTACTGTCTTTCCATCTTACCCTATTTATTCTTTATGACTTTCCTATTGTATTTCCTATTGACCATATCTTCCTGTGTTCTGTTAAGGAGACCACAGTGTTCAAAAGTTTCGTCTTTTTTTTTTAAAGTTCAAAAACTTTTAAAAGTTTGTGGAGGTCTCATGAAAGTCTTCTCTGCTGTTCCCTTCTCTTCATTGTAATATATTCTTATAGGCCTCATTTGACATCTTCTGAATAAATAATAAGACAACATTTTTTATGTGTGTGATATATGGGTTGCTTTGGGGCTCAGTCTGGGTCTATCTGAGTGATGGTAAAAAAAAAAAAAAAAAAAAAAGATCTCATCACAGATGCCCAGTGAAGAGGAAGTGGGTGAATCCAGTTCCCAGTCCTCACTAGAGTTTCTAGCCAGTACTCACCAGTGCATTTGTGCTCTGAGGAAATGACATAATATCCTGTTGCCCCTGCCTAATTCTGTAATATTCTAAACAAAGAAAAAACAATTTGGGCACACAGAATGACAAGGATTCTTCCTGCCTGCCCCTGCCAGCCATTCTTTACTTGTGGGGAATATTCTGCATCAACTCCAGTGTCATCTGGGAGTTTCTGTCTCTTAATGTGAAGACAGACACCAAAGGGTGTGGGCAGGCTGGGGGGGCGGGGGTGGTTGGTGGTAGCAAAGGTGCTCTGGCAGTCTCAAAAGCAAAAACAAAAAACTTTCTCAGTTTTCTGGTGAGGTTATTATCACATCACAGCCGTGCCTGTGACCGTCGGGCACACGGGTTTAGCCCCAGCACCACGACATAGTCTCACACAAGACTTAAGCACTTAAGTTATGAGAATGATAAAGGAACTCTAAACCTCTGAGCTGTGAATGGGGCATAGGTTTTAAAGTATTGCCACCATTATGAAGATAGTCTCTGTTTTGTGACGTAAAGATGGCATGCCATGAGATGGAAGTGGGCACGTGTTGTCAACATGGCTTCAATTCTCCCAGAATCTTATTTATTGTTGCCCATCGGTCTTAATTTAGGGCAATGGTGTGAACTTTTATCTTTTTGATAAAAGTTTCGGGGAGACCGCATTCAAGAGCCATTTGCTAAAACTCACTTTAAACCAGATTGGGATGAGAATTTTGTTTTGAGTAAGTAAAAAAAAAAATGCACAGAAACAAAATCCAAAAGCTGGAAAGGGTAGGTATGCCTTGAAAAACTTCAGGACTGGCCCAGTCCTCTGACTTTCCAGTTTCCCTTCCCAGAGTCAGCCTGTCCTGTGAAATTATCGTACATGTTCCCAGAGAGATCCTATATGTACCTGAACACTGTATATACATGTATATGCACACACATAGCCACACACTAATCACTGTTTCCTTTGTGATTTTTAACTTCTTGGCAAATCTTAGAGGTATTTCCAATTGCCAGTACATATAGAGATTTATTTATCTTCCAGCTTTTCTATTGAGAATTTTAAAGTACATTTTAAATTTTAATCAAATAAATTGTTATGTTTAGTTTAAAAAGTCAAATAGAGTATAAAGATTATTACAAAAGATAATACCCCTCCTTTCCCCTAACTCCTAATTTTCCTAGAAGAAACCACATTCAACTCCTTTAGTGGTTCTTCATATATTTCTATGTATCCCATTTTTAAATATTATACAAATGTTAAAATTCTTGGATTTCCCAATTTTTTAAAAGGTTTTATTTATTTATTTATTTATTTACTTACTTACTTACTTACTTATTTATTTTAGAAAGGGGTGGAGAGTGAGAGTTGGGGGAGAGGGACAGAAGGGGAGGGAGAGAATCATCAAGCAGACTCCCAGCTGAACATGGCGCCTGTGGCGGGGCTGGATCTCAGGACCCTGAAAGCATGACCTGAACCAAAATCAAGGGTCGGACACTCAAGTGACTGAGCCACACAGGCGCCCCAGGATTTTTTTCCCTTTTAAACATCATCCATTCTCTTTTTACAACTCTCGAGTTCAGATGGCATCGAAGGAGCTGGTGAATTAGAGGTTAGAGTTAGAGGTCAGACCAACAGAAGAATGAAGAAAGAGTAACATTGGGAAAGTCAAGAGAAGTTTGTGTTTCAAGAAAAGGAGCAGTCAGTGGTATCAAGGGCTCTGAAGAGATAAGGAGGTAAGGACTGAATAGCTTCTACTGTATTTGGGTACTTAAATGTTGACTTCTACTTTCAGCTATAACAACTTCAGGGGACTAGGAGCCTGTCATGAAATGAACAGAATTGTTTGCAAGTGGGGAAGGGAACTAATTCTGGGTTGTCTAGACAATGAGTCAGCTTGGATGGGGAGTGGGGGGGTACATGAGGGGTGTGAGACCCAGAATCCCTGAACTCTTGATTAGCTTCCCCTAAGATTTGCAGCTTCCTTCCACTAGCATAGGGAATTGCAATATTTTATGAGCCATCAAGTCTCCCCAGGCTAGACATCTGGAGTTGCCAGATAACTCCTTAAACAGAAGGTACCCAAATCCTTCAAACAAGACAGTTTTCTCTTGCTTGCCTTCAAAGGGAAGACCAATGGAAGGAGAATCCCTCACTTGGGAGGCAGACTCCACTGCACCCGTCTATAGGATAATGGAAAGACCAGGAGCTTTGTGCCTAATCTCTTAATTACCTGTGACCTATGTAAGTTTCCCCCAACAAAGCATATTTTAAAAATGCCTGACATATGATGGAATAGGAGTCATCTTAAACTCTGGGACATGACTGGGAGTGATACCTGCCCAACAGGACTTGCGTTGCAGCAGGGCAAGAAGTTGGATTTCAGGAGGTTGAGGAGTAGGAAAGTAAGAAAGGAGACACAAGAAGTGAAGACTAGTCATTCCAGAAGTTGGTGGATAATAGAATGGAGAGAATGGGAAAACCAACAGAATAAGATCCTGAAGGATCCAGCACAAATTGAAATTACAAAAACAGGTGCATTTGTCAGATTGCCTGTGTGTCCAATGGATTCGATGTTTTGTATTCATCTTTTACAGCTCAAACCATCAGAACTCAACACACTGTCATCATCAGGAGGTAGGACCTGGACAAGCTGGATCCTGAGTATGGTTTGAAAAATAAGTTATTTAAATGAGAGATAATAAGATATGCCTTAGAAATATGCGTCATATTGTGATGCATCAAAGAAACTGCCTGCTGAAACAGGAAGTTGTCAAGAGCAGGATGATAGTAGAAAAATTGAAATTAAGGCAAAAGGTAGTTCTTTTTTTTTTTAACAGTGGTTTTGTTAGGATGTGCTTTTTCCCTCATCCATTAAAAATTTTTGCAAAATAAAAAAAGACCTTTCCACAATTATATAGGCAATATATTGTGTGCTTTTTTTTTTTTAAGATTTTATTTATTTATTTGAGAGTGAGCTAGAGCACGGAGGGAGAGGGAAAAGCTGACCCCCTGCTGAGCAGAGAGTCCAATGACACTGGGCTGGATCCCAGGACCCTGAGATCATGACCTGAGCTGAAGGCAGACGCTTAACTACCTGAGCCATCCGAGTGCCCCTATTGTGTGCTTCTTCAAACAAAGATTGGGGCAAACAGCTGTATGGAAGCCATATTGACTTAGTTACAGACAGAAAGTTCCAGACCCCAAACCTGACCGTTTTAATGATACTTTTTGAGTGTGGGTGCCTATGGGGGGTGCTTGTGCAGGGGTTCCCTGGCGCGGAGACCTCCCTCAGAGCAAAATTAATGGGTTTATATAAATCGTTTTTCTAGAAATTCTGTGAGTCCTTATGGAGAACTCTTTTTAGAAACTTACCTCATCACAGATATTGTCTTCTTTAAAACAGTCCCATAAATAGTCAGCAAAGTTTGTTTCTTCTGAGTCTGGGATGTATAACCTGTGGACACATAACACATAAATCAGATGTATAAAGACACCCCTCCCTATGCTGGCACTCTCCCTGCACTCAGGTAAATTTGCACCATTCACCTGAGTGCCGGAGAGTCAGGCTGAACATGACCTGAATGGCAATACCACATGTGAATAAGAGCTCCTTTGACTTGGGCTATCATTTTGGTTCTGCTCTTAACGAGCTGTGCAGTGAGTGATTGTTTGACACCTCTAAGTCTCAGTGTCCTATTTGCAAAATGGGAATAATAATAGTACTTACTCAAGTGGTAAAAATGTCAGAATGGAAGCATATAAAACTGTTGACATAATATGCAATGTGTACCTAACTTTACCTAAATTGAAAAAATATAATTTATAATTTTTAATCACATAAAGGATATTATAATTTTACAATTAGTTGATATATATTTCACTTCTTCTTTATCCATTCATCTATCAAGGGACACTTAGGCTGCTTCCATAATTTGACTATTGTAAATAATGCTGCAATAAATATGGGGGTGCATATTTCTTCAAATTAATGTTTTTGTATTCTTTGGGTAAACACCCGGTAGTAGAATTACTGGATCATATTGTAGTTCTATTTTTAATTTTTTGAGAAACATCCATGCAGTTTTCTACAGTGGCCACACCAGTCTGCATTCTCACCAATAGGGCACAAGGGTTCCCTTTTCTCTACCTCCTCACCAACAGTTGTTGTTGCTTGTGTTTTTGATTCTAGCCATTCTGACAGGCGTGAGGTGATATCCCAGTACTTCCTCCCCAGCACTTGTGAGCACTCAAATGAGAATGGTCTTAATATAAAATTCAACCATGTCACATTTTAGTTTGTCTTGTATTTGGAAAATGTCCTTCTTATACTTTGTCTCTTGATTTTCTAATTACCCTTTCATTGTTGTTGAAAGAAAGACCTTAAGGTTTAACAAATGTCTTCTCCACTTTCTCCTTACTCTCGTCCAGGTTCTTATTCATAGTATCCATTGCTTGGAAACTATTCCACTGTTCTTTTTGAAATTCCAGTTTTTTTCTTATTTGGACTGTGGTTTTCTTTTATTGATTTTTGTTTTTGCCTTTTTGGATCCAACACCTTTATTATATCTTCGTTTAATTTTTCTGAGCGCACAATCATTCTATCTGACCTCAGTAAAAGGTTATATCTTTCTCCCAGGGACCGCCCTTCCAGGAACCCTGATCTAGACCAGGCCATGTTCTGGAAGTGCCACCTTGCGTGACGTCATCATGGCATGATCCTTCATGACTCTCCTGGCTCATACCCACTGTGTGCTAGATCTTAACTCTTCAGTTACCAGGAAATTTCCCCCAGTGTTTCTAATAAAGGGGTGCATATGAAGTAAATTTGTATGGACTTGCCTACCTTTACTTTGATATCATTCTGGTGGAATAAATGTCTTATAGACTTGTTTCTTCCTGTTTTGCTCTCTTGAGGTTTAAAAAAAATTTTTTTTTTAATCTCTAGGCTTCTCTAATTTCACAGTGAAATTTCTGGGTGTGTCTCTTTTTTCACTTATCTTTTTGGACATCTTTGTAGTCTCTTTTGCTACAACTTCTAGAACTTATGTAATTTTTTTTTGGATAAACTCATCCCTTCTGTTTTCTTTGTTCTGGGATTTTTTTTTTTAAGATTTTATTTATTTATTTATTTATTTATTTATTTATTTATTTATGAGAGAGAAAGAGAATGAGAGAGAGAGAACATGATAGCAGAGAGATCAGAGGGAGAAGCAAACTCCCTGCTGAGCAGGGAACCCGATGTGGGACTCGATCCTAGGACTCCAGGATCATGACCTGAGCTGAAGGCAGTTGCTTAACCAGCTGAGCCACTCAAGCGCCCTATTCTGGGATTTTTATTACTTATATGTTAGACCTCCTAGATTAAGCTTCCCTGTTTCTTGTTTTTTGGTTCAGTTTTCTGTATGTGTGTCATTTGGTTGACTTTCTGAGAGATTTCTTTGATTTTATCTTCCTACCCTTCTACTGAGTTTGTAATTTCAGCAATATTTTTCTTTTAATTTATTTGCAAGAGCTCTTTCTAATTTTCTTACTATTTCTTTTTCATGGCATTCCATCCTTCTTTCGTGGACATTTTACTTACTTATATCTCTGTGGTGGTACTAATTATATTATTTAAAATGCTACCTTCAGTTTCATGAATTTGTTCTGTCTCTTCTGGGGATAGTTTTTCTCTTTACTTGTTCTTTCCCTTCCATTTTGCAGGCTTGACTCAAACTTCTGATGAACTGTGGGTGTCTGTTTATATTTGAAAATGAGGAAATTCAAAGTCTGACTGGGAGTGGTGGGGTTTTCCTCTGAACCCATGTTGCTTTCCACCAGGCAGGTAGACTGGGAGGAGGCACCATTCCACAGAATGCTGAAGGAGATGTGTTTTACCTGGATCACCAATACTGCTCTAACTACTGTAGTTCTTCCTGGAGAGTTCTTTCGATATCTTCAGAAGAATTGTTTTTTCTTTGTTTGGGGGCTAAGCAGATGGCTGCAAGACACATAGGGAAGTGGGGGAGACAGTTGGGGATGATTGATTTTAATGTATTTTTATTTTTTTAAGATTTTTTATTTACTCATTTGACAGAGAGAAACACAGTGAGAGAGGGAACACAAGCGGGGCAGTGGGAGAGGGAGAAGCGGTCTTCCTGCTGAACAGGGAGCCTGACGCGGGGCTCTATCCCAGGACCCCAGGATCATGACCTGAGCTGAAGGCAGATGCTCAATAACTGGGCCACCCATGTGCCCCAGATTTTAATGTACCTTTAACCTTTAATCTTCAGCAAATCCCCTGTGCTCAGCCCCACTTCATGCCTGCCACAGGAGTCCCAAGGCTTTCCAGGCACTGTTGTGTTGGTTCCCACCCACTTTCAATGGTTGCAGTACAGTCCCTCTTGATAATCTGGGTTTCCTAGGGCCTAGTTCATGGTGAGCCAATTCTGTGCGCTTTTGTTTTGCAGAAATTTGTTGAACTCCACTATTTTTTTTAAAGATTTTTAAAATTTATTTATCACAGAGAGTGAGAAAAAGAGAGAGCATAAGCTGGGGGACCGGCAGGCAGAGCAAGCAGAGGGAGAAGCAGGCTCCTCACAGAGCAAGGACCCCAATGTGGGGCTCCGTCCCAGGACTCCAGCATCACAACCTGAGCCAAAGGCAGACGCTTAACCGACTACCCAGGCGTCCCAAACTCCATTGTTTGTCGATGGCACACTCTATTTTTTTTTATTGTTGGGGTTTTTAAAAATATTATTTATTAGCATTTTAATGCAGTGTATACATTTATGTACTCAGTCTGCCATTGGAGACTGAAAATCTTCTATTTCCTTTAGTAATCAAGATATAACTTCATTATTTCTTCTCAGGAAGAAATGGGAAGGATGTTCTGAATTGCAGGCAATTTTGATGGCTAGAAAAACAGGAATTAAGGAAATTCATGGAAGGTGAAAGAGAATGTTTCTCTTCTGCCAGTCCCCAACACAACCCCCTAAAGGATCAAGGCAGGTAGAACTTTTGACTCTCCCCAAATCCCTTTAGATGTATTTGATTTCTTTTCTCCCACACATATGTAGACCTGAATTTGGAACTAATATTTTCTTTTATGAATGCTCGTTATGTACCATGTATAAGTCACACATCATTTTATTTAATCTTAGCCACTCTACAAATTAGATATTATTATCTTTATTTTATAGTTGACTAAATGGGGACTGAATGCAATTAAATATTCTATCCAAGCTCATGCAGCTTATAAAGACACCACCAGAGGTTTAGCCAAAACTGTTTCCCATCTTCTTTCACTTTCCGCTGTAATGAGAAAGAGCACATTAATGTTTAAAGTGTTCATCTCCTCTTTCCCTCTCCCTCCCCTTCTCCACTCCCAAAGTCTGAGGTCTAGTAAAAAATGTACCAATTTAGGAGTCAGAGAATTTAGATTTTAGTTTTGCCTCTGCCACATTTGGTAATGTTACTTTGGCTCAGTTACTAGACTTTTCTGACCCTTAGTTTCCTCATCTACATAGAAAAATATTGGGGCACCTGCTTGGCAGGGTCAGTAGAAGGTGTGTGTGACTCTTGATCTTGAGGTGGTAAGTTTGAGCTTCACCTTGCAAGTAGAGCCTTCTTAAAAAAGAAAAGAGAAATATAATAAAATCAGCTCTGTCTCAGGCATGGATTGCAGGAGGATCACATAAAAGGAGGCATATTAAAAGGCTCTGCAGGTAGGAGCATCTGGGTGGTGCCATTCGTGAAGCATTAAATGTTAGACTCTTGGTTTGGCCTCAGTTCCTGGTCTCAGGGTGGTTTTCTTTTCTTTTCTTTTCTTTTCTTTTCTTTTCTTTTCTTTTCTTTTCTTTTCTTTCTTTCCTTTCTTTTCTTTTCTTTTCTTTTCTTTTTAAGATTTTATTTATTTATTTGAGAGAGAGAGAATGAGAGCAAGGAAGCACGAGGGGGGAAGGTCAGAGGGAGAAGCAGACCCTCTGCTGGGCAGGGAGCCTCGGGACTCTGGGATCATGACCTGAGCTGAAGACAGTCGCTCAAATAACCGAGCCACCCAGGTGCCCCTCATCTCAGGTTTGTGAGATGGAGCACAGTCTTGGACCCTGAGCTCAGCTCAGAGTCTGCTTGGGTTTCTCTCTCCCTCCGCTCCTTCTCCTGCCCCTCCAACCTCCTTGCTCTCTCTCTCTCTCTCTTTAAAAAAAAAAGAAAGAAAGAACAAAGACTGCAGGTAATCCCAGCAATAGTTCACGCCTGTATAGTACTTTATAATTTGCAAAGTGCAATAACATTGTGAAATAAATCCTGTTTTGCAGATGAAAACTGCAGCTGTTTTGATATAATACAGCTCACACTTTGCAGAATCAGAATTGAAACCTCATTCTTCTTATTCCAAATTCCATTTTTTACCACTTCATTATGCTGCCATCTTATTTACAAGAAGATTCTGTAATTATTAAGTAATTAACAATAGAATTTATTCATATAGCCTACTCGCTTAATAAAATTCTATTTTTTCTCTTCATGATTTTATTGACATACTACTTTTCTGGAGCTCACTTATTGCATTAAGTAGAGTGCAGCTGTATTAATTATTTATTATTCATTTATTACTTTATTATATTAAATCGTGTCATAATGGCCACACAGTATAAAGCAATTCTTTAAAGGCACTTAAGCTAAAACCAGAGCCTAAATGGAACTTGGCATATACCATAATCTCTGGCACAACTGAATACCATTTCTAATCATTGGATGATATTTTCAATAAAATAAAGAGCTAGCCTGCATCTTCAGTATCTTTAAAAAGAAAACATTCTAGCAAGTAATATAATGTTTACATGGTTCTTCAGCTTTAGAATACATCCTTGCCAAATGAGCGTAAATCCTCCAACCTAATCTCTGGGAAGTCTTATTGGAGAAGACCACGTGGACATTCCAACCAGAGAGTTTGTTTGTCTAGATTGTGTCTGGGCCTCAATGCCGTCTCCTTGTGGATTAATGAGAAAACAAGCCATTAAGCCTTAGGACATGGGGTACAAAAGAAGACACAACAGACGGAGGGCTGAGAAAGAACAGGGGGAGAGGCAGAGGGAAAAAGCAACATTAGAAAACTAGGAGCAAACAAGAAAAAGGACTTTGTGTATTCTCAGCATTGGCATCGCCCCGAGATGGGTAGATATACAGGAAAGAAAAAAGGGTGCTAATTAACATTCAGGTTACAGAAGCCAAAATGAACAGTTTCTAAGAATAGAGGTAATTAAATCTCTGCACATAAGAAAAAGAAGCTAACAAGCACTTATGGGCTATCCACGTTGTTGGACTGGTGAACTCCATGCCTTTAAGATGACAAGTTTTCCATAAGTTCCATCACTGCAAACAAGTGCCAATGCCTGGCCTGACTGTCCTACTTCTCACGGGCAGGCCTCTCTGCCCCCACTCTCCCTCCCCAGCCTGATGAGACAGCAGGGCTTCATCTACCAGCTGGGCCAACCAATTAGTTTCACAGCAGAAACCAGTTTCAACTTTAAGGTTTACAATTCCATTGCACCTCTACCCAAAACAAATCCTAAATTCATCAAAATTAAAACTCAGAATATAGTTGGGAAAATGGTGAGTTATAGGGGTACAACCTCATTGTAGAAATCACAAAATATATAAAACAAATTTTGAAAAATCATCCATAATCCCATAAACTCAGAGAAGTTGCATTCTTTGAAGAGTAACTTATATAATTAGGCTCTACATTTTTTTTATAATAGTCTTACAAAAGAGAACTGTTTGAACCACCAAATGCTGCCTTTGAGACAGGATCATAAGATAACGACTCTATTCTTCAATTTCAATGTACTTTTTTCTTTTTTTTTTAAAGATTTTATCTTTTTTTTTTTTAAGATTTTATTCATTTATTTGTGTGTGAGAGAGAGAGCACAAGCAGGCAGAGGCAGAGAGAGAAACAGGCTCCCTGCCAAGCAAGAAGCCTGATGCGGAACTCGATCCCAGGACCCTGGGATCATGACCAGAGCTGAAGTCAGTGCCTTAACTGACTGAGCCACCCAGGCATCCCTTAAAAGATTTTATCTTTAAGTCATCTCTACCCCCCATGTGGGGCTTGAACTCACAACCCCAAGATCAAGAGTAGCATGCTCTACTGACTAAGCCAGCCAGGCACTCATCTTTTTTTCAGTAATGCTTTTGATATTTAGACTCTGGAGTTTTGAACAATATTTTGTACAATAAAAAAAATCATATAGAAGCTGCTGCATGGGAAAAAAGGTTTTTTTTTTATGAAGGTTAAATAGAATATGTTAAATTCCAGATTCACTTCTGATCTTTATTAAAGGTACTATCATTTTTATACAGCAGTTGCTTGTGTCTGCATACTATTTTGCATTCTGCTTGACTCACTGTAGGTCATTTTATATACATGCCCCTTAGCTCATTGCTAAGCTGCCACTTCCCCTCCCCTCCCATTCTGTTTTTAACTCCATGCTGCCATCTGTTTTGTCCTGGCCATGTCACTGACCTTCGAATCTTCTCTGGATCCTCCATTATCTTTAGAATCAAAACCAAACTCATGCCACAGAAAACCCTTCCAACCTTGCATCTCTACTCTGTCCCCCTCGTTCTGGGCTGGATGCAGAGTATTAATGCAGGATTTGATATGCTCTGTGAGGGGGCTCTCCAAGGTAGTCGAAATATGAATGTCTCTGTCCTGGAGCCTGTAGTCCCATAGCCCTGCCCCACTCTCGGCACACGACCCAGCTTCCTGATTTTGCTGGTCTAAGTGGAGTAAAATGATTGTGGGTGAATGATACTTGGTGCCTTTGGTTTTCTCCCCTGGTGATTGCTCATTCACAATGTTTCCCCATCATTTTTTCATACTGATTTGTCTTAGATCCTTGTCAGTTTTAGATATTGCAAGAGTCTTCTCTTGGATCTGTCAAGACTTGAGCCATAATGTCTTTCATTGAAGAGAAATACTCAATTTTGATGGAAGTTAATGAAAGTATTTTTTGCTTGCTTGTACTTAGCCAGTTTTGATACTCATTCTTCAAGATTGTTCTACTATAATTTCCTCTGTGAAATTAGTCATTATCTCCTCTCGGAACCTGAAAGACTTTTTTCAGACTTCTTTCATCTTACCCGCTTTTAAAGAATTTATTTAGATGTTCTGTCTTGTTTTCTGAAGTCTGACCGCTTCCAGGACAGGAACTGGGCATGATTCATCCTTGAATCCCTAGCAGTCTGACTCATGCTAGTTCAGTGTTGGTGGAATGCAAGAGTGACCCATGTTAGCAGCCATGCCATTGCTTGTGTTGAGTTCTAGTAAAGTCATTGCTTCTCACTTCTACAATGCCTCCCATGGTCTCTTCTGCCCACTGTTATTTGGAATTGGGGCTCAGACAGAATGAGTCCTTTAGCATCAGATGCCGGCCACAAGAGATATGCAAGCATAGGGCAGCGATTCAAGGGCATGAATGCAGATCATCAAGGAGAGGAAGATGATATGCGGAGAGAAGAGAGCAAGAATCTATGGGGGCAAAGAAGAGAGATGGGGCTTTCATTGGTTCTTGACAAGTTTTCTGCTTCTGATCCCTCATGAAGTTTTAGGTGTCATAAGACACATGTACATTCCTTTACCAAGGGAAAGCTTTTTTTGAAAAAGATTTTATTTATTTATTTATTTATTTATTTATTTATTTATTTGAGAAAGACAGCACATGAGAGAGAGCTAGTGCATGAGTGGGGAGAGGGGCTGAGGGAGAAGAGAATCTCAAGCCGACTTCATGCCGTGGGTGGAGCCGGATATGGGGCTCTATCTCACCACCATCTCGGATGAGGAACTGAGCCGACACCAGGAGGCGGACACCCAATTGATTGAGCTACCCAGGTACCCTGACCAAGAGAAAGCTTGAGTAAGTTCCTCTTCTTTATAGGCAAAGTATCCGGAAGTTACCTATCCATATGTTTTCTACATAGCAATAGCATAATTGCAATTTTCACATTTTTCACTGGAGATAATAGTAACTTGCTCAATACCCACTTATTATAGCTAACCATCTTTTTGTTCTTTTAATAACCACCCAAAAGTGGACTCATATTCAACTTGTCACCCAGTGATCTCTTTTAAACTGTCTACACTTTTTATTCCTAAGTGGGTACTACCATGCTAACTGGGACTGAAATCATGAGGCCTCATTATGGGTAGATTCATCTTTTTGAATTAACCATGTTGATTATGTGTATTGCCATGTAAGCTCTGTTTCTGTCTAAGATGATATTAATTCCACTTTATATTTACTGTTGTTGGCATCCAAAATATTTCACATGAAAATGGAAAATTCAGATAGCAATTTGGTGCATTGGTAGAAGGACCCAGTAAAAGGGTAAGATTCAAGATTACTCATCTACTTATATGTTAATTCTATTTAATGTGTTTAAAAAATATAATAAAATCTCCCTAAGTCGGTCCTCTATGATTTCACCTTTGTAGTAGTTCATACAGTAACTGGGTTGAGTAATTTTTTTTTATTAAAAATTTTTGTATTGTATAATAAAACACAGGCACTAAAACCCACACAAAACAAATACGTAGCTCAATGAGTAATTTCAAGACAGGCACACCCTTATAATTACCACCCAGGCCAAGAAATAGAACTTAGCCGTCCACCCCGGAAGCCACTCCCTGTGCTCCAACACAATCACAATCCCCTCGAGGTTAATATTTAATTATATAAATGACGAACAATTAGGTAAGCAATAGTGTAAATAATTTCAAAGAGAATGTTTACATGTATCAGACTAATTTTTTGTGTTTAAATTATTTTAAATCCTATTTATAGTAAAAAAAATTACGATAATATTGGAATGCTCATGCCTCTGTATGGTTTATTGTATACTCTCTATAGATAGATGATAGCTAGGTAGCTAGACCTGAATATAGTTTTAATATATTATCCTCATTACACCCTGCAACGTGTTATCTTAACAGACGAAGAATCCAAAGATCAAAGACAAAGAAATTTGCTCAAGGGACAAAGTTAGAACTGAAATCAAGTAGATCTAACACTCCTTTCCAGTATATTCTGCTATGATCATTCTAAGTGGTTCTTGTTTGTTCATTAAAACAGGTTTGCCTGTTATTTTATCCATATTGTTCTGCTACTGTAAGCTATTATTTTTAAAATCCTGTAATATAAATATTTCACTCCTGAGAATGGTCTTTTCTCGACTCATCCTTGTAAATGCTTCACTTTATTCTTAGCCTAAATTATATAGTCTGGCTCAAAGCGAGTATACAACAACAATAACTCTTACGGAACCCATATTCTGTCACCATGCGGAGCAGTTAACATTGGGAATTTCATTTAACCCAGAAAAAAGTTCTTTGAGATGGTCATTGTTCTCTCCGTCCTAGAGGTTGGGGCACAGGGCGCTGCTAGTAAGAAGAGCGGGATGCATCATTGGCCACAGCTCGCAGCGGAGCCCTTGAGACGCATGCGCACTCTACACGGCACGCCTCCTGACTTCCGGGTCTCTGTTGGCACCCGAACTGCAGGATTCTTTTTTTTTTTTCCTTTAATATGCTTGAGTCACCAACAGAACCTAGAGCAAATCAAAGAGATATTTGGTGAAGCAAATGAATGAACCCCAGGTCCTATCTGTGCTCCTAAGACTGTGTCTCTTGGTTTTCTTTCCCTGATTTACAACGTGTCAGGGTAAGTGCTTTGAAGGAAAAGGTAGACTTCATCCCGTCATCACTAGAAAGCTCTGGTGACTGCAGTTTCCGTGACTCACACAAAGGATACACAGGAGAAGAGGTACTGAAACTTCCCCTCATACTTAGTAATTACCATGGATATTTTTAAAAATATCAGACTGTCCTGGCAGATTGGCAAAGAAAGAATAAGTTTTTCAATATGAACTGAAGTTATTTTGAACTTAGTTTGTGCAGCAACTTATGTAAACCTGCCTATCACTGTAAAAGAGCTTGTCTTCTGTGTTTTCAAAGTCATAATTTAAATGACAACCAAATATGTTAAGTGGCTTTTGTAAACTAGCTACAATCTTCTCATGCCCAGACTTGTCTGGTACAAAGTGTACAAAACAGACGTGTGATTTATAAACTACGGGGTAGTCAAATGAATACAAAGAAAACGAAAAGAATTCTCTATATTTGAGTGTTTAGGAGTGATACTTTAATAAATTAGGCACGCTAATTATTCCCCATCAATAATATCTGGAAACATTGCTTGAACCTCCAAATCATTTTGTTTCTATTATGAAGATGGCAGAAACATAGAGCAGAAAGGATCTCAAGAGAGAATAAAATTCTAGTTTCTGACATTGGGCTGCTCACCTAGTTTCTCTGCACCCATATTTCCTTCTGAAAAAATGGAGATACTATTATTACCTGAAGAATGACACAGAAGACTGAAGGTTCTTGATGTAGTCAAAGTGAGTGATGACCTAGCTGTGTGTTCAAAGATGACAATTTGGTCTAGATTACTTGATTCATGTACTTTATAAGTTTTCATTAGCTAACTGCCTTCCTGGTATTGCACAGAAAGCTAAAGAATACCTACTCTATGGGGCACCTGGGTGGCTCGGTTGGTTGAGCCTCTGACTCTTGATTTCTGCTCAGATC
>CM052800.1:118598940-118703592 GCA_028533885.1 Nasua narica | reverse complement strand
TTTTTTAAAGATTTATTTATTTGAGAGAAAGAGTGAGAGAGTGTGCAAGCAGGGGAAGGGAACAGAAGGAGAGGGAGAGACAAGCAGACTCCCCACTGAGCGGGGATTCCCCAACACAAAGCTCAATCCCAGAACTCCCAAGATCGTGACCTGAGCCCAAATCAAGAATCAGATGCCCAACTGACTGAGCCACAGAGGAGCTCCTTGAAAAATAATTATGTATTTTTAAGACATTGTAATGTCTGAAATATATATGACATATTGTGCTCTGGAAGATCATGGAGAAAAAAAATCCATCCTCCTTTTTGCTTTATGGAGGGTATTAATATATACAGCCCACGTGGCAAAGCCCTATGGTGTCCAGCCAACAGTCATGTGAGGGAGCCATCTTGGAGGCAGCCTCTGCAGCCTCAGCTGAATACAACCCCTTCTTCACTGCAACTTCCTGAGAGACCCGGAGCCACCAAGCTACACTCTTGAATCTTTAACCGTGGGGTGACATTTGTCGTTTTAAGCCACTAAAAAAAATAATAAATAAATAAAATAAAATAAGATACGTTGTTGGGGTTTAACCACTTTCACAAAGTACACTGGCCTTCTAGAAAGAGCCCTCTGTTGCACTGGAAAAATTTTTAAAAACTTTCAAAACTGTTATTCCCTAGGCCTGATTCCTTCCTGGGGCAGCACAACACTGGATTCGATCTGATCTAATTAAGTAAATATTTGTTAAACACCTAGTATTGCAAGGTACTCTAGTAGATAAAGTTGACACCAGAGAAAAGGAACTCAGTCAGTGATTACTTGTATCTGTTTTTTTTTTTTTTAAAAACAGTCCTAAGTCTAAAAAAATAAAGCATTAATAAGCACAGTATGTTTGTCAGAAACTGCCTTTTTATGTACCTGCCTTCATACCTCTCCTGTTTGCCCCTGGAAATACCTCTTCCCACCCAATCTTCACATTTCTCAGTATTGCCAACGTCTGGGACTGGGAGACTCATTCATATTGTTCACTTTTACTCATTTGTAAAACAGTACTCAAAAGATCATTAGCTGTTATCATCTATCTTGCTACCTCACAGAGATGCGACAATAGAGTTGACTGTGTCCTGTTTTGACAGATATAATTTTTTTTAGGATTTCCAATGCATTTAACAATTTCGATGGGGGAAAAGGTGACATTCTGATCGCTAAACTAAGATGACGGAGGAGGGCAGAATTGGAAATGGTAGCCAAATGAATAGGTAAAGTTTAGCTAATGGCCTATATGAGGCCAGAAGAGGCCATAAAGTCCCTTATCCCTAAAAATTACCACTTCTCTGTAATGTCTGAAATCTTCCTATCTCTCCGGTTAAAGGCTCTGTTAAAATGCAAAACAAATGCCCTATGAGAAGTAACATTTTAATTGTTACAGGTCATTTATTCCTTTGTGGAAATGTGTATTAGCTTCTTTATTAGCAGGTTTTGATGGAAAACGGAATATTGAATGCTGTGGGATGAAGTAGAGAAAAAAGAAGCATAATGTATCTCGGAGCCCTTTGGAAACCTTGCCTGTTTTTCATTTTTGCCAATGGTTGTTGTGACACATACAGAAAAGAATCTGATTTACCAAGAAATTGATTTACAAATATTTTTTCTATAATTAAAAAAAAAACCTCAAGCTTACAGAAAAGTTATAATAGCACAAGAAACTTATATGTATTCTTTATTTTCACTTGGTAAAAGCACCATCATTGTGTCTCCCAACTGTTCATTCATTATGACTAGAGTTTCCATCTGCTATCATTTCTCTTTTGCCCAAAGAACTCCCCTTAGTATTTCTTGTACAGGAAATCTGCTACTGATAAACCCTTTCAATTGCATTTATCTAAATGTATTTGAATAGCTACTTTAAAGTCCATGTCTGCTAATTCAACATCTGGGTTGTCTTGGAGTCAGTTCATATTGACTATTTTTGTCTTGATGTTGGGACCACATTGTCCTGTTTCTTCTCTTGACTGTGGATCTCGTTTTCCTGTTCTTCTCATTCCTGTAATTATTTTATTGTATATTAGACATTGTGAACGATATGGTACGGAGATTCTAGATTCTGTTATCTTCCTCTGAAAAGTGTTGTTTTTGTTCTAGCAGGCAATTTGGCAGGACTCAAACTCTATCTCCTATGGTGGGCAGCAGCTGAGGATGGATTATTTCTTTCAGTTTCCTAGCTGTTTATTTTCTGCTAAGCTTCTTTCTGCCAGAGTTTCTCATTGTAGATTTGTAGTTCAGGGATCAGTCAAGGACTTGTCAGTATTTATATGCAGATTCTGAGGTTCCCCCTTCTGTGGTTCCCTTCCTTCTGTGATGTTCCTTCTCACTTTCCAGTCTCTCCAGAAGCCCTGAACTCTGTCCTGTTCCTCAAACCAATTTCACTGTAGCTTTCCACTTGAGTTCTAGCTATCTCACCTATTAGACTGGGAAATACCTTCCGGCAAACAAACAAACAAACAAACAAAACCATCCAAACACACAACCAATACAGTCTTTTTCTTTCAAAGGTCATTTTCCTTCTGATTTGTCTGCTTATGGTTACCTTCAAATAGTTTTTTTTTTATGTTTTGTTGTGAACTCATGTTCATTATCTCTAAGAATTAGCTGTATACAATCACTCTTCCATTACTAGAAGCAGAACCAGATGCAGAATACTTTTTAAAAATAAAACAGCAATTCTACAAATTGTTACAAGCAAATTAATTAATTCAGCAAGTATTTAGCAGACATTTACTTTGGGCTAGTTACTATGCTAATACTAGGTGCTAGAAAGCATTTGAGATCCAAGAATTGTATTAGATTGTAGTCCACTTGAATGGGCCTGGTTTTCTAAATCTCAAAATAAAATGTTACTCAGAGATACTTGCAATCACTTCCCCCCAAATGAATACATTAAACATACATTTACTTGTTCTGTCATAAATACCTCACCTTTTTTTTAAAGTTTTTTTTTTTAAGATTTTATTTATTTATTTGACAGAGAGATCACAAGTAGGCAGAGAGGCAGGCAGAGAGAGAGGGGGAAGCAGACTCCCCACTGAGCAGAGAGCCCGATGCGAGGCTCGATCCCAGGACGCTGAGATCATGACCTGAGCCGAAGGCAGAGGCTTTAACCACTGAGCCACCCAGGAGCCCCAATAAATACCTTACCTTTATATGGTGCGTTTTTTCAAGAAATATCAGATTTCTGAGGCTAGAAGCATTTTCAGTTTTTAACAACACCAACAGTTGCAGTTAAAAACCTCTCTCTCTGTTTTCATCTTATTTTATTTTTCCTTCCCTTCCACTATGTTCATGTTTTGTTTCTTCAATTGCACATGAGTGAGATCATATGATGATTGTCTTTCTCTGATTGACTTATTTTACTTAGCATAATACTCTCTAGCTCCATCCATGTCATTGCGAACGGCAAGTTTTCTTTTTTTTTTGATGACTGCGTAATATTCCAGTGTGTGTGTGTGTGTGTGTGTGTGTGTGTGTGTGTGTGTGTGTACTGCTTCTTTATCCATTCATCTGTCAATGGATATCTGGACTCTTTCCATAGTTTGGCTATTGTGGACATTGCTGCTATAAACAGTTGGGTGCATGTGCCCCTTTGAATCACTATGTTTGTATCTTTTGGACAAATACCCAGTAGTGCCATTGCTGGGTCATAGGGTAGCTCTATTTTCAACTTTTTGAGGAGCCTCCATACTGTTTTTCAGAGTGGCTACACCAGTTCGCATTCCCACCAACAGTGTCAGAGGGTTCCCCTTTCTCTGCATCTGTTGTTTCCTGACTTGGTAATTTTACCCATTCTGACCATGTGAGCTGATATCTTATCGTGGTTTTGATTTGTAGGGCAAACCATAAGAAACTTTTAACTCTAGGAAACAAACTAAGGATTGCTGGAGAGGAATATAAAACAAACTGAGGATTGCTGGAGAGAAATTCTAAGTCTTTGTGGGAAGGGAAGGGATACTTCGTGATGGGCATTAAGGAGGACACTTGATAGATGAGCACTGGGTGTTATATTTAACTGATGAATCACTAAATTCTACCCCTGAAACTAGGAAACAAAACAAAACAAAACAAAACCGAACTTTCTTCAGCTAGTTTGAAATGTGTCAAAATGTTTTTCCTAAAAATCCCTGCAATGGAGAGCCACTCTTCCCTCACAATGAAACCTCTATAGTTTCTCTGTTTGGAAGAGAAGAAACTCTGGAACTAGAAACATCAAAAATAAAAGTGAACACAGTGGGCCTTCAGCATCACACTGGGGGCTAGACCAATACAATCAGGCTGGACAATGAGCAGCCTCCCTCGGATTTATCTCTGCTTCCTACCTAGAACGTGGAATGTTACTAGTCTATATAATCGGCTTTCATTTTTTATTATATCTGAGTAAAATAAAGGTGGAGAATACAGCAGAATGAAATTCGATGCTAAATGCCCCTCATTTATTTAGGGGTGAGAGATCAAGGGCAGGAGGACGAGCTGCTGCTGAGTTTCCACACGTGCGTCAGGAGTTAGTAGGGCTAACTCCCTTGGTTCTGGAGCCTCTTGCCTCATCCTTACTCTCACCTCCTCATTCAAGACTGTGCCTTCGAATAGACTTGCAGGAGGCTGAAGAGGGACAAGAAGAGGGATGGGAAATTTTTCTTGCCTTATAGTTTTGTATAAGTTCGGCTCTGGCTTTAGTGGTGTGTGTGGGGGTGGGGGGGGCGGGTCCGGTGGGAAACAGATTTAAGACTAAACTCAAGTTCCCACTCTGTGATGTTCACAGTTTTGCATACAGGTTGGAGGTGAGTCAAGTGTCCTTTCTATTTCCATTAGGTTTTTCGGCCCCTATTCTTGTTCTGATTCTATGACTAGACTAGAATAGCCTCTGGAAGGGCACATACGGCTAGTACAGAGTCTATATGCCACAACTGCTTGTTGAATGAAGTCCTTGGCTCCGTATAGTATACTTTTGTCCCTTTCCCCTTTAATTATATTTTCTAAGTTCAATGTATTCTTATATTAATCATAGAAATTATTTTTATTAAGATCATTTTATCTATTTCTTCTCTATCCTTAAAATAGTTCTGACAGGGGTGCCTGGGTGGCTCAGTGGGTTAAAGCCTTTGCCTTCGGCTCAGGTCATGATCTCAGGGTCCTGGGATGGAGCCCCACATCGGGCTCTCTGCTCTGTGGGGAGCCTGCTTCCCCCTTTCTCTCTCTGCCTGCCTCTCTGCCTACTTGTGATCTCTCTCTCTGTCAAATAAATAAATAAAATCTTAAAAAAAAAAATAGTTCTGACATTCCAGCCATTTTATGATCGACTCTGCATTTCATTTATGAATCATAAATAATTCCACCTGAATAGGTCAATAGCAAACACCTGTGCCCTCTGGGGCCTAACTTCTTCATTTAGTGCAGCTGGCTGGCGCTAGCTAAACATCCAGGATTTACCACAACGAACCTATGCACCAGCAGAGGCTCACAAGTGTTTCCTGCTGAAGATCTTAACGCATTAAGAAAAGATGAGGAAAAGGAGAACGCAAGGGTTAGTTACCAGTTTATTAGTCATTCCAGTTTTCTTCCAAAGAAAATAGTTCCACTGAACCCTTGGATGAGTGGGCCGGGGGTGGAGGGGGGGAGAGAAGAGGGACAATCAGCTGGTGTGGCTTTGAAGTGTGGCTGAAAGGGATTCCAGCCCTTTCCCAGCTCAGTTGTTGAAGCAGAGAAGCAACTTCAAAGGCGGACTTGCTGTTGTTCCTGCCGGTGGGGGGTTGGGGGGGGGGGTTCCTGCCTGTGGGGGGAGGCGGGTTCCCGCCGGTGGGGTGGGCGGGTTGATTCCCATTAGTTGGCTTTTGAGAAAAAAGGCGGAGGGATTCATCCTCTTCCTTGCCAAGGTTTGATGCTCACCAAACGATCTACCAGCTTTTGGTTTTGACTGTCTCTAGCTAGTGGAGGCAAATCAAAAACAACCACAGTCAGTTTCACTGGGATTTACATTTACTTATGTACACTATTTTTACAGATCATCTGAGATGGTCAGTTTTTGTAATTTGTCCAGATTGTGCAACATGTCAGTGATACAAGGAAATTTCTCCTGCTCCTGATTACAGTTTCTGCTCATAGAAATATAAAGTCGTTTTCCTAAGAGTAAAGCCTTTTAAGAAGATTGTCCCCTTGCTGCTCTTTGATCTCCTGCCCGTAATTGTAACTGCTTATAGTCCTGAGGTCAGTTTTTCAGTCTATGTATTGGTAATGCATTCAAACCTTTCTGTGAGTCAAGAAAGAGTTATTCCATTTAGTCAACAATTCACCTTGAATAAGAAAGACATTTTTGAATAATAAAATTTAAAAGCAAATACAATTTCCCTCAATAATTTTATTTGGTCTAAACCTTCCCATTTAAAATTTATGTTCTTTACTTCACAATTATAAAGGGAAAAGGAAACAATCCTTGAAATATTAACTCTAACTCTTAAAATTAAGAAGAGCTTTGATTCAAAAACTAATTCTTGGACAGTGATGTGGACAGGTAGATTTCCTGGCCACTACCTCCCACTAACTTTTATTTAAATATACTTGAAAAAGTAGGTAAGGGGCGCCTAGGTGGCTCAGTGGGTTGGGCCTCTGCCTTCGGCTCAGGTCATGATCTCAGGGTCCTGGGATCGAGCCCCACATTGGACTCTCTGCTCAGCAGGAAGCCTGCTTCCCCCTCTCTCTCTGCCTGCCTCTCTGCCTACTTGTGATCTCTCTCTCTCTGTCAAATAAATAACTAAATAAATAAAATCTTTAAAAAAAAAGGAAAAAGAAGGTAAAAACATTTCAATGTATAGTACAAGATAAGCTTCAGGGAAGCTTATTATGCTAGAAAAGTGTAAGTAACCAGACAGTGACATTAAACTTGAGAGTTATGTGACCAAAAAAGCAAGTTGCCAACACCAGTAAACAGGGGCCCATTTATTCAGCAGCATGGCTCCAGCATGGTCCACAGAAGACTATTTTGGTGGGAATGAAACTGGGGGATTTAAAAAAAAAAAGCAAACCAGCTCCTGGGAACACAATGAAGGGAAAACATTCCAATCACAGAAAGCTTCCACAATTAGCGGATGGGTATGCTTCATGAAGAGAGTAGAAAAGACAGTCTCCTGTGCAAGTTTGGAAGCAGCAAAGATCGTTAATTCAATTAAAGTGCAGTAAGGACAGCAGTGAGAACACAAATTTGTCCACTATCCATATTACATTCATCACAGAATACAACTGAAGATGATGATGTTCTTCCAATGACTGCATTTTTACTTTTGAATTTTGCAAAAATGTTTAAATCACAGTAGCATACTCTCCAGAGTCTCAAAGTTCCAAAGATGTATTTTTATTCCTGACTGATTGTATCCTGAAGAAATCAAAGGTCTTCACGAGGTAAAATCACCATTCCTGGTTATATTCTAAGAACCCCTCTATTTTTGTATAATAAATTACCTGGAGATGTAATTTTAAAAATGAAAACAAAATGCAAAACACTGGGGGAAAATGACAAGTAAAATGATTTTAGAAACATAAGGTTTAAAAAAAAATGCTATTCATGATTTAGTATATTGGGGAGCTTACTACCAGACTGCTGAACCATTACTTACGTTGTTTGTTTTCTGTGATTTCATTCCAATGAGAGTTGCACGCTGTCAGCTTGGTTTTGTGGCTGCTGATAGTCATACTTCCTTGCTATTAAAAACAAACCAAAAAAAACCAACAAAGAGATAAAATTAATAAAAATAGCAAAATAATTATTAGCTAACGTCACTAAATCACGGTTAAGTCACGATTCTCAGTAAAGAAGTAGCTTAGAATTAAATAGTTTTTTTATCAGAGGAAATTTTTATTTATTTATTTACTTATTTAATATATTTTATTTATTTGAGAGAGAGAGAGAGAACATGAGATGGGAGAGGTCAGAGGGAGAAGCGGGCCCCCCGCTCAGCAGGGGGAGATGTGGGACTCGATCCCGGGACTCCAGGATCATGACCTGAGCCAAAGGCAGTTGCTTAACCAACTGAGCCACCCAGGCACCCTCATCAGAGGAAATTTATTATACTTTTTGATCCTCTAATTTCTCAACACTGCTGATAATTCATTTTTACATATTTACCTTATTATTATTATTTGTATATCAGGATTACTCAGAGCTTTAAAATATAAGGCAACCATTAAGCTATCAAAATTAATTAACTTTTTTAAAGAAGATTCTGTTAATTTGAGAGAGAGTATGTGTGTACGGGTTGGGGAGAAGAGCAGAGGGAGAGGGTCAAGCAGACTACCCTGAGTGTGGAGCCTGATATGGGGCTTGATCTCACAACCCTGAGGATCATGACCTGAGCCAAAACCAACAGTCAGATGCTTAGCCGACTGAGCCATCCAGGCGCCCCAAGTTAAATTAACATTTTATAATTTCCTTCTTTCTTATCTCCCACTTCCACCTTAAGATAAGTTAATAATAATACTTTTGTCCACATCATAAGGAATTTGTATTTCAACTTTTGAGTCTAAGAGACTTATTATTGAACGTTGTCATTGAGATAAACTAAAAGAAAAACAGATACGCATTCTGTATTCTTTCTGTACTTCTGAGAAATGTTTATTGAAGAATGGTTTTAACCTGCAACTACAGAAAGTGTGGAGTTAAAATCTTTGTGAATGTCATTCTCTGTCTAGAGTTAAAACTTTCACTCTCTTCTTTAACTTTTTACTAGTCAAGAAAGAGATACTGTTTATTTATGCTACTCAGGGTGCATCCAAATTTTTGTGGCCTAAAGTTTATACAATTTTGGGAATCCTCTTTAAGAAAAAGAATTTTGTTTGTTATTTCCTCTTGAACTGCCAGACTGTCAGGACTAGATAGGTCACAAACTAAGAATGAGCCAATGTGAGGGGATTCATTAAATGTGCAAATCCATACATATACTATTTATAAGAAAAATGGCTTCTCAAGATGTTTGCATCCTAGTCCCCAAAATCTGTGAATATGTTACTTTGCAGGACAAACAGGACTTTGAAGATGTGATTAAGGTAAGGACCTTGAGAGGGGGAGATTTCCCTGTATTATCTGGCCCAGCTTAACCACATGGGCCTTAAAAATCAGAGACACTTTCCTGAGTGCAGAGAAAGACTAAGAAATAAAAAAGGAAGAATGATCAGAAAGATTAAATGCTGCTGGCTCCCAAGATGGAGGCAGAGGGTCGTAAACCAAGGAATGTGGTTGGCCTCTAGAAGCTGGGAAAGGCAAAGTTACGGACTCTCTTCTAGAACCTCCAGAAAGAGGACCCTGCTGACACCTTGGTTTCGGACTGTTGTAGGACTTTTACACTACAAAGCTGTAAGATCGTACATTTGTGATGTTTGAAGCCACAGGATTTGTAGTAATTTATTACAGCAGCAGCAGAAAACTAACACACCTTACAAACACGGGGATTCTGATAAATTCTATTTTATGATATTGCCATCAAAGAAGAAAAAAACCTCTACACTTGGTTTGTAATAGTATAGACTATGTTATTGAGTGTATTACTGCTAGGAAATAGCTTTGTTTTGACCGGGCATCCATGGAAACTTAATTCTTTATAATTTTCCATTTAGAGCTTCTGGCTCTGTACTTTCGTTTCTTGTTTTGTTTTATTTTTTAGTATTCAAGTTTTTTTTAAAAGAACTTTTTTTTTATTGTGATAAAATACACACAAATATTGCCATTTTTAGCTGTTTGTAAGCGTACAGTTCAGTAGCACTAAGCACGTTCACCCATCACCACTGGCCATCCACGGAACTCTTCTAATCATCCCAAACTGACCTCCACACCCATTAAACAATAACTCCCCACTCCTTCCTCCCCCGGCCTGTGGCAGCCACCATTCTACTTTCCGTCTCTGCAAATTTGCCTCCTATGAGTAAAATACGTGTTCTTTTGTGACTGGCTTATTTACCTTCATAAGAGTAATTGTGAAGCATAATGTCCTCAGGTTCATCTGTGCTGTAGCATGTGTCAGAATTTCCTTCCTCTTAAAGATTGAATCCTATTGTATTTCTCTACCACATGTTATGTATCTGTCAAGGACACTTGGGTTGTTTCCGCCTTTCGGCTATTGAGAATAATGCACACTGAATTTCAGTGGCACACTGAATTTTGAACTGGTAACATATGCAGATGGTACAAAAGGAACAAAGAGGAAACAGTAAAAAGTGTATCTTCCTCCTACCTGATCAATCCTGCAGCTACCCACCCAGTTCCTTTCCCTAAAGGAACTGCTGTCACTAGTTAAGGTAAAATTTGTGCTTAAGACTTTAGAGGTTCTACTTGTGTTTACGCATGTGTATATATATGTATATACATATGTGTATACACACACGCATTTTTCTATTTTTCACCTAAAATTCCATTCCATCTGAGATGTGTACTAATGATATCTGGGTGATCATCCTTTCTTTCTTCTTTCTATGCGCACACACACACACGTACACACACACTTGAGTTTTTACTGCAGATATCTTTAAAAAATGTCCAGTCTTTTTCCCTTAAATCCCACATAGTCCCATCAAGGTAATGAATGTCAATAATCTGATGCATATCTTTCCAAGTCTTCCTCCGTACTTGCATAGTTATACAGAACATTTATATTACACATAGATAACACAAGGGATATTTTGGTCATTTGATTTTAAAAGAGCAGCATCCTGGTATATATTCAATTTTATCTTGCTCTTCTCACTTAATAATATACCTTGGAAATATAACTTTTTCTTTTTTAAAAATTTTTTATAATTTTTAAAATTCGAGATATAAATATAAATTTGAGATATAAATAAATATAATTATTTATGAAAGAGAGAGAGAGAGAGACAGCATGCATGAGCAGGGGGGAGGGGCAAAGGGAGAGGGAGAAGCAGACTCCCCAATGAGCAGGGAGCCCGGTGTGGGGCTCAGTCCCAGGACCCTGATATCATGACCTAAGTTAAAGGCAGATGCTTGGGGCGCTTGGGTGGCTCAGTGGGTTAAAGCCTCTGCCTTCAGCTCAGGTCATGATCTCAGGGTCCTGGGATCGAGCCCCACATCAGGCTCTCTGCTCAGCGGGGAGCCTGCTTCCCCCTCTCTCTCTGCCTGCCTCTCTGCCTACTTGTGATTTCTCTCTCTCTCTCTCTCTCTCTCTGTCAAATAAATAAATAAAATCTTTAAAAAAAAAAAAAAGGCAGATGCTTAACCAATTGAGTCCCCCAGGCACCCAACCACAACTTATTCTTTTAAATGGTGGCATGAAAGGCTGTGGCTCAGATGTACAATTCATTCTGGTTCCATACATTTTAGACTTTATTTCATGACACATATACTCATAGTGTTGTGTGACACTATATGACATATTAAGACATGAACTCTGGTCTTGCATATTGATATCATATGTCATATTCCTGTAAGCTGTTGGTTTTTGTCTTGTTTTAAGTAGGCTTCATGCCTAGCATGGAGCTCAGTGGAAGGCTTGAACTCACGATCCTGATATCAAGACCTGAGCTGAGATCAAGAGTTGGATGCTTAACAGTCTGAGCCACCCAGGTGCCCCTGGAAGTCATTCTTATTTTGCTTTGGCTTGCAGTAATTTAGTTGTAATGGAAATACCTGCAAACTCCATAAATACAAAATTCAAACCCAAACCAAAGCAGGTCCAACTCAACCTCAGCCAGATCCCCAAATGCTCTCAGTCGCTTCAATGCTACTCCACATGAGGGGAAGTGCTGAAGAGGGCAAATTAGAGCAGGAAGAGACAGCAGTCTTTTTTTTTTTTTTTTTAAAAGAGACAGCAATCTTAACTGATGGTTTGAATATCGAATTTTTGCAAAATTTATAAAATTATCATCATATGAACACATTTCTATGGCTGTTCTCAGGGTCCTGGAAGGGCCCCATACAAGCAAAGGGTCCTGAAGCTTCAACTTCACAGCAGATCTGCCTTTGCTAATATTGTGCTGAGCATCTAAAAGAGGCACTAAGTTTTCATTACCAGTTCTTTCTGATAACCTTTTGCTAATTGAACTCAATTCCCAAAAATCGATTTTATACATGCCTCCATTCAACACGGAATATACTTACAGATGGAATACATTTCCAGCTGCTGTCTTAAACGGATTTTGCTCATTGTGTCATAAAAGCTGGGCTCTGATAAAGTTTCTGCTGTCGGTGGCACACTGAATATCCTCATAATTTTCCTTTTATTCCTACAACACAAAGCCAATATGGAAGAGAGATTTATATTAATAGCTGCAGGTCTGTAATATACTCAGGACCATAGTAATCAGAAGCTACGTTAAAAGGACTTGAGTAACAATGAACTCTTCTCTTTTGTCTCTGTGAGATGCTTCCTTGGCTCCAGTGTTCTTCCCTTCACTAAAAAGTATGAAGCTGTACGTGTTTGGCCACAGGGCTCGAAGAAATCGAAGAAAGCTGAAAACAGCCACTTCATACAACAAAGTGAGTTACCTCCACTGTGCTTCTACTCCTGTCCCCCTCCTAAAACCAAGTGTTCTATGGCAAAATGCACCAACTAGAAAACATATTTTTCTCCTCCCTCTGGTGTCATTCAAATAAAGCTAAATTACTGGGTTAGAGAATAAACAGAATGCAAGTAGATCTTGAATTTTGGAAAATAATGAATCATCATATTTCTTAAATACAATAGCATGGCCTTAGTGGGTCCATCTACTTAGAATCAACAACAGTGTCTCTTGATTTTTAAAGCAGGCCGGTGGGGAGGAGGTGGTGGCTATTTTTGGAGGAAAGCTGTTACCTGTGGAGCCTTCTCTCAGCCACCCCAGAGGCCAGACTGCCAATGGGCCAGCTGCTCAGGGGTGGGAGGGTTTGGGGGAGGGGCTCATGTGGCCCAGAAGAGCAAACCTGCCTGAGAGCAGGTGCTACCCAGGCCAAACATCAATTATTTCTCAACTACTAATTACTCTGAACTATCTATTGCTTTTTTAACCTTGGTAGAGAAAACTGAGAAGCATATGGCTATAAGAAGTGACTCCATCCAACTAATACGGCCTTTCCTCCTCAAAGCACCTACCTCTTTTCTTTTCGTATTTAGAAGAAAGGATCCAGGGAATGTGGAAAAGAATAAATTATGCTACAACATCTGGAATTAAAGCAGGAAATATTTATTGAGGATTTACACATGCCAGGGACACAAAGGTTAAAGGTCAGAGTCCTTGTTCTGAAGGGACTGGAAATTTTGTGGAAGGGACAGACAAGTCGTCAGATAATACCATTATAATTCAGGAAGTGCTATGATATGGTTGTGTACAAGAATCAGAAGGGAAAAATTTAAATGTGTGAAAAGAGAATTGCTAAAAACATAGGAATTTGAGTTTCCGCATTTCAGGGACATGGGCCAAAAAAATATCCTCATCCAAGAGTGACAGTGAACCCAGGCTGGATGTTCAAACTGAGCTATATTAGAAATATAGTACAATATATATTATATATGATATGATATAATTTAATATATAAAGCCAGTCAGGGTGCCCAGAGCTGCTTAATCTACAGCTTAATCTACTTAAATCTACAACTCTTAAAGCAACGGGCTCTTCAAAGCCAAGCTGGCATCCAGAGCTCGAGAACAGTCCGGAGGAGATAGTGCTTTCCAGCAGGAATAAAAAAGCTGATGAAATTACTTGTGTGCATTTAATTCGGAACAAACAAACAAACAAACAAACATGTCAACTTCTGAAATGCCCCATTTCTTTTCAACCCTGAAATACTAAAAACTTTACCTCTTGGCATACATGAAGAGAACAAAGCTAACAAGGATCACTACCAAGTAAACATTGGTGGCTTCATTCCAGGCCTCGTGAACGCTATAATCCATAGAGCCATCGTCACCCATCACCCCGTAACCTCCAGGCATGGGGCTGGAAGAAAGAGGGGAGAGCAGGGTTTCTCTTAGTGGTGGTAAGACCGTTTGCAGAAGATCTGGCAAAAACATAAGAGCTGCTGGCCAACTCCAGCCTGCCACCTGTTTTTGGATGGCCCAGGGGCTAGGGATGGTTTTACATTTCTAAACAGATACATTTTAAATGATTGTAGGTACCTGTATAACATCCTTGCTTTTTGCTTCCCAGATCTCGAAGCCAAAAATATTCACCATCTGGCCCTTTAAGAAAAAGTTTGCCAACTCCTGGCCTAGATAACTAGGGTGTGTAACATATTTCCCCTTTATTTTTTATTTTGAAACATTTTATTTTCTGTGTGAAGGTGAAAACTGGAGTTTAAAACTCCAATTACAAAAAGGATATATCGTTGAAATGTTATTGCCCAGTTTCTGAACTGTAACTATCACTCAAATGAATGCACTCAAATATTTTATTTTATTTTACTTACTTATTTTTAAGATTTTATTTATTTATTTGACAGAGAGAGAGCACAAGCAGGGAGAGGGAGAAGCAGGCTCCCAAAGTAGGGAGCCTGATGTGGGACTTGATCCCAGGATCCTGGGATCGTGACCTGGGCTGAAGGCAGACACTTAACTGCCTGAGTCACCCAGGTTCCCAAAAGCACTGATTTTAAAACACAGACCCAAACAACTGGCCATGATGTTAAAAAAAAATCCTGTTGTGCTCATGACGGCAGCCTAGACAAGATAAGGCAGCCATTGCAGTGCTCTTCCACTGGCCTCCTGGGCAAGTGGAAAACCATCTAAGCTTTATCGAGATTGGGACTCCTGGCCAAATGTGCTTGAAAGAAGCTATGGGATAAAAAGTTACTTTTTGCTATTTACACAGCTGTGACTTCTATTCAAGGAAATGCATTCTTTGGACATTCCCACAGAAAATAAGAGTGGTAAGAGCAAGTGATCAAATAGCAAGTATAAGAGTAATGGTCTCCTCTTTGAGAGTTAGTTGAATTTTTCCTTGAAGAGAAAGTTCCTCCCTTTTGTTGGACATAAAAGGTAAGTCTAATAAGTAAAATGACCTACTATGTGAAAGAAAACCAAAAGCATTCTTTTAGGCATTCTATAAGAAGGAGAAAAACCAAACAGGTAATTGGTGATCAATGTACTATAGTTTCCAGGAATAAGACAGTTATTTTCTAATTCCAAGAAAAAGAGTATCTGCAATGTCCAAGAAGTTGTTTTGCAATTTTTCTCTAGACATCCTATAACAATGAAGGCATTGCAGACATTCTTGCACTAAAATATCTTCCAATCTCCTGTAGGCCTCCAAAATGTTTTGTAATGTAGATCTGGCTCAGTAAGTTAATAAGTGTGCATTAAGGGCAATGTCTGTTTTCTTTCTTATAGCTCACCTCTGCATAAAATAAATAAAATTTTCCCATAAGTTTGCTCCTAAGCCAGGTGGCATGTTTTCCCTGTTCTGACAACTGAAGTTTTTGTCAGATGTTTGGGGACATATTGTAGTCATTTATGATAAAGTGAGTATCATGAATGATACCCTAACTCTAGACACTGAGGTCAAGAGTGATCTCTTTACAGATTTTTTTTTTAAGATTTTATTTATTTATTTGACAGAGGGAGATCACAAGTAGGCGGAGAGGCAGGCAGAGAGAGAGGAGGAAGCAGGCTTCCTGCTGAGCAGAGAGCCCCATGTGGGGCTCGATGTGGGGCTCGATGTGGGGCTCGATGTGGGGCTCGATCCCAGGACCTGGGATCATGACCTGAGCTGAAGGCAGAGGCTTTAACCCACTGAGCCACCCAGGCGCCCCAAGAGTGATCTCTTTAAAAGACCGATTGGTGTCTGATGAATATAAAGATTGGTCTTATAAAAATTAGCCAAGTAATAATAAAAATAGAATTTACTTCAAATCATAAAAACTTATAGATATAAGATCTAAATATTATTTAAACATCACACCATACCCAATTCCTTGATATTAAAGACTGGCTACAGATTTTTTTTTTAAGAGAGTAGAAGATACAGAGAGATTTGGTATAGTCACAGTTTTAATTCTTATTTCTTAAAACTGAACTCCAGAATTTCTCTGAAAGTAACATTATGATTCATAGTAAGTAATCAGTCTATTTTAGAAATGGAAACTTTTGGAAGACAAGAGACTATAATTATCTTTATGGTTTATGGAATCTAGAATTTTGCTAGTGCTGAAAAGTAACAACGAATGTGTTTGGGGCAAAAAGAGATGACTCTAGATGTCTGATTTGAGATGTTGCAGAAGGCCACAGACAATTATGCCACAAGGGTGGCTGGTTTCAGGATTGGAAGCTATTAAATTCAGGAAGAAACAGGGAACATACAGCAATGGCCACTAGAACATTTTGCAGGTGTCCTTTACCTGACAAATCACGGAAGTGTTACCTACCTGTTTTCTAACACCTGAATGGATCCGAGCCAGGTTAATTTCTTGCTTCAATTTGTCACAAAACTCTGTTCATGGGCCACTTAATAAGTGGTATATTCCTACAAAGCTTGTCTTCATCCTGCTACAAATATGTCAGTCTCGAATTGTATTTAGAGAAGGATTTTGAATTACTACTGACCCAGAACGGTAAAATTTTAACGTGAATGAAACAACATGTATTATACAATGTCATTGGTATGCAATGACACTACCATTCCACAGTTCCAGGGACACGTACTTGAATTATTTTTAGTACTGTAGTTGTGAAAGATTTGCACCGGGGGTAGGCCTTTCCTGCCCAGTCCTCCATCATGACCAATGGCATGACTTTGCAAGACTGCCAGGATGAAGGAATGGCCTTGTCCGGAGTCATAGTACAGACCCATGGCCCACATGTGGCCTGAACTATGACCCTCACCTCCCAGCACGCTACAGTCTAACCAAGTGTACACATACACACTTGCTAAGTAGTTACTTCATACCACCACAGCCTTCTTCTAAAGCAAAGTGCCCCGGGGCATTACAATGGTTCATTCCTGGCAAGTTAATGTTTCAGCAAGATCACTAATGTAGCTAGCCATGTGCCTGGATCGTAATTCAGGGCTTTTTTGAGAAAATGGAACTTTTTTCACATATTTTTCCTAGACACTAATACTTGAACAATTTGGTAAGGAAATTCTAGGATGAGCTGAATTAGGCCCAAGTAAAACATTAGTATCCAGAGATAGAGTTCCCAAAATATGGCAACGAGGGGTTGGTTCTAGTTTGATTAACCTTTAGGTTGAGAACTAGGAGAAAATTTTCCAGGTATCAAGTGACTATATCCTAAGTTTTAAAATCAGTTTCCTGATTTTAGGCTCCTGACATCATATCTAGGTGGTTCTAAAATTGAGTATCATTTGTCTTTATGCCTTAAATGTTACCATTATTGTCTCTTAGAGCTTTGCTATCTTAATACAAATTCTGATTAGAATCACACAGTTCCTTACAACACAATCCACTGCATTAATGTAATTTTCTTTCTCTGTCCTCCGAACACTGAAGGTTTGAGCTCCTAAAGCAGACGGGTACAAGGTAACAAACAGGCCTTAAACCAAGAGGAAGAAGGCAGTTTGTGGGTTTACGAGTAGGGCAGTCCACATACTGAATTTTTGTTGGGGGGGCACTTAGGTTCCATCTAACAGAAGAAACCGGGAAGGTGGTAGTGGTGATTATGTAACTTGCCCCAAGTTGCACAGGCTAGGGTTGTCACATGTAACTGACTCCCAAACCTGAACCCTTCCAGTCGTGCCCCGGTTCTGCGACACCCGCTCCTCCCGGAAAGAAATCCAGTCGCGCTGGTATAAAACACAATCCCCTCCCAGAAAGCGACCACAGGCAGCCTCCAGAGCTGCCGGGACGTCTTTTGCGTTTCCGCCGCTCCCAGGCTGCGTAAACACTGCGGAATCTTAAAACGCTCGCGCTGAACTCCAGTCGCCCCGGGGCCATCTCGTCCCCACCCCTGCTCGCGTCACCGACGCGGCTGCTTCGGTGTGTTGTCTGCATCTCCAGGACTCGGAGCCTCACTATTCCTTACGACCCTGAGAGGCTCGGGGAACGGGCTGGACGCGCGGTAGCCTCAGAGCCCCGGACCCGGCGCGCGCGGCGGGCAGCGGTCCCCTCCCCCTCCCGCGCGAGGCCCCGGCGGGGCGGGGCGGCGCGCGGGCGGGGGGGCGGGGCCGGGTGACGCGGCCCCGCCTCGGGCCCGGGAGGCGCGGAGACGCGGGTCCACTCACGCTGCTGGCTCCGGAGGCGGCACGCGGCCAGGGTGCTCCGCTCGGGGCTCTTTCCCCCGGAGTCGGGGCCGGACGCGCGGGACCCGGTTACCGAACGGACCTGGACGACCTCTGCCTTCGTCATTTCCTGCCGGCCCGCCGGTTTCCGGATGAAACGAGGAGCCAGGTCTTTCCCCCCGCCCCCCCGCCCCCCTTTTCAGTATTTGAACGGGAGCGACGCAGCGACGGCTCCGGTGCCGCCCCCGGGCGCGTGAGTGGAGCCGGGCTCCCTTCCCCTCCCCCAGCGGCGCGTCACCGCCGCGCCCCCCGCCCTCCGCGAGCCGGCGGCCCCGAGCCCGGAGCCCCCCGCGGGGGGGCAGGGCGGGCCAGAGCGCTCGGCGCTGGTGGTGGCCGTGGGTCTCGCCGCCCCCGTCTGGAAGTCCACGTGGGTGTAGCAGTGGTGTGCCAAAACCGGGCGAGAAGTAGCGGGGACAGGTCATTACCCGGGAGTTCCGCGCCTTTCTACCCGCCCCACTTCGGCGCGCCCGGGCGTGACTCGAAGCGTGGGAGGGGGGAATGTGCATTGTCCCACGAATCGGGATTAAGCTGGGAAACGGGAAGATTTTTTTTTTCGTAATGAGGGCATAGAGTTACTTTTAATATTTACTTTGATACCTAACTTGAGAACGCATATGCTTTCCAAATTGTCTTTCCACTCCCCCTGTCATAATAAATATTGCGTGGCTGAGACTGTTGAGGTGTTTTAAAAACTGGATGTGCCCAGGATGCTGCAGTATTGTCAGTTGAAGTGATTTTTGTATCTTAAAAAAAAATGTGTGTGTGTATAGGGACTTGAAAAATAGATTTTCTCCCATAATGAATTTATGCTGGATTTCAGCAGCAGTGCTGAAGTAATCAGATTTCAGCAGTTGGTATCAATCTTGGGAAGAAATGGTCACTTGTTCACATGCTTGAGGTCTTAACTGTTTATGTTGAGCTAGTTCTCTAGGGCCAGCTGACTGCTAATTATAATTCATTCTAGACCTCGTAGAAGTTGTAGTCTTAATTAATAAGGAGAGGTAAGAGCTAACATTTGGCCCAAATCCCTTAGCAAGTTTTCTATGCCTTTTTTGTGGCTCATTCTGTTAAAATTAAACTCACCTTTGTGTGAAGAGCATTGCTTGGTACAATAAGGTACTAGCTTTATTTGCAGTATTAATACATGTTAGTTTTTGTGTATTATATGTATTGTAATATATATAATATATATTGCCATATATATGCCTTATAACCATTTAGTCTGACTCTGAAGTTGGAAAATTAGGAACGATAATAATGGGTAATGTAGAGTACTGACTGTTTGCTGGGTCTGTGCCAAATGGTACATGCTTTATCTCATTTAATCTTCTGGGATAACTTTTGCATAAGCATAGGTTGCTGAAAAATTTTCGAATACATGGGTTTGATCTGAATAGGTCTAAATGTGGAGTATGTACATTAATTCTGTTTCTGCTTTTGTGAAAAAGGGTGTTGGCAATATAAAATGACTCATGGAGTAAATTAATATGTTTTTCAAGTTGGAAGATGGCTTTAAAATTGCATAGAACTGCAATTATTCTCCTTATTTGGGTATTCAATAGTTCCTTTATTTATTTTATTTTTTTGGTATTCAATAGTTTCTAAAGTATTGTGTCTCATTTATCCAAGTTCCCATAACAACACCATCATCACCCAATGAACAGGCTATTCTTGAACATTGGAAGAAGGTAAATGTTGGGGAAGCCCTAATGGCCTTCTGAAAGTCTCCCTCCCACCATATTTTTTCTAAGTGGCATTTCTGATTAGGGATTGACAAATGGTGATGAAACAGGAAGAGTAATTTTCCAGTACCAAACCAAGAAAATAAAAATCAGTGAATTGGTTGTTACTTTGTTGGTGAGTCTAACATTCGTGGGTATACAAATGTCAAGAATGTTAGATTATCTGCATTGTGGGGTCTCTACCTAATTTTTCATTTTGCCCTTAATATCATAAGCATTTTGGAGTCCAGTACATTGTGCATTAAGAGGTTAACATTTTGATTGGATTTAATTGAGTAGTTTTGACATCCTTAATCAAGAAGCTTATATTGACTGTGTTTCCAAAAATATAATATAATGATTTGTATAGGCATAACAATGATGGGAGTGACGGTGAGGTCTAGCAGTTTGCATCTTGTGAGATTAGAAGTAGATGAAAAGGACTGGAGAGGACAAGGGACATGTTTGAAAAATGTGTTTTATTTGTGATGAGAGTGTATTGGACTTAACCTGTCTCCTGATTCTAGTGGCCCAGTCGTTGGAGACGAAGAGATTGGGAATACTTTGCCAGTCAGTATTTATAAGAGGGCTTGTTTACCTCTAGGCCTTCTCTTTGGGGAGGGGATAAGCAGAGAGTTGTCGTCAATGGAAGGATATAAGAAGAAAAAAATGCACATATTTTCTTTTGGAGTTAATTTTACCACCCATCATGACTAACTAGTTCTTGTCATCTTGTCACCACATGCATCTTCAGGCACTTCCTTGTAGATATTTGATATTTGTGGGCAGCAGCTAGTAGATCAAGTAAAGAAAGGAAAAAGGGGGTGGAATGGGAGTAGAGACAAAGCTCAAGGGTATACAGCAAATCATTAATAGGCTTTTCATTTGGGCAAAATTTAGGAACTGGGCCTCCAGTGGTCTCTGTTACGAAAATCATTCCAGTAGTATTAACTCTGTGTGTTTAAAATCTCTTGTATGTTATTTGTATCCAGAAATATGGAAAATATCCCTTTAAGGTGTTTTACAAACAGTGGAACATTTAGAATACAGTACATGAAAGTTACTGAATTTTTCATGGCAGCCATTTCTGTATGTTTGTCGTTGTTGGAAAGTCAGAGTGACCATAATACCAGCATTGGCTCCTGTTTGTAAGGCATTTAAGCAATGTCGTTTCATCGTTTTGGAAGACAAGCTCTTCTCATACCTTCAAAACTTGGTGCTCATGTGGTGTGCCCTTTAAAGCTCCAGAGTGCAGGGATCTTTTCTATCACTCATTGCCATATCTCAAGAGCTGAGAACAGAACCTGACATATGGAAGGTACTCAGTGACTGTGGAATGAACAAAAATACATTGGAATCCTCTTTTCTTTTCACTACTGAAGATCCCACTTAACTTTAGGGGCTAGGCTACTTCAGTTTACCTTCTCCACAGAATCTGCAGCCTACAAAAAGACCTTTTTATGTTAGATGTTTATGCCACATACTTTGGCATTTAATCCTTTATGGCTTTATACTGTTATATAAGCATTTCCGTGTTTTGTTTTCCTCACCTAAAATAGAGGCTACTAGAGGGCAGAGAATATATATTTATAAGGTACTATGTTTCCTTGTTTATACAGTTCAATAATATCTGCAGAGTAGGCTTATATTTACTTTCTGAGTGAATATTAGATACCATAGTGGAAATGTCAGAGATACTGAAAATGTGGTTCCAGTCTTCAAGTAGGTAGTATTTTAGTAGACAGACATTGTGTACACATGGGAAACAGTATGAGAATTTGAAGCTAAATGAAACAGTGTAATAATAATAGCTTAAAATGTGCCAGATACTGTTCTAGGTGGCTTTGCCTGTTGATTTATATGAATCTCATAACAATCTTTTGAAGTAATAGGTACAGTTAGAATCCCCTTTTTAAAATGAGGAAACTGAGGCACAGCAGGGTAATTAAATCACTTGCCCAAGATCACAATGCAAATAGTAAGTAGGGAGACTATGAACCCAGGTGATCTGGCCCCCCTAGTCAGTGTTGTTTCTGTGGGAAATTTACTTTACCAAAGAAGAGAGATCTAAAAGTTGACACTACTTTTTCGGCTGTAAAAGGCTCTTTCAGATTTCAAAGTAGCATAAAAGATTGCAATGACTGCACTGCAGAAACAATGCTGTGGATTTTCCAAATACAAGTGGCTAACAAATGGTTATGGGGCAGTTTGTTTTGAAATGACTAAAGGCAAGGGGAGAGAAACTGAATTTTGAATCTCAAGCTGAACGAGGATTACAACCCTTTGTAGATAGTGAATTCTAGGACAGTGATTCAGCAGGACATAGGACAATGACTGTTTAAGTTATTAATTTAGTGTCAAAAAACTTCCATGAAATATAATATTGAATGATACTTGATGTCTTACTGCTTTTCTTTTTTGAACGCTTACTAGATTTCATCCCTAGTGGTAGTAATTTACCGGGAAGTGAGTGTTACTGAAAGTTTCCTATGCACTTCAGTCCATTTGCTTTGTCCTGACGTGGAATCTTGGTCCACTTTTTCAGTTTGTCTTGGGCAGTAGAGAACACTGTTGGGGCCAGGAGGCCTCTTCAAACCAAGAAATATTTCTTTGGTGGAAAAAAACTGTAAAATGGTGCTGTTGATTTGGTGACAGACCTGGAGCGAAGTCATTCTGAAGCTGTGTGGAATTGGATGAGGGGCTGCAAACAAAAGCCGGCAAGATGAAGAAAAATGGGATTCTCTGAAAACCCACTATTGTGTCCTTTTGTCAGGAGCTGACAGTATTGTTTTGGGGGTGTTGGGCATCAGCAGAGTCACTGAATCTAAACGACTCCAGAGATAGGGGAGTACATACATCAGCACCCCCACTGCCCAGGAATCAGAGGAGGAAGTCCCCTTGAATGAAGCATGGGCCACAAACCTGGTGAGCAGCCAGGGAGGACACACGCCCTGCAGGTATAGTATTCTGTCTTACAGATCCTTTCTGCGGGGCAGGAGGTCATGTTATTTGTCATGGGGATAGCTTTATAATTTGAGTTGTCATTTTAATGTCCGAACATATTTTGGGATGGCCTGTCAGAGAAGCAGCTTAAAACTATGGATATTGTCGCACCCTTGTGTTCTGTTTAAACATCCCAGGAAATAATTAGAGTTAAAATAGTCCGTGTTGAAGTGTTTATCCGATTGGCATGTTAGCTTTAATCTTAATTTCAGTTCTCTGAATGGGGGATTTTAGGGAAAGAGAAAATGAAGCACTAATTCATTTATTTTCGTTCTAGCAGTATGGGATAATTTGATGAAATCTCTGCTGCCCCATTTGATGAATTTTAGGGCTTTCAGAGCTGGATCCTGAATGTGCTCCAGTGCTCATCTAGTGCAGTGGTTCTTTAAGTAGGAGTGTCCGTCAGAATGACCCAGGGTTTATTATGAAAGTAACAGATATCTTAGCCTAACCCTAGAGATTCAGATTCTTTAGAGCTGGGCCTGGGCATCTGTATTTTAAACCATCCTTAAGTGATGATCCTAGTGCCCGCCTCCCCCTGTAAGTACCAGCCTTGTATTTTATAGATAAGAAAATTGAGGCAAAGTCAGATGACTTGCCTAGAGCTGGTTCAGTGGTACCAAGATTATATCACCAGATAACATGTAATTTCAGAATTTTATGGCTGGAAGAACTTTTCCAAGTCAATTCAGTAGCTCATTTTACAGCTTAATATAAACTATGCTTGTTCATACAATTTCCAAGTAATATATGAATGCAGCAAAATTTGTGTTTTTCTCAAAGCTTGATTTCTGTCCTGGCCATGGTAAAGATTAAAACATCAATCACCAGATTTCTTTATAATTTTAACAGATGTTTTTGTATCAATTTCAGGAACTGTCCATTATTTGCAGTATTTTTATTGTGTACTTTGTGATGCTCTGTTAAAAGTTTTTTGAAAATAGAGTGTATTTAAAGCTGAAGTAAAAGGTTAAAAATTTTTTATTTAAATTACTTATTTTTCAGTCTTAGCTAAAATGTAGTAGTGTGTGAGAATTTGTACTGCTTTATTAGAGTTTTGTGTTTTAAAATCTGGTTGATTTTTAACTTTTGTAAAAATTTTTTTAAAGGCATCTTACTTTGGAAACAGCTCAGTCTGGCTACCATGTCATCTTTGAGTATGAGAGAGAATCCTACTTTGAGCATGTCCTCAACAAAGACCAAAGAACCAGGTTTGTTCCTTCAAGAAGTCTCCTAAAGCCTGTGGAGCATCATCCATTTCCAGAAGTTGATAATAATGTGTTCGTGATGCCAGTGAATGGACTATATGGCCAAGTGACTCATTAAGATATTCATGGAAGAATGGTAAAAAAAAAAAAAAAGAAAAGAAAAGAAAAAGGAAAAAAAAGAAGAAAAGGCAGATTGCAAGAAGCAACCCTAGTATCGTTTAGGATTTGTGAGGAGTTGAAAGAAGATAGTTCTGAAAATATGAGTGAAAGACTCTAGCACATATCTTTACATGTTTCTTACAGCACCTCTGTTAACCCAGCTGCTTTTGTGTATAATATTTGAGTTATTTTCCTCTACTGCATAGCTGGTAGTCCCCTCACGAACTGAGTTTTATTTCATGTGGCTAGAAAACTAGTGGCTATAGTAGGAGAAATGGGAAGGGCTGAAGAAACCAGCTTTGGCTTGGTAATTACTACAGGGACAGGATGTTGATGAATTGCTTCTTCATAATGTGCTTCTACTTGTTCACAGTCTTTGCGGCTTTAGATTCATCATCTTTTATCTACTCTCAGCCTCTCTGTGTGCCTGCTTTTTCTTGCACAATTTTTTTAGCCTGAAGATCTAATGACTATTTTTTCAGTTTAAAAATAAGAATTATATCTTCATAAATAGACCTTTGTTATTGTTCTCTCCTACCCAAGGTTATTTTCTAAGATCAAGAATAGAATAATTTCCATTCGCTTTCAGATTTGCTCTTCTTAACTATTTTTATATTCTTGTTCAATGTTTGCTTTTCCTGTACTCTTTTTCAGTGGAAATGAAGGATGATCTCTGTGTTGTGTTTTTAGTTTTCTAGGAGACCAGAATAACATGGATCATAAAAATTTATAGAAAATTTACAACATCTTTTAGCCATTACCCTCTTAAACTCATTTTAAACCTCCCTCAGACTTCTTCATAGCAATATTGATGTAAATATTACCTTCTTACTCTGCGCTTTCCTTTTTGGGGGAGGCAGTAAGAAGCGGAGATTTCTCCAAATGCTGGTAAGTGCAGAGAGAGAGAGAGAGAGAAGGGGGGAGAGAGCGCTTTTGTAATTAGCAAATGAAGCAGGAGAGAAAGCTTTTGTACTTAACAAATGAAGCATTTAGTCATTAAGGTCATTAATGTGTATATTCACATTGTCAGTATAAAAATTAGTCTGTGGCTTAGAACTAAGATCATTAATAGTAAATTTTATTGTTTTCAACTCTTCTTGCAACTGAGTCAGTTGATCTGATCCATAATTTTATTCTTTATAAATTGAGGAAACCTCAATTTTTATGAATCAAGTTTTACTCAACGGAAAGAAACGTAGACCAAAGAGCAGCTTTTAAAATTTAATAAGCTGAAATTCCAGAAACCATTTTTAAATAAATATTTCCTTGCCCAGTAGACCTGTTTGCTTCACCCTTTTTTGTCTTTACTACCTTATTTATTTATCTTATCTAGTGTCACTTTTACCTTTTTTTTTTTCCATCTGTCCAGAATTTCTTGCTTGGTATCTGTGTTTTGCCTACTTCCTGCCTTTTCCATGATTCAGCCTCCCTTTGAAAGTGATTTCTGTTCTCCTTACTATCTATTTCCTTGGTGGGCCCCCTTCCTACTCCATTGCCTCCAGTCTTTTGTGTTATCTCTCGTAATTCAGTTTCTGTCATTTCTAGCTCCTTCCTGTTTTACCCCTCACCTGTGTCCACCTCTCTTCCTGTCCCCTTGCATCCCTCTCATCTCCCATCAGTGGTGATCTCGTCTTTTCCACTGCCCTGTCTGCCTCTGTAGGTATAAGTTCCCTGATCTATTAGGTTTCATGCAGCTCTGTTCCCTTCTCACCTCTTAATTGCTGATGTTTTCTTCTGTACTTTATAGTCATTGTGTATTTACCTTGTGAGCGCTATTTCTATTTTTCTTGTCCCTGGGTGGTAGGTATTACTAGATGGATTTGGTGTCAGTATTTGCATAGAACACAGATCCTTGCTGTGTATTTCCTGGGTAGCCAGGATGAATCAATTATTATTAACTTTTCTTGGAACATTGAGCTTCCTGTGTTTTCTGCTTCTAAGAATTAGATTGGTATTCTAGAAGACTAATATTACTTTAAAGAGAGTCAGGATAGACATATGATGCTGTCATTTTAACTCTTTATCCAAGAGTTAATGACATTTGAATTCACCCCCTTGTTTTGAAAGATTAAAGAAGACATCCAAACCAGGTTTGGGGATAGGAGTGGGTGGAAGGTGGGAAGAGAAAGGTAAATACTAGAAAAGGATTCATAGTCAATTTTTAGAACTGGAAAGAAAACTGAAAACAAGCCACATGCTTTAACCCCCTAACAGAAGGAAAAATATCAGTAATTCTGTTAACTAGTTTTAGTTATAGGTCGCCTATATTTTTACATTTCCATTTAAGTTCCAACACTTATATTTAATGTTTAACAAAACATATTTAATCTTGTAAATATTCATTTTATTTTAAGAGACTTGATGTCGCCTTAAATATTAACCGGTGTCATTTTATAATCACACTGTAACATTCTCAAAAATGCTGTTAACATCTGATTCTGTTAGTTTCTTGTGTGGGAAAGCACATAAATTGTAGTTTTGCCCCTCTGGACTCTGTAGTCATGTTACAATGAAAAGATAGCTAATTGACAAGCCTTTATTTTATGCTGTTGATGATTTATGTTGTCTTATGTTTTCCCATAATTTTTGTATATACTACGAATGTGGAGCGATCCTGTAATTGAGTTTTCTATAATGTATATGAACTACTGGAAGTGGACTAATTTAAGTGTAGATGTAGCTTTATGAAACTTAAAAAACCAAGAGCCCTATACAGCATGTAATGTAGTACTTCAGATTTTAAGAATAACCATACAAACTGGGGTTGATTGTATGGAACATTCTCGCTGCCTGAGCCTTCTCTAATTATGGTGATGGTTGAGCATCTTGAAGCTGAAGAAATGGCTACTGGTCTGATAATGTTTCTGTAATATTCACCACCTATGAGCAGCTAGTAAAAATAACATCAGAACCATGGATAAACTACTAAGAAGAAATTTATGTAGATGTGCTAAATAAGTACAGGACTATGTTCAGGGATTACAGAGATGAACGAAGTATAGTTCTCTCTAGAAGCTCATAGTTGAGTGGGCAAAATCGGTAAGTAAACGATTGCAGTACAACGTGGCAAATGCTCAGATACACATTTGTAGCAGCTGTTATGGGAACAGACCAATTGTACAGATCAAAAACCTAAAAAAGTCAGACATGATACGTATATAACTGGGTATATATATTGTGTATAAATTCTGACTGTGGTGTAATTGCTGGTGTCTTATTATGTGGGCAGGTTACTCAAAGCACTCAGACTCAGTGTCTTCCCCTTGAAGTAGTGATAATTATCTAGGATTGTTATATGGATTAACTGAGATAATATATGTGAGGTACCAGTATGGTCCTTTATTCAATTATTATTTAGAATTTGGAGAACATGATATAGGGTTATACTCTCGTTGCATAGATAATATTGCTGCTTAGAATGCTTGGAATTCCCATTTTAAATTTGCTTTTAATAGTTTTTAAGAAAACTAAACTTACTCAAAACCTTATAGTCAGTCTCCTTTTTTTTTTAAGTCAAAAGAAGGTTATTTGATCTATTTGTCAGCTGTAGTTCTCAGTGACAGTTGTCTATTCTCATAAATCAAAGCTGTTCTCAGAGAATTTAGAATTTGCTACCATTAAATATATTTGACAAAAGTGTGCCACAGGCTTCTAAACTATTTAACGAGAGTGACAACATCATTGGAATAGGTCTTCATGATGACTGTTTTTGGGAAAGTTGGGTAAGACTTACTGGGGACAGAAACTTTGGGATATGTTATAAAATCAGTCTTTGTATAGTTGTAGTCCCAACACTGGATTATATATACCATTCTGAATGGATTTCCTGAATTGTGTCCATGTTTTTGTTATTTTAAAAGACGTTTAAATTAACTTACTTTAACAGAACCAAACTGAACAGTCTGCATTTTCTGATGTAGTAGAAAAAATTGGGACAATAAGTTAATATTATTTTGTTCATGGTTGATTAATTTTTTCCTAAATTAACAGGTCTGTAAGATAAGATAAGATAAGACACATATAGTATCGTAGACTATATGATAAATCAGGCTGGACAAATTTTTCATTTGATGAAACAAATTGATTCTTTGCTTTGGGTTGTTTGGCCTTGTTATAAAAGTCCACCAAGTCATAGTGTGATTAGATTTGTCTGTCATATTGTGATTTAAAGATAACAGTATTGAGATAAAACAACCAACCCAGAATTTTGTTACAGATCAAAATATATGTCTGGTTTAGAGCATCTTTATTAAAGTTCATGATTTATAATCAAGAGATTTAAATAAGCTTAGTTTGTATCTTATGGTTAATATTATTATAGTCATAGATAGGGAAACTATTTCCATAGAAAGGGAGACTTGATGTATTAATATTGCAAAGCTTAGTTTAAGCTGGTTATGATTAGAAAAGTGGCTTTCACTTGTATTCTCTGGAAGATTCTCAAGTCCTCAAGTCTATAGGCATGTTAACAATGATATGTTTAATCCCCGTAATAAATATTTAACAGATATTTGGGAAATTGCTGCAGATTATGTAGAATGAGCTGAGGTATGGTTTTGTCTTTTACTGTTTTGTCCCTGTTATGCTCTTAGAGAAACTAAAATTTTTTTTAAAGATTTTATTTATTAGATTGAGAGTGTTTAAGCAAGGGGCGCGGCAGGCAGAGGGAGAAGCAGGCTTCCTGCTGAGCAAGGAGCCCGATGTGGGGATCGATCCCTGGACCTGATCATGACCTGAGCCTAAAGCAGACTCTTAATCAACTGAGCCACCCAGGCATCCCAAAACTAAATTTTTCAAATAGTGTTTTATTTTTTTCTTGGCTTTTTATTTATCATTACCAATAAGAATAATAGTTGCCATTATGGATCCTCAGTAAGGCCAGGTTCTTGACATACATTGAACTCTTTGCTACTGCTAATGTAATTCTTTCTAATAAAATTTGACGTTATGAAATAGGTTTTATATACTATCCATTAATATATAATATATAGTGTATGTTTACATTGATTAGTGAATAAGTGTTAGAGCAGTTCTGCAGAACAGTAGGTTTGTTGTGTTACATATTTCCCGCTATAAAAATGAGGATATTGAGCAAGAATGTTGAACTAAGGTTACACCAATAGTAAGTGGTGAAACCAGGAATTTAAGCTAAGTCTGGTTAAATCTTCATTCATTCTCCATACTTACTTTTAAATTATTTCTCCTTGGGGCACCTGGGTGACTAAGTTAAGCGGTTAAGTGTCCAACTCTTGGTTTTGGCTCAGGTCATGATCTCAGGGTCCTGGGAAGTAGCTCTGCATGGACTCCGTGCTCAGTGGGGAGTCCGCTTGTCTCTCTCTCCCTCTCTGCCCCTCCCCCTGCTCGCATGCTCTCTCTCTCAAATAAATCTTCAAAAAGTAAAATATTTCCTCTTGGAAAAGTAAAATTTATTCTTTTATAAGTGCATATTAATTTGAATCAGGGAGTACTCTTATTAATCCTGTGCTATATGCCTTTTTTCTAAAAAAAAACTTTATAGTTCATAAGATTATAGAAGGCTCAATATTCAAAGTAATCAATACTTAGTGGAAAGAATAAAATCAGGTAATACAGAAAAGTATAAAGGGAGTGGTGAAAATCACTAATTCTACCACTCAGAGGTTAACATTTTGATATATAATCATGCAAACATTGTAATAAAATACATATATATATATTTTTAAAACATAAGTTCATAGCATGGATATTGTCTAGTAACACTTCTCTTGTTTATTATATTAATTGGCCATCATTTCATATCATTGTTAGTTTATATCTTAGAAATTTTTTTCATTTTTAAAAAATAATCTTTTTATTTTAGAAAAGTTTGAATTTATAGAGAAATTACACAGATAGTACAGAGAGTTCCCAGATGCCCCTATCATTAACCTCTTACATTAGTGTGGGGCATTTGTCACACTTAATGAACCAAAACTGATACATTGTAATTGACTAAAGTCCTTGCTTTATTGAGATTTCCCTAGTTTTTACTTCATGTCTTCTGTTTCAGGATCCCATCCATCATTCCACATTACATCGTCATGTCCCCTTAGGCTCTCTGTGGCTGTAACTTTCTCAGACTTCCCTTGTTTTGTAGGACATGACAGTTTTGAGAAGTACTGCTCAGATATTGTAGAATGCCTCTCCGCCGGGTTTGTTTGATGTTTTTCTCATCGTTAGAATGGGGTTATAGGGAGGCCACAGAGGCGAAATGCTATTTGTATCACATCATTTCAAGGGTGCATCCTATCTGTGTGACTTTACTGTTGATATTGACCTTGGTATCCTGGCTGAGATAGTGTTTGTCAGGTTTCTCTATTGTAAAGTTACTTTTTTTTGTTCCGTTTTCCATCTTGTGCCCACACTCGCGGAGCAAGAGTTATGCTCCACCTTCTGGAGGGCAAAAGCAGAGCTTCTGCATACGTTATTTGGATACATAGGAGATATATCTATCCTCTCCCATTTATCTCTATTGAATCGTTTATTTGTGGATATTATCCAGTGGATATTGATACTTTTGAGTTAAATCCAGCATAACTTTATTGCTCTAATTTTTCTAGCTGTGGCCATTGGGAATCTTTCAGTTGGTTCCTGTATCCATAGGTCATACCCCTATCGTTGTGGGCTAATACCTTCATTTTTTTGCATAACTGCGTGGTATTCCATTGTAAGACTCTACAACGATATATTTAATTAAACCCTGATTGATGGTGATCTATGTATCAGATTTTTCACTGGTATAAACAATACTGTGATGAGAAGTCTTCAAAAATATATTTATAAAAGTATTGTTTGATAATTAGGAAAAAATGCCATATTAAAGGGACTGCCTTTTATACCCTTACCTGAGGCAAATATCTGAAGTGTGAGCATTTTTACCTTGCCTATGGAAAGCAGTGGTATATTTATCATGTGGTTGCTTCTCGTTTTTTTTTTTTTTTTTTTTAAGATTTTATTTATTTTGAGAGAGAGGCAGTGAGAGTGTGCACACAAACGGGGGAAAGGGTAGGTGGAGAGGGAGAAGCAGACTCCCTGCTGAGCAGAGAGCTTGATTTGGGGTTTGATCCCAGAACCCTGGGATCATGACCTGAGCTGAAGGCAGAGGCTTAACCAGCTGAGCCACCCAGGTGCCTCTGTTTTCTTTTTTCATGTGATGAGAGCTGCTGGTGAGGGTGGCACCGGTGGTGATAGAGAGCTGCTTTGAGATCACATCTTGCCTTTAGGACACCTGTGCCTTCTCAGTATAGTATCAGTTACTGTACACAATAAACTCTGTTCAGGAGAATAAAACAGCATTCTCAAAGAGTAAAAACTTAAGAACTGGAAGCAACCTTAGAAATCACGTTCCATCCCTGCATTTTAGAAATCAGAAACTAGTAATACAGGGTGAGATGTTTTGCCTGGGATTTTGCCATAATGTAAGCATTAAAGAACCTGAATTTCTGGGGTACCTGGGTGGCTCAGTCAGTTAAGCATCCAACTCTTGATTTTGGCTCAGGTCATGATCTCAGGGTTGTGAGATTGAGCCCTAAATTGGCTCCGTGCTCGGCATGGTGTCTGCTTAAGACTCTCTTTTCCTCTCTCCTGCATCCCCATCCCAACCCTGTACTCGCAGTCTCTCTTTCTCTTAAAAAAAAAAAAAAAGAAGAACCTGAATTTCTGCTCAGAATTCCTTGTTATGTGAGTATATTTTATATCCTATTGCAAGGATATACACTGTTTTTATATTGGAAAATTTCAAACATGTACCAAAGAAAACAAGATAGAATAATTCATTCCCATGTCCCCATCTCTCAGCTTTACCTGTCAGTTTGTGGCCGGTCTTGTTTAAACTCCCATCCAATCCCCCCCTACCATATTTTTTTTTTTTTAAAGATTTTATTTATTTATTTGAGAGAGAGAAAGTGAGAGAGAGCATGAGAGGGGAGAAGGTCAGAGGGAGAAGCAGACTCCCCGTGGAGCTGGGAGCCCAATGTGGGACTCGATCCCGGGACTCCGGGATCATGACCTGAGCCGAAGGCAGTCACTTAACCAACTGAGCCACCCAGGTGCCCCCCTCCCATATTTTTTTAAAGCATATCCCAGATATTAAATTATTCATCTGTAAATATTTCAATATGTCCGAGAAATCTTTTTCAAAACACAACCACAATATCCTACCTTAAAAATATTTCTATTAAAGGATATTTAGTTGTAAAAACTTCAGAAATTTGTATTCACCATGGATTAGAATCAGTTGTTACTGAAGATACATTTACTTGGTATAATTCTGTAAAATTATAGAGAGATTTTTAAAATATATTTATTTATTTTAGAGAGAGTAAGGATGTGCGAGCATGGGGAGAGAAAAAAGGAAAGGGGAAGCAGACTCCTCACTGAACAGGGAACCCAACGTGGGACTCAATCCCAAGACCCTGAGATCATGACCTGAGCCAAAATCAAGAGTGGGGTGCTTAACCAACTGAGCCACCCAGGCACCCCTTGAGAGATTTTAATGTGTTATCTGTATACTATACAAAATGGCCTAGGTTATGGCTTTTATAAAAAATGTACTAGGGTTATACCTGGGAAAAATAAGTTAATCTCTCTCTTTAAAGCAGAGAAATCCATAAAGACTGTATGACAGATACCCTCAGCTACACATCAACTACCCTCAGCTACTCTCAATTACACATTTGTTTTTGGGCCTTTCTTACTCTATCTGTGCATGGGAAAGAAATTCCAAGTATAAAATCTCTTTCAGATTTTATCCTAATAACTGAAGCCATGGTGTGGTATTCCACATCTCTTTTTTTTAATTAAAGATTTTTTTTTAAAGATTTCATTTATTAACAGAGAGTCACGGTGAGGGAGGGAACACAAGCAGGGGGAGTGGGAAAGGGAGAAGCAGGCTTCCCACTGAGCAGGGAGCCCCAGCGGTTGCGGGCTGGATCCTAGGACCCTGGGATCACGACCTGAGCAGAAGGCAGAGGCTTAATGACTGACCCACCCAGGTGCCCCTATTCTACATCTTCTGTAGAGAGATTTTTGAGTGTCAAAATTCCTGCATGTTATTTCCTGAATTAGGAGTTTACAAAGCTTCTAAGAGAATCAGTGTGTTGACATCATCGTTGCATTTTCATTTGCGTTTAAGAAGATAATTTAGGAAGAAAAAACCCCCTTTATATCAGAGCTGATCCAAAGGCAGAACCAACTGCAATTACTGTGTTTACTTCAAGCAGTACACTAAGTGGATTACTTGACTGTCAACAATTTAGAAGGATGGCTGATATTCCCAATATTTTAAATACCGTATTTTCTTGGGTTTTCACTGGATCTTTAAAATTAAAATTGAGGTGTTAATTTCTTCTAGAAAAACAACCTTGTCTCAGACACTTTGCAATCGGAATAGGAAACTTCCTCCTAGATACCCATTTACTTGTATTGAATTTATCCTAGAATTGCTTCTGTTTTTTTGACATGCTGTTAAAATATGCAGTGATCTAAATTGAAGGAGTGAAAAAGGGGGCTGAAATTTTCTTTCTGCTTTTTCTGAGCCAGATCCAAACCAATCTTAACAGCATAATTTTATTTAAAACTTTTATTGCTAATAAATATTCATCTTGCTAGCCCATATTGTTCATTATATGCAGATTCATGTTTTATTCTAACCTAATTTAGACTTTTCTGCCTTTCATTTCACAGTGTTACAGCCTTTCCGTTTTCTTTCGTGAATAGGCTTTGTTATAGTCAATCAGCTTAATTTTCTTTCCATTTTGAGTGCCCTCTTTGTGTTATTTCTGAATGTTGGCTCACTTTTCTCTACTTGTTTTCATTCAGTGAACATCTTTTAAAGAAGAGAAATCATTGTTACTTTTCTTCTCATTTCTAAGCAAACACTGAAAGATTAATGAAAAATAATCAGTTTCAACTACATCTCTGGTCAAGTGCATTCAGTTTTCCTAGGCTAATGTGTATTATGAATTTTAAGTTCTTAGAGGACATAGTATTCATCATCCTGTGCTGTGATTGACCTCTAGCATTTCACCCACTGCCTATTTTAAGCTACTTTATAAACCTCTTCTTGATACATAAAGGATACTTTTTCTTAAAATCCTCTTTGCTTTGAAATTGTCTTTTTTAACATCTTTACTACTTGTCAGCATGTGATCTTGATTGAATTTCTTATCTTCTTTCAGTTTCCTCCTCTGAAAACTGAGGATATTAATCAGCAGTCTTCTCATTGGATTGTTGAGTTAAATGAGATACGCTGTAGTGCCTGGCACATGATAGCTTCAAAAACATTATTGAAGCCATTCTTTTCTTTCCAACCATCCTTTTTATATCTTTGCCCTTTGTTTGTTTGTTTGCCCTCACTTGATTAGAAAAAATGGTATGTGTATCTTAAATAAGTGACCATGTTTACGTTTTCCTCAAACTTTGTTTTCCTCAAACTTCTAAAAAAATCCTTCATTTTGAAATGATTACAGATTCATAGGGAATTGCAAAAATACAGAGAGGTCCCATGTGTCCTTCACCCAGTTTTCCCCCAAAAGTAGCTATCGTATAAGATCAAAACCAGAATATTGACACTAGTGTCATCCAGAGCTTATTCAGATTTCTCCAGTTTTATATGCACTCATTTTTGTGTGTGTGGTGTGTATAGTTCTGTGCATTTTGATCACATGTATTTGTGTAACCACCATCGCAGTCAAGATACAGGAGACTGTCCCTGACCCATCAACCCAAAGCTTCCTTTTGTTCTCCTTTATAATTTCCCCAAAACTTTGTTAACCACTAATCAGTTCTCTAGCTTTCTAATTTTGTTACTCTGAGAATATTATGTAAATGGAGTCACATGCTGCTTGTGATCTTTAGAGATTGGCTTGTTTGACTCAACGTAATGCTTGTGAGAGCCATTCAAGTTGTGTGTGTCAAATATTCTGTTCTTTTATTGCTGAGTTCTGTTCCATGGTGTGGATGCACCATAGTTTAACCGTGGAAGGACATTTGGGTGGTTTACAGTTCTGGGTTATTACAAATAAAGCTTCTGTGAACATTTGTGTGCAGGTGTTTTGTGTAGACCTAAGTTTTCATTTCACTGGGATAAATGCTTGGGAGTACAGTTCCTGGATCAGAACTTTTTAAATGGACCATTGTAAGGTTCTTTGAAAATACATCCTAATGCCATATGCAGATATATAAAAGCAGGTGTTTCTTAATGCCAGCCATTATAAATAATATAGTGTCCTCTGTTTTAAAGTATCTTTCTGTGTAATTTGCAGCATCAGTCCAAAGTATTGAATCCTGTTTTTTTATACCATGTTTTTTAAATTTTTATTTATTTAAATCAATTAACATACAGTGTATTATTAGTTTCAGTTCTTTTGTACTGTAATATAATATGTACTAAATAAATATTTTATTTTGTTAATGAATCCCCTTTCATTTTGTATTGATAATTTTCTTGGGTATGTTACTGTTTTTAGATACTGAATTTGCGTGGGGGACATATTTCAAGTAATGTTTTTTTTTAATCCGTTCTTTGCAATGTGGTAGATGTTGAAATTTTAAAATACTTGTAAAGATGAGTACGAAAAAAAGGAAAAAAAGATGAGCACGAAAAGTGAGGAAGTCCATTAATTAATATCTAGCAATATTTCAAATAATCAGTAGAGTAATGTTGGATTTTTGTTTTCCAACATAATGTTTGGGGTCCTAAGATATTTTATAAACTCATAGTCTCCAAGATTAATAATAAATCGTGTCATTATTAAGGCGAAGCTACAAATGCTGTTGACATGTGAAGAGCTTCTAATGATAATACCCATAGATTTAAGTAATGTTACTGAAGTTGGGCATCAAAAGTCAGAAGGACAATATAAATTATGTGCCGTGGACAGGCATTAGCTGGTTTATCAGTCCTGGCTTTCCCAAATATATCTAATAGTCTCAAAATAACTGATAAAGGGAAAGCTCTAAAAATTGGTAGAAGGGAAAAGAAAGGAAATGTAGAAAGCAGTGGTTCTAAAGTCTGCTTATTTGAATAATCTCGGTCAATTTAAAAGTGAAACAAGCACCTCTCCCTGGGCCAGTTAAGTTAGACTCTGAAAGTGGTGCCCAGGTATTGATATTTTTAAAATGTGTCCAGGTAGTTTTCGTGTTTAGCCAGAATCGAGAGCCGCTGACCCAACAGGAATGGCCTCTGTGTTCCTATTTCTTCACCTTAGAATTTGATAGCATTTGTGCTGCAAGCATCCATCTTTTATGTATTGAACTAATGTGGGTTCCACATACCTTTTATTTATGGGTCTGTGAAGATGCCTGTATTCCTAGGGGTGAGAGGACCCACACTTGTGGACACATTGAAACTATAACAGGACTTTAATATGTGTAACAAAAGAATGCTTATCTTTGGGATGAAATACCCCAAACAGTGAGAAACTCTAAATCATTGACAAGTCAAAAGGAAACTAGGTTTCATCTGGGGCATATTATGGGTAGGACACTTCTTCAGAAATTGGGCATTTAGGAAAACTGCATGGGGTGTTGGGGTGAGAGATCTCAGTTTTTATTGATAGATTCTATTGTTAGCCTTATGTAGTTTTTCTTTAATTTTTACTTGGCAAAACTGTAAAAGGTGAAAATATACAAATATGAGTGAAGACAAAACGAATTAATACCCCACAAATGTTTATAGCCTGATGTGAATTCTTCTATACCTTTTTCTATATTTATAAAAGTATGTTTAACAATATAAGGTTTATGAGTTTTTTTGTTTTTAAAATAGGATCATACTCTATACATTATTATAAAGTGTTTCCTCCTTAATATATCATGGATATTTCTTTAGGTCAATACAGATCTCTTAACTTTCAAAAAATAAATAACATTTTCAATATGCCATGATTTATTGAGCCATTTACCTATGAATGGACAGAGTGTTTCCTCTTTTTTTTTTAATTTACCACAAACAGTAGTGTATCTTTGTATATTTAAGCTTCCCTACTTTTGCTTTTGTTTGTAAAGTATTCTTACAATCCATCGTTTGGTTTTGGTCAGATTTCTTAGTTTCTGGATACTTTCTTTGATACTGAGAATCAGTGGACTAATAATGTCAGTTGATTTCCAGTTAATTGGCTCCTAGGTATTAAACTGGGCATTAGATAGGAGAATCAGTTATTTTAGAAATGGATATTAATAAATCCTAGTGGCCAGAAATGTGTTTCAAAGGTCCTAGAATCCCTAAGGTAGAGTACCTTAATGGGCCCATCAGATGAGTTTCATGGGGGTCTAAGAACCATCTGATATTGATCGAAAAGTTGTGTATGAATTGTACATTTAATAGCTTTTATTATCTTTTCAAAAGGGTTTTTATTGCCCCCCAAAAGGGTGAAAAATTGGTAATACAGCTATCAGAGAGTAGTACTTAGTCTACAGAACCTTTAAAGTACTGAGTTGCCATTGATAGCACATTTTTTTTTAAGATTTTATTTATTTGACAGAGAGAGAGAGATCACAAGTAGGCAGAGAGGCAGGCAGAGAGAGAAGCAGGCTCCCTGCCGAGCAGAGAGCCCGATGTGGGCTCCCAGGACCCTGACATCATGACCTGAGTTGAAGGCAGAGACTTTAACCCACTAAGCCACCCAGGCGCCCCTTGATAGCACATTTTTAATCACAGTATCCTCTTTCTGTAAAGATCTGGATTGAAATATGTTTCTAATTTCCAGATAGCATAAGGCTAGGAGAGATGGCTAATGCCATAGCTAGCAGACTCCAGACTCAGAATACCCTGAATAGGTCATAATTCTAAAATCAGCAAGACGAAAAGTACTAAGGATAAACATCTGCAGGAACTGAGGAATGCTTGGGCATGGAGGACAATCTCAGATGCACCTAAGATGAAAAGCCAGGAGTTGATTTGCCCACAGGCTTGTGTGGGCTGTTCTGTGATGTGGCTGCTGAAAATATGAGTGAGGTGGACCACATTTGATGAATTGTGTTTGCATCTGAAAACCACATGAGGAAAGGAGGGAAACAAGGATAGGGATGGACTGAGACGTAAAATCACATAAGCAACCACTGCTAAAGGAGTTTGGTTGTTGGATCTGAAGGAGAGGGTGTAAAAGAACAATGGTGGCATCCCTTGTAGGTTAGGGAATAGGAAGACTAGAAAATGAGCCTAGTAAATGTTTGAATGAATGGATGGATGGATAGATGGATGGATGGATGGATGGATGAATATTACAAGGCTAAGGATTTTGACTTGACATAAGCTCTGGTGAGAGTTCTCCAGTAATGGGGTGGGTTCCTCTAGAAAGCAGTGACTTCTCAGTGGAGCCCTTCAGTCATAGTGGTAGGTGACTGGGGTAGGACCGTAGAAAGTGTTCCTGTTCTCAGTGAGAAACTGTTTAACAGGACTTCAAAACTCTGTTAATTGGAATTTTATATTTCCCTCAGGTACTTTAATTCTTAAACAGGAGACAATTCCAGGATGATATTGTAGTATTGTAGAATTGTAATATCCCAGGATAATATCTTTAAAAGTACTTTTATAGAAGGCGTGTTTTTGACTCACAGACTCCCATGATTGTATAGGTGCTGCAGCAATGAGCTGTAATAGGTTTTTATCTGAAACAAACCTAAAGTAGCTAGCTAGTCTAGACTTGTAGAGTTACTGTGGTTGAAGATTTTATTTTTGTGACTTTAGAGAGAAGAAAAACCACATTCTTTTCAAGCTACAAAAAGTAAAAAAGGAAATTTCACCGCTTTCCGTGTCCTCAGGAACAGGCACACTGTCTCCATTAGACTAATTGCCTGAGTCTTGACTTTGATAATAGCAACACACCAGAGAATTGGTGTCCTGCCGTGTTGTTTACATAGGTGTGCCCCTCAGTGTGCATACTGTCCTGTGGAAATGGATCTCCAACGTTTGTTTGAGTTGGTTAATAGTTGGTTAATAATCATCATGTTTTATTACCCCTCAAATAGTCAAAACAGTATAGAAGAACTTCAGGTTATAGAAATGGATATTGTCCAAATTATTTTATATAAAGCTTTTTAAAAAACAAACCCTGTGTCTTCCACTAGCAGTTTTAAAAGAGATTGGGGACTGCTGCCACTTAGGACCCCGTGGCTTCCCCTCCTTTTTATAGGGCCCTAGAAGTTTAGGTCACGGTTTAAGATGGGCTCCACCACTCACTGGCTGTGTGGCCTTGACTTCCCATGAAAGATCGTGCTAGTGCTCCTAGCGTCGTGAGAAAGCATGGTGCTGGGTGCATTGGAAGAACTCACTACCTGTTCTGTCCCTGTATCTTCTGCTCTCACCTCGTGATCTCCTTTCTCTTTTTCCCGACTCAACAGATACTGTCATCTTTATGTCTTATACTGTCTTGAAAATAGCACATCTAAAACTAATTTTTTTGTATCCCCACCCCCACCCCTTCCTCTTCTCATCCTTAACCTGCTCCGGCTCTCTCCTGCTGTCTCCTCTTTTCATCCGTGCATACCACTCACCAGAGGTAGCACTGGAAGAGGCCAGCACCGCAAGCTCTGAGTCCTGCTGTCTTGGATTAAATTCCGGCTCTACCACTATTGCCACGTGGCGTTGGACAAGTTACTTAAGGTCTGTCTCTAAATCTCCGTTTCCTCAAGTTATAAAATCAGTATGGTAGCCATCTATCTAATAGAATCGGGAAAATTCAGTGAGATGCATACATGTTAGCACTCGGTATGGTCGCTGATGCTTAAGTGAGTGCACAATATGCATTTATTATTTATAACTCAAGCTAGAAGTGGCGATGCCTTCCTTAGTTCCCCTTCTTTCCTCGGTGCTATTGATTCTATCTCAAGGGTCTTTCCTCTTTCTCATCACTGCTTTTAGGTCAGGGTTTTTTAATTTGAATTTATCATACTCAAAGAGGTTCATAATCCCTTGAAATTGAACGTATATCTTTTGACATATGTGTGTTTCTCTTAAGGAGAGGGCTTTTAGCCTTTATCATTGACTTTCACACAGGTCAGTGACCTACAAAATGTTAATGACTACTTGGACTTGGACTCTTCTCTCTAGCCTGTATCCAGTAGCATATGCACTGACATTCCTTCTCTGGCTCTGTGCCTGTAATCTCTCACAGTGTTGCCCAGTTAACTTTTTTTTTTAATGTTTTTACATCACCATCCTGCTTACACAGTGGTTTTGACTCCCTGTTGCCTGCAGTAGTTGTTCTCCTCCCCGACCCCAGGCCACACACTAGAATCACATGGGGAGCTTTTAAAGAAGTACCCAGGTCCCATCCTAGACTGGTTAATTGATACTAATACCAGGCATCAATATTTTGTTTTAAAGCTTCCCAGGGGGTTTTAATGTGTGGCCAGACTTGAGAGCCTCAGGGCTACAGGATAATGGCCGAACTTGTTAGCGTGGCACTTAAGGTCCTCAGCCTGATCTTCTGCCTCCTCTCCCATTCATATCCTCATCACTTGCTCTCTGGATGTATACTTTTGCTATTCCCAGAACATTCCATGTTATTTCCTCCCTCTGAGCTTTTGCCTGTACTGCTCACTCTGTCTAAAATGCCTTTCACCCTTTCTCTGCCTGGTCATTTTAATCATAAAACAAGCCCCCAACCCCCGAAGAGAGTTGCAATGCTACTTTTGTACAAACTTCTATTATAGGTCTTAAAGGGTGTTATAATTACTTGTCTGTCTTCCACATTACACTGAACTCCTGGAAGGTAGGATCCTCCTTTATTTCATTGCTCTAGTGTTGACACCAGGTGTGAGGAGCTCCTTGAGAGTCTAATGAGTGAGGGAACAGTGAACAAACAGCAGCCTACCTTGGGGAATCTGGAAATCCACTGGGTTGGGGAAAGTAAATATGGTATACTAGCTGTGGTAAGGAATGCTCACCAGAGGTTTTATCCTCTACTATTGCTCTACTATTTCTATACTTTTCTAAGAATGAAAGATCAATATATGGAGTCTCTCATCCGGGACTAGGAAAGTTGAGACCAGCTTTGAAAATATCTCCAAGCACTATTGAACATTATCAAACATAATAGCTTAAAGTCGTGTCATATTTGTCTCCTGAGACTCTCCAGAGGTTTCTGAATGAGAGATGGAGAATCAGCCATTGCGATGATGGCAACTTTATTTTCCCCAGTGGATTATCCTAATTTAGTTACTGATTTAAAGACACCCTTATATGGATAGTTCTCCAGACATTATATGTTTCTAATTTTGATCTCACCTCTGGCCTTTATGTTTAGCTGCTGCCTAGTCCTTCTGTTGGCTATTTTTAATACTTCTTTTTTCTGTGTGTCTGAGAATTGTCCAACACATTTTAAAGAACAGTAACTTCAATGTGTTTTAGTCTTCCTGTTTCTTCAGTGCCCAGGATTAATTTAATGGTGATTTCGGAAGAGATTGCTTTAGTAAACAATCTAAGAGAGATTCTTTTGGATATTGTTTGGGGCTGTCTTGGGTTTTTTATTTGCCTTTTACTTTAATTATGTTTCCTGAAACTGCGCCCCCCCCCCCCCGACTATACTCTTAGGAGAAGAGATGGCTTATTTAACACTTACACAAAGGACATTGAGTACTAGTCTGATGTCATGAGTTGGGTGTACATCATTCTGATATGCTGTGTATGAACAACTAGAATACCCTTTGTCTAACTGGCTTCTGATTACTTTATAATCTGAGAAGCTGGAATAATAAGGACAAGATTTTTTTTATTCAAAGTCAGTATGTTAGTTGGAATGTATTAATATGGTATCCTTTTATGCTTCCATTCATCTTATTTAAAAAGTATTTTAGAAAGCCTTAAAGAAATCTGGGTTTATCAAGAGCCCCTCCTTTAAATATGTTTACATAAAAGAATCTCAATCTGTGAAACTAAAAAGAGTAATTTTTAGTCATTTTTTAAGAACATTTTTCGGAACAGATGTGAGTCAAAGAATTGGGAAATGCACCCTTTCCTGGCAAATGGAGGGACAGGAAAATACAATGTCAAGAAAATGAAGAAACCAACTCTTACAATGACTGCATTAAGGTCTAAAATAGATAATTGTCTATTATTTCACAGTCTACAATCAACTACAGATAACCCAGTACTGTTTGTCCACTCTTCTTTTAGTGAGCCAGGGCCTACAGAGAGGAACTGGTCCGTGGTGTTTCTGAGAATGGCTTCTTAGATTATCATAATTACTGGGCTGTTATAATTCTTAGAGCTGACTCGTTAATCCTCTGGGTTGGTTTTTTTTTTTTTTTTGCTGTTTTGAAAAGTGAGCACTCATCATTGGAGCGCTGTTTTAAATGAGCTAGTTCGTGCTTAAGAGATACGATTCTATTTGTCTATCATCAAGAGACTAGGCTATACCATCCCCACCGCTGGAAGAAACTAGCCACCTACTGGGTTCTTGTAACAAGTGAAATTAGGATCTCTTATGAATATGTCAACAGACCACATCCATTGATAGCAGAGCTGTCAAAAGTTAGAGAATGAATTCTTGATTTCCCAAGTCCCTTGGTAATTGGTACCAGGTATTGTATTCTACCACACACTTGAGCATGTGCCCTTAAACAAACCTTCCAAATGCTCAGGGACTCATGAGAACATACTTGAAATTATTAATAATAAAACGTGTGGCTTTGGGCTGTATTATGAGGATCCTTTCATTCTTATCCTGCAAGTTCCCTGTTCAACTAAAATAAGATAGAGAGGGAACCTAAGAACCCAGAGACCCAAAGTAGATTCTCTACCACATACAGGTGGTTTAACCTGGAATTCCCCTTCAATGTTACTTTCTATTGCTAAAAAATGTATATGAATATATTTTACATATAGAAATCTGTGCCAAGTACTGTTCTGAGTGCTATAGGTACATTAACTTGTTTTCTCAACAATCCTTGGAAGTGGGTTCTTATCCTCATCTTACAGGTGGGCAGAGAGAATTCTGTTAAGTAACTCACCGATGGTTGCAAAGCTACTAAACTTTGATTTGAATGATCCCATCAGTATGACTCTTAAGTGTTCTCCAGCCCTCTTTTCCTTAGAAAGTCTTAAGTCTCAAGTCAGAAAGTAGAGTAGCTCTTACCCTAAAAAGATTGTACATGTTCTTGAAGTAAGCTCGATTTCTGTGAAGCAGTGTGCCTTGCAATAACAAAAATTAATACTGGGTGCTAATGTACCAAAAGCTTTTGGAAGTCAGTAGCTTGTTGCCTGATTCTTAATAGTTTTCCTGTAATTGGATCAAAGAAACGGAGAAGTGGGTGTTTATGATCAGCAGCTCAGCACCGTGCATTAATTCACAGACGCGCATTAATCCACATACTGGCCACCAACATAGCAGTGGCAATAAAGTTTGTTTCGTGGTGGGTGAATTTGCCTTCATATTATCTGTAAGAAAGACAAACAAAGAGTATGAGATTGCAGGACGTTTTTACTTATTTCAACAGACTCTTTTAAGTACTTTTACCTTAAAAGTACAGAGAACTTATATTAACATTTTATTAATAGATTCAAGTAATAAGGCTACATTTAAAAGTATTTTCAGTGTGGATATTTGACTGTCTTGAACCCTAATTAGAGTAGAACTAGTACGATTTTGTTACTTTTAGAATACTTTGAAATATCTTTTGAAAAACTGTGGCTTTTTCATGTTTTACATGTTGAAAAACATTTAATGTTTTTCCTAAAATCTCAAGTTACAGTACATTTGTTTGTGGTTTCAGGTTAGCTTGAATATTAATGAATCATTGAAGTTCAGATTGCACTTAATAAGCCTATGCTTATTTTTTCATTTAAGGTGTGTTTATTCCATAAGATATTAGTGCTCGTTTGTTCAAATCCGGCAGCTGGTCTGTGTCTGTGTAGCACTTTCAAGCAGAGCATCTTCTATCAGCAAATGCAGAAGTGTTGCTCCAAGAGAGAGGAAGAAACTCCCAGAGTAGAGGAGGGACAGTTTCTACTCTTTTAACTGAGTGGAGGCTAATGTTGGGGCGCATGAAAATATGTCCAACTCTGTGCTCTCGTATGATTCTCTATGAACTCCAGACAAAGGGAAAACAATTAAAAGCATATTTAGCACCTACTACACCCCAGATACTCTCTTTAGTGGTATACCGGTGTATATATACTCATGCACGTTTATCTATCCACCTTACTGTGTATGCATAAACGTGTGAATTTATTTAATAAAATGTTTATATATTAAGCACCTGTGTTTTACATGCTTTACAAACATAAACTCATTTAATCTTCATAGTTAGTGTGTGAAGTGTCTCTATTACCATCCCCATTTTATTTATTTATCTATTTGTTTGTTTGTTTCCATCCCCATTTTAAAGATGGTGGAACTAAGACACAGTGAGAGTAATTGCCCAAGGTCAACAAGTACTGATGATGAGGCTAGAATTTGAACCCGGAGAGATAGAGATGAATTCTGAATCCAGTCCATTCCCCAAACATACATTATGGCTTTCCTTTTTCTTTACCTTTGCTTAAGTTGTTGCTTCTATATAATGTTCTTTCCACTCCTTTTGCTCTTGAAAGCTCACCAGCATGCAAGGGTTCAATTCAAATGTCACTTCCTCCAAGATGCCTTTCCTGCTGAACCCAACTGGAAGCCTCTAATTAGATTCCTAATGGAGGGGCGCCTGAGTGGCTCAGTGGGTTAAAGCCTCTGCCTTCGGCTCAGGTCATGATCCCAGAATTATGTGATGGAGCTCCACATCGGGGCTCTCTGCTCAGCAGGGAGCCTGCTTCTCCCTCTCCCTCTGCCTGCCTCTCTGCCTACTTGTGATCTCTGTCTCTCTGTCCAATAAATAAATAAAATCTTTTTAAAAAAAGATTCCTAATGGAATGGAATTTTACTCTTTGAGATACTTACTGATTACTCTCTTCTATGGTAGAAAGTTTATATTTTCTATCATGTCTCATGCCACATGGTAAGTCTCTTGAAGGCAAAACTGTCATTCACACTATTTTCTGCTATAGCCATGAGCATTTTGCCACTCATACAAATGTTGTAGGTACTTAGGAGTTTCATGATGGCAGGAACCAGCTGTTCAACAAATGTTTGTTAAATAGATGACCATTAGGAATGTATGCGGAGGGTAAAATTTCCCCGTATTATTCTAAGATACTTTAAAAAATCAACTACGTTAAAGTAAGTATTCAAACAGCAGCAATAATAATACTGCCTTTAAGTTCACAGTCCTGTTAGGAATTGTTAGAAAATCGTGCTAAATTGGGGTGCCTGGGTGGCTCAGTTGGTTGAACATCTGACTCTTGATTTCAGCTCAGGTCATGATCTCAGGGTCCTGGAATTGAGCCCTGCTTCAAGGTTCCGCACTCAGAGGGGAGTCTGGTTGAGGATTCTCACCCTCTCCCTCTGCACCTCCCTCCTGTCCCGCTCATGCTTGCATCTGCTCTCTCTTTCTCAATTATAAAGAAAGCTTTAAAAAATAAAAATAAAATCATGCTGAATTAATTAACTAATTATGAAGGTTTTTTAAAAAGAACTGACTTTTAAGAGTTTGCTACTATGTATGTCCTGTTTTTTTTTAGCTTACCAAAAAAAATGCTGAAGAGAAATTGGTTTATTCTTTTGGAGTTAAATTTTTCTGTTCATGTGTGGGTAAATTGGTACTCTAACCCATTTCTGAAGTATTTCGACAGATTGAGTAGCTATGAACTATGCCAACATAATCACTCTGAAGGCTAGGATGAAAGAATTATCTCTTTAGCATATATGTGTAGTTGTAGCATTAAAGGCCACATATATTTGTTTCAAATTATAGGATGGAATAAATAGAGAACTACCGATTTTAGCAATTTTATAATCAGACCAAATGACTTTTATTTAGTTTGATTAACATAATTGATATGATAAGGTAATATAGTAATCGGAATTGTGAATTTTAGGAATAATAAATAGCAGTTAGTCTTAAAAGGTTTAATTTGGAGATACAGAGATGGAATGTTACAGAGTTTTTGAAGATATGTATATCAGTGAGATTTTGCTGTGTAACAAATCACCTGATACCAGTGACTTAGGAAGATAAGCCTATATTATGTCTTAAAATTCCATAGGTCATTTGGATGACATTGATTTGGGCTAGCCTGGCTGATCTCTGCATTCCGCTGGCAGCTTGGCTGGGGCCACGTGGTCTAGGATGGCCTCACTCACATGTCTGGTGGTCGTCGTGCTGGCTGGTGCGGGGGCCTCGGCAGCCGATGGTGCATCTTTGCTCCATGGGGTCTTCCCATCCTCAGTAGGCCAGCCAGAACTTCTTCAGGTGGCTTTCTTGGGGTTCCATAGTGCAGCAAGAGAGGGCAAGCCCCAGTGGGTCAGCACTTTCCAAGTTTGCCCTTGTCCTGCTGGCCAAACCAGAGTTAGTGTAAAAAGAGACTACCTGAGGGGAGATGCAGGGAAACAGGAGTACATACGGGGTCATTACTGCAACGGATCCCCAAATCCTGATGCAATCTTTCGGCCAGCAACATGAGGTGATAAAATAGAGAAAAAATGAGTCAGATCTCAAAGCTACAGAGTTTTCAGAGAGATGGTTTATATATTCTAGGTTCCCCTGAAATAATCATCACTTGAAACCCCTTTGGGCTTTTTATTTTTTGAAGCTTTGAGCTATAAAAATGGGGAGCCTTTCATCTTCCCTCACTCAGTAAATATCCCAAATTGGTCTTCAGCAAGGAGCACAGCGAAGGCAGAAGGGGTGTGGTCACACCGGCTCTGTCCACTCAGTGAGAGCTCCCGTATGCTGGTGCCGTGTGGCCTCTCGGAGAGCGCAGACACTGGCCCTTGCTGTTGGCATCACTATCCCTGTGTTTTGGGTGAGGAAGCGGCCTCGCAGACGGCGTATAGCTGGTTGGTGGGAGGCCTCATTTTGAACCCAGGTCTTTCAGACTCCACAGCGATGTCCAAGAAGAGTTGCTTACTAGTGGGTTGATGTTTTTTGTTTTTTTTTTTTTTTTTCCAGCATGAAGCCTTTGAGTATTTCGGGTCACCCTTGAAAAACTGGGAACCATGGAGAAACAGGGAGGGTTTTTCCCCCTTTCTACTCTTTCCCTACTCTACAAGCCTCACTAGTTGGACCAATTAACCAGGTTTAATTTAAAGGTAATATATTTGAAGATGATAAAAGAATGGAAATTTTACTGCTGGTTCCAGATGTAATTTTTAACTCTTTCAGAATAACTGATCCCTCCCATCATGTCAATATGACTCTTCTAAGATTCCAAAGTAAAATTCAGAATCCTGAGATATTTTAGAACGTATATTTAAAATACCATTGGAATATAACCTTCATTTAAAAAATCAACTGTTCCTCTCCCCGACTCTTACGCCAATGTGCGCTCCCCAGAGCACAGCGCACGTAACTGTGTCCTCATACTCACCAGAATGTTGTGTTTGCCTGGGTGGGTCTGTGCTTCTCACCAGAGTGTGAGCTTCTTGACCATAGAGCCCTTGTCTGTCCTCGCTGTATCAGTAGCACCTAGCCCCTAACGGGAATGTTAGGTATTTGCTATGTGATTTTATAACTGAATTCCATGCTTGGAGAGGAATTATTTTCTTCTCCTTCTTTTTGGTCTATTTGTCCTCCTTTGGTTCTGTCTTTTCCTTTCTAGATCATTTTCCTCCCCTTTCAGACTGTCTCTGCTCTTCAGCATTCCTCAGCTTTCCTTTTGTCCCACCAGCTCATTAGTCATTTTTATATTCACTTCATGTTGAGATGATAGTATCTTGGATATATTGAGTTCAATAAACTATGTTATTAAAATGAATTTCCCTATTATCTTCCCTTCTTTAACCTTACTGTGAGAAAATTTAAAATTATATATGTGGCTGCTCTAGAGGGTCGATATCCAAGTGAATTCATTAATGCAGGTTAATAAAAGCAGTTGTTTTTATTTTTGTTTCAATTGCATGGATCTGTTGGCATGAAAGATCCCATAGGTCACCATCTTCAACTCACATAGAGTGCTGCCTCTCCTGCTACTCCCACCACCAAAAATGTATGCGAAGGAATGGGGAGAATATACCTTGCTTTTACTGATGCACACAGATTTTTCTCTACTGTCATAAGTATACCTGGAACAAAAGTACAGTTGACTCTTAAATTATTTTTACTAATGAAAAGGAAGCAGCAGAATGACTAATGAAATTGGAGGATACACTATTTTCTTTGGAATGTTTGGGTTCTTCCATTTTGGAACAGGTGTGGCCACTGTTGAAAGAAACAGTGGAGTCATACTCAGCATATTTGATACATGAGAAACTGGAAAACTGCTCCGCGTTCCCTGCCTTCCATATAATGGATGTAGGATTCATCATTTTGTTCCTCTGCAGTGCAAACTCCAGTGCCTAATAAACTGAGTGTGTTTGCTTTTTTTTTCTAGTTTAGGAAAGAAATCATGTTTTAGCTTAGAAACTCTTCTTCCAAACTGTGACATAATCGGTTAAGGATTAATTGTGTCAAAAATAGCCTCCCGACATTCTCTTTTGGCATCAAGAATTCCAGAATTGCTGTGGATCACTAAGAATTAGTTATATTGATCTGAGGTTAGTCATTTTTAATGAGTGCCAACTTGTTTCCCTTTGATATGGAGTGGGAAATCGCCCACCTCCAGCGACTTTGGCTTGGGAAGGTGGTGAGTGCACATCAGCTACCGTCTCCTGGGGGTGGGAGGTGGGGGCAAGGGAGCAAGTGGCCTTTACAGCTGGGCGGTAGGGGTGGAATCCCAGACTAGCAGCTAGCAGTTTTTGCGAGCATCCTGGAGAAAGGGTCTGTGCTGGTGATTACCAGCTCATGCCAATGGGGGTCAACCTGTTTTACCACTTTGGGGGTTTGTGCCATAGGTGAATAGTGCTTCAAAAGGACATACTCAGGTCTTAAGGATTCATGTTACGGGATACCTGCCTGTGAGAGAGAGTCAAGGAGTGAGCCAGCGCCTGGAGCACAGACCTAAGATTTGGGAGTTGAGTAGAAAAATGTCTTAAATTCTAAACTGACACAACGTTTTAAAATCAGGAAAACAAACAGCTCTGAAAAGGTCTCTGGGATTATAGCTAAATGGTTAATATGGAAGACATGTCCTAGAGAGGTTAGGAGGGGGATGGAATAATTTAGTGTTGATTCCGAGTGAAACTTTCGACAAGCCATTGAATTTCCCTGTTTTACTCATCTGTTGAAAAAAAGGAGGGGAAGGGGATAATATCTCCCAGAGGTGTCTGGAGATTTGATTGATGTTTGAATGTGTTTTGATATCTTTCATAAAGTGACCAGACCAAAGTATGTCATCAGAGCTCGAATGTCTAAAACAAATTAATCTGAACCATCTTGAGTACATGTTAAGTAATTCTGTGGCTTTGATATAAGTTGTACTTTAAAGGAAGTGTATATATTTTAAAGAAAGTTCTATGTTACTTCTAAGTTTCATCTGAGTGTCAGATATATGCTTGAGGTCTTTAGCTGTTAACTTGAGTTTCAGCGTGCCTTTTAGATGGTCTGTCACCTAGGGGGACAATTTACCAGTTCCAGCCACCCGGGCAGTTAAATGCGTTTCAAAATGCTCCTTGCCAAGGATGATGCCTTTTGCAAATATTTGAGATATTTGTTCTCAGTTGTAATGTATTAGTGAACCTGTGTTCTTATAGCAACTCCTTGGGAGATGCAGAAGACAAAGCCAGAAAGCAAGTAACGTAAGCTCATTCTAGATCCAGAAAAAAGCTTTCGTTGAAGGGTATTTGTTGATAGACTTCTCAGGGTGTATATTTGATGCCTATTTAATTTCACATAGTACCACATCTAATCACGCTGTTTAAGGAATCTGACAGAACGTCCTTTTCCTTTGCTTTTCCTCATGAGGAGCAAACAGCACTGCCACCTTGTTGTCAAAGTTCTGTCTGATTTGAATGTGCCGAAAACTCAAGGGAACGCCTGTCGTGGAAAAGAGCTTACTCTTTCTCTTTGTCAGTACTTGCGAAAACATCTTAAAAGAAGTTAGTATTATTGGACTGACTTCAGTAATTAGCATAATCATGATGCTATGTATTGTTCCGCAGAGCACGCCCCTTGGCCAAATTTCCCATTAAGAGGACACCGATGTTGTCCTAGTGAATAAATCCCGGCACACATGATGCAAATCAGCGAGTTCCTGCCTGCTGTGCCGGTGCGGTTAATTTTAGCCAGGGTTTGTTCTATGAGTTGTAAAACTGTTTACCCAAGTAGAAGTTAGTAAGCTGAAATGTGACTTCTCGGCCTAATGTGATAGGATATCTATTTTAGACTTCAGATTGTGTTTATGGTCGGGAGAGCAGTCTTCTGAAGAATTGCGGCTCAGATTTCCTTTGAAAGTGCTTGTAAGTAGTGGGTGGATTTTTAAGATTTCTCTTTGTTCTTTTCTCCTTAAATCTTCCTATAGTAATTTTTTATCTCTTGGGAAAACTGGATACTTTGGGGTGGGGACTTAAGAGGATTCTAGGAATGGTGGCAAAGGTTTTTCTTTACATGTATCCTACTGCAAGAAACCTGCCTTTTTCAGTTTTCCCAAGAGAAAGTGATTTCTTACTGTTTTATCTTTGCAAAAGCAGTCTGTAGATTATTTCTTATTTTATCTGTTAAAATATTTGATTAGTGGAATGGTTGTCTCATTAGCTTTATTTCTATGGTAACCTAACCCTTAGGGGAAAAAAAAGTTAAAAGTGAATTCCTGTTATAGTTACTGTGAGCTACAAGTTTATATACAGAAGTAATGGGAGTGTCATATGTAACTTTGTAAAATGTATGGGTAGATGGTTTTTTTTTTAAGATGATTTTCTGTTTAAAAATAGACCCATGTACCCCTAAAGAGAAGCATTAAAAAAATAAGTTTAGGAAGAAGGCTTTGCAAAGTAATTGAAAGCATCCTCTGGAAGATGGAGTTAGTTACCAAAATTAACCAAAGGTTATGAAGTTTTTAAATCTTAAACTGCTCTTAATTTAACAAGTCATTGTCAAATTCAGACTGAAGAGAACTAAAGATTTTAATATGGAGTATTGTTAAGATCTGAAGCACCTTGCTTAGTTTGAGGTGTGTTTTAATTCAGAATATACCTAACTTCATGCCAAATAATGTGCTTACAACAGAGAACCAGGCAGGACATTTTTAAAAGTCAGTTAACACATAAATTATATCCCCTGTAGGAATATTGGTTTTACTGAAACAATTCTAATAGGTCGTGTGGTAGTTGTTTCCCAGGCATCAACGTCCATATCAACTCTGTGAGCAAGGAGGAGGCATTCCCTCAAATGCCATTTTCCCATTTTGTAAGCTTTATTCAAAGACTTCTTTGTTATTATGTATTGTCTGATTTTAAATCCAAATGACCTAAGGTGTCAACAATGAAAGGAAATGTTTCAGTGGTACATTTAGTAGGAAAAGAATGTAAGAAGGGAAAGCAGAACTGAGTTCTTGAGCTATTTTTAGAAAGCAACTCCTATTGAAACTTGCTTTTTGTTGAGTAGAAGAGAAATTTACAGTCCAGATTCATTGTAATTATAACAGAAAAGTCTGTGATACAACTTCAGTAGTAAATGGGACTTTGTTCCAGCATTTACTTCATAATACATACTTCCTTCCGAAGAAAGTAAACGGGTCTTATTCTTACTTTTAACTGTCACCGAGGCGCCATCAGCATCTCATTGGAGTGTTTGTAAAGGTGTACTTTAGTTGGTACTCCATGGTTTTCAGGCTGTTATTCATTCCCTCCGCTGTCCTTTAGTCCTGGGGAAAAGAAAGGCTGTTCAAAATGTATCTGGTTTTAAAATTTAACAGAAAGAAGCTTCCATAGGTATTTTTACTAGAGGAAGCGTGTGTTCTTCTAGGAGGAGTTGCTAAAATGCTCATAAATACTTTCAGAGTGTCCCTTTTAGTGATTTATGTGCTGTGAGAGCCTGATACAGGTGAATGAAAGGGGAGATCATTTTAATGATAGAAGCGTCAGTGTGGGAATTTCTTGCGTTTGCTGGGCCAGTGATTCTCTTCACTCCTTCTTGTGTGCCTGATGAAGTGATACTGGTTACGGTTCCCTCACTAGGAGTGTATCTGTTGACTAGTTAGGACCTTGGGCGTCACCCATCAGAGCAAGTCGGCTCAGGGTCACAAGTGGGGGGGTTCAGATGCTGAGCAGCCCAGGCAGCTGTGGGGCCCACGAAAAGAGCCCAGCAGCCCACGGTTCCGCGCATGTGCTGTGCACACCTGCACCTTCCATCGTCGTCACCCTCCCTGCAGCTGGCTTTGTGCATTTCTGTCCTCCTGTCCTGTTTAAGCTGCTTTCCCTGGCAGCCTGCCCTGTCCTCCTAGCCCTCTGCCTCTTAAAATAGTTATAGACCCAGAGGCTCTGACAGAGTGGCTCCTGCTTGCAGTAGATTTATTTTAATGTTTCTCTATTCCTAGAGAATTAGCCTTCTGTACTGAAGCTTTGAGAGATTTTTCAGGAAAGCAAAGAAGCTTTTCTGTTGGGGGGGGGTCCTCTTCATTCATATGAGGCTTTTAATAGGTAACTGGACTGTGTGGTTATATGGGAACTTACATATCTAACAGACTGCCTTTTGGTTTGGAGCTGAATGCAAGTGCACAGTGATCAAATCTCTAGAATGTTCTCTTTCAAAAGGAAATTTTGTAAGAATAGGCTTTGTTATACTGAATTTCAACTCTTTTTATCTAAAACGAAAGGCACAGTGCACAGAGGGATGCCTTGAGCTCTGTCTTGTACACAGTCCGTGGTAATAGGATTGGACCCTCTGCTGGAATTCTGATTTTTCCTGGAAATACTGGCACTGCTGTTATTATTTAGCATGTGTTAAGCACCCCCAGAACACATACAATGCACAAAGACAGCATAGTTCCTACTCACAGAGGACTCACGTGCTGAAATTCGGCACTACACAAAGACCGGCCCCACATGTCACACACTAAGTAAACTGGCAGAAACCATAATATGAAAGGGAAGAAAAGGAAAACAAAATGGAGAGAGGAGAGTTGGGGGTAGATTGTGAGGTAGTTTTCAGATCGGCTGCGCTTTTGCCAAACAGGACAAACTACAGTGCCCACTCGGGTGCTCCTTCCCTTTCTCTTCCAGCAGCTGGGGAAGTGATGGAGAGAGAGGAGACTGACCCCAGCAACCAGATCCCCAGCGCCAGTTCCCTGTTAGAATTCCGCACAAAAGGGAGGAGATTCACTAGTTTTTCTGCACCTGGAATGCTTATTATATGATGGAGGTAAACTCAGTGTCTTATAAAAGCCAATAAATGTAGGAAGCATCTTTCCCAATATAATGGTATTTGGATAGAAATCTGAATTTGCATTCCAGATTTTCTCTCTCCTCCTGAACTGATATGCACTCAAACTAGTTCCTTAACCCTGCACAGGGTTAGGATGTTGAGTCACCTGCCGAATTAGAGGATTGCTTCGAGCTTCTCAGAAGAAAGGCATGACAAAGGTCACCTAAGCATTACTGCAGCTCATAAAGGAGTCAGAAGAACATGAATCAGAAAGGAGCTAGTAAGACAAGCTTTGGGTATTGGAAATTAATAAATAGGAATATACTGTATGAATCTGTGAGTCATTTTTCCCTTTATATGCAACCTCAGCCAGTCTCTGACTAAGGTTCTGGGTCTCGTTCATGGCTCCACAACTAAGACTTGGAGAAGACTCAGCGAAGAACTTCACAAAATGATTAAAGGGTTGAAAAATGATATCTATAATAAGATGTTAGGAAACCTCTATTATTTAGCCTGGAGGGAAAAAAATGACCAGGGGACTGCTGAATTGTTATGCAAGTAAGTATATGCCTCAGAACCAAGGAATGATGACCAACTAGTATCTATTTCCATTGAGAACGTAAGGGTTCAGTCCAGCAAAGGTTAGTTTAGAACTGTGGTCCTTGTGTGGACCTTGTGCTAGTTCACTAAGCTTCAGCCCCACCTGGGATCTTGTGAGAAATGCACCCTCTCAGGCTTCACCCAAGATCTTTGGATTCAGCAACCATGGGGATGGGGCCCAGCAGTCTCTGTTTTGAGAAGCCCTGCAAGTGATTCGGATGCACACTAATGTTGGAGGACCACTAGATGACATATAAAACAAGGTTTTAGAAAATGGAGAATTTCAGTACTGGAAAATGTAAGCGTTTTTCTGGAAGTCATCTAAAAACGGGTCTATATTGGTTTCTGATGTTTTCGATATTCTCTGTGCAGTCTAGAGATAAATGACCTCTCAAAGTCCCTTCTAGCCCTGACTTTGCTCTAGATTTCCTCTGTCACTTCGAGAAGATTAATAATTAACCAGAGAAATTTTGCAATTACTTTTCTCAACTCAGTAATTAAGACAGTGCCCATTTCAAATGAGAATCAGATGAGAAAATGTGATGGTGCTGTTGTATTATCAGATAATATCACAGTGTTATTCAGTAGACTCCCTCCTCCCCATGTGACTTTTTACAGCCACCTGAAGGGGAATTTGGGCAGAGGTCAAAACAAGGAAGGTTCGCGGGTGATCATTTTGTATCACAGACTGCTGGCTGGATTGGTCACTTTGTTTCTTAATGAAGCGCATGTCAGAAGATAGGTGGCCATCGGGGAAGTTTGACCGTACCCCATTTTCCCAACTCTGTCCCTTCTGCAGGAGGAGAACTTTGTCCGTGAGCTGTTCTATCACCTGCAGGAATGCCATGCCTTCTCCCTGCCATGGCAAATTCCATCTGACACCCTAGGTGCAGGGCAAAGCTGGAGGACCTAAAGAGAATGCAATCATAGGCTCATATTAGCAATTTGGAGGGTCTCTGCTAGAGGTGAAGGGTGGTGACCTGTTTCATCGTGACGTTTTTAGGTCCACAGCAGTCAGTGGTACACATGCTAGGCATTTAGTGCAATTGAATGGTTAATTACTCAGCTGAAATGTTCAAGGCCACAGGCGCTCTGCCCTCTCCCATGTAATAAATTATCTAGAGTTAGAAAGGTGGCAGTTCTTCCCCTTCTCTTTCAAAATAGTTACTCCTCCTAGGAGTCCCTCTACTCTTTGTGCTTTTGTCTGATGGAATTGCCTTGGATTGAAAACACAAACTACTGAGAGTGTGTCTATTTGTTATACTTTGTGTAGCATTTTGTACCGTAAAAGCTTTCTGTGGTCATAAAGCAGCGTTCTCTGAGGATGTGTTTTGCCAGTGCTGCTTAAAAAGTGTCACACAAGTGGCACACTGCTGTCTCCAAATAAGACATGCTCTGTCTTGGCCAGGATACCGTGCACTCATATTTTAGCACTTAAAAATGAGATAGGTAGAATGCTTGGCTTTTATAGCTATAGTTAATTACACATTTGCAGAATATTAAAAGTTCCTTGAAGTGAGAAAAGACAAGTGAGGGCAGCCTGGCTCAAACTCCAGTTTGCCTTGTAATGGGAGACAGAGGGGTAAAGGTGGCAAGTGTATATAGCAGTGTTGCCCAATGTGCAGACCTGGCTGTATTTGAAAACACTGACCTCCCAGACGTGAAGTTGCATGCGCTGTTACTTTCTCCTTCAGTGTCTATTTACAGAGTATGAAATCCTGTGAATCCTGGTTGCACACTGATAAGATAGCTATATCTCACCAATCCAGAAGCAGAGACAGCTGATTTTTAACACCCTGAATTAGTCTGAATATAAAATGCTCTCTTTAAAACCAGCGAACTCTCAATAACTATAAATCCAATAGAAAATTCAAATGTTTGGTCGGTTTGGTTCTTACTGATAGCAGCCAGTAGGCTATTTTCATTTCTATACAAAGAGAAATTACTAAAGAGCCATTATCTCCTTTGGTATTTCACCCTGGCAAAAATAATTTTGTTTTTAAAATGAAGCTTGTTATCAAGTCCACATATGTTTCATTAAAAATGAGAGTGGGTAAGTGGCTTGGGCTAAACCTTTTTTATTATAGTTCTTCAGTCCAAAAAAATTGAAGAGAAAGGAGGGGGTAGCTCCTTTGCTTATTATTAGACTACTGAAGAATTACTGACCTAATGATGCAATAAAACATCCCCAGAAACAACCTAATAAGGTACTAGTTCAATAATTTATGGTGTTGCCGTACAATGCAACTCTGTGCAGCCATTTAAAATGATGGTGTTCCATTTGTAATGGGTGAACCTTGCGGGTTACAAAATACATATGTATAACCATTTTTCAACTGGAAGACAATTTTTTAATGGCCCAATGGCTTCATTTTCTTTTTTAAAAGGAAGGTACTTATATGTACATGGAAAAAGAATGCTGTGCACCAAATTAAGCAATGGTTATTTCAAGGAGGTGAGCTGATGTATGATGTTTCCTCCCTTCTTTTTGGCTACCTATATGCTAGATTTTTTTTTCAATGAGCAAGTATTATGTAATAATCAAAATTTTCTTTTCAAAACACGGCTATGATCATTCATTTTGATTTTGACTTTTATGTTTTATTTAATTTGGCAGTGGCCTCCCAGTAGCTTACGTAAGTAATGTGTACTCCCAATGCATAAAACCAGTACACCAAAATGTACACAAAACAATGATTATTTTTCAGTGGTGAGCTAAGAGCATTTTCCCTTGTTTTACTTTCTTATGTTTTTCCCAGATTTTTTTATATGAGTGTGTATTATTTTTATAATGGGAAAACTTGACTTATTTTTAAGACAGAGACTTGAAACCTTGGTTCTTGTAAGAGGCCCACACAAACTGATGCATGGCAGTTATTGACAAAGGGTAATTTTGTGAATTCTGCAGTATAAAGGTATTCACCAAGGGTCTGCTTTCACTACTTATGACAGTGGATGTTCAATGAACTCTAATATGACCTCAAATTGATTAAGATCTCAGGTTCAATATTATTTAAAGGAAGGGAGCTGGAAAATCCAGCATATTTTAAGTCATTAAAATAACACTTTGTGGTAGGATTATCCATTTAAATTTTGTAAGGGACCATCATTCTTGATCTTAGATATAAAGTAGTAGATGGTAGAACTATATTTTGTAGAGTTCAGAGAATATTTGAGTGACAGTGATGAGGGATGATGGAAAGAACAAGTCACCTAGCTAGTATTTCCAAAGCACTTCTCTTTGCAGTATCAAAGTGTATCTCACCAGTGTTCATTAAAAGTGATAGCACTTTAAGAGAGTACCGGCTCCCTCAATTATTTCTGCCAAATGCTGCTAGGATATTCTTGTGGCCTTAATCAGAAGGTTATTTGGGGTAACTATTCAGTACTGGTGGCAGTTGATTTAAGAAAACCGTGAGCAAAAGCAGTAGGTCTCCCTTTTAGCCCGTTTTCATGTGGTACATATGAGAATAAGTACTTTTGGTGGTTATTTAAAGGGACTCTCTTTGAAGTGCCTTCCTAAGTCTGGGCCTAAATGAGTAGAATTTGTCACCAGGTTCACTTGGGGACAGAGGTTTAGATTGAATCCACTGTCAACAGGACTGATACCTTAAACTGAAACCAGGGTTCCTTGAGAAACCACAAGAAATCTAGTAGTATGTATGTACTACCATGTTTTGGCCTCGCCTTTGTTTCAGGACCTTTGTTACTCATGGAAGAGTATTTCCTGGAATACTTGGAACTACAGGAGCTGGTTTTTCAAGTTTCCTTCTTCCCATTTTTGATCCTTATAAGGAGCTCTTCTTGGCATCCTCTCCTGTATTTCTCTATCATCTTGTCTCTCTCTCCCACAGTTACAAGCTAGGAATGGTCGTGTCATTCCTCTCTGCACTGTTGCCTCTTCGGAAAGTAAAGACACGTCCCACATGGGCTTATTTTCATTTCTTCTGGGGAAGGGAGGGGAGAAAGAGATGTTGGGAACAAGTTAACCCCAGCAGTCAGGCACGCAGTGGACTGAGGGCTCCCGCTAGTGAGATCTGTGGTCACCACTTCGGCATGTCCACACCGGCAGGCTAGTCCCAGCCCTCCGCACACCGCGTCAGCTCAGAGGTGTCACATGCCACATGCGGATCAAGGCAGAATAAAATAGGTGGTTACAGTTTGATAGAATGTTTTTCAGGTTGAGTGGCTCAAAGGAAGAAAGAGAACAGGTTTTTAAAAGCAATAGAGCAGATACAAATATTTCTAGACTATATTTTGAAATTCTGAGACTCTAGACCAAGTTAGAAAGGGTATAAAAACTCTCTGGTTGCTGTCGAGACGAAGGGTGGCTTTTGGAAGAGCAAGAGGGGACTGGATCTCAGCGTCAAGATTTGACCGAGTTTATTTTCTTCCTTTTTATTTTTTCATTTGTTCGTTCATTTCTTGGTTTTGTTTGGTTTTGCCTTTAAAGATTAAAAGCGAAAGTAGGAGGATATGAATGCTCTTAGCTAGTCAGGTAGTTGGGAGTTATAGATGAACTTATCTATCGTTATAAATGTTTTAAAAAGAATGTGATTGCTTAAGACTTGACTTGGAATTAAAGTGGCAGCTAGAGCAGGAAGAGAGAATTGCTGCGATATTCTGTCACTTTCTGCCTCAGCCTACTATGCAGAGTTGAGTCTTCCTAGGAACCTAGAGGGTAGATTGTCCAGCCAAGCACCTCCTTCTGTCAGACCTGATTTTTGCCATCTCTCTCTTTGTTTACATTTTTTTGGTTTTTCCTTGATCTTTAAATCACCGTGTCTTCAGGCTCTTTGAGACTTGTCAGTAACAATTACATGATCCAGAATTTTTATTTGAAAAAAAAAATGACTTAAAGCTCAATCCAGAAGAAACTTCTGATCGGGGATTAAAAACTTGACATTGTCATATGAACTGTTAAGTATTACAGTGATACATTTTTTTAAAGTTTAGTTTTTATTTTTGAACTGTTAAGTACTACAGTGAGACATTTTTTTAAAGTTTAGTTTTTATTTTATTGCATTCTGAGAGGAAATGACCCTCAATTGGCAATAGTATAATGAGAAAGATTTTATTTTCTCTCTCCTCTTTAAATATTAGGCAGTGAACTTCTAAGAACTCAAATGACCTAATTGGATCCAACTATGCGAGAGCAATACATGTGTGGAAGTATCTTTTTTTAAGGGCAAATCATGGCCACTTCAACAAAAATTATATATAGTAAAATTCACTTTTTCTGGTGACTCTGTAGTTCTGTGAGTTTTTGACCCAAACTTAAGAGTTTTGTGAGAACCAGCACATACAGGGTAAATGATAATAAAAACTCCCCAGAGATTACCTTTGTGCTGCCCCTTTGCATTTAGACCTTCCCACCATCATTTGGTGAAAGGTGAAACTCTAACTAGTTAAGGGGGCTTATGCACAGCCTTTGACCAGTTGAGAGGCTTATGGGTGACTCTTAGGAAGCCAGACTAAAATGTAAAAACAAGGGAGAAAAAAATCTAAGCAGGGACATCAGCAGCTGTATACTATGTGGAAAGGAGACCTCGCAGATGTAGATCAGCCAAATAAACAAACAAATACCAGCAACAAAACCTCTGGGGGCTGGGAATATCAGGAGCCAGAGTTGCTACAATATGTTATCTAAAATGTCCAGTTTTCAACAAAAAATTATGAGACAAGTAAAGAAATTGGAAGTTGTGACAGATACATAGGAGAAATAAGCAATAGAGATGGCTTTTGAGGGGGCCCATATATTGAACAAAGCAGACAAAGACTTTTTTTTTTAATTTTTTAATTTATTTATGTCAGAGAGAGAGTGCACAAGCAGGGGGAGTGGCAGGCAGAGCAGGCAGAGCAGGCAGAGGGAGAAGCAGACTCCTGCTTCTGCGTCACTGAGCAAGGAGCCCAGTGATGTGGAACTCAATCCCAGGACCCTGAGGTCATGACCTGAGCCGAAGGCAGACGCTTAACTGACTGAGCCATCCTGGCATCCCAAGACAAAGACTTTAAAGCAGCTATTATAAATATGTTCAAAGATTTAAAGAAACCGTTCTTAAAGAATTAAAGGAAGATACAGTGGCAGTGAATCATCAACTAGGGACTATTTTTTAAAGAGATAGAAATGATAAAGAACCAAGTGCAGATAATGATACCAAAAATACAAACAGTAGAAGTGAAAATAGATAAAATGGAGTACTTCAACATAAAAAGCTTCTGCACAACAAAGGACACAGTCAGTAGAATGAAAAGGCAACCTTTGCAATGGGAGAAAATATTTATAAATCATTTCTCTGATAAAGGGTTAGTATTAGAATACATAAAGAACTCCTAGAACTCAACAGCCAGAAGAACTCAATTTAAAAATGGGTAGAGGACTCGAATAGACATTTCTCCAAAGAAGACATACAGATGGCAAACAAGATGGCCATGAAAAGATCCTAAACATCACTAATCATTATGGAAATGCAAATCAGAACCACTATGAGATATCACCTCACACCCATCAGAATGGCTGCTGTTAAAAAACAAAACAAAAACAAAATAACAAGTGTCAGTGAGGATGTGGAGAAATTGGAACCTTTGTACATTGTGGTGGAAATATAAAATAGTATGGCTGCTGTACAAAATAATATGCTGTACAAAACAGTATTGAGAAACTAGTTTCTCAAAAAGTTAAAAAACAATTACCAGGGGCGCCTGGGTGGCTCAGTTGGTTGAGCAGCTGCCTTCGGCTCGGGTCATGATCCCAGCGTCCTGGGATCGAGTCCCGCATCGGGCTCCTTGCTCGGCAGGGAGCCTGCTCCTCTCTCTCTGCCTCTGCCTGCCTCTCTGCCTGCTTGTGTTCTCTCTCTGTTAAATAAATAAATAAATAAAAATCTTTAAAAAAAAAAAAAACAATTACCACATGACCCAGCAATTCCAATTCTGGCTATACACCCAAAAGAACTGAAAGCAGCAGAGACTTAGAGAGAGATATTTGTATACCCATTTAGTTTAATTTAATTTGATTATTTGTCTATTTTGTTTGTTTGGGGTTTTTTTGTCTATTTATTTTTAGAGCGAGAGAGAAAGGGGGAGGGACAGAGGAGAGAATGAGAGAGAATTTTAAGCAGGATCCACACCCAGCACAGAGCTCAACATGGGTTTCAGTCTCACAACCATGAAATCATGACCTGAGCCTAAATCAAGAGTTGGACACTTAACTGAGCCACCCAGGCACCCTGTACACCCATTTTAATAGTCTTATTCACAGTAGCCAAAAAGTGGAAGCAACCCAAATGTCCATGCTGGATGAGTAAACAAAATGTGGTATATCCATACAATGGAATATTATTCAGCTTGTTAAAAGGAAGGAAATTTTGACATGTGCTACAGCATGGATGAACTTTGAAGACATTATGCCAAGTGAGAAAAGACAGTCACAAAAACACACTGATCTCATTCATATGGATGTACTTAAAGTAGTCAAACTCATAGAGACCGAATGGTGGCTACCAGGGATTAGGGTGAGGGAGAAGAGGAAATTACTCTTTAATAGGTAGAGTTTCAGTTTTATAAGGTGAAGAGACTTTTGCTCTTGGATAGTGATGTTTGCATAACAATGCAATTGTATTTAATGCTACTGTACACCTAAAAGTAGTCAAATGGTAAATTTCATGTTTACTTTGCCACAATTAAAAAAATTTAAACATGGAAATACTAGAATCGAAAACTGTAACAAAATGAAAAACTCACTAGAGAGATCAACAGTAGATTTGGGTTGTCAGAAGAAAGAATCCACAAACTTGAATGGAGAGCTGTGGAGATAATGCAGTCTGAAGAACAGAAAGAATGACAAAAAATGTACAAAATCTCAGAAAAATATAGGTCACCATTAAGTGTGCCAGAAGTAGAAGAGAGAGAGGAGGAGGCAGAAAAATATTCAATTCAAAGAAGTAATGACTTACAACTTTCCCAATTTGATGAAAACCACTAAGCTACACATCCAAGATAATTGACAGACAAGGATAAGCAAGAAGAGAACCACACCCAGACTTGTAGTCAAAATTTTGAAAGACAAAAAGATGTGGAAAGGAGCAAGAGAGAACTGACTCAGTCCTAGAGGACCTGCAATAAAATTAACAGCTGACTTTTCATGAAAAACAGTGGGGGCCAGACAGCGGTGAGAGGCCATGTTAAAGTGCAGACAGTCTTGCACCCTGCAAAACTGTCTTTCAAAAGTGAAGGCAAAATGAAAAATTTCCAAGTAAATGAAAACGGAATCCATTGCTAGCAGATCTGCCTTACAAGAAATACTAAAAGGTTCACTAGGCTGAAAGTAAGCGACACTAGACAGTAATTGAAATACACACACACACACACACACACACACACACACACATGAGCTCCGGTAGAGGCAATTAAGTAGGTAATGACAAAAAAACTGTATAGTTACATATTTCTTCATTCTTCTCATAACTGATTTCAAACACCAAGGAGCAGCTCATATCCAGTTGCTTTCTAGTTATTGTAATTAAGCTCTTTATGTTCACATCATCGCATCCTCCTGAGCCCCCAAGTTTTCTAAAGGAAAAACTGAGCCAAAGGAAGCCAGTGACTTGCCTAAGAAAGTTTATCTCAATCATTCGTAAGGAATTAAGTACCAGGAGCACTCTCAGAATCAGGAAATAATATTCAAAGAAATCTTAAAAACTTATCTCTATGATATTTTTAAACTCCTGTTTCCGTCATTCTTTGAAGGTAATATCAAGCAAGTGCTTATGGTTTCTTAATTTAGTAAACAGATTGCGATTTTAATTGTCTCAATGAGTGATATGAAGAAGTCCTAGATTTTCACCTGGCTTCCTGACCAGATGAACAATTTTTTTAACTTACTGCCTTGTTTTAGACTGTTTATACCACTAATTTGGGTAGAACTGAATCAAGTTTGCAGACTTCTGATGAAGCACTTTAGAGACTTGAACCAACTTTTCTACATTGCAAGGAGGAAAAGTCTTCACTGAATCAACTTAATCATTTGCTCCCTCTTGCTTTCTCTGCTGCCTAAGAACTATTGCTTAAGAACCTTTGGAATGAGAACAAGAAGTATGGGGCTGTAAGTTGAGCATGGAAAATAGTTAAGATAATAATCTCCACCTATCAACGCTCCTATTTATATTAACGTTCTATTAATAGAAAGAATATATAGTAGTATCAGGAATCAGTGTTTTTATAAGTATCATTCATAGTTCTGTTGAGCTTCTACTGTAATCAGACCAAAATTAGCAAATAAACCTGTAAGAACCAAGGTATCTATTTACATACATAGTTCCATTTTCAACTGTGGCCAAAGAGAAGGTATTTCCCTAATATAGCTCTTGGAGTTTAGCCACACAGTCCGACACTTGAGGGCACAGAATCGGAACAAGTGCTCCCAGGTTTGCCATGTGATAGAAGTGATGCTAAATGAGTTGCTCATGAAAACGAATCTATTTTTGGTTATGACTGAAGAAAAAAAATTATGTAGACCGAGGCGAGTCCATCTGTAGCATACACAGAAAGGGAACAAGGTTTAGAAGCCGTTTCTCTCCTAGAGTGGGAATAAATGCGCGGAGGCCGGCTATCCTTGTCCCGTGCTTTCAAGCAGCATTGTACCTACAGCTCTCCAACAAGGTGGTCATAATCCTGGGGGGAAAAATTATGCAGGTTAATTCCATGTTTCTAATGGGAGTGCACTGCAGTGTGCGGTAAGCTGTTCTGTTAGAAATTTTTTCTTCCTCTGCAACCGTAGTCTTATTACAATGAAAGACTGTTTGCCATATCTCCACATTTGATAAAGAATGGCCGATATGTTATTTCCTTTTAGTAATTTTTCGTGAAATCATCAAATTAATAAAACTGAAATAGAAGCAACAGAGGTGCCTGGCTGGCACAGTTGGTGGAGCAGGTGACTGTTGATCTCAGGGTTGTAGGTTTGAGCTCCACACTGGGTGTAGAGATTACTTAAACAAAACCTTTAGGAGCACCCGGGGAGATCAGTCGGTTAAGTGCCCAACTCTTGATTTCAGCTCAAGTTGTGACAGCAGGGTCCTGAGAGCGAGCCCAACATCAGGTTCCATGCTCAGTGAGGAGTTTGCTTGCCCCTCTCCGTCTGGCCCTCCCCCCACAAATAAAATATATATATTTTTAAGATTGTATTTATTTATTTGACAGAGAGAGAGAGGAACACAAGCAGGGGGAGTGGGAGAGGGAGAAGCAGGCTTCCCGCTGAGCAGGGAGCCTGATGTGGGGCTCGATCGCAGGGCCCTGGGATCGTGACCTGAGCCAAAAGCAGACGCTTAACAACTGAGCCACCCAGGCGCCCCAATAAATAAAATCTTCTAAAAAATAATATCTTCTAAAAAAATTAAAAACAGGGGCATCTGGGTGGCTCAGTCAGTTAAGGGTCTGTCTTTGGCTCAGGTCACATTCCTAGTTATAGGATCGAGTCCTGCATCTGGCTCTCTGCTCTACAGGGACCCTGCTTCTCCCTCTCCCTCTGCCTGCTGCTCTACCTACCTGCTCTCTCTCTCTCTCTCTCTCTCTAATAAATAAATAAAATATTTTTTAAAAAATAATAAATAATAAAATAAATAAAACAAACAACAAATTACAGTTTCTGAAAATAATTGCTCATTCAGATTCCATTGGAACATCTCCAAGGAAATGGCACTTCCACGTCCTGAGGCAGTCTTTCCTTTTTTAAAAACTATTTTTCACTTAGGTTCTATAGGGCCTTCTCTATCTTCTCTTCCTCTTCTTCAGGCCAAATTGTTGTGATTCCTTTAACTTTATCTCCAAAACATATTTACTTAATATATTCATACAATGCCTTCCCAGAGAGCAAAAGGCTACTAGAAGACATCTAAATAACACACGCTTTATGAGCCAAAAAGAAACTTAAATGTCAGAATGACAAAAATGCAGGAGGGAGGGCGCCTGGGTGGCGCAGTTGGTTGAGCGACTGCCTTCGGCTCGGGTCATGATCCCGGAGACCCGGGATCGAGTCCCACGTCGGGCTCCCAGCTCCGTGGGGAGTCCGCTTCTCGCTCTGACCTTCTCCCTTCTCATTCTCTCTCTCACTCTCTCTTTCCTAATAAATAAATAAATAAATAAAAATCTTTAAAAAAAAATGCAGGAGGGAGAGTGAATACAGCAGGAATGAGCCTGGAAAAGAAACAGGGTCCAGAGGGGCTGAGCCCACAGGGTCTGCGGTAGAAACTTTACTTAGAGGACCAAAATGAGTTTGTGCGATACTCCATAAATTCATGAAAGCCGTGGATTGCATTGTCCTAGAAAGGGTCAGGAATTCCCGCCCCTCTCCCCACAGCCCAATCCTGTGGTTCCCAGTTGCAGGCTCCACTGCCCCTTCTTAGTCCTGTGGTCTCTGGTTGATACCGAATCATTGAGCTGGACGGGACTGGAAGGTATCATCTGCTCTTGACAATTTCCAAGGATCATGGCTCTGCAGCATTCTTTGTAACCCACTCTCTTTTTCACCCTCTCCTCTTTCCCAGTTGTCTCTGCCTCCCGCTCCCCAAGGAATCTCAGCTCCCCAAATAGGAGCTACTGTCACTAGGAAGGCCTGGTCAATGCCGACCAGGCGCACGGCACCCCGTAGGCTGCTCTCCTTTGAGTACCTCCCATACAGTCAGTGGGTAACATGTTTAGGGAGTAATTATCTCCCACTACTTTCAGTTACGGTAATCACATCTTCAGAATGACCAGAACTGGACCAGATGACTTCTCAAGTCTTTTCAAACTCTAATGTTCTGTGATTCTCAATTCTGTGAACCAAAATAGGAATAAGAGACTAATCATAGGTTGTTTCTTGTAAACATTAACCTCAAATACCACTTCAGTCAGGCTTACAGAGTCCTTGGCTTCAGCAGAACATTTTTCTTACTCTCTGGGTAAAGTTCGGTTCTGATGGCCAGTCCCCAAGAGAAGCACACAAAAGATGAAGGGAGACTTCTAAAGGAGGACGAGGTGTGACTGAGGATGCGCTTTCGAGTCCTGTAGATGGGAATATGATAGAAGGCTCTGAACCATGCAGCGACCTTTCCACCCCATGCCCAGATGCCAGAACAATGGGATATTCTTAAAAGTGAAAAACAGGGGCGCCTGGGTGGCTCAGTGGGTTAAAACCTCTGCCTTCAGCTCAGGTCATGATCTCAGCATCCTGGGATCAAGCCCCGCATCGGGCTCTCTGTTCAGCAGGGAGCCTGCTTCCCCCCCTCTCTCTGCCTGCCTCTCTGCCTACTTGAGATCTCTCTCTCTCTCTCTGTCAAATAAATAAATAAAATCTAAAAAAAAAGTGAAAAACAAAGATAAGATCAATAAAAAGCATAGAAGGTGTATTTACCTCTTAAGTTGTAGGTCATAAGCTTGAAAGATTTGTCTTCAAGGCCTGGGCTGAAAAGAGACTCATGATAAATTCATTTTGTTTATTGCAAAAACGAAGCATATATTGGTGGTACATTCCTAACTTCTCAAAAAAATATACATTCCTCAATAGTGTTTTGAAGGGTTTTTCCAATGCTGAAAGTAGTCATTGCTCATGGTAGGAAATTTGGGGTAATATAAAAAAAAGTCAAGAGCGGCTAGAGAGAGCCACTCTGAACCTTGTCTGTATTTCCTTAAAGTCTCAGTGCTGGTGCATTCTCAAACATGGTTGAGATCATTTGGCACACACCATTCATATGCTGAGCAGACTGTGCCCCAGTGCTGTGAAAAACTCCAGTCACATCATTTTATTTTATTTCTTATTTATTTGAGAGAGAGAGCGAGCAAGAGTGTGAGAGCGATATCATGAGCAGGGGGAGGGGCAGAGGGGGAAGCCGACTCCCCGCTGAGCAGGGAGCCCGATGCCGGGCTCAATCCCAGGACCCTGGGATCATGACCTGCGCCGAAGGCAGACACTTAATTGACTGAGCCACCCAAGTGCCCCTCAAGTTACATCATTTTAGTTGCTATGTAATATTTCCTCTTTAGAAGTCATCAATGGTGTTTCCTTAGCCTTTCCTATCTGGGGGATAGTTAAATGATTTCCTTTTTTTTTCATGATCGTAATAATTGACATCTCTGAACATCAGTATTTGTTCACATCTCAAATTATTTGCTTATTTTCTTGGACTTGAGAGGTTCGTGTCATAAAGCCACCCATACCCTCCTTGAGTACTTCTTGTTCGAGACAACATACTGGGACCGCCGTGCATCTGACCCAGCCTGGCACATTTACAAGCACCATTTCCCATATGAAAAATAAGTGCTCCTGCTTAGAACCGTTTAAATCATTTCCAGCTGTACTTATGAGAGAGAACATTTCCGAACCAGTTGTAGAGTCGGTATTGGAGTCGCAGAGCAAGGTGACATTTTTATTTATAGTTTGCTTAGACTCTAACTTATTTTAATTGACCTCCTTGAAGCTTTTGGTAGATGAAGTGTCCACAAGTCCAGATTTAAGCTGTTTTTTATCTGTGGGGCCTTCATAGGAGTGATTTTCAGCTGAAGTATTTATATTTGCCCTAAACCTGAATGCTAATGAATGGGTTTTCACCTTTTAGATCCTAGAGAAGCAAGGTTGAAGGCTTGTCTCCACAAGAACGCCCTGCTTTTCTTTCTCTGTGGAAATAGTACGTGCCTGGTCGGAGGAGAGGTCACCAGTATGTCCCCACAGCAGGCCTTCCCCTTTCATCTCTGGCCTTGAAAAAGAGTTATGTCTGAGTCCCTTTCTGTGGAACTTTGAATTTGCAGTTCTAAGTCAGCCATGTCCTCTCACTGATCTGTGTGAGGATCTTTGCTCTTTGCTTCTTGATGCCGTTGTTTTATTTTCTGTTTTATTTTTTTAATTTAATTTTATTTTTTCAGTGTTCCAAGATTAATTGTTCATGCATCACACCCAGTGCTCCACGAAATACGTGTCCTCCTCAGTACCCACCACCAGGCTCAACCAACCCCCCACCCTCCTCCCCTCTAAAACCCTGTTTGTTTCTCAGAGTCCACAGTCTCTCATGTTTCATCTCCCCCTCTGTTGTTTTATTTTTTTTAATTTTTAAAAAAGATTTTATTTATTTATTTGATAGAGAGAGAGAGATCACAAGTAGGCAGAGAAGCAGGCAGAGAGAGAAGCAGACTCCCCGCTGAGCAGAGAGCCCGGTGTGGGGCTTGATCCCAGGGCCCTGAGATCATGATCTGAGCGGAAGGCAGAGGCTTAAGCCACTGAGTCACCCAGGAGCCCCCCTCCATTGCTTTAAACAAGGTGTGACACCTTGTCCCTGAGCCCTTACTCGATTGGTCAAACTGGCTGCTTTTACTGTGCCTTCTTTCACTGAGTAAGGGAGCTACTTTTCTTTGTTTCTCTCCCTTCCCTTTCCTTCGCTTCCCTTCCCTTTCCTTCTCTTTTCTTCTTTCTTTTCTTTTCTTTTCTTTTCTTTTCTTTTCTTTTCTTTTCTTTTCTTTTCTTTCCCTTTCCCTTTCCCTTTCCCTTTCCCTTTTCCTTTTCCTTTTCTTCTTTCTCTTTTTCTTTTAACTATTTAACTTTTATAACTTACCCTAAGGGGGCTGGAGGTGGGGGAAGCAATGGTAGCAATATAGGAAGGGAAAAATATTTAAAAAATCAAAAAAAATATCAAAATTGAATATTACTTTTTATGAGCAGGACTAGAGGGAGGTGGGCTGGGTATATTCACATGACTACTAGAGGTCAGGGGCATTAAGAGTGAGAAAGATCCTTCTAGAAGGATTTTGGAGCTTTAAGTTGTTCTTCCTGTGTCTACAGTTAATCTGATAACTTCAGGTTGCTTGAGACTAACCACAACTACAAATATTTATGCATACATTAGGTTTGATCCTAACAATAATTCTGTCAAGTACATGTGTTATTACTATCCCCATTTTACAGATGATGAAACAGAATTCAGAAAGTGGATGTGCCTCAGCCACGGTCACACTGCTAGTTAGTAACAAAGCCAGGAGTAAGCCTGGGTTTCTTGACCAGGACTCCAGGGCTTTATCTGCTAATAATGGTAATAGTCACCATGTATTGATCCCTGGCACTAAGCTAGGGCCTTTACATAGTCACCATGTTTTGTATCATTATTCCCATTTTCCAGATGAGTCATTTAAATGACTTTGCCCACAGTTGTGTAGCCAGTAGCTAGCTGAACTGGAATGGACCCAGAACCTCTGACTGCAGGTCCTATGCTCTTTTCCTTTCTTCATGCAGAAGAAACAAATGTTCCTTTTTTAACAACAGAGAGGAAAGGAGAGGGTGAAGAAAATGCAGTGCTGGGAATGGCCACAGTGTATTAGTAAACTGTCCTTGCCATTTATTTCCAGTTTACTTTGGGTTTTAAATCCCCAGCTTGTTCACTTTGAACGTCTTTAATAAAGATTATCAGGATTTACACTCATGCTCTTTGTCCCCGTTGAGTAAACTTGCTTCTTGCTTCTGTGTCCTTGTGTTCCAAGCTAGGTCTAACATTTGGCTTGGTTGTCTTGCCTTCCCTTCCGACATTTTTGCCCCTTCTCCCTCCCTCCTTCTTTCCCCTTCCCCTCTTCTCTATCCCCCTCTTGCTTGCTTTCTTCCTTCTGCTTCAGTCACAATATCATCTGCCTTTCTCCAGGCTCCTGTGCTCCCACAGACTGCCTTGCATATTTATAAACTATGCCATTTAAAGGCAGTTAAAGCAAGTTTCAGAGCCATTCTTGTCATGTTTCCATTTTTTATCATTATTGTGAAAATATGAAACTCAGTATATTTTATCATAAATATACTATTTCTAAATTAATTTTTAAGATTTAAGAGTGTAAAGTAGATGTTTTCATGAGCTATTCAAGAATGATGGTGTTGATAGAAACTCCTTATGACAACATCTACATCCTCAGTGTTGAAAAGAAAATGCTTTTGCTGTACTATTCTATAAGTAAGGATTCAAAAATGAATCTTCCATTTTTTTTCTTTCCATATTATCAGGGAAAAGCTAATAGTTTTGATGACCGAGTAGCCAGGTTTACTCACAGGTAGCAGAGAATCATTAGCTTTTACGTCATACCATTAAAGAGATTACCTGTCTTCAAATTTCTACCACAGTGTCAGAATTCAAGATTCAACCCTAGCTTCTAGGAAAATAGGTTTTGCATTTTTAGAGTCGGGGTGTGAGGCACTCTGGGTTTTAGGTGAGGTGTCGGGAAATTACTTCGGAGCACCGGGGTCCTCTGCGTGGGGTACCTGACTCCTTCCCTTCACCTTGGGAGGGGGAGCCTGGGTGCAGTCCGTGAAATCTCAGGGACAAGCTCGGCATAGGCCAGAAGCAAACATGAGGAAGGGAAGCTGGCTATGGGCCAGGCCCTTAAAAACCACAAGGTCCCTGGGAAGAAGTCCTAACTAAGCCACAGTCCACTCCAGACCTGATTGTCTGCGATGGGCCGTGCCAGCTGAGGGGCTGATGGGACTCCAAGGCTGAGAGAGAGAGGAGGGCTGGATGGAGGGCTGCAACAGGCATCCCCTTGGAATGTTTGCTTGGAAGGCCAAGGGTCATCATGGATGCTACCTTTAGCAACGTTTCAAAACAGGGAGCCTCCCAACCAAGCTTTTTTTTTTGTATTAATGTCTATTAAGTGCTATAGCTCGGCCACATCCCTGTTTTTAAACCATGTACTAGTTTGTCTAGAGATATTCTGAGAATATTTGTTTTCACTTTTTCTTCAACTTTCAGATTCCTAATGTTGATAAGAAGGTATGAGGTAGAGCTGAAGCAGATGCTCACAGAGGGAAATTCTAGAAAGAGAATCTATAAATCCTTGTCTCGGGAGTCCTGAGAGTTGAGGAGCGTGCTCAGAAGCATTGAGGGCCCTGAGAAAAGAGAGTGAGGATCTTGTTAACATTACAAGTTTGGGAGGTAGAACTTAGGAAACCCCTCAGTACCTCTTCCAGTGATTCTAAACATTCCAAGGTCTCTCTCTAATGTGAGAGGTCGCTGGCATTTGAAAATTGAAGAATATCTTGGCACGTTCAGTCCTGTGAACCAAAGCCATATAGGGGCTTTCATACTAGGGGAAGGACAGAGAGGAGGCTTGTTCTGATCCTTTTCGGAGAAGCCCTTGCAGGAAAGAGAGAAGAACCAAGGCATTAGCTGGAAGATCGAAATGCTGTTGCGGACTCGCTGAGAATCATTGCCAAGGAGGACAGGAGACCTTTCTACACGACGCCCCCACACGTCAGGCCTCTCTGTCTCCCAGCAACGTGATCTCTATGAACTCAAATGAGTCAGTTCTTCAGTATCAGGTCCAGGCTCCCCAATCCCAATATTAAGTAACTGTTCACCTCCGTGTTTTCTTCTTTTCTTCAGGTTTCAGGTTTTTACATTTAAATCTTCAGTTCATTTTGGCTGGAGGTAGGGATCTAACTTTTTTCTTCCTTCCAGATAGTTATGAGGAAGTTGGCCCAACATCACTTGTTGAATAAGCCAATCTTTCCTCGCTGACTTGAGTGCCCACCTCCGTCCTGTTTTCAAACAGCCAGCGCTGTCCACTGACACACCGGCCAGACCTCAGCCACTCTGGATTTGGGCTTCCGAACTCCTGATAGATTCCCGTCTCAGCCTTGTGCCGGGTGCTCCCTGGCCCGCCTGTTGAGGGTGCCAAGCTCTGTTTCAGCAGCAGACTGTATGGTTGTTGAAGTGCTTTGTTTTATTTTGCTCCCGTTTGATAAAATGAGGAGGGAGAAAACGAAGGTGTTGGTCCTTGCCATAAAAAAAAAACAGGTCTTATAAACAGAATGCAAAATAGAAGTCATTTGGTCTCAGAAAAGCCTTTCTCCTCAACCAGATGCTTATCGGACATAATATGAAGGAGAAAAGCTGCATTGAACACAGACACAGTTGTAGAAATTAGCTACCTAAGATTATCTGAGTAGGAGAGGGGATCCCTGGTCTGAAATGGTGCCAAAGGTATCATAAAGACAGTTAAAAGCCACCCCGGGCTGAGGACATACCTGCCTTGGTGCTCCTGGACTTGACCTCCGTGTGCAGCCTGTCCCGGAGTGAACCTGTGAGTGAACCTAGCCCTAACATGTAAAAACAAAACTGGAAACAACGCAAAGGAGAAAACACCGAAACTCACCTTGGCTGTTTCTCAACCCAGTCCCACCAGCCAGCAACCATCCGTCTCTCTCAGTTCCCGAGCGCAGGCCACTACCACTTGAGCCCCCGAAACCTCCTTAAGTGCCCTTTCTCTTCAGTTGGTGGCATGGCCACGCCGGGCCGGGGGTCTCCGTCGGGGCCTGCCTGCAGCACGCAGTAGCCCTGAATCAGTCTCAGCACGTTCCCTCTTCTGTCCAGCCCCTTCTGCACATGGCAGCCAGGGTGCCTTCCTCGAAATGAAAGTCTGATCATGTGGGCCTCCCTCTGGTTCCAACCCTTCAGCAACACCCTACTGTTCACATGGTGGCCACCATCATCAGCTCGCTGGACATTGCCTCACACCGGCTGCCTGTCCTCCCCCGTGCTGCTCCTTCCCACCCCGGCTGTGCCTGGAATGCCTTCCCCGTCCCAGAGTTCGCTGCCCCTTCCTTAGATTGCCTTCCCTGCCCTCACAGCCCCAGCCCCAGCCCAGAACTGCGCTTTCACAGTGCGGTGGGCCAGCGGCCTCCTGCCTCTATAGCGCTGCCCGCAGCTGAGGGTCCTACATCTGTGTGTTTACGCAGTTAGCGTCTGCCCCCCTCATGGGCCGGTGAGCCCCACATCCATTTTCACACATCATCATATTCCTAGTGACTGGCACAAGGGAGGTGTGCCAGTGTTCCAGGTGTTCTCAATAAATATTTGTTGAATGTTGTTCTTGTTTGTTCTTGTCGGCCAGCAAACCTGACAAACAAGATTTCATCAAGAATTCTATTTTCAGATTAGATTGTATTGGTCCAAAATATTCCTATTTGTATTTTCACTTCTAGATTTAATGTGTCCATGATACCAAGAAAATATTCTTTTAGTAGGATATTGTCCCTTGCCTTTAGAATGATCATTTCATTTGTCTTACATGGGCTGTAAATCTCTAGAATTGCATAGGCTTCAAATCTTAGGAAATGGTAAAATCTATCAGTGTATATTTTCTATTTCACTATATGCCTATAGCATTGCATACATAGATGGCTCTGTGACCAAATATGATTTATTATGTATTATTTTAATTTGAAAAGCATGTTATTCAGTTTACAGTTTTGGATGGAAAAGAAAGGGCACCTGGGTGGCTCAGTTGGTTGGGCTACTGCCTTCGACTCAGGTCATGATCCCGGAGTCCCGGGATCGAGTCCCATATCGGGCTCCCAGCTCTGTGGGAAGTCTGCTTCTCCCTCTGACCTTCTCCCCTCTCATTCTCAGTCTCTCTCTCTCTCTAATAAATTTAAAAAAAAATGGATGGAAAAGAAAAAATCATCTATAACACTACATACCACTCAAAGTTAGCCACTGTTCTGATTTTTTTTTAAAGGCTATATACTTTTTTTTTTCCCTAGAGTTTTATTTATTTATTTGAGAGAAAGAGAGAGAACAAGCTGGGAGAGATGCAGAAGGGGAGAGAGAAGCTCTCTGCTCACAGGAGCCTAACGTGGGGCTTGATCCTAGGACGCTGGGATCATGACCCGAGTAGAAGGCAGACTCTTAACCGGCTGAGCCACCCAGGTGCCCCTGTTCTGATTTTTAGTGTATTTTTTTAAAGACTTTATTTATTTATATGACAGAGAGAGAGAGATCACAAGTAGACAGAGAGAGGCAGGCAGCAGGCAGAGAGAGGGGGGGAAGCAGGCTCCCTGCTGAGCAGAGAGCCCCATGCGGGGCTTGATCCCAGGACCCTGAGATCATGACCTGAGCTGAAGGCAGAGGCTTTAACCCATTGAGCACCCAGGCGCCCCTGATTTTTAGTATATTAACCTGTCTGTCTTATATGGATTTTAACATCACCATGATCACAATATACAGAAAATTTAGTGTCCTGTTTTTCCCCCCTAAATAATCTTAATATTGATTGATCATTATACTGACTGTGACATGACATATGAGCCTCATTTATCCAGCTCAGATCAATAAGCATATATGAAGAACCACACTGTGGTAATAAGCACCATTCCATACACCTAATACCATTCAAAAAATACAGATTTGGTACCTTGACTGTATAATAATAGAATGCCACAGTTCCAAAGCTTTTAGTGACATTTTTACTTCATGGATATATTAATTTTGTAACATTGCCTCTTTATCTTGGAGGACTTTTCTCCATGTTTAATTCCCTCTTTTTTCATATATTCAACAAATTGGGGCTTTCCTCATGCCAGGCACTATTCAGTGTCCTGAAGATACAGCAGTGAATCCAACTAAGTCTCCACGCCCTCCTGAAAGGAGACAGACCAGAATGACTGAATGAATGCAATGATAAGTAGAACAGACAAAAAGTTGGGTGAGACAGACGGATAATGGCAAGGGGGAGGGGCCGCTTTTTCACGAGGTCAGAGAAGGCCTCTCTGAGGGTGACATTTGAGCGGAGACCTAAATAGCATGAGTAGCTACACAGCTGTCAGGGAGGTTTTTTCTGGCATAGGGATCAGCAGGTGCAAAGGCCCAGAGGTGAGAGTGCTTGGTGTTTTCAAGGAATAAGAAGGAGCCTGTGAAGGAAGGTGCAATAGGAGCTGAGGACAGTGGGCTGGGGCGGGGCCTTCAGGAGACTGTGGAGGGCTTCTCCAAGCCCTTGAGTGAGGCCCCTGGCCTTTCCTCTGAGTGAGGGATGGGGAGTCAGGGAATAGTAACATGATCTGAATCGTGTTTCAAGTAGGATCATTTCATTCTGCAGCTTTCTGTCTTCCTCCTGAGAGCCTTCAGTTTCCACCTTTGTCAGCCTCTGGAAGAGTCACTTTATGCTAGAACCTGTAAGCCTTCTTTCAGACACAGGCATGGTGTGCTCGTAAAGTGCTCTTTCCTTGTGTGTAAATGTGCAGGCCGGTCATCAGCCACACCCTGCGATGTCAAAGAACTGTGATGTCAAAGAACATCACTGGTCCAAGAAATCAGGCACATTCCACATATCTGAACAACTCTGTAACTGAATTTCTCATTTCTTTATCTTTTACCCATTTGAAGCAATTTTTTCTTTCTGAGAATAATGACCAAATATATTTTTCAGATTGCAAAAAGTCATATCCTATTAAGGCTTATTGTCAGCCTGTAATTCTACAGGCTGACATACTTCACCCTCTGATATTCTAGAGACCAGCTTTTATTCTTCGGCGGGGGGGTGTCATTAACCTAATTATAATCTTCCTTGAGTTGCTTTATGGTTAGATCTGTCACATGCCAAAGTTAGAGTCCATTAGTAGGCTTAAAACATTTATTTCTGAAGGAACAAATCGTTATAGGTTGCTTAGGGTAATGGATTTCTTTTGTTTTCTTTTCTGTTATAGGAGGAGACATCACAGCTTTCCCAGATTGGGAGGAAAAATATGGAATGTGTTTTACCGCTGACTGAACACAACCAAATGAACTGTACTGACAGTAGTTTGAAAACCAGCAGTTAGCAGTTTGTTCAGGCTCTAACATTGTCCAGCACTTTCCAGAGCAAACTCACTGTTTACAAGAACTCTCGGCCTTACGACGTTTATAACCTCAAGCTTTGTTTATTTAAAATATTTCTGCAAAAGAAAAGTACCCGGAACCCACTTTCCAAAATGGCCATGGATGAGTATTTGTGGATGGTCATTTTGGGTTTTATCATAGCTTTTATCTTGGCATTTTCTGTTGGTGCAAACGATGTTGCCAATTCATTTGGTACTGCTGTGGGCTCTGGTGTGGTGACCTTGAGACAAGCATGCATTTTGGCTTCAATATTTGAAACCACCGGCTCAGTGTTACTGGGAGCCAAAGTGGGAGAGACCATTCGAAAAGGTATCATTGATGTGAACCTATACAACGAGACAGTAGAAACACTAATGGCTGGGGAAGTTAGTGCAATGGTTGGTAAGTAGCCTTATTCTTTACATCCATGGGAAATGCGTCCGATGGCCTACTTCCCTACAAATACTTCTGTCATGTCCATAAGTGTGATTTTTGTTTCAACTTCAAAAACTGGTTGGATGTTTCATATTTACTCTTATTTTTGCTTTCTGTATTTTAACTCGATTTTTTTTTTTTTAGTGTTCAAGCAAATATTTTCCCAAATTTTTAGCAAATGTTGTTAAAATAGATTTGGCTAAAAGTACTTTTTATAAAGTACCAGACAAAGATGTTTGGAGACTAGCTGTCATTTTAAAGTGGTTTGAGCGTTCTTAAAGAAATACCAAGTCTCAGTGAATGTGTTTGTAAGGTTGACTTGTGAGATATCCTTGACACTTGATGTCTGTTTTTCCAAAGATTATTCATCAGTTAGGATGCAATGTTTTGAAAACGGGAATGCCAAAAAAACAGTATTTATTAAGTTTTGTGTTCTCAGTTTAAGGTTTTGAGATTGACTGAATCAATGTCAGATTCTTGTGTTTCAGGAAATTCTAGTCTTCCACCTTATTTTTAATCCCTTTGTTGGCTTTTGTTTTGATTTTCTGACTCTACCTCTGGGAGCTCCGTTTGGGATGATGTTTGTTTTGTTTTCTGGCCAAACGACCATTTGTGTGTCACCTGTTTACAGTATGACCTAATATTGGTAGTTTTGAGTCGTCTAGATGAGAGGGAAGTGTTGAGGGCAGTGAAACATGTTAACAAGCAGACTGACCGGCCACTTGGTGTGATTTCTCCACTAGCCAGGCTGACCATCAGCTTGAAGCACCATGGGGTGCTGCCCTTCCTGCTCTCACCGCCGCAGGGTGAAGATTCAGGCAGGAATGCTTAAGTGCAGCCCCCAGGACTCTTGCTCACACTTGGGTTTTCATAATAGGAATCTAAGACATAATCGTAGTGAGCTGAAATTACGGTTTCTCCAGCCAGAATGATACGGGCAAGAAATGTTGGAAATAGGGGAGAAATAAAGAAAAGCATTTATAAAATTAAGTCTTAACAGTAGCTTCTCCTTTCATTGGATAAAACTTCTGAGGAATAGTTGTATTTATATTTTTTAAAGATTTTATTTATCTGAGCGAGAGTGAGCGAGAGAGAACACACAAGCAGGGGGCTGCAGGCAGAGAAGAGAGAGAAGCAGACTCTCCGCTGAGCAGGGAGCCCAACTCAGGACTCGATCCCAGGCCCCTGGGATTGTGACCGGAGCAGTTGGCAGATGCTTAACTGACTGAGCCACCCAGGCGCCCCGGAATGGTTGTGTTTATAGAGAGATTTGTTAGTGAGGCCACACAGAGGCCCCGGCTTAGACTGGAAGCCTTGTGAGCTCAGAGCGTCATGTCACTGCTCACTTTTCATGTGGGCAGTATGACTTGCCCAGTTTTTCAGTTCTCCCCCCCCGGCCTTCAGCTCTTCACTGAAAGAACGAAGAATACTTACCTCAGCTAGAATTTAGGTTAACCAAAGCAATTTGAGGTTTTGCTTGAATAACTTAATTTTGTTTGCTTTGGTTTCTTTCTTTTAGTCTTCCTTTTTTTCTTTCTTTCTCTTTTGGTATATGGGTAGATGAATCTCAAAGCCTATTTTGTTGGGAATTTATGTGAGTTACCTAGATTTTTAGAATTGGGTTCCTAAAAAAAAAAACAAAAAAACTAGAATTGGGTTCCTTGCAAACGAGAGCTTTGTTAGTTTAAGGTGGTGATATAATTATTATTGGCCAAAACCAAAGCTGATTCTGTTCTGATGCCTGAACTGTCCCCTTCTCCCTCTTCTAAGTTCAATATCCATTTCTTCTCTCTTTTTCTCCCCCTGTCCTATTCTATTCTTTTATTTATTTATTTTTTTCTTTAGAAATGTCTCCCCAAGCCCTTGGGTCTCTGTGCTTTCTGATAGAGTGGTGGTAGCATTGGGTTGGTTGGGTAGAAGAAATTATTTGTGCAAGCTAAACTTTCAGAACTAGGTCCCTTTGTACACTAAGCTCAGTCTGAAAGCAGTAGTCGGTCCAGTTAGTATGAAACCACCAATGGTTCCAAAAATCTACTAAGGATTCAGAACTCACCATCTTCTCATGGAAATACCTATAATAGCATGAACAAGCGGTCTCCTTTAACCAAAGTAAGAAGTGCCCCATCCCCTTCGAGCTCCCTACGGGCTGAACCTTTCCTGCACTGAGGACACTAACGCTGCCCTCTGCCTGTTTCCAGCGTGACCCTGCAACTTTGCGTTGCTACCCCCCCACCTTCCCCCCCAACTTTCCCTAGGTTTTGTCTTACAACCTTATTCTGTATTTAATCCCTTCCTCTTTATAAGATATCATTATCTTAAGTTAAAATATCTCTGTCTTTTTTCCCACTGTTTTTCTTAACACTAATGTAATCCCATTGGCCTTCAGAAATTCCCAAGGCTTAGGGGGCCTTGCGCTCTCACTTTGCCAGGCGCCCTGCAAATCTCTGCCTCTGCCTTGCCCTCCCTTCTGTTGCCCTCCACTGCTCCCCCGCTCCCTCCCCCCCGCCACCCGGGCCTCCTTCCTGGCTGGGCAACCCTGTCCTCCTGACCTTTCCTTACAAACCCTGGTGCTCCAGGACCTATGTTATAAGGTCAGCCAGAGAAGGGATGGCAGCTTTCAGGTCTGAATTCGTCTGGGTGAGTTTATACTCCTCTGTGAACATCACCAGATTATTTTCAGTTTGTGAGAAGAGAAATCATAAAGTTTCTTTCTCAAGGTATAGCCCTGTGCCATGTAACGTGCTCTAAACTCTGGCTCTATTTTTAACACAAACTAGTCAGTCACTCAGGAGCCCGGGGCTTAGATGTGAAGGCTTAAGGAATTGTCCACAGGGGGGTCTGGCTGCCGCCACGGAGCCTGTCACCAGTTTGGCAGAACGAGGCTGGCCCCTCCTCCTCCCAGCACACGCTTCAGGGGTAGACACGGACAGGGTCAGAGCCCAGTTTGGCTCACAGGTGGGCATGCCCAGCACGCACGGAGCAGTTGTCAGCATTGCTGCCCAAACTAGGGCCTGTACAGCCAGTAATGATCCTCTGTAAGTCAGATCTTTTGGAAGAAAATGCCAGGGATCTGCTTAAAAGTGCTGCTGCCAAGCAACCAGATTTCCAGAATTAACATTTGGGATTAATAATGTGCCCTGCTTATCAGCCAAGCCCTTTGTTCCCTTACAGTTCTATATGAGCTTTTCAACAACTGTTTCTGAAAGTGATCCCGCCCAGCTGATGCTTTTAATACGCACTGCAAAATTTGATCTGCTTATGAAAATATCTGGAGTGAACTGTAGCCTAGAAAAACAGTAAGCCTGGAAAAGGAGGTGAAATTGAGGTAAAAGGACACAAAGCCAAAACTAAGGATCCTCTTAACTGGTAAGAATTAGAAGATTTGAGGAAGCATACAAAGAAAATACCTGGCATTCTGGTCAGGGGCTGAGAGCAGATGCCCACCTGTGGGTTAAATGTTTTCGTGACTTCTCATATGAGAGAGACCAATACAAAAAGCAACGTGGAATTACACACTTTTTTCATTGAGGTGTCAATGACTTGTAACCCTATTATTAGTTGCAGGTGTACAGTGTAATGATTCGCTGTTTGTATATTACAGTCTCTCTTACAGACTAATTAACATGACCTCGCCGGTGTCTGGCCCTCCTTGTTATGTGACCACACGCTTAACTGCAGTGACATCTTTTCCAGTATGCAGCCTTTCCTACTTCTTTGTGTTCACTAGAGTCTATAATCTCTTGCTTGGTCTTGGCCACACTTCATATTAGAACAAGTTCATTGTCAGCACCTGTACCTAAATGTGACAAAGGCAGTTAATAACGGGCATTGAGAGACTTTTCTTGAAATATTTTCAATAAATCATCATTATCCCCTCAGTGTTGAAGAATGTTCCTCTAAAGTTAAGTGAGTGATTTTTGTCAGGACTTTAGCACTCTGTAAAGAAAGAATCCATAAAAAAAAAAAAAATCAACCCTAGGGAGATACTTTTAAGAAGAACTGTAATTTGGATTTCTTCCTTTTGTGGCTGTTTGAGATACTGTATTCTATATCTGACTTTTTTTTTTTTTAATCTTTCAACCTATAGGTTCAGCAGTTTGGCAGTTGATTGCATCCTTCCTGAGACTTCCCATCTCAGGCACTCACTGCATTGTTGGTTCTACTATAGGATTCTCACTTGTCGCAATTGGTACACAAGGTGTGCAGTGGATGGAGCTCGTCAAGATTGGTAATTGCCATTTTCTTTTACCTGTCAGAAGCAAAGTTTACATTCTCTAGAGTAAGTCTGATTAAAAGTCACCATTATGATCTATTTTGCCCCTCAAATGCTAAGGTTTAGAGGACAAGACCTATGTGGGTAATACATTTTCCTCTAGGATTTCTGCCACCGGCGATTGTGAACTTTTATGTGTCAAATAGTTTTTTAATGCCACTCTTTTCAAATGTCATCTGGCTTTGAAAATCAGTATCTATCTGTTGTTCCCAGACAAAAAAGAAATTTGTGTGATCGAAATGAGTCTGTATTCAGAGAAACGATGCCCTGGTGAAGAAAATACCGTCCGTGTCCAGGAGGCAGGGTTCATGGTCACAGGGAAGCCTGGGAGTGGGTCCAGGCTTACTTACTTCACTGCGTTCGAGAGGTCTCCCTGTCTGCCCCCACACAAGGGACACTCTAGCACTCCTTCTGGGTTGTAGGCTGCCCAGCAAGGACGGGTCCGACAAGGCTAACGGTCAGCCTCCTGGCTCTGGCTTTTAGCAAGAGGGAGGAGGTCCGTTCAGCCCCATAATTACAAACCCACCCGTTCTGAACAACAGTCTCCTACCCCATCTCCATCCACTGGGTTACTCATTTGTATAAGAATCACAGTGGCCGGGCGCCTGGGTGGCTTAGTTGTTGGGCAGCTGCCTTTGGCTCAGGTCATGATCCTGGAGTCCCTGGATCGAGTCCCACATTGGGCTCCCTCCTCAGCAGGGAGTCTGCTTCTCCATCTGACCTCTTCCTCTCTCTCTCTCTCTCTCTCAAATAAATAATAAATAAAATCTTTAAAAAAAAAGAATCACAGTGGCCTCAGGAGCTCCAGGTCAAACGATCCCTGACCTACCAAGCCAGGTACACAGATGGCTGGGAAAATCACCTTAGATCCCAGGAGGCTTCTAGAACAATGTCCCCCAACTCTAGCAGTACTTGAGAATTACCTGGAGAAGCAGTTAAAAAAATATCGATGCCCAGAACCCCATTCTAAACCTTTTAAATCCAAATTCTGAGGGTGGAACCTGAGCATAACTGGTGTTTGAAGACTCCCCAGATGTTCCCAGTCTGCAGCCAAGATGGGAACTGCTGGGCCGTAGCATCAGGATGGCAGTACCAGGCTGCCCTAGGAAAATGAAATGGAAGGTGGCTCACCTTCTAAATAACTTTACTCGGTCTCCATATGTGGATGGGTAAGAAGAGCGGACAAAAGGGCTCAGAGGGAATCAAAGGAGACTGTCTTCTGAGGCCAGGCTCGGGAATCCCTTACCTGACTGTGCTGGGAGTGTGCTCGCTTACGCGGGACGGTCTGCGTGTGAGGAAAAGCGGGCACGTGTCAGCCCTGCCAGGGAAGTAGGGTTGGTTAGGTTCTGAGTTAAGGTGAATAATTCCAGCAATATTTATTAATGTAGGTGCTATGTGTGGGCTATCATTTCTATTGTATAAATATGACTGGAGTTATGGAGAATTTTAACATTCATTGGATTTTTTTTTTTTTAATTATTCAGTTGCTTCTTGGTTTATATCTCCACTGTTGTCTGGTTTCATGTCTGGCGTGCTGTTCGTACTGATCAGACTCTTCATCCTAAAGAAGGTAAGTGAGGCCATTATGTTTTTATTAAGTTTTAGAACTAATTTGGTTCTATTCAATAGAAATTAATAGTTAAGGACTCAGAGGAATGATTGTATTTTTAATTTGTTAAGGCATGGCACCCTGTAGTTGGAATTAGACTTTATTTTAAAGTAGGCAAAGAGTAGCGTCTGGCTGGCTCAGTCCGTAGAGCATGTCGTCACTCTTGATCTCAGGGTTGTGGGTTCGAGCCCCTCATTGGGTATAAAGATTACTTAAAAATAAAATCTTTAAAAAAAATAAAGTAGGCAGAACGAGTTGAGGTGGAGTACCGAGGGGCTCCTCCAGAAAGCAGCATTGTAAATAGTGTTTCATGCCCTGTGATTTAGTTCATTAGTCCGTACTCCCAGGCATTGCACACAGACCTCAGAAAAGGGAAAGTAATTCTTGAATGTTGAACAGAACAGAGTGTGATAGTGTGTATGTGATAGATTTTGAAGTAGACTATCACTAAACACACCTGCAAAATTAATTTTCCCAAATATAAAGAGTTTTCTATATTTTAATGGAGAAAAAGCAAGCTTGACTTTTTCCTCTCCCTGAGGAAAGGATGAAAAGAAGGAAATACACCCATTGGGGGTAGCTTTTATCAAAAATTAAAGGAGATTGAAATTAGAACTTACTGAGATCCCTGTCCTGGAGGGAAAAACTTGATTGTATTTTTAAAGGGGTTGTCGCAATATTTTATAGTCCCCGGGTCCCTGTGTCGCGGCGCACACTGAGTGCGTCCGAGACGGGCCTATCCTCAAGTGGATCCTCACTTGAAGATGCCGCTCTTTCCCGTTGGCACTGCTGCTACCCGGTCATCACAGGCCGCTTCCTTGAAGTGCCGCTTCTTCTCCCGCCCAGTTCTGGTTGCTTCCCTCTCTCTCGTGCTTCTACGAAGCTCCGTGCTTCTTACCATCACACTGTTGTGCTGTGTGGTGTTGTATGTCCTGCGTGCTGGCCTGCTTGCCATCCGGCTGTAAGATCTCTGAGGTTATATGACTGTCTTGCTCACCTTGGCATTCCAGTGCCCAGCGCTGTGCTCGGGAAGGCACTGGTATTTAAGAAGGAGGGACGGAGACTTAGATAGATGGTAGATGATGGATGGACTGATGGAAGAGAGGAGAGGAAGGAGAGAGGGAGGGAGCCAGGAGGGAGGAGAGAAGATAGGTCCAGAGACAATTGGCATTTGAGTTTTAAGAATAAGTTATTTGAGAAAACAAGGTGATTCAACTCAACATAAACTCAATGCTTGTACACCTTCAGAAGTTTCTGGGTGGGAGTCTTTCTTCAGCAACTCTCGTCCTGAGAGAACATTTTGGAAACCAGGGGCTGTAGGCATTTGAGCACCCAAGCGTTTGGTTCCTGGTGGGGCCTGGGTTCTTGCCACGTGGCACACGACAGGTTAGAAGAGCGCTGTGCCTCATCCCTGGCTCCTGCCCTGGCTCCGGGCTTCGTCCTGTTCTCTGGTCTGGCTGTGAGTCTCACGCAGTTGAATCACTTGCCGCGCCTGCTCTTACTGGTCCTTATACCCCATTACCATTCAACTCAAGCCTCTTGACAAGTGCTGATGGCTACTCTAGACATTCCAGAATAGGTTCTTAATGGGTTGTACTGTTCTGCAAACACACTCGATTTCCATACATGTTTGCATTTGGTAGTAGGAATCTTAGTCTCTACTTATCCTTACTCCCGTAGCCCACAGCAGCTGTTAGATCTCATTTTCTTTTTATCATGGGTAGGTGGCAGATTCATGTAAGTACCAGTGTCTTACATGGTTATTAGAAATTAGTCCTTATTGGAACTATTTAAGTGACATCTAATGTGCCAGTGCTGTATTGAGGAGTTCCCAATCCATGTTTGTTTGCTTGTTTTTAAAGATTTCATTTATTTATTTGTCAGAGAGTGAGTGAGCACAAGCAGGGGGAGCAGCAGGCAGAGGGAGAGGGAGAAGCAGACACCCTGCTGAGCAGAGAGCCTGATGCGGGACTCGATCCCAGGACCCTGGGATTATGACCTGAGCTGAAGGCAGACGCTTAACTGACTGAGCCACCCAGGCGCCCCAGTCCATATTTTTGCTTCAATATCTTCTGTAGATTTGCTTAAAACCCTCCATTTCAAATATTCTCTCGGATGTTATTTAGTGTAAAACACAGGCAGTACCATTCTTGTTAAAGTATTAGATTTAGGTAATGTACCAGAAGCCTAAAGTTGTAAGAAAATGTTTTATTAGACAAGGAAGCCCCAGTTCTTTTTAACTCTCAGTAGTTGAAGGTTAAATACTATCCTTTATGAAAAGATCTTAAAAAATCACAGCGCATGGTAATGTATTTGCTTTAATTTTAATAGAGCTAAAATATATTATGTAATAGGGTGAAGTAAAATCTCACAGTAATGCGGTGGTGTTTAAGTCACTTGGCTCTCTGAGAGCCTCCTCCGAGAGCCGAGCCTCAAAATAGTGGATTTTCAGGGCCAAACCTGAACTTAGCTGGAGGGGTGAGCACCACAGGATTTGAAGTAGATGCTGAGCTCTGGGCTTTGGTTCCCAGGGACTGGCCTAACCTCACAGCTCTTCTCTGTTTCTGAATCTGACATCAGCTCATGTGATTGTAGCGCTTCAGTGTGTCTCCTGGCCACAATAGTGCTCTTTGAAACAGTATCTGTGTAGGAGACACTGGCCCAGGCTGATGTGCAACAGGTCACACGGCAGTGACACGGCCGGCCAGTTCTGGCCACACCACTGTTTGGAAGCCTTTCTCGTAACAATGTTTTCTATCATTTTGCCTGTGTTGGCTCCAGAGGCTTCCCGAATCCTGACCTTCCGCTTTATCTCATTATCATCATACAGGAGGACCCTGTTCCCAATGGCCTGCGGGCACTCCCAGTGTTCTATGCAGCTACGATAGCAATAAATGTGTTTTCCATCATGTACACGGGAGCACCAGGTAAGAATTCCTTGGAAGCTTAAATCCAGCAGGCAAGGTGTGTTGTTACCGTTAGACTTCACAGTGTTGGTTTATTTGGTGCCAGCACTGTTGTTGGCTGACAGTAAAAAAACACCATTCATGCTCATTATGCAGGAGGAAGAAGAGTAGTAAATGCATGTCCTTGTTTTAAATCCTCAAGAGGTATGTAAAGGACAAAGGCAACAAGCAGACTTTCAAGTGAAAAGATTTGAAATCCTCCTTCTGCCGTTTGTGCTGCTGTGTGACCGTAGCACCTTCTTGTGCTGAATCTCGGTGCAGGGTCTAACACCGAGCAGCCCCTGAGCCTCGGAGGAGTCTGGGGGGTGGGGGGGGAGCGCACGCGAACGTAGCAGCCACGTCGGTGACAAGCAGAGGCAACTCTGACGTGGCCCGTGGCGCAAATGCCAAACTCCCTGGCATTTGTCAGACCAAAGAATCCAGTGAGTGGATGCTCCCCCCCCCCTTTTTTTAAGATGCTGGAACCAGGAGTGATTTTATTTTCAGAATTACTTGTTCCCATTCTAACAGCTTTTATTCTTTTTAAAAGGTTTTTAGGGGCTTTGGGGAGTGGGGGTTAAAACTCGTTTTCTTTTGCGTTTTGGATGGCTAAAGAAAAGCATATATGGTATTCCTATTGGCAAACATTTCAGTATGGGTGAGCATTCTAATGAAATCCTTCTGTACATGTTTTGGTAGACAGGATTCCTCCTGTTTCTCTTTGTGGTGGCCTCCTGCAGCGAGATCCCAAATATACCTGTTACTGTGGGGCCATCTGGAGTCAGCAGATATGTTAGTTTGTGTTATTTTTCTTCTTGTGAATGTTCTTTAGGGAAGAAGATTCAGTTATGGGCCATATCTGACAAAAATCTCTTTCTGTTCAAAAAGACAAAATTTCCCTTAAGTTGCATGTCATAACACAGTTGAGAAGTGCCCTCTTCCAAAATGGGGAAATGTCCTTATGAATTCCTCAAACTCGGTATCATCAAGGCTGTGTTTCTCAGATTTTATCGGGCATCTATAATTACATGTGTGTACTTCAGTACTGCAACTAAGAAACTTTCTGAATGAATGTTAACATCATATAACTTTCTGCTTTGGCCTCTCTACAGCATTCAAAATGTTACTCTTCAGAGTTTCAATACTCACGATAAGGACTTCCAGACTTTGGGTGGGTCCCCTGGGGTAGAGCGTCACAGCTGCCTTAAGTTATATGGAAAGCACAGAGCTGAAGGTCATGGGGACGAGGAGAACCTGAGAGGGATGGAACCCTAGCCTCAGATACCAGCAGCCTGGTGGCCCTGGAGGTTTTGTAATTTATGGACTGGGAAGGGTATGTGTCACAGACTGTCTTCTCAATATATAAGAAAATTGGAGGGGCGGAGAACACAACTCTACACCACAAAGTTAATCCCACCACCAAGTGTGAATCTCCCGAAGCATTCACACGGCTCTCAGCCGGCCCTGGAGTACCAGGAGGGGAGAGATGCCGTGGGCCTCCCATCTCCTCGCTCCTCGGGCCTCTCGTTCTTAATTTTATATTGGCTCCCAGAGCACAAGGTAGTGGAAGGAAAAGCCCAGCAGGTGTTAACAGCCACCTCTCAACTTAGTGATTTCGGGGACGAAGGGGAGGCTGGGGATGCCTTTGCTGTACCAAGTCCAGGAAATGGGAATTGGTATAAATCAGGATGATTTATTTTTATTTCTGCATTTTGTTTTTCTCTGCGCTCTATTCTTCTTGCTCCTGGTGGTTCTTCTGAATGTCAGAAGTCAACTGTGTGATTTTAATTAAAATTTGCCTTTTTCCGTACTTGGCCTCATTTTTTTGCATCTCTTTCTTGTCTCCTCATCGTTTGCTGCAGTTTTACTGCATATTTGCCAAATCATCTGAGTGGAATAGTAAATATTGTAGAGAAAATTAAACTGTATGATGAATGAGACACTAAGGATAATATCAGTACTTCATAGGGAGGTTGAAAGAAATAAAGAATATAAATGCCGAGTTTTAGTGAGCTGAATTACACATGAATTAATCCTTTTGGTCCCCTGAGCTCCTCTGGGACCCTGGCAGTGCAGATAGGGAAGTGAAGCACGGCAGAGCCGGGTCTCCAAAGGCATGTAACTAGTGAGGTAGAGAATCCTGGTCCCGAGCCCCAGGTTCTGCGTGATGATGTTACACTGACACGTGACACGGGTTAGATACCTGCTACACAATTCCTGGTCCCTCCTGTCATCGTTAATGACAGTCAGTGCTGGACATGAAGACTACTTAAAACAAAACAAAACAAATATACCAACCTTCATACATTCTTTCCCTTCTTTTCACTCTCTTTACAAATGGCTTCTAATAGGGGCACCTGAGTGGCTCATTCAGTTAAATGTCCAACTCTTGATTTCGGCTGAAGTCATGATCTCAGGATCATGAGATCAAGCCCCACAGTGGCCTCCATGCTGGGCATGGAACCTGCTTAGGATTCTCTCCCTCCCTCTGCCTCTGCCCCTCCTCCCACTCTCTCCTTGTGTCTCTCTCAAAAAAACAAAACAAAACAAAAAACTTCTAATACACTTAGAAACCTGGTTCTATGTTTTTGTATATATTTAATATACAGGTAGTGTAAAGAGAGTAGCTACCTCTTTTAATTAGGGATATTAGAACATCTGTACAAGAATCTCGAAGATCATTCCTTGTTAGAAAGCACAAATAGTGGGGCACCTGGGTGGCTCAGTGGGTTGAGCCTCTGCCTTCAGCTTAGGTCATGATCTCAGGGTCCTGAGATCGAGCCCTGAATCGGGCTCTCTGCTCACAGGGGAGCCTACGTCCGCCCCCCCCCCCCCCCCCGCCTCTGCCTGCCTCTCTGCCAACTTGTGATCTCTCTCTCTCTCTCTCTGTCAAATAAATAAATAAAATCTTTAAAAAAAAAAAAAAAGCACAGATATTTTCCCTGCCGAAGTTAACATTAAGGACTTTGGTTGGGCAGCTGTGCTATCAGGAACATCACATCTCACTTCTCTGAGCCTCTGTGCATCATGATAAAGTGAGGACAGCAAGAGAGAGGACTTCCGCGAAAGGGCCACCACATTATGTGAGACAATGCAGGCAGGGTGCAAACACGGCGCCCGGCCCATTGTGACTCTTAATACGTTTTAGGGGCTATTTTGTGACCGTCAATCATAAGTAGCCTCATCTTTTCCGCCTCAAGTTGCCAGCATATCCTGAGTCATCCTATCTTTTTATTTTTTCCACACATGTCGGTTTGGAAAGCTTCTTACTTGAAGTTTCGGTGGGGGGGGGCGGTCGTAGGCTTGCCTAGAGGAGAGGGAAAGAGAAGAAGGTCATTTTGCTTCCCCACTAAGTCAGAAAAGGACTTTGGTAATATTTTGGTTCCTGGGGCATGTTTGTAGAATACCAGTAGGTGCATCCAGATATTCTATTTATTTAAGCAAAGGTTAACTTTTGCCCTTCAAACCAGACTTTAATTGTCTACTACTCCCTCACATGGGGCCTCTCTGCCTGAGAGCAGTGGTGTCATATTTGATGATAAGGCTAAGCTGAGAAGGGTCCCTTCGATCGTAACTCAGTAAACAACCTTTCAAAATGTGTCTGCCTTCCTGCTGGTCTGGAATTTATTCCTCATAGTTTCCTCCCCTCCTTAGAGCATTTCCGTTCAACACGTAAGTGCCTCAGAGGTAAAAGGAAGGAACGAAATTCCCTCACAATAATGAGTAGCAGCATTAATCTTACCCTGTTTCAGCTGTAAGAACTTTTGATAAATAGCATTTTTACACGTGGACATGACTTCAGTGGGGCTTGTTGGCTCTTGAGCTCTAGTGCTGTGTTTTGATTTCTCTGCGCCTCCATTCTAAATTATTTTGAAGTTGTTTATATCTTAGGCTGAGTTTGATTTGTTTTACTTTTCTTTTGACATGACTTTTCTCAAAAAAAAAAAAAAGTCATTCTTCTACTTCAAAGCCTGAGCACTTTAAAAAATTGTCTCTGTATTTTTGTCCTTAAAAAAATAATTTGCAAGAAGCAAAAATAACTTTAGGAAATAAAGTACTCACTTGGGTTAGATATAACCCTGAGGTTTATTTGTAATGAAAAAGTCTTCAGTTGTGTGGGACCTGGTTTTGTTCAGTTTTGAAGGCATGAGTGCTGAAATTCAGTGCATGCTTTTTTGGGCTGCCAGAGCTGATAGGCAAAGTTTGCCTCTGGCGGTCGTGTTTAACTTCCGGGTCAGGGTGTGGTCCCTCGCCAGCAGCATCAGCATCTGCAGATGAGGTAAAGGGGTGAGTGTGTGTGTGTGTGTCTGTGTGTGTGAGGGAGAGAGAAAGACTGTGGAAAGATGTCTGCAGCGTATTGTATGTGGGAAATGAAATCACAGAACAATGTATGCAGTATGATTCTACATCTGTTTTTTTTAAAAAAAAGAAGAGATTCTCACAAACATTCTATACTACATATATTTATATTTAGAAAATAACCTGGTGGGGCCTGGGTGGCTCAGTTGGTTAAGCAACTGCCTTGGGCTCAGGTCATGGTCCTGGAGTTCCGGGATCGAGTCCCACGTCGGGCTCCCAGCTCCTCGGGGAGTCTGCTTCTCCCTCTGACCTGCTCTCTCTCACTTTCTCTCTCTCTCTCTCTCTCTCAAATAAATAAATAAATAAATAACCTGGAAAGAGATACACAAAATAGTTAACAGTGTTTCTCTAGAAAGTAGCTTCAAGAGAGAAGAGTGATGAGGAATTTTTATAATTGTATGTCATATAATTTTGTACTGATATTTTCATAATAAGCTTATAGTATTTATAAAATTAAAGAAGAAGAAGAAAGGCCATGGAGAGGTGCTGAAGAGTAGGGCTCTAAGGGAAGTAATATATAGTTAATGCCCTATTGGTTTTAAAGGAGTTGTATTTATTCTATAGATTCTGACAATGACCATCATAGGTGAAAATTAGAGGTGTGACAAAGTAATGAACCCAGAAGATAGTATTTCTGATAGTGTTTCTCCTGCATATTCTGCTCTTGGGGGATTTGAGATCGAACTGTGAAGATGTTTGAGGTTAGAGCTGCATCCCTGGTCATCCCGTCTTAGCTGTTGAGAAACTGGAAAAGAGCTTGAGCTGCACAGCCGTCGTGAGCCTGGGCCAGAGGGCTGGGCCTCACAGCCGTGTCGGTGTGGGCTCCCGAGGCCGCTCCCGGCTGAGGAAGGGAGCAGTTCGCTCGGTGTCCACAGAGTGAAGAGGTGCCCCGTGTCTTATTGCCAGCTCAAGGTGTGATTATTGGAAAGCAGTTTGTGATCCTTACAGGAAGATGAGGCAAGGCAGTTTTGTCAAAAGTTTTGTCTTGGATGTGCATTGATTCAAGTGCCTTGGATTCAAGTGCCTGGATTTTTGTACTTAATTGTTTGTTATCCATGAAACTTACTTTTATATATTTAGTACCAATCACAGAAATGTGATGTAACAGTCTGTTTGCATGTCTTGTATGCTGGCTTTTAAAGTGAATCTTTGTGTTCATTTGCTGCCTTGATACAGCTAGAATAATTTGGTCAGATCCAAATTCTGTCCCCATTCTGTTCCTCTCTGCTGTCGTTATCAATGACTTTTGCCATTTTAGTGAATTCCTTTGGTTTTTCTCTTCCTTGATTTTTTTTTTCTGTCTCTCCTCCACTTCTGCCCTCAGTGATGTGTTTATCCCCTACTCTCCCTTCCAGTTTCTCGTGACTTGGGAGAGTGACCTCAGAGCTTTCTGGCCACTACCCAGGCCAAACTGATGGCGAAAGAGATGGTGATGATAGAGCTACCAAGGGCAGGTGGTGTTGTGGCTTTTTTTCTATGCCACGGATCAAAAGTCTTATAGCCAACCTCAGTTTCTCTTTTTTGAATATTGGTCCTGACACCTCAGGGTTCCTATGGGATGCCAGCAGAAAGCATGGAGACGAGCTTAGAAAGCAGCCCTTCTCTGCTTTTGTTGTGGGTTGTGCTCAGCACACATGGAAAAAAATGGTGCCCTAGAGCAAACATGCTCACTCATTTAAAATAGATTATAGAGAGCTAGATAATATATAAAATCTATGAAGATATATATATCTCCAGCTTGTTTCTTTCTTCTTACAGTATCCAGGGCTGGCCTCTCTTACATCAGATTCACACAACGAAGCTAAAAGTGGCACAGTTAACAGTTTTATCATCAACTAAACCAGAAGGCACAAAGGAAACCTCTTCAAAAATCAAATACTTGGGACACCTGGGTGGCTCAGTCGGTTAAGTGGTTGCCTTCGGTTCAGATCATGATCCCAGGGTCCTGGGAATGAGTCCCATGTCGGGCTCCCTGCTCAGCAGGAAGTCTGCTTCTCTTCTACCCTTCCCCCTCCCCCCTCATGGTCTTCCTCTCTTTCTCTCTCTCTCTCTCTCAAATTAAAAAAAAAAATACTTTTAAGCTATAAGAGTGATTGGTACTGTTCTTAGTTGATCAGCTCGATGTCATTAATTAACAGTTGGTACTCAATTTGGCAAGAACCAGCTTTGATGTGATTTTTTATCACGTGTGTTAAGACACTGATGTGAAGTTGTGAAGCAGAGGGTAGGAAGCCGAGGCCCACGAGCACAGCCCGCAAGGGGAGCCTGAGTGCTTTTACAAGTGGCAGAGCGGGAGCTGGGCTGCCAGCTGACAGGGCCCAGCTCCCTTGAGCCCACAGCTTCCTGATGTCAGAGTGAGTGTCTGGAGTGGGATATCCAGCTCCTGAGTGTCTGTACTCCCACAGGTGACCCCTGAGCTGTAATTAAGCTAGGCGATTCTGGTTTTTTGTTTTTCCTACTTATATATGCTAATCCTGGCTCTCTCGTACAGTATTAACTAACCATTCTACCTCTTACAGTTACCAAAATGTTTAATAATACCTTAATTGAATAACATTGACTGGTTTTGTATGTATGAAATGGTTAACAGTGTAACAGAGCCTGCGTCATTAAAAATGTATTTAATCCGAGAGCAAAGAGCCAGGTTTTAAATCATTTATTCCTTTAAAACATACTTAGCAGTTTACAAAAGTGACATGCTTCTTAGAAAAGTGTACATGTTGTCCAAGTACAGTACAAAAGTGCATGCAGTAAGAAGTGAAAGCCCCCTCCAAGTTTCTCTCTATAGGAGTAGCCATTGTATCATTCCAGAACCTCTTCTATACACTTGTGCGTATGGGAAGAGTATAAATACGGGGTTTTCTTTTCTAAACATGAATAGGATCATGGTAATACATCCAAGCAGCCTTTCTTCCTTACTAGATCGAGGGCCTCTCCCTCATCAGTATGTAGAGATCTACCTCATTTTTATGACTCTGTCCTATAGTTATTTCATGTTTCTGTAATGATGCACGTATTCATTGTCTTGCACATTCTTACTGTTACAAATAATGCCACGGAAGTATTGTACACGCCTGCGCGTTCCTGTGCAAGCATGCTTGTTTAAGTGAAAACCTGGGAATGCAGGTGAAATGTTGCCTATTGCCAGCAGTGAGCGAAGGCGCACAGGATGCCGAGCGATGAGTTCTGGAGACAGTACAGGGCCAGCAGAATGGGATGTTCCTCAACCACGTGCCGGTCAGCCCTTTTGTGGGCTATTATAGTTGCAACTTAGTGCACATCATTGTATTTTAATGAAAAGTTCTTCTGTGTTGTAATTCCATGAGTTGACACTTCAAAGAAGAGTTAAGTTTGAAGGTCAATGCCCTTTGAAAACATTTTGTTTCCAAGCTGACTTTATAAAGGTTTGTGGATGTGGTCAGAGTGTCCTGGCCATTTAAAGCAGGGCTGCTGACTCCTCAGAAACCCAACAGGCCGCCGTCAGCAGCTGTGTGCAGTGAGGCTTCCAGACCTCGGCTCCCCACTGCCCCGGAGGGGGCCGGCGGCAGGGCTGAAGACAGCAGGGCCTTTCTTGGCCGTGTTTGTCCCCCCCAAGTCTCGGCATTGAGATAATGAGTAAGTGGTTTTATTCCAACTTAATCCACTGTTTGCGCTCCTTGGTAAAATGTTAATAGTTGGCTCACTACTCAGTCTAACCACATATTGACAAGGTGGAGTGTGTCTTAAACACACAGCCTCCTTCCTACCCCCAGAACTATAGCTTTTTGGGGGGGGAGGGTTTGAGAGTTTTATTAAATACAAAATCCAGGTGATTCATTTTGGATTTAGGAAATGTAAAGTTTTGTTGATATGAGGCTTGACCTTTCAGAAGGTACCCACTGACTACACCGCTGTCCTTCTTACTTCCCAGTGCTTGGTCTGGTCCTTCCCATGTGGGCAATAGCACTCATCTCCTTCGGTGTTGCGCTGCTGTTTGCCCTTTTTGTATGGCTCTTTGTGTGTCCATGGATGCGGAGGAAAATAGCAGGTAAGGGCTTTTTTCTTCCCTTGATTTACAAGATCCCTGGTTCCTGGGGCGTCAGGTGTAATCCACCAGCACCCTTACTAACACATGAAACTGGAAGCATCAGTGACTCCGGAGCATAGCACTGAGATATATGCCCCATCCTTGTCTCTTGGCTCCTGACTACATTCCTGCTCAAACTTTTTCTTGGTAACTCGTGACTTGAGTGAGCAGTAAGGTCCTGGTTGCCTCAGATTCCAGTTAACTGGAAGTTAACTATTTGGTCAGGTTCAACCGGCCTGATGAAGGACATTAGTCTTCAGGTAAATGTAAATTAACACCATAATAAGATATCAGTTCACACCCAGAGGAATGGCTAAAAGTAAAGAAAGTATTTCAAAGTGTTGATGAAGAAGTGGAATAACTAGAATTTTCGTGCATTCGTGGTGAAAGATAAATGGTACAACCACTTTGGAAGTTAGAAGTTTCCTGTAAAGTTAAGCACACATTTACCACATGGCCCAGTAATTCCACTCCTAGGTATTTATCCAAGAAAAATGAAAATACATATTCATCAAAAGACTTGTATACAGTCTTTCTCTCATAACAGCCAGAAACTAGAAAGAGCTCCAGTATTCCTAAATAGGTGAAAGAATAACCAGATTGTGGTCTATTCATAGTGTAGAAGCCTGCTTAGCACTTAAGAGAATGAGGTACCCACAACATAATGAATTTCACAGACATCGTTTTGAGCAAAATAAGCCAGATTCAAGAGTATGTACCGTAAGATTCTAGGGAAAATTAATCTATAGTAATAGAAACCACTGGGTGCTGGAGGTGGTAGGGAGCTTATAGGAGACTGATGGCAAAGGGGCACACGGGAGCATTCCAGAGACATAGAAATGTTCTCTGTCCTGGTTGGTGGAGAGTTTATAGGATGTACTCATTCATCACGGGTCATCTGCCTGTACACTTAAAATGTGTGCGTTTTTTATGTATAAATTACACCTCAACAAAAGCAATTTTTTTAAAAAGAAGAATGTAGGTCAGAAAGCTGTCAGAGTTGTTTTTCTGTCACTAGCAACATAATTCCAAGCCTTGAGGCCACATGCTTTCATAGGGCTCTCAAAAGAAAAAAAAGGATTTACTTTTGGCCTCAGTGTGTTTCAGTGTGGACATATCTGAAATTGAAAACCCATTTTTCAAGGAAGAGCCAAACAAATGAGACATACCATGTTCATGAATTGGAAGACCCCGTGGAGTTACGATGTCAGTTCTTGTCAAATTGCTCCCTAGAGTTAATAAAATTTAAATTAAAATCCCAGCAAGATATTTTGTAGATTTAGGAAAGTTACTTTTAAAATCTGGAAAGGTAAAGGAACTAGAGTAGCCAAAAACTATTTTGAAAAAGAACAAGTTGGAGGACTCATACTACTCCACTCAGACTTAACATGAAGCAATGAGACCGTGTGATATTAGTGAAAAAATAGATACTGACATTAACAGAACAGACTGGAATCCAGAAATAGAACCACGTAAATACAGCACATTGATTTTCAACAAAGTACAGGGGCACTTCAGTAGAGAAAGAGTCGTCTTTCAACAAATGGTATTAGAACATTTGGACATTTGTGTGGAAAAAAAAGAACTTCGATTTAAGCCTCACACCTGTAAAAAAAAAAACCGACAAAAACCAAAAAACAATTAACCAAGTGCATCATATATTTTAAATGAAAATAGAAAGTTATAAGACTTTTTAGGGAAAGAAATAAAATGCATAAAATTTATCCATATTTTTTTGAGCCATTCAGATCGGTGTGTAGTGATATCTTGTGATTTTAATTTGTACTTCCGTGCGGACTAACAGAACTAATTTGCCATTTATATAGCTTTACCGATGAAGTATATGTTCAAATTTTTTGCTCATTTTGTAACCGCTATTTTCAAAGATTTCTCTGTATGTTCTGAATACAAGCCCTTTGTCAGGGGATTTGCAAATACTTCCTCCCAATCTGTAGCTTGTCTTTTCATTCCCTTCATAGTGTTTCTCACAGAGCAGTAGTTTTTAATCTTGATGAAATATAGTTTACCAACTTCTATTTTTCCAGATTGTGTCTCGGGTGTCACATCTAAAAACCCTTTGTTTCACCCACTCACAAAAGTTTTTTCCCTTTTTAAAATTTTTATAAAAATCACAAATTTTATGGTTACATTTATACGACATTCTGAAAAAAGGCAAAACTGTAGGGACAGAGACCAAGTCAGTGGTTGCCAAGGAGCTGGGCAGGGGTCTGACTGCCTGGGGAGCTTTGGGAGGTGATGGAATCTCTCTGTGTCCTGCTTGTGGTGGGGGTTACACGGATCAAGACAGTCTTCGAATCAGGACGGACTCACACATACGCACATAGTCTTACTGCATATAAATTTAAAGACGAAAACTAAACAGATCCATGTCAACACAGACAACTTCAGACCCAGTAGTAAAGCCATGTCAGTAATGGGTCGGTAAGTAGCTGCTGCTGCTTCCTCCTTGTAGCCCCCACTCCCTGCTCTCTGCTGAGAATAAATATCACCCCCTCTGTTCGTACGGGGTACTCACCTAGGATGAGCCACTTAACACATGCCACTGGCCTGATTGAACCCCATACTTAAATGCTTTGACGTTTAAGGGCTTTTCCTACTATCTGAACATTCTTGTCAAATAGAGTATAAAATCTTCGCTTTCCACCTTAAGGCCGTTAATATGACAGTAGGAAACTGACATTGCTCCCCATTCTGATGTCCCAGGAGATTTTTTGGGGGGGGTCAATGCTATATTTTGATATTTCAGTATATCTTCCTTTCTTGGTTGTTTTAAGTACACATTAGTGATTAAGGACACAAACCATAGTGCTAAACTGCCTGCATTTTACCACCTGAGTGACTGTGGGCAAATGACTTAATCTCTCTATACCTCAGTGTGCTCATTAATAATAAGCAGAAAATAATGAAACCTCTCTCATGTAAGCATTACCAATTTTGCTTTATTATTATTGTAATCTTTACAAACCTTACCTCCTCTCATTTTGACTATAAGCACATTGTGGTCGGAGATCTGTGTGTACCTTTCTTTGTTCCCTGGAGTACAGAAGTGTCGTTTTGGAAGGCCTATGTGTGTTTCTTCTGACTCTCTAGATAGATAGAGGTGATGGAGAGTCCATGAGTGTATCCAGCAGAAGAACTGAGAGTACCTCCATTTTAGTTCTGCAGGTGAGGGCTTAGAGATCCGCCCAGGAGAATTTACAAGCAGCGAGACTATTAAATCAGCCATACCACTTATCAGATCTGATTAAAAAGAATACTACAGAGCTTTTGAGCAGCTTTTAAAAAATCCCTTCTACTTCTCTCTTTTGAAAGTAAAGGATTTTAAAAAGTAAGTAGGATCTCTCTGTTCCTTTTTGGAAGATGATTTACTTGTTTCCTAAGATTTGGTGACCTGAAGAAATCGGAGGCTAAGAATTCATTGAACAGAAGAAAACCAAACAGACTATAACTAATATCTCTGAAGACAAAAAAGATAAACATTTCATTGATTTTGAGGTTAGTTTAAGAACAAAGAAGACCAGTCCAGATGGTTGTAGGATTACAGAGTGCTGGCCCTGGAAGGGACCATGGGGACCGGATCTAGCCCTCTCTATTTGTTGGTTTTGGAGGAGAGAACTAAGGTCTGGGCCCCCCTCTTGTACTCAGTAGCTGAATTTTCTGGCTCAGGTTTCCCAGATAATTGAACGCTCCACTTTATTTTTTCTATCTAGCTACAACTATATTTTCTCATTTCCAAAGTAAATACTAAAGTATAAAGATAGATATTCATCTTTATATTCATTTTTTAATAACAAGAACTCTATTTCAGCATTTTCAGTTATGACTATATTTTCTTTAGGCAAATTACAAAAAGAAGCTGCTTTATCACGAGTATCTGATGAAAGCCTCGGGAAAATTCAGGAAGCGGAGTCCCCGGTATTTAAAGAGCTACCAGGTGCCAAGGCCAATGATGACAGCACCGTCCCTCTCACGGGGCCGGCAGGGGAGCCGGCTGGGACCTCGGAAGGCACATCAGTGGGAAACCACCCCCGGGCCTCCTATGGTAAGTTGGGTGCAGAGGATCTGGGTTTACATGGTGGCAGAGAACAGTTCTGGGGGAGATGCATGAAAGCGTTTTAATGCACACAGGTGTTCCCCAGTGTCATGGTTTGGGAGAACCCAGTGACTAAAGCTGTCTCAGGAGACAATGCCGTCAATGAGCAGGCTCATTCTGGGCCTGTAATTTTCTTCCAACAGCTATTTCTAGTCTCATGAGAGGCCCGCACATTGCCCGAGCTCAGCCTCCATGCAGCTCGGCCAGCTGCATGCACATCCTCTGTGGGGCAGTCACCTAGCTGCCGGAGATTGGCCCTTCCAGCTTGCTAAGCGTGCCTTCCTCCCGGAAGACACAAGGAGAAAGCTGAAATTGGAACCAAGGAAGTCGTCCAACTGTAGAATGACAGAAACCTCAGAAACATCTCAATCATCCTGTGGCGGTGGGGTTTTTTTTTTTTTCTCCTAACATTTGTGGAGAATGACGGGCGAGCACCAGCCTCTGCCAAGCCTGTCCGGGCAGCTCCCCGCCTCCCTGCAAGGTGGGGCCCTGGCACCTGCTTTTGCTTCCCGTAGGTGCGGTCTCAGACTTGCCCCAAAGAAAGCAAATGGGTTTTGCCCCACTGATCTGACAGATAAGTGCCTCTGATGTCATGATTGGCCTTTAAGGGGCACCTAGAATATTTGTCTCCCAGTGAACTGGATTTTGTCCCTCCTGTATGAAGTCTCCCCAAGGTGAGGTCCATATAAGGATGCTCCCTTTAGTGGTTACTAGAAACAGGAAAGAGTGCTGTGGTAATTTCTAGAAGACGTTTTTAGGAGAAAAATAGCATCATTTTCAAAGGCCATATTATTCATTTGTATGTTTCCAACTTTCCTTTTTTTATTTTAACTATATTACATGTTCTTTTTAGTTAATTGGGAAAAGAAAGCATTGGGGAAAAGATTGAAAATCCCCCATAACCCTAATTTCCAGAGAGAACCGCCATAGGGAGTGAGGAGTATTTCCTTCCAGAAACGATTTCTGTTGGGAAGGCTCGAAAGTGAGACTCTCCTTAACACTTTTCAGGAAGGGCGCTGTCCATGACTCATGGCTCCGCAAAATCGCCCATCTCCAACGGCACCTTCGGCTTCGACGGCCACGCGCGGAGCGATGGGCACGTGTACCACACGGTCCACAAGGACTCGGGGCTCTACAAGGACCTGCTGCACAGAATGCACGGGGACCGGGGCCCCGAGGAGAGGCCGGCCGCGGAGAACAGCTACAGGCTGCTGCGGCGCAACAACAGCTACACGTGCTACACGGCCGCCATCTGCGGGCTGCCCGTGCACGCCACCTTCCGAGCCGCCGACTCGTCCTCCGCGCCCGAGGACAGCGAGAAGCTGGTGGGCGACGCCGTGTCCTACTCCAAGAAGAGACTTCGCTATGACAGCTACTCGAGCTACTGCAACGCGGTGGCAGAAGCCGAGATCGAGGCCGATGAGGGGGGTGTGGAAATGAAGCTGGCTTCTGAGCTCCCCGATCCTGACCAGCCCCGAGAGGACCCCGCGGAGGAGGAGAAGGAGGAGAAGGACACCGCCGAGGTCCACCTCCTGTTCCATTTCCTGCAGGTCCTCACTGCCTGTTTCGGATCCTTCGCTCATGGCGGCAATGACGTGAGGTAAGTCCGTGGGGCCGCTGGGCAGGTATGTGCGGACAGCGGTTGGGCATCCCCACCACCGGGAGTAGACAGACGGGTAGCGGGTGTGCTGTGCTAGCAGTGTAAACGTGAAGGGGAGAATCAGGTCGCCGGGGATGACTGCGGTGCTGGCGAGGCTGCCCAAGTTGGGGCTCGCTGGGTGAGCTCCGAAGGGGCTGAGGGAGCCAGCCGCGTGAGCAGCTATGCGAGAGCAGCCCCAGGACGGCAGGTGCAAAAGGCCTGAGGCAGGAGTGCGCCTAGGGTTTCGTAGGAAGAGCAAGGAGGCCACGGAAGGAGGGAGGGGGAGAGAGTGACCATAAGGTCAGCAGGTCACTGAGGCCTGTTCTCTTCTTAGAAGCTGGGAAGCCCTAGGCAAGCCACATGTTTTCCCAAGGCCTCAGTTTCCCAATCTGTAAAATGGGAGGAAAACTAATACTAGCCTCATGGGGTCTCTAGGAGGACTAAGTGAGATGCTATATTTAATGTGCTTAGGACGGTGCTCGTCACATAGTATCTGTGTATTTTTCTTTATTACTGTTATTGTAATTATCGTCAGGCCTGATGTTTTTTTCCAAGTCAGGAAAACATGCTGTTGTTGTATTTCTTATCGCCCAGGTATATGACTCTTCATTCTATAGCGCTGGCTCTCCAGCCACTGCCTAACCATGTGCGGTTCAGTGTCCGTTCTTTTTAAAAGAAGTCCTCCCAGACGAGAGGCCTGGTCCTCTCGGGTTCCATCCGCTGCTACGTGGGTGTTGCCATGTTACCGTGTTCGGTCCTAGCGCAGTTTTTTGACTACCCCGCCGCCAGCACCACCCTACTTCCTCCTCCTCCTGATCCAAAATTCTTTACCGACGCCCTGGTACCGCAAAGTGTTCCGAAGTGGGTCCCTGTTCTCTGGGGGTTTAGGTTCCAACTGGGGAGAGTAGAAGAACATACATGGAGAAGTAGCGAGCCACCCCTGAGCCGTGTCACCAGGCCTCAGGAGGACTCGGGGCGGGGACTGCTGCGGGGGGCCGGCGCCTCGAGCAATGGCTTGTCGGCAGGGGCTGGTTTAGAGGCTTCCAAGTACAGACACGGAGATAAAAGCAAGGTTCCGGAAGTGAAGAGAGGCTTCTGTTCCTTTAACCAAAGGTTATTAAGTTTACCCCAGGCTGCAGTGCCAAACCTTAGTAACTTACTCTTAATCCACCTCCAAACGGTGCTTTGAGGTCATAAGTGGTATCCTTCAAAGACGGATCGGAAGCTCAGAAATGTGGCGTTTCTTGGCCAGGATCACACAGCTGACGAGAAGCAGACCTGAAGGCAGCTGTTTGTGACCCTCAGCCTCCACTCTGCCTGCAGGGCGTGCAGCGGGCTGAGAAGGGGGAGCCGGGAGCTGCAGCGGCCTCCTGGAAGGCCCGCGGGGGTTCCGCACGGAGGAGCTCGGAGGCTGTGGCTCCCTCCTCACAACAAGTGGGAAAGTGGGCGGACTGAAAAGTCAGCAACTCCTCTTGGATCTGTGAGAAAGAGGAGGACCGAGGGCAGACGGCTGCCCCCGAGACGAGTACGGGGGAGACAGACAAGCACAGGGGTCATGAGGGAGACTCACGAGGGGAAGGTGCCGTGGGAACCAGTGCCGGCCCGAGAGCCTGAACTGTAATGACGAATTCCTGGAGGCTCGGTGGGACCAGTGTGGGAGGTAAAGACTCCGGGGAGAGCCCGTGGTAGGGCCCCCACCGGATTGTCAGTTTTGCCTCTAGGAGCTCTCCCAGCTCCTCATAGTGAAAATCAGGAAACGGTCCCCTCCTGCTTCCATCGCGGGGAAGAGGCAAAGTCACCATTTTGACATACCCAGAGCCCCGTGTTCTTAACAAGCTGCCCTCAGGGGAAACTAGTTAACCAGAGCCTAACCCGCTGAGGTATTATCACAGCCTAACCTGGAGGAAGGGAAACTGGCCCACGCGAACCATCCCATCCTCCATAAAGGGGAGAAACAAACAGAAATACTTGTGGAGTTCGCAGTCCAGAGGCGAGCCTCCCTGAAAGAATGAGATCTAACCACAGGACTAAAGAAGGCTTCCCCGCCCTGCATCACTGCAGGCCTGCTTCCAGCAGCTCCTTTTACCTGCTACTTTATGTCTGCCTATCCAGAAAAAATGCAAGACATACCAAACGGCAGAATACACAATTGGAAGAGACAGAGCAAGCGTCAGAACCAGACATGGCAAGGGATGTTAGAACGATCGGATTGGGAATTTAAAACAACTATGATTAATGTGCTAGGGGTTCTAACGGATAAGGTAAGCATCGTGCAAGAACGGATGGGCAAGGTAAGCAGAGACATTGAGCCCTAACAAAGAACCAGAAAGAAATACTGGAGATGACACCATAAATGAAGAATGCCTTTGATGGGCTTAGTAGTGCGCTGGACACGGCTGAGGAAAGAATCTCTGAACTTGACTCTGTGTCAACACAAATCTCCAAAACTGAGAAGTAAAGAGAACAAAGACCGGGAAAACCAGAATGGAATATCCAAGCAGTTAACACAGGCTAACAGGATTGCCAGAAGGAGAAGACAGAGATAAAGGAACAGATGAAATATTTGAAACAATAATGTTTTTTGGGGGGTTTTTTTTGGTTTGTTTTTTTTAATATTTTATTTATTTATTTGAGAGACAGAGAATGTGAGAGAGAGCATGAGAGGAGAGAAGGTTAGAGGAAGAAGCAGACTTCCCGTGGAGCTGGGAGCCCAACGTGGGACTCGATCCCGGAACTCAAGGATCATGACCTGAGCCGAAGGCAGTTGCTCAACCAACTGAGCCACCCAGGCGCCCTGAAACAATAATGTTGGAAAATTTCCCTAAATCAATGGTAGACACCAACCCATAGGTCCAGGAAGCTCAGAGAGTAGCAAGTAAGATAAATGCCCCCAAGAAACTATATCTAGGTATATCATTCTCAAACTATAGAAAATCAAAGAAAAATTCCTAAAAGAAGTCAGAAGAAAGAAACTTATAGAGGAACAAAAATAAGAATTAACCCACCTTCTCCTCAGAAACCTTGTAATTGAGAGTGGAGTGAAATATTTAAAGTGCTGAGCAGGAAGCCTTCTTCCTCTTCCTCTGCTGTTCCCCCTGCTTATGCTCTCTCGCTCTCTCTGTCAAATAAATAAATAAATAAATAAATAAATAAATAAAATCTTTAAAAAAAAAGAAATTATACACAGACTGTGTATAATTTGACTGTGTGAGGGTTCAGCATCCCAATCCCCAGTGTTTAAGAGTCAACTATGTATGTATTTTATATATTTTATATTTATGTTTTATATTTATATGTTTTGTGTGTATATATGTATATGTGTATATAATACACATATGTATTATGTGTGTATATATGTATACAGTACATGTATGTATTATATGTGTAGATATGTCCATAATGTATATATGTATTATATATATATATATGTATGTATATAATACATGTATGCCTGTATTAAATGAAATGAATAACAGTAGTGATACAGGGGATGGGAGGGAGAAATAAGGTTTTTTTTTTAATTTTAAGGACCCGTGCTGTCTGTGAAAAGGTACAGTCTTTTGAAAGACATAGATTAGGTATATAAGTATATATTGCAAAGTCTAGGCAACCACTAAGAACAGTTTAAAAAAAGTATAACCAATACGCTAAGAGAAGAAAGAAAATGAAATCATATAAAATGCTCAGTTAAAAGGCAAAAAAAAGTGGAAGAAAAAATAGGAAAGAACAAGGCCAACAAATAGAAAAGAGTACCTAATATGGTAGATATTAATCCTCCTAAATCAGTAATAACTTTGAATATCAGTGGTCTAAATGCACCTATTAAAAGACAAAGACTGGGCCCCTGGGTGGCGCAGTTGGTTGAGCGACTGCCTTCAGCTCAGGTCATGATCCCGGAGTCCCGGGATCGAGTCCCACACCGGGCTCCCAGCTCCATGGGGAGTCCGCTTCTCACTCTGACCTTCTCATGCTCTCTCTCACTCTCTCTCTTTCCTAATAAATAAATAAATAAAATCTTTTTTAAAAAATAAATAAATAAATAAAAGACAAAGACTGTTGGACTGGGTGAAAAAACAAGAGTCAAATATATGTTGCCATAAGAAACACACTTTAAATAGAAAGACAGGTTTAAAGCAAATGGAAGGAGGAAAATATACCTTGCTAATACTAATCAAAGGAAAACAGGAGTTGCTGTCGTAATATTAGATAGAACAGACAAAATTCAGCAAGCAGAAGATCAGTAAGGATGTAGCTGAATTCCCTAAACCCATAAAATCAACTGGATATAACTGACCTCTGTGGACTACTTCATCTAACAGTAGAAAAATTCACATCCTTTCCCAGCTCATATGGAACATTCAGTGAGATAGGCTGTATTTTGGACTATAAAACACACCTAAACACATTTGAAAAAATAAAGCTAATACAGTGTGTGCTGTCAGAGCACAATGGAATTAAAGTAGAAGTCCATAACAAAGATAATTAGAAGATCCCAGAATACAAGGAGATTAAACAACACAGTTCTAAATAACACATGGATCAAAGAAGAAATTTTTTAAGTATTTTAAACTAGATTAAAATGAAAGCACATCAAAATTAGTGGGATGCAGCAAAAGCAGTGCTTAGAAATTTATAGCACCGAATGTATATATTAGAAAAGAATATATAAAATCAGTAATCTAAATTTTTACCGAAGGAAACTAGAAAGAGAGAAAATTAAATCCTAAGTAAGCAGAGGAAATAATAAGAATTAGAAAAGAATCAGTGAAATTGAAATCAGGAAATCAAAAGAGAAAATCGGTGAAACCAAAGGCTAATTCTATGAATAGATTAATAGAGTTGATAAGTCTCTAGCCAGGCTAACTAAGAAAAAGAGAGGATACAAATTACTAATATCGGAAATGAAAGAGTAGACTTCACTTTAGATCCTATGGACATTAAAAAGATAATACTATGAACCACTCTGCTCATAAATTTTTTTTCTTTTTTTTTTAATTTTTTTATTAACATATAATGTATTATTTACCCCAGGGTACATGTCTGTGAATCATCGGGCTTACACATTTCACAGCATTTGCCATAGCACATACCCTCCCCAATGTCCATATCCCTACCCCCACCCCACCTCCCAGCAACCCTTAGTTTGTTTCATAAGTTTAGGAGTCTCTTATGGTTTGTCTCCTTCCCCATCCCATCTTGTTTCATTTCTCTTCCCCACCCCCCCATAACCCCCTGACCTGCCTCTCAAATTTTTCATATCAGAGCAATCATGTGATAATTGTCTTTCTCTGACTGACTTATTTCCCTTAGCATAATACCCTCTAGTTCCATCCACGTCGTTGTAAATGGCAAGATTTCGTTTTCTTGATGGCTGCATA
>CM052800.1:118508041-118598840 GCA_028533885.1 Nasua narica | reverse complement strand
ATAGTTTGGCTATTGTGGACATTGCTGCTATAAACATTCGGGTGCATGTGACCCTTCGGATCACTACATTTGTATCTTCTGCTCATAAATTTGATGACCTAGATGAAAAAGACTAATTCCTTGAATGACACAATTTGCCAGAACTCATGAAAGAAGAAATACACTATCTGAATAGGTCTGTATCTATTTAAGAAATCAAACTATAATTAATAACCTTCCAGAGCAGGAAGCACCACGCCCAGATGGGTTCCCTGGTGAATTCTACCAAACATTTAAGGAAGAAATTATGCCAGTTCTCTACAGTCTCCTTCAGAGGATAGAAGTAGAGGGAATACTTCCTAACTTATTCTATAAGGCCAGTATTACCTTATTACCAAAACCAGAGAAGGACACTGACACAAAAGAAAACTACAGACCAGTATCTGTCACAAACATAGATGTACAAATCCTCAACAAAATATTAACAAATTGAATCCAGCGATGTATAGAAAGAATTAAACACCATAACCAAGTGATATTTATCCCAGGTATTCAAGGCTGGTTCAACATCCCAAAATCAGTTAATGTAATAGGCTGAAATGGAAAAATCACATGAGTATATCAAGAATTGCAGAAAAATCTTGAACAAAATTCACCACTTATTTCATGATAAAAATTCTCAGTAAACTAGGAATAAAGGGGAACTTCCTCAGTTCCTGAAATGAATAAGCAGTTATAGCAAGGTTGCAGGATATGAGGTTAATATACAAGTCATTTGCTTTCCTACATACCAATAATGAACAGGTGGCATTTGAAATTAAAAACAGAATATTGTTTACATAATGAAACACTTAGGTATAAATCTAACAAAATTTGTGCAAGACCTAGATGCAGAAAACTATAAAACTGATGAATAAAATCAAAGAATTAAATGGAGAGATTTTACATGTTCAAGGATAGGAAGACTCAATATTGTCAAGATGTCAGTTCTTCCCATTTTGATTTATAAATTCGTTACAGTCCCCAAATCCCAGCAAGTTATCTTGTGGATATTGACAAACTGATTGTAAAATTTATAAGGAAAAGCAAAAGACCCTATACAGTCAACGCTGAAGGAGTAGGACAAAACTGAAGGACTGACACTACCCAATGTCAAGACTTACTATAATAGAGTTACAGTAATCAAGATAGTGTGGTACTGGTGAAAGAATAGATAAATCAGTGAAGCAGAACAGAGGTTAGAAATAGATCCCCACAGGGGTGCCTGGGTGGCTCAGTCAGTTAAGTGTCTGACTTCAGCTTGGGTCAGGATCCCAGGGTCCTGGGATCAAGCCCTGCATCGGGCTCCCTGCTCAGCGGGGAGCCTGCTTCTCCTTCTGCCTCTGCTCCCCACTCATGCATGCGTGCTTTCTCTCTCTCAAATTAATAAATAAAATCTTTAAAAAAAAAAAGAAAGAAATAGAGCCCCATAAATATAATCAACTGATTTTTGACAGAGGAGCAAAGGAGGTACAGTGGAGCAAAGAGAGTCTTCTCAAAAAAAAACAGTGCTCCAACAACTAGACGCCCATGTACAAAAAAATGAATCTGGACACAGACCTTACACCCTTCAGAAAAAGGAACTCAAAGTGGATCGCAAACCTAAATGTAAAGTGAAAAACTATAAAACTCCCAGTAGGATAACACAGGAGAAAACCTAGATGACCATGGGAATGGAAATGACTCTTTAGATACAACACCAACGACACAGTCCATAAAAGAAATACTAGATAAACTGGACTTTATTAAAATTAGAAACTTTTGCATGGTGGAGGACAGTGTCAAGAAAATGAGAAGAGAAGCCAGAAACAGGAGCACCTGGGTGGCTCACTTGGTTAGCTTTCTCCCTTCAGCTCAGGTCATGATCTCAAGAGTCATGGGATCAAGCTCCACATCAGGCTCCCTGCTCAGTGGGGAGTCTGTTTCTCCCTATCCCTCTTCTCCTCCCCACCCATCTGTTCTCTCTCTCTCTCTCTCTCTCAAATAAAAAAAATTTTAATAAAAAAAAAAGAAGAAACCAGAAACAAAATATTTGCAAAAGGCAAATCTGTTAAAATAGTAATATACAAAGAACTCTTAAAACTCAGCAATAAGAAAACAAAAAACCCAATTTAAAAAACAGGCCAAATACCTTATGAGACACCTCACCAAAGAATGGAGTGCCTGGGGGCGCCTGGGTGGCTTAGTTGGTTAAGCGACTGCCTTCGGCTCAGGTCATGATCCCGGAGTCCCGGGATCGAGTCCCATATCGGACTCCCGGCTCTGCGGGAAGTCTGCTTCTCCCTCTGACTTTCTCCCCTCTCATTCTCAGTCTCTCGCTCTCTAATAAATAAATTAAAAAAAAAAAAAAAAGAATGGAGTGCCTGGGTGGTAAGTCCTACTCTTGGTCTTAGCTCAGGTTTTGATCTCATCAGGGTCATGAGTTCAAGCCTCACATTGGGCTCCACTGTGGGCATGGAGCCTCCTTTAACAACGAAACAAACCCAGACCTGTTGCGTCCCCCAAGACTGTCCACATCTGCCTGCCAAGGGCCTGAGTGACAGTAGCGGGTTGAGGGGAAAGGGGGTGAACGCCTGAGTCCTGCCTTCTGCTGGTGACGTAGCTTTGGCATCAGTTTCCTCATCAGTAAAATGGGAGCAGCGATACCTAGCGGCAGGGGGGGTGTGAGACCTGAGGGTTCGAGACAGTGTTTGTGGTCTGTCGTGTGGGAGCTGACGCGGCTGCCCAAACTGGTAGCTCGTGTTAGTAGCAAGGCTAGTAAGGAAAATGGAAATAGAGAAATAACAGAAGAGAAAAAAACAACTGGGTTTTTGTGTCCACTTGTTGTGATATTTCAGTACTTCCTTAAAAAATTAATAAGTCACACACCCATTAAGGGGGGAGGGGGCTTCTGTAAAAAAAAAAAAACCCCACAATGACAAGTGTCGGCGAGGGTGTGGAGGAATGGGAGCCCTCATGCGCTGATGGCGGGCTTGTGAACTGGTGCAGCTGCGGCCAGACACGGTCCGGACGTTCCTCAAAGTACGACAAATAGAATCACCATGCGATCCAGCAGTCCTCTTCCTTCTGAGTTTGTACCCGGAAGAGTTGCAGGCAGGGTCCTGCCGGGACATCCGTACCCCCGTTTTCGCCGCAGTGTTATTCGCCGCAGCCAGGAGTTGGGGCGAGCCACACGGGGGAAGAGGAGGAAATTCCACTCGTGCTCCCCAGCGGATGAACCCTGAGGACGCGACACAGAGGGAAATAAGCCCCTCACACGAGTCATTCTCCTTCTGCGAAGTACCCAGAGTAGTCCAATCTGTAGAAACAGCAGGGTGGTGGGGAGCCGCGGCCCGTGGGGGGGACCGGGCAAAGCGAGTTACTGTTGCGTGGGTATAAAGTTCAGATTTGCGAGGTGACAAAGTCCTGGAGCTCTGGCTCACAGCAGTGTGAACTGCTGAACACTACTGAACCGTACACTTGGAAATGGCGAAAGTGGTAACGTTGATTGGGCTTTTCACCACAATAAAACAAATGAGTCATTTCGATTGTGTGGGCGAGCCACACACACAGTCCAGTGGGCTTCCCTCGAGCCCGGGAAGCCGCCGCCCGCCGTGCACAGGGCCTCCGGCGCGTGTGGACGATGTCTGTGTCACTGTCTCTTTTCCTCCTCCCAGTAACGCCATCGGTCCCCTGGTAGCCTTGTGGCTGATTTACGAGCAAGGGGCAGTCCTGCAAGAAGCAGCGACCCCCGTCTGGCTGCTGTTTTATGGAGGAGTCGGAATCTGCACCGGTCTCTGGGTCTGGGGGAGAAGAGTGATCCAGACCATGGGGAAGGACCTTACTCCCATCACGCCGTCGAGGTAAGCCGCAGCGCCGGCAGGAGGGGCAGGGCTGTCCTCCCGGGCCTGCTGCAGCAGAACCCGGCTTGCAGAGTCTGACGTCCTCCCCCACTACCCCTCTGCCCCCACGCCCTCAGCACAGCCCCTGGGTCGCTGGGGGCCCAGTGGGGAGAGGGGCCCGCTGCCCATTGTGGCCGTCTGTTCGGCACACTGGGCCACTCGAGTGGCACCGAGTGAGGGAGACAAGGTGAGAGCCTAGGAGTCTAGGAGGAAGAGAAGCAGAAGCAGAGCAGGAGGGAAGAGGAAAAGAAACCCGGGGTCTTACCCTGCAGGAGGCCCAGAGGGAAGTGAGGCCGGAGGGGATGCAAACCGCACTGGGCCCAGGGTCTGCATTTCCCGAAAATTCTCCGCCCGCACCAGCCTCACCTGCTGGATGGCAGCAGCTCTCTGCTGGCACCCTCAGAGGTGAGCTTGTGCGTGCTGCCGGGAGCTCGGCAGATGGGCAGCAGTGCCCCGCCGAGCTCCCACATGGAGTCTCCGTGCTGCTTCTGTTGTGTGTTCTCCACGTGTGTCCTGGGTTAAGTGCACACCGACAGGAGAACGTTGAGAACACAACTGAACTTGGAACCACCTGTTGTAAAAAGTCTTTCCCCCCCTTGAAACTCACTGTAATGAAAGATTCTTTTATAAGGTTGGTTTGAAGAAAAACGAGGAATCAGAGGAAAAAATTCACTTTTTTGCAGGAAGTACACATTTTAAAAATGGGAGAACTTTTTTTTTCTCTGCCACTTTAGAAATAACCAACTTAGCATTTTTTACACAGCAGGAATTTCTGACCCAGTTACGACAGTGTGTGCTTTTTGAAAACATGTCAGAAAAAGGAGGCTATTTAGGGCTGTCAACAGTGTCCCGCACAGTCTTAGTGTGAATTGTTGTCATTATGCAGCAGTTTCTTTTCTGTTAATGTCATCTGCCCAGTCAGCAGCCCAACAATCGACCCAAAGAATGTTCTGGTGAGACTCTGGCACCCCTGGGGTGTCCGTGAGGCTGATACAAAGAGTGCCTGTGATGTGTCTCTTGTGCCCCCCTACCCCCCCGCAGCGGCTTCACCATTGAGCTGGCCTCCGCGTTCACGGTGGTGATCGCCTCCAACATCGGGCTTCCGGTCAGCACCACGCACTGCAAGGTGGGTCCCTCCGTCGGGCTGCCGGGGTCTGTCCCCGGTCGCCAAGCGAATGGGAGAAAAGCTGGCAGCGCTTGGCGTATGCTTGTTTGTGGAAACAGTCATCTCAAGGTTTGCAGGGTTCGCTGGAGTGTTGTTGGATGTGGGCCTTGGCTTTGCCCACGCTGTCCCTCTCAACCCTCGGGGCACGGCAGCGTGACGCCTTCTGTCACGCGTACCTGGCTTTCTCGATGCGTGCATGGCCAAAAGCTCTCCCTCCTTCCATGTGTGCTTCACACTTCCATGTGTCCTGTTTCTCTCTCTCGTTTCCACAGTGGACTTTGCACTGAGGTCATGTGTACGCTAACCATATCCGTAGGCTCACACGGGGGCATGGCACCCAGTTCCAGCCAGTGCAGGGGACTGGGGTTGACAGTGGAAGTAGACATAAGCAGGAATCATCTCAATGGAAGTGTAAGACTCGGTCGTTTCAGTTCTTTTTCCTTATATGACTGGTCAAAGTGCCTCGATTGCCAGGGAGGGGTAATGCTGAATATCGATCACTGCCAAGAGCTCTAAAACTCAGGGCAGTGCAGGAGGGACTTCCTTAGAATGGGGAATGTTGGAGCTGCAAGGAGCCTGAAAGGTTAAGGAAGAGGAAACGGTCTCCGGGAGTTTCTGGGAGTCATCGGGGGTACCCAGGGGGAGCCAGGACTAGAACCCACGTCTGCCCAGTATCTGGAGAGATACTAAAGCACACTCAGTGGGCCTCCTATATACAAAAGTATTCACTGACTTCAGCGAAGCAAAAGACACTTCCAGATTTTTCCTAGGTTCATTCGTTCATGTCATTCAAGAAAAACCTTTGTACCTGCTCTGTGTGAGGCGCCATCTGTTGTGTCATTTCGGGCACCGGGTGACGGCACACTGATGGAGACAGAGACAGCCGTCCACGTCCACATGCGGTTTCAAAACACCAGCCCATGTGTTAATGATAAACAAATACCACTGCGTGTGAGTGACTTAGTGCTTCAAACGTTAAAATGTCGGGTGGTGTTTGTGGGAACATTTTAAGTGGACCAGCTGACAAATCCGGAGCCTTGTGGCAGGGAGAATCAGCCTCTTGGGAAAGAAGCTTTTTGTTTGCTTGTTTTTTTCCTTTCTTACCACAGTATATAGAAAACCTCAGTTTCCACAAATTTTCATTATAACAATCACTGCCACTTACTGAGTGCTTGGGGAGTGCCAAGAGCTCTGTTTAGGGCTTCATACATGCTCAGTAATACATCACTTAACCCCACAGCAACCCTATGAAATTGGTAGTTATACCCAACTGAAAGATGAGAGAACCGAGGCCTCCCGAGTTAGGTCACTCTCCCAAGGTTACACATTGAGCAAGTGCTGGAGCCAGGATTTCAGACATTGACCTCGTGCTCTGTGCCTCCTACTAGTCACAGTGATCCTGGTGATGGTAACCAACCCCAGCTGAGACGTGCAGGGCAGGTGTCCTCCTCGGGCAGCGTGTTAAGTGCCCTGTGGATGTGAGTTCATGTCATTCTCCCAGGCCCCTGTTGAGGTGAGTGCTAAGCGGACCTCAGTTTTAGCAATGAGGAAATTGAAAACAGAAAGGTTGAGCAACTCACCCAAGCTCACTCGACCAGGGAGGGGCCCAGCTGAGGTCCCCCAGTGGCAGGGCGGGTGCCCTGCCCTCCCGCGCCCTGCCGCGCGCATCGGCCAAGTGCAAAGAAGGGAGGCGGGAACAGTGTGCTGTGCTCTTGCCATTCCATTCCGTCACTGTTATTGTTCTGATTCCAGTGATGTAAAAGTTACAAAAGGAGCACACGTTCATTGAAATATTTCAAATGATTACAAAACTCTGTGGAGTGAAAAATGATCCTCTTCCACATCAACTTCAGTTCACGGGTGTGTGGGAGCAGAGAGGAAATGCCTCTTACTAAATATATTTTCCTCCCAAAGAAATAGGCTTTGAACTTTTCTGCAGGCACGGAGAGTCTTTGGGGCTGCTTTTAAACAAATGTTACTGTCTTCTTAATGATTAACCCTGCACGTAAGCAAGCCTCGTGAAGGCCACTTTCCCACCAGTTGAAAGATCTCTTGAAAAACCTAGTTTGCTTTGCCTGGGCTGTTACCTAATGCTATCACCAGTCTAACCTATACAAATGTAGGAAGTGTTATAACTATAACTATAATACTTCTTTTGCCAATAACACTAAACTTTTATAGAAATAGATGAAAAGTATTAAGTGCCCATAAAAACCTACACTCTTATGTCATTCCCCCAATATTTATATTTCTACTATAATGAGGAGGTGCTCCTAAGGGATTTATATCCAATTTGTACAGGACCTGAATGGATAAATGTGTATGTCATCATTATTCTAAAATATCCATACACATCGTGTGATAGGTTTTGTTTCCTTAGAGTTAGGATAGCTCGTTGGAGACTTAATATAAGTCTCCTTAACACGAGACCACAGTCGATGTCACCTATCAAATAGACAGGAGCCAGACCTCTACTCGGATTCTGGTCAGTCTGGCCAGTGTCACTGATGGTGGACAAAGCCCAGAACCAGTCACTGCGGAGCTTAAGTCAGGGTCCTGGCCAGTCCTCACTGTGGAGCGCCAAGCCTGGGTGGTGAGGCGCTGGGAAGAGCTTGGGGCTGCCCTCCCGAAGCACCCGCTCTGTGCACCCTAGCGCCCCGTGCAGCAGGTGCAGGTAGAAATAGGAGCCATACACCATGGGGTTAGGAACAAGGCCCCCTGTGGGCAACACCATGATTCTGGAAACATTCAAAGGTGCTGACATCCACATAAAGTCATAACTAAACCCCACTGTGTTTTCAGGAATAATCACACACCTTTTGATTTTTCCAGCTCTGTGCTTCCTGTCCAATCTGCCTGTTAGCTTTCCTCCTTAGAGCCACCTTCTGCACAAGGAGGCCAGAAGTTAGGAACTTGGCAGGAAAGGATGGAAACTATTGCTGAAAATAAGCTTTTGAATGTATCTGGGTACATTTTATTCATTCATGCTTTTTTCTAAGTGTACGTAGCTAAAGGCATAGTTTAAATTTTATTGTTCCCCATTTTAAAGACTTATAAAGTTCCATTAAGTGATCCAGATGTTAGCCAAATATATAACTTAGAAAAGGATAATTAGAAAAATCATATTATCTGGAATAGTATACTATATTAGTGTAATTATATATTTCAGAAGGCATAGGTAAGACAAGTTTTGCTCTCTGTAAATCTCTCAGTGTTATACATTTTTGTATTTTATATCAGAAGGTTCAGTTCATTAGACATTTTCCTGGGATACTACCTCTGGTTAAAGTTCAGTGCTTCAATTAGGAAGGAAGGAAGAAAATAGAAAGAACTCTTGAAAATAAAAGTATCCACAGATGTATGTTTCAGTAGCTTGAATTGTTCTTCCCTTCTGGGAGCCTTGGTCACTGTGGTCTCCAGCCCTGGTGACAGCAGATACTGGCCACTCTCGAACACATCCCTGAGCTTTTTAACAGTGATTCAGAGTGGTGTTGTCCCCAGTCATCTTAATTCCCCGTGGGGGTGGTTTGGGATGACTTTTTTGGCGAATCACCCACATTGTTCATCCCGAGCGATGACATAAATGATTACTCAACCAGCCTTTGGATTTGGAAGCACTTTTAGGGAACACTACTGATTTTAAAAGTTAGTATTATAATTTCTAATTTAATTTTCTAGTTCTTGGTCTTTGGTTCCCCTGCTCCTCAATGATTCTCTTGCTCCCTACAATGGCCTTAATCCGGAAACACATTTAGTTTACTAAGAGGGAGGTTACAACACAGCAATGACTAACAAAAGACATAATCTGTAGTGAGGACATAGCACTCTGGGTCCCTTGTGATCCAAAAAACAGAACAACTAAAAAGATAAGGCAAAAGCCATTAAATTAATGTCTCAAATTTTAGAACTCAAAAATTAATGTCTAAGTGTGTGGCAGATGAAGACACAAAGTATTTAAGAATATAAAAGATTGGGAGTGTCTGGGTGGCTCAGTCAGTTAAGCATCTGCCTTCAGCTCAGGTCATGATCCCAGGGTCTCAGGATCAAGTCCCGCATCAGGTTCCCTACTCAGTGGGGAGTCTGCTTCTCCCTCTGCCTGCCACTCCCCCAGCTTGTGCTCTCTCTCTCTCTGTCAAATAAATAAATAAAAGTTTACATACATATATGTAAATAAATTTATATAAATACTTATATATATATATATAAAATTTGAGGGGCACCTGGGTAGCTCAGTGGGTTAAAGCCTCTGCCTTTGGCTCAGGTCGTGATCTCAGGGTCCTGGGATCGAGCCCCACATAGGGCTCTCTGCTCAGTGGGGAGCCTGCTTCCCCCCCCTCTCTCTCCCTGCCTCTCTGCCTACTTGTGATCTCTCTCTCTCTCTCTCTCTGTCAAATAAATAAATAAATAAAAATTTGAGGCACAGCTGAGTGGCTTAGTCAATTGAGCACCTGACTCCTAATTTTGGCTCAGGTCGTGATCTTGGGGTCATGGGATCAAGACCCTCACATGGGGCTCTGTGCTTGGTAGGAGGTCTGAGATTTATTCTCTTTCCCTTCACCCCTACCTCCACTCGCACACACACTCTCTCTCTCTCTAAAATAAATTTTTGGGGACTCCTGGGTGGCTCAGTTGAGTGTCTCTGCCTTCAGCTCGGGTCATGATCACAGGATCCTGGGATCAAGCCCAACATTGGGCTCCCTGCTCAGCAGGGAACCTGCTTCTTCCTTTCCATCTGCCTGTGGCTCCCCTTGCTTGTGTTCTCTCCTTCTCTGTCAAATGAATAAATAAAATCTTTTAAAATAAATGATTTTAAAGACAAATACAAAAGATTTGAATAATAGATTTAGAGCAGTATAATAAATATATATCAATGTTTTATCCTGCTGATCATATACGACTTTTTGTCAAGTATCATCAAGCATTTATCAAAATTAATCATAAATTGAGAAGGCCATGATAAAAATCACTTTAAAATTTATAAAGAACAGAAGTTGTGCTAAACACACTAATCAACGAAATTTAAGTATAAATTTATTGTGTTTTGAAAAAAGGAAGTACTCCCTTCGTTGGTTTTAAGTGCTCTTTTTAAGTAATGGTTGAATCAGACAGTTTAAAAATTATAATGATAGCTTTCTTTAAAAAAAAGTGTGTGTGTCTATGTGCATGTGTATATACAGGGAAAATCCTTTGGTAGTCAGTTATACTCAGTTGAAAAGTCTTATCATTAAATGGTTTAATTGAGCAAGGGAAAATAAAAGAACTGGACATTCAAATTAGGATTTTATAAAAGATGCAGAACAATAAAAATTCTGAGTAAACTAAGAAAGGTATATTAATTATGAAAGCAAAGGAAATTTAAAAAAATAATGGGAGGGAGAGAGAGAAGTGGTTACTAATAAAATAATATCAAGTCACATTAGGGAAAAAAGAAAAGGAATTAAGGTAGGAGAAAGACATAACGGACAGAGAAGGGCATTCTTAAGTTATACAAGAAACCTTATGAAGCTTTATGCTAAGGAATTTGAAAACTTCTATAAAATGAATTATTTTCTGCAAAAAGTATACATGACAAATACATATTGACAAAGAAGTAGGAAAAAGTGGAAAATCTGATCAGAGCCAGAGGAAGAAATTAAGGACATTTTCCAAAAGCAATTCTTCTCATGTGAAAAAGCAAAGAGGGGGCACAGCTGACTGCAGTTCTAGGTGGATTCATTAGATAACCTCTTCCATTTTGTTTATTTTTTTAATTTATTTATTTTTAAAAGTATTATTTATCTGAGAGTGAGCATGAAGTAGGGGGAGGGAGCAGAGAGAGAAAGAGAAGCAGACTCCCCACTAAGTAGGGAGCCCAGGGCAGGACTGGATCCCAGGATTCCAGAATCACAACCTGAGCCGAAGACAAACGCTTAACTGACTGAGCCACCCTCTCAGGTGCCCCAAAGATTTATTTATTCACTTGAGAGAGAGAGAGAGAGAGAGTGTGCACACACACGAAACAACAGAGGGACAGAGGGAGAAAGAGAATCTCAAGCAGACTCTCCGCTCAATGCAGAGCCCAACTCGGGTCTTAATCTCATGACCCCAAGATCATGACCTGAGTCGAAACCAAGAGTCAGACGCTCAACCAACCAAGCCATCCAGGCGCCCCATAGCCTCTTCCATTTCAAAAGAATAATTTTCATGTTATGTAAACTTTCTATAGTGTAGAAAAAAACAAAATAGAACAGGAAACTCTTCATTTTGTTCTATAAAGCATATGTTGAATAAGCCTAATGCCAAGATTTAAAACTTGATATGTGAATATTTGTATAAAACTTAAGGTGCTAATAATGACATCAGTGATTTTAGAACATTTCAGGAGGATCAAATTGATTTTCCAGATTACTAGAAAACGGTCTCTGAACAGGGGAGGGTTTATCCACCTCCAGCTCCTAGACAGGGCTGGCCCCTCATAAGCGCTCAACAGATAGATGTTGAGTGAATCCCAAGAAGGGTGTTTTGACACCTTCAAAGTAATGCAGTTTATCATTCTATTAAAACAAAACCATATGATCATCTACTGACATACACGCCAAAAAGACATTTGATAAAATTCAGCATGCATCTCTAAAACACTGCTAGAATTTAACCCAAATGACCACACCCACCATAAAAATACAGAACTCTCCAGCTTATCTGTCAGCAATAGCCAGTACGAGAATGTAACGAAAACAAGAACACCTCCAGAATCGCAGCAAAAAGGTATTTCAGAATAACCCTAATAAATGTGAGTGTTGTATATGAAAAAGGCACAAAACTTTGCACAGATGTGAAAGCAGACTGACAGATGAGACAGCGTTATTAGATGGGAAAACTAAATTTTATGAAGATATGAGTTCCCTCCAGGGCGCCTGGCTGGCTCAGTCGGTGGAGCGTGCAACTCTTGACCCCCAGGTCGTGAGTTCAGCCCCACGTCAGGTGTAGAGATTACTTAAAAAAAAAAAAAACAACTTAAAAAAAAAAAAGGTATTACGTTCCCCACAAATACAACCCCAACCAAATTTTTCTTCTACCTTTACGAAAGAAGACTGGAGTGAATTTGGTGGGTCAGGTTAGCAAGTATATAAAATAATCTAAAAAGAAAGGTAATGAGGAAGGACTACTCTTCTAGAGAGAGAGTTGAAAATACACAGAGGTGGGGCAACAGTGTGGACGGGGACAGTCTCAGCTGGGCACGATGACAAAGTTCTGGAGATGGATGTTGCTGATGGTTGTAAAACAATGTGAAAATACTTCATGCCACTCAATTGTACACTTAAAAATGGCTAAAACGATCGATGTTATATTATAGGTATTTTACCACAACAATGAAAAAAAGTCTATTTCTATAAAAGCAGTAGATAGGCCAGAGATAGAGCCTGCTGTCCAGGAGCAATATCATTTGATGCTGTTGGGTAAGGGACGTTGGATAGCTGGCTATCAGTCGAGAAAAACAAAATTAGACACACAGCTCTCAAAAAATATATCTGATGGCCTAACTAGCATTTTTAAAACATTTTAAAATTTAGAATAAAATCTTATTTTAGAAAATTTACAGTAAAATAGAATTAAATATTTATCAAATACTCAAGGACAAATCACAGGAGAAGAGTGCGGCAATTTTGTTGTACGGAATTAGAAACTTGAAACAAAGCAAAATAGTGAGTTAAGAAAATCTTTGCATTAAAGAAGAGTTAATATCATTCGATAAAGACCACACATAAATAAATAAAGGAACACATTGAGATCCCAATTGGGCAAATACATGGAGAGACAATTTTATATATAGTAAAGACTAGAGGGAGTACAATTGGACAAATAAAAGTTCAGCCTTAGGAGTAATTAAAGATATGCAAATTAAAGCAACAGTAACACATGTTTTTGTTGATTGCTTAGCAAAAAAGCACAATTTGCAGAATTATTACAGTGTGCCAAAATTCAGTTTATGGATGACCTTGTACATTTACAACTGTTTTTTTTTAAAGATTTTATTTATTTACTTCAGAGAGAGAGAGAGTGAGAGAGAGAGCATGAGAGGGAAGAAGGTCAGAGGGAGAAACAGACTCCCCTGTGGAGCTGGGAGCCTGATGCGGGACTCGATCCCAGGACTCCAGGATCATGACCTGAGTTGAAGGCAGTTACTTAACCAACTGAGCCACCCAGGCGCCCCATACATTTACAACTGTTAATAAAACTACCTGCAGTCTGTGTTAAGACCCTGTTCTTCCTCCACACAGCATTCCATCTGATAGGGAGTTGGTAAATTACCATTTTTCAACTGTTGTAGTAAAGAGGGGATTGGGGAGTCTTTAGCAGAAGGGGAGAGGGAGGTTGATGAGCAGGATATTTTAATAGTATGAAAATATTTCTTCATGGATTGTGGCAAAAGGTTAAGAACTGGTGAATTTGGGTAAAGGGTATGTGGAGTTTTTACAACTTTTCTCTAAGTTTCAAATTATTTCAAGATGTTTTTTAAATACTCCCTTAAAATTGCTGAATCACTATTTTACATCTCAAAATAATATAATCCTGTATGTTAACTATACTGGAAGTAAAATAAAAATAAAAACTAAATAAATGCCCCCTCTAACCAAGAGTCCATTTCAGGGAATATTATTTTTTTAAACCCAAATATAGCTATATGAATGAATACATTAATCATGGAACTATTTTTTTTTTAAGATTTTAATTTATTTGTCAGAGAGCAAGAGCATGCACAAACAGGGGGTGCAGAGGGAGAAGCAGGCTCCCTGCTTAGCAGGGAACCTGATGCAGGACTCAATCCCAGGACCCTGAGATCATGACCTGGGTAGACATTTAACTGGCTTAGCCACCTAGGTGCTTTAGATCTATTTTTAATAGGGAAAAATTGGAAGCAAACTGGAAGTGGTTAAATTAAATTGCATCTACCTAAAGGATGTGCCATTTCTCATGATAGTCATAAAGCCTGTGAGCGCTATGGGAAGATGCCTATAACGTTAATTTTTTTTAAAGAAAGGAAATAGTGTGCCCTATTATTTACAAATAAAAGTATGTTGATAAAAACAAGAAAAAAATATATAAATAGAACAATAGTGGGGGTCTGAGAAATTGTCCATTCCTCCTAATACATAAACTTGCTGTAATAATATTCTAACTTTATGCTTTTTTTTAAAAAAAGATTTTATTTATTTGAGAGATTTATTTATTTATTTATTTGCACAAGCGCAAGTTGGGGGAGTGTGGGGGAGAGGGGCAGAGGGAGAGGGAGAAGGGAGCAGGGAACTAGGAGCAGGGAGAGGGAGAAGGGAACAGGGCAGGGAACTCGATGCAGGGCTCCATCCCAGGATCCTGGGATCATGACCTGAGCTGAAGGTAGACGCTTAACCAACTGGGCCACCCACGCACCCCTACCTTGGTACTTTTTAAAAGTTTTCTGAGAAAGGAAGAGAGTGTGATAAAATGGAAACTTGAACATGTCCTCCCTAAGGGAATCCAGAACAACCAAAGAGGCACTGAATAGGACGCGCTCCGGAGACACAGTGCGTAACAGTAGCTAGAGTTTGTGGACTTGACCATATTTGAGGACCACCAGAAACTAGCTGGCCCTTATGCAGTAGAAAAATCTCAATTTTCTGTCATGTTTTAGGAACTGCTAGACAGGATTCTCAGGTTCATACAGGGTACTGGTTACAGCCAAAAACTTTAAATACAATAATCACTTTGAAGGCTCCTCGCACATGTTGGTTGCTGTCCTGGAGAGGTTGGTTAATCCCGGCTTGGGTTCACAAAATGGCAGACTAGCTGCTTTTCAATATATGCTGTTTTTGGGGTTCCAGTTTGTGTCCAGAAACAATCTAATGTGTTAGATTTTCTTTTTTCCTGTGGTTAGGCCCTGGTTGCTATTTGAACCTCACTGGCCCCTGATGATTCTGGAGTATTCGAGGGTCAGTGGAAACAGAGCCTATTTTATGGGGATCTTAAAAATCCAGCTCACAATGGGCATTCTGTCCAACTCCAAGCCCCACCAGAGCCCGAGTGAGGCATGAGATGTTACAGGAATTGTACTTTTTCATTTTTAGGATACCTAAAGTTGAGTCTTTTTTCCTTTTTAAACTTTCAACAAACCATAAAATGAATGGTGAGTGTTTCGAAAAAGCTTTGAATCTGTGTTAACATTGTGATTTTCCAATATCTATACCTGTCGTTTTGTGAGGGATGAGGGACAGTTCAGATCCAATAATATTTATGCTTCACTTTATCTTATTTTATTTTACTTTGCCATTTACTTTTTTACTTCCCTTCACACTAGCTAAGGTACAAAGACGGCCGGGCAGCATGAGATAGAGGAGAAAACCAGTTTAAAATCGAGAGGCCTGAGTTCTAGTCCTCAGGCTGCTGCAGTTCCTTCCTCCTCGTGCCCCCGGATGCTCCCGGGATCCGTTTTACCCTCTGTAAAATGAACGATGTGGATTGGATATTCTCGAAGGTCTTCTCCAGCTCCAACATTGATGATGCCGTTTTTCTAAGGGAAGGGTTCGTTGTTTTCATTGCACTTCCTGATTGAAGCAGGAGCCCACCTGCGGAGTATTGGAGACGAGTTAGTTTATAAGGTGCAGAGAGAAGAGGAGACATGTAACTGGCTAATGTTCCACTCAAATAGAGCAGAATATAGGTGGAGAAGTATATCGGAACCATGTGCTGAGTAGAATCGTCCTAAAGTAATTATACCTAAAATCTTAATTATTTTAAAAGTTTGAACAAATCGAGGGGCAACAATTGGTAGTTTTATAACGCAGTTGACTTCTGAGATCAGCTGCTTTCCATTGCATGGCCGGAGAGTCTGTGTCTCGCCCTTAAATTTGCGGGCCTCGGTCTTCACCTTAGAATGTCTGTGCTCCCGCAGGTGGGCTCGGTGGTGGCCGTGGGCTGGATCCGCTCCCGAAAGGCCGTGGACTGGCGCCTCTTCCGGAACATCTTTGTGGCCTGGTTTGTGACTGTGCCCGTGGCTGGCTTGTTCAGTGCTGCTATCATGGCCCTCCTCATGTACGGGATCCTCCCCTACGTGTGATTTGTGTCTTCTTCCGCGCCGCGCACGAGGGCTGGTCTCGGGTGGGCCCGTGGGGGTGGCACGCGTCCGGCCCGTGCGCGGGCTGCCCTCCCCGCCCCCCCAGCCTCTCCGTGTCCCTTTCCTCCGCTGCCCAACCACACTGTTCACCTGCACTCTAGAGTCACCCTCCAGAGCTAACTTAACTACTGTACAGAATCACGCGCATTAAACTGGTATCGTGGTGACACAACGTGGTGCAGTTACTTCCCCGCTCGCGGCGTAGTGTGTGCGTAGACTAGGTAGCATTAGCGCTGACATACTCAAAATGGGAGTGGAGCTGGATTGCCTAGGACCCTGTATCCAACAAATCTTTGTACGTCGTGATCTCAGTGGCCAATTTCCAGAACCTTTTCGAAGGAAAGTGTAGATTGGAAAGTGGTGTTTTCCCCGTTTAACTGTAAGATAAGCGCGAATCGGGGCGGCTGGTGCACACTGGGGCAGGTGTGCATCCGTGGGTGTGCTCTTGATACTGGAGTGGGAGTTCACAAGTGCTTTCACTGAGGAATCTGTTCATATACTGTGTATTGATTATGTAATATATCATAATTGCTTCTGTAAATACTTAAAACTGTAATTTTGTAATGGTGTGCTTCCTTATACTTTTTTGATCAGAGAATTTTGGAAAGTACCAAAGAAGCAGGGGAATAGTTTGCCAGTATTATATTTTCATATTGCCTGTCTCCCCTTCTCATTAATCCTACCGTTAGCCTGTGCTGGGGGGACACTGCCAGGCCCTGGCCCGGCCTTCGCAGCGCGGATGCGGAAGCACCAGCCCTCCCCTCCCCCCGCCCCGCCTCGGTCGGACTTTGAGTCCCCTCCCCTGCCCCCACCCACTGCCACTACATGCCAGATACTGGTGAACCCCACAGTGGCCCTTCGTCATTGTCATGTAGAGAGTGTACATTCGTAAGGATGCGTGATCAAGCACCACTTCTCAAGTCCAGTTTAAATTTTCACCCCTCTCCCCCCCTTGCAACCTGAGGAACAGAATTCTTGTCTCCAACACTAAGGCGACTGATATGACATTCTAGAAATTCAGGAGGGAGCAGGGAGAATTGAAATACTAGACGATACACTGGATTTGAGGATTTCCTTGAGGCCTTGACTAAGCTTGACATCTTGATGCTCTACTGTAGTCCCATTGGATTCTTTTTTTGGTAGCGGGAGGGAGGAAGTGCGACTAATGTTAGAGCCTGAAACTATGGAAATGCTGCTAAAATTTTTATATTGACAAACGTTTTCTTGGTACTTCATTGTGATTTTTCATTAATCAACCACATTAAATTTATAATAAAAAATGCCCCTCAAAAGTTTGCCTCTGAAGTCTTTTTCGAAATATCTACAGGTCTTTCAGTTTCCACAAAAATAAGAGCTGCGTAATATGTTTACTTCTATTTTTCAAATAACTTTCTTATGTTACTACTATTATATGTTTGTACATGAAACACACATGAGCAGGAGAAGAAAGAAATGAGGGACACAGCCCAGCATCCTGCAGGCCTGTTGGCGCACGTGCACGTGTACACACGTGGACTCTTTAGCAAAGAACTGACAGGAGAGTGTGTCCTGGGATGGGATTTTTGTTAAAAAATGTATCACACTTCTGTGCTCGGCCTCTCCCACTTGACTCTGAACTTAGCCTCTTTTGGGGGGGCGGGGAGGCAGTGGGTTCACGTGTCCAGGGCTAAGGGCCTAGCACAAAAATGCACGTCGTCTTTCTTCTTGACTCAAGCAGCTGCCCCCCGCCTACACCCCCCCACTTGGAGCTTCGGAAGCCAATTCCTCCAGCCTCTGCAGCAGGGCCCACAAGCTCCATTTCCTTCTGGAGCCAGGAAGGTGACAGAGATGAGGGACACTGACTAGGTGTGAGAGGTTCTTCATCTCCACAAAGAAATGTGCTTTCTTTAATTTTTAAAATGGCATTCGAGGCCTTTCATTTCCCCATTTCTGATAAAACCATAAATTCGTGGAAAAGTTCGATTTCCTTCTAAGTTTGTAAGAACAGTAACAGCAAAACAGTGTCAGCTCGCGAGCAGCTTCCTGGGAGAAGGGCCGCGGGAGCAGAGGCCCAGGAACCCAGGTGAGATGAAGTCACACGTCCCCTGAGCCTCGGAATGACGAAGCACGAAGCCAGGTCCGGGACACCCCTCCCCGGCCTGTCAACCTGACAGCACGGTCGTCGTCCCCGTCTCCTGTCCCTCACGAGGGCTGGGGGGTGAGCTCTGGCAGGGGGGGTGTCACCTAGGAGGGGCGAGCGGACGCTGGGCAGGGGCTCCCCTGCCCTGGCCGCCTGAGAGTCTGTCATCTGGGTCCCTCATCATGAGCCTCTTCCCCTGGAAGCGCACACACTCCTCGGAGCAGGGGAGCTCCGACAACCCCAGCATCTTAGCTGGAATCTGGTCACCGGCTACCGTCTGCGGAAGAGAGCTGCGTGGGGCTAAGAGGAGCGCCCCGGAGACTCTGCCTTCCCTGTCCGGGCTCCTCTCAGAGGGGCAGCGTCTGCGCGGAGGACAGACGACAGCTTCCACAGGAGCTTGAGCTCCCCGGACTGTGTTCTTTTACTTCGTTTGCTGCCTTTCTGAGAGGACTGAGCTTTTGAGCAAATAGGTAAACACACTTACTCATTTTTAACAAGATAATTTTTTAAAAATAAGTCCTCTTGTCTTCTCAGAATAAGCTGCAGAATAAAATACACACACACACACACACACACACACACACAAAACAAAAACCCAACCCTCCCATCATTCAGAGAATGGTGGCATGTCAAGTTGTAGGGCGTCGGTGGGTTCATCCAGCTACACAGTGAGGCAGAAGAGGGCGCTGAAAGGTCCTGGACTGTGTTCCGTGGAGCGCTCGGTGCCTTGAAGTGCTCCTGCCAGGACGGGTCCTGGAGTCGGGGAGGGCTGGGCCCCTACCCTGTTCCTCACTGGGGCCCTGAGGCCTCCCGAGGGGCTGAGAGGAGTTCTGGGGGGACAGCGGAGTGAAGGGGGCCACCTGGGGCCTGGCCCAGTACAGGCCTCTGTATGCTAGCGTGCGTACCAACCCTCGTTTTTATGGGAACTTTTTGTGGACGAGTCCCTTCGAGAGGACTGCTTGGAGGGAATTTTAAATTAGGTGATGGAGAAAATGAATAGGGAATAAGCCGCAGTTAGTTGAACAAGACAGAACAGCCAGAGACTACGAGAAACCGGAGAAAGGGTTCTCCGCGTGCCAGGTGGGAGATTGAGGAGACCCGCAGAATATGGTTAAATTCTTGTGAAGGGGGGAATGTAGCCCTGTCTTCGGCTTGTCACCCTCTTAAATCTTTTCCTAGCACTTCATCCTTTATTATTGGAAAGACAACGAAACAACCCTGACGCGTATTATGAAGGAAAGGGAAAAGTCACCTACACTCCATCATCCCACCCACATTGGACACCGGTCTTCGGAACACCTGGTGCTGGCCAGGCACTGGGGAAACGAAGGCACAGAATGAGAAGTTTAGGCAGCCAAACGATCAGGGGACCAGACTAAGCCCCAGGCTTCCCGACCTCTTCTCAGCCTCTCCCTCTGAGCAGCTGTCAGACCGTGTCCTCAGCTGTGGCCTCTGGGAAAAGGGAGGACTGGGCCCAGAAGCAACTCTGGCAGGGGGTTACGAACCCGGAGCCCAGGAGGAAAGGGTGGGAGGTTTCTCCTGCCTGTTTTTACAAAGGGAACATGAGGAATTCAGTCTGATTTGTTTCAGACTCAACAAAGGTGATCAGCTGCTCTCTAATCTCTACTGGCTGGAACAAATAGAGAACTTAGAGCAAAAGGGATTTGGGCTACCGTAGGATGGACCCTTCCCTTGTCTATCCCCAAGGCTTGACATTTGGAGGTTCAAATGGAGCCCGAATGTAGACATAACAAATTAAGAATCAGGTAGGGTGTTGGGGAAGGGAGTGAAGTCAAAAAGGAGACAGATTCACCTGCAAGCCAGGAAGGCGCGGGTGACTCCACAGCGGGGCCATCATCTTCTTGTGGCAGTGACAACAGCGACACCCAGTGGGGTCAAGTGCAATTGCAATCATGACCATCTTCCCAGAACCTTTTTAAATTGCGGCAGTGAAATCACCTCCCAGAGTAATAATTATACCATAATTCAAAGGGTTACTACAAATGTCAGTATCTATTTCCTTGACGGCCACAGGAAAATACGGTATTTGCCAAAAGAGAACTTCAGTCCGTATGCAGAAATCCCCATACTCGGAAGCCAAGCCAGGCCCAGCTGCCTGTGGGCTCATTTTCCCCCGTTCAGGAAACACCCACTGGGTGCTTGTCGTGTGCCAGGTGTTGGCCTGGCCACTGGAGGGAGGGAGACAAAAAGGCCTCTCGGAGTTCACAGCCGGAGGGGGGGGTGGGTCAGCAAAAAGGCAATACAGTGCGATTGCTGCTGCCTCAAGGATGGGGAAGCCTTCACCCAAGAGGCAGAACTTTGGCGGGAACTTCAGGTGCAAAGTGGAGGTGAGGGCATTGGGTCCCTTTGGGAATCGGAGTTTCAGGAGCCTGCGGACTCCCTGAGACGAGGGTCCGACAGGCAGCTTGCGGGACACGTTTGCCGGTCACGAGGGCCGTCCGGGATGGGGCTCAGCTTTGGGAACAGCTTCCGGAGGCGGCTGTCAGGAAGATAGGGCCGGTCATTTTAAAGGGCCGAAGGCAGTGGGCACGTGGGGGGTCCCCAGAGCCGTGCCGAAGCACAGACTCTACTCCCCCCAGCACCTCGAGGTCTGCATCCGTTTCCTCAGCGGCTGAGCCCCCCGCCTGCTGCTCTGTCGTTGGGGTCTCCCGCCACATGACGCGCCCACCTTCAGCATCAGACTCGGCCCTCACTTTACCCTCATGGGCCCCCTACCAGGGGCAAGGAGGGCACATGAATTTGGGAAGAATGGACTGGGCATGTTGGAGGTAGTCCCCTCCTCTGGGAAGTGCTAAAATTCCCCGTCCCCCCCCGCCTGGACCTGGGGTGGGGGGCGCCCTGGCACGACACTGCTGTCACTCTCACCCTCAGCGGGTGTCATGTAGCCTTCATCAAACGATGCAGCTCTTGGCTTCAGTCCACTGACACCGTGTCCCAATTTACCACTCATTTAAAACCTGTGGGAGAATGGTGCTATTATGTGACCCCCTTTATTCTGAGAGGGCCTGTGAGGCTATCAGAATCTGCGAGGACGGGCAGATGTCATCTGAAAACGCTACCCACGCAAACATTACACAAGGGTGTAGAATTAGAGAAGGCTGAGGGTAGAACCTGAATTTGAGGACAGAAGAGAAGACGATTTGACTCTAAAGGGCAGCAGGCTGCACACGGAGCATGCGCGATCCGAGGCTGTCCTCTTAAAGGGAGGGCGGGCTTCCCGTGCAGAACACACGGCGACCCTCCTGTGTGTGCGGGGAGCTGACACTGCAGGGCAGCCCCCAAACGGCTTCAGCTGTCTTAGAGCGCCTCCCGTCCAAGGTTCTAGAACCTGGAGCTGGGCTATGTTACTGGTGAGCTTCCAAGAACAGACATTTAGTAAGGAAACTTTGGGACATTATCACCGTCATTATCACCATCCGCTGTTCCTTCAGCAGTGATGCCCAGAGTAAGACGAAGGATTAGCAATGCATTGGGTGGTCTTCTGATCTCTTGGAGAACCAACTTTTAACATGTGATGTGTGGGGCACCCGAGTGGCTCAGTGGGCTAAGCGTCTGCCTGCGGCTCTGGTCATGACCCCAGGCTCCCCGCTCTGTGGGGAGTCTGCTTCTCCCTCTCCCTCTCCCCCTTCCCCGTGCTCATGCTGTCTCTCAGATAAATAAAACCTGTAAAAGATAAATATGGTGTGTAAACATCAATCTCCTAAAATTTAACAAAAACCTCATGCCTATTATCACAAGAAACACCAGCACTTCGATCTATTTGCGTAACTCTCCTAAGGGTGGTAGGAGCCCCTGGTGTTTCTTGCGTTGGCCAATGCCGTGGGGCTCACTGTCCCCTCAGGCTAGTGACACATCTTCTGCTGAGCTGCCCCCACACCAACCACCCATTAGACATGCTGCCGCTGGGCTGCCACAGGGGCTGTCTGCCTTTTTCAACAATAGTAATTAGAAGAGTATTTCCCTAATTACAGAAATAAATTCACTTTAGAAAACCAGAAAAATATAGTAAAGTATAAAATCAGTAAAAATTATTCGTGATTCCAACTTCCTAAAATAATGAATATTAGTATTTGAGTATTTTCTATTTCCACATATACTTTTGAAAAAAGATTTGAGAGAGAGGGAGTGAGAGAACATGAGCGGAGACAGGGGGGCAAAGAGGGGAGAGAGAGAATCTCAAGCAGACTCCCCAGTGATTACAGAGCCTGACACAGGGCTCGATCTCACAACCCTGAGATCATGACCTGAGCCAAAACCAAGAGTCAGACACTTAGTTAACCAACTGAGCCACTCAGGTGCCCCAACATACACTTTTTAAAAAATAAAATTGAGATTCGTTTTTTACTCTGCTTTTTCTATTGAACTATTGTGAATAATCCTCAGTGGTTTTTCCTTCAAAACATGATTTTTAATGGCTGAATAATGTGCCACTTAATGAATATACATACCATCATTTAACCATGCCCATTACGTGGAAATGTTACACATTTTCTCTGTGATCAAGAACTCCACAATGAGCATCTCTAATGATTTCCTTAAGGCAAACTCCTAAGAGCAGAGTCACTGAATCAAAGAATCCACTGACATAAAATACATATAAACTAGAATGTCAGCTCTCTGTTTCCAGGTGCAAAGCTGACAGGCTATGGTTAAGGCCAAAATCAATTACCTTGAGAGTAAGGCTCAAAAGGCAATACTAAGGATCCTAGCAGTGTCCTGAACAAGTCAATTTAAAACTTAAATAAAATCAAATAGGGGCGCCTGGGTGGCTCAGTTGGTTAAGCAACTACCTTTAGCTCAGGTCATGATTCTGGAGTCCTGGGATTGAGTCCCGCATCGGGCTCCCTGCTCTGCGGGGAGTCTGCTTCTCTCTCTGACCCTCTCACCTCTCTCTCTCTCAAAAAAAAAAAAAAAAAAATCAAATAAATGCCCTAGGAGTTACAGGCTAATCTGGGGGGGGAGGAGAGGATGAAGAGGAAAAATAAGGAGGCGAGATAGCTGGGGAATGGAGGGGAGAGATGCTTGTGTGCACTTCATGGTGGAGAGAGGGAGCTACTGAGAATCCCCACCATGAAAACCACCAGGAACTGTCCATCCTAGACCACCTCTCATGGCTTCCCTTCCTGCACTACTGGACTCCAAGATGTCTGCATTACCATTATGTCCTACAAGGCGACCGCTGCATAAGCTCCAGAAGCATGCCAGTCCGTCTGCGACAAGTTGCTCACCACACAGGAGCGCGCACCGGCAGCAGCGGCCAGCCCGCCTCAGCGCCCCCAGCGCTCGGGCTGCACACGGTTCTGCCAGTGAGAGCTAACTAGACCCAGACGTCACCAGGACTCACTCCCTTTCCTTTCCTGTGGTACTTCATCTACTGTAGGTGGTTCAATCCACAAAGATAACGAGAAAATCAAATTACATCATGTGGTTGGTATCACAGATCTTTTCCAACATGAGGGGTAGATGGAATTTGGGTGCTAGTAAAGATGATCTTTGGGGGGGGGACATCTTGCAGCACTAACATTTATCAAAAAGCAACCTTCGTGTCTACTTGTAGGACTCATTTGGAAACTGAGCAAGAATCTGAACAGGCAAATGAGAGAATTATTAGATGATCAGTAAATACATGAAAACAGCTCCATCTCAACGGCAATTAGGGAAATACAAACTAAAATAAGATACCATTTTTCAGGGCCCCTGGGTGGCTCAGTGGGTTAAGCCTCTGCCTTCGGCTCAGGTCATGATCAAGCCCCGCATCGGGGTCTCTGCTCAGCGGGGAGTCTGCTTCCCCCTCTCTCTGCCTGCCTCTCTGCCTACTTGGTGATCTCTCTCTCTGTCTCTGTCACATAAATAAAACCTTAAAAAAAAAAAGATACCATTTTTCATTTCTAAGACAGGCAAAAATTTTGAAGTTTGAGGACATCTAATGCTATTGAGGATGTGGAAAATGGGCACTCTTGACCAAGAATGGTAGAGATATAACTTGGTATAAAATTTCTAAAGGACAATTTTGTACTACTTATCAAATATATATGCCTTATGATTTAGCAACTCTTAAATTTAGTTAAGATGAAATAGAATTAAAAACTGAGTTCTTCCAGAGCTCCCAGCTGGCTTGGTTGGTACAGAGCATGTGACTCTTGATCCTGAGGTTGTGAGTTAAAGCCCCAGGTTGAGTGTAGAGATTACTTTAAAAAAAAAAAAGTCTGAGTTCTTCCACTGACCTAGTTACATTTCAAGTGCTCAACAGCCACATGTGCTTAGTGGCTACCATATGAGGCAAAGCAGACTGATCATTTTCACCATCAGAGAAAGATCTAGGCAGTGCGGCTATGGAAATATTTACAGAAGTGGACAAAGATAGACAATGCAGTATTGTTTATAAAGCAAAAAACGCAATACAGTAAAAAGGAGAATATTCACATTTATAAGTCAAGTAGAATAAAAAAATGTGAGGCAGAGCTATATAAACAAACAGAAAGAAGACTGTGATATGTCAAATTTAAACATATATTGTAGGGCGCCTGGCTGGCTCAGTTGGTTGGAGCACGTGACTCTTGATCTCGGGGTTGTAAGTTCAAGCCCCATGTTGGGTATAGAGATAACTTTAAAATAAAATAAAAATAAAGTATATTGCAAACCAAGGTGTGCATTTTCACATTTGATAAAGATATTTATATAATCTCTAAAGACACTGAAAAATATTTGCAAGCATTGAACTGCTAGAGATAGTAGAAAGAGGAACTGGAGAGAGGAATGGGAATTTTCACTTTTTTTGTCTTACTGCATTTGTTACAACCAGCATATATTGTTTTTAGAAAAAGATTTCAAAAAGAGTTCTATTTTTAGAAAGGAAGATATTTACCAGTAAGCCCTGAAGGTGTTACAGCGTACTCATTCCTTTTCTAAGCTGGTATCTCCTTTCTTCGGTGATTATTTCTCTAGATCTAGTACTCAAGCACTTTCCTGAGGCCCTGAGGGGAGCCACAGAGGGGTCTCCTCCGGCGCTGGCCTCCTCCTACCAGTCTCTGCCCCACAGCATTTCCCCAACTGGACTCTTCCCTCTGCCTGTCCTTCTGCCCACTCCCCCGCCACTCCTCCTCAGCCTCTCACAGCACCACCAGGATGATCCTGCTCTGCATACACGGTGCCGTAGGAAGCAGGCACCCCAACAGGTGCACCTCTGCCCAGTGGAACAAAACTCCTGGTTTCAGTCCTCGGCCTGAGTGCAAAAGAGCAGTAGGAGTGATAAGCGAGAGTGGAAGGGATAAGCTAGAGCACAGATATGTCAGACATACCACTCTAAATACAAATCCCACCCAGCACTGATGAGAGAGTATTTTTCAAAACAAAACCAATCACACCAAATATAAGAAAACCGCCACGAGCAAGTCAGATGAACGATTATGTTCCAAATGTGATGGGTTTATTTTATTTTACTCTGATGCAAAACCAAAGATTCCACTACAGCACAGAGACCAATATATTAAAAGGTCATGAAAAAGTGGTGTGGGACATGCAGGACGTGATGTACAAACTGGAGGATCGGGTCATTTCGTTTGTAACATGACACTACATTGTTGCTGAGGAACACATTTAAAATAACACTGCGGAATTCAATTGAAATGTGGCACACACATGACAACTTCCAGGCATGCCTTCAAGTACCTCCCTTAGGATGGGCTTGCGATCTCTAGACTTCGGTATGGGGAGGATTACAATTCTTTGGAAGAATAAAAAGTTCACACTTTTGAAATTTCACAGAAGAATTTTAAGGCCAAAACATAGTGGGCTCTCTTCACCTCCAAGGACAAATCGGATGCTTTACTCAAAACCACATTAAGCTTCTAGTTCAAATCCCAACCCAACCTTGTGACCTCCTGCACTGAAGTTCTTCCCGTCGATTAAAGCTGATAGGGTCAGTTTGACGCCTAGGAAGAAGAAAACACCACAATCACTCATACCAAGTACTACAATCTTATTGCATTTTCTACAAACGACGGACAGAGTCAAGGGCACAGATTAGAGCTGGGTGTAAGAGTTACAAGCATTCAGGTACAACTAAGTCAACACAGGTTATCTACAATCATCTGATCTGCAATGAGCAAAGCAAAATACAGCAAACTTCACCTGGAGTTCAGGGTTAAGAATAACAAGTGATCAACCAAACTTAAAAGCCAGAGTGACCAAATTATAGTAAGAAATATATACTTTCTAGGCAAAAGCACTTGATCTGTTTTACTTTGTATGAACAACCAACTGTGACAAAATGGTCTGAATTGACCTGCAGTTGATTGTAGGTTTTATAGGTTATTTTCACACCCACGCCCATTGTTATTGATTCCTTCACTCACCTGGTCGAAGGGTCTGAGTATAACCCAGTCCAATCAGGCTGGCATTATTTACTTTAGCCTAAGATTAGGAGATTAAATAGAGTTAGAAAAAAATCAACTTCATAATATGTTAAGTCCAGTACAACCACTATTTCATGCATCAGATTTCTTTTTTTTTTTTTTTTTTCAGATTTCTAAAACTAAAGCAACTTCGGGCCAATCTAGAACTACCAAAATTAAAAATTAATAAAAAGGTAGAAGTCTCTTCAGTTAATAGGACTGGTAGGGATAGTAGGGTCCTTGAGAATGCATGATTAAAGGCCTCAAGCAAAATTTTTAGAACACTGTGCATCCAAACACCCCTGGTGTACTGAATTTTTTGAGCTGTCAGTTTACAACCTCTGATAGTGGTTAGGATATGAACTCTGGTGAGAGAAGATCTGGATTCCAATCTTGACACTGCCACTTATTTTGTGACTTTGGGCAAGTTACCTGACCTCTCCAAGTCTCAGTTCCCTCATCTATAAAATGGGCATGAGGATACTACTCAGCACATGGGAGTAGTTGGGAGGATTAAATGAGATATTACACATTAAGCCCTTAGCACAGTATCTGAAATTTAAGAGCTCAATTAGTGTCACTATTATTAAGAATCACTAATAGCAACAGGAATAGTAATCAAATCTCATGAATTTACAGATAAGAAAATTTTGAGGCCAAAGAGATGACTCCAGAGGTCAGACAACAGCCAAATAAATACAGGAGGAACCAGGACTAGAATCCACATTCCTAGACTTGAGGTATAATACTCTTTTCACTACACAATGACCAGCTCACTAAAGTTAATAAAGAACATGCACACAACAACCAAATCACAACATTCATTTACAACTTAATTGACACCCAATCTCATAGCACATTCTTACAGATAGAGAAGTTCTACCATCCAGCTTGTATTTAGCAGCGATGCCAAAACGTGTATTGTTACTGCCGGCTGTCCAAGCAAGGTTTATTGACGTTTCTATCTTCTCATTAACTTTCTGGTAGATAGAGCCTCCAAATTCAGTGCCATCATTCCTATTTTGATAGTATAGGAAAAAGTCATAAATATCTAGTTTGTACCACTCTTATCGTATGGAAACAAATTCTAAGACTGTTTAGACAAAGATCTCAACTCCCCTATTTCAGCAAACTTCTAGTATAAATGACTACCAAACAAGGAACTAAATCCAGTTACATAATTTATAACTGGGTAATTAAAATGTAATTAGCATTTGACTCATTTACTCAGTTCCCCACAATGTAAATTTCTTAGACATAATTCAATTATGCACAAAGGCAGATATCTCAGGTAAATATGATTTATAAGTCTATGAGACGTTCAAAGAATTCAGAAACCTGAAATTATAGTTCAATGAAGATTTCTGCAAAACAAAAAATACAGCAGTACAAGAATAAGCCAATTCTGGACTTCATTTGAAACAACCCTAGAGTCCAAAAGCGCCACCCCCACAATACCTAGGGCATACTGCTCTAGAAAAGTGCCTAAATTATTGCTTCGAAGCATCCCAGAACTTAGTCCCTCAGTTTTCATGGTCTTCCTGATCATACTATTTCATCAGTTTTAATGCCACTGTGTCTATACCACTGCTTGACTTTATTTCAGGCACATAGTGAACTGGAACGTCCAGTGGAGAGCAATTTATAACACTTCAAAAACACAGAGTTCATCCTCTGCTTTTTTTTTTCCTGGTATACTAACAGTGCCCAGGAGGCCAAGACATATACTATAATTTAAAAGTTCAAATTCATTTAACCAATAAGATCCAGCCTACAGAATTGAATCCAGGATTGCTTTGAGGAGTTCTACTTCTTCTGAATGCAATAGGGGTGGCTGGGTTGTGACCAAGAGTACCCAAAAACCTCCACAGAATCACTGGAGATGATCCAGGATGCTCAGATCAATTAGGTGGTTGCTCTGCATGATCCAGACCTGCTTCCAGATACTGCCAAGCTGAGTAAGGCACCAGAGGAAGCGGAAATATTTCCAAAGGATCCCTTTTATCAGGAGGTGACCTATACCCAGGTGTACTCATCTCAGTGGTTCTTGTAACAGATTCTAGATCTTCCTAAAGTTTGGGGTACAAGCTGACAGGCCAGTAACTACCAGTAGCACAGCGCAGTGCACCGAGTGCACTAACCTCTGGCAGTGTTTTACTGAATAGGAAAACAGTACAGTGAGGCTAGATGTCCACCAAAGCATATTAAATGCAAATACGATCATTTCTAACCTTCTCAACATGCTAATGGCTTGGGGTACCTGGGTGGCTCAGTGAGTTAAAGCCTCTGCCTTCAGCTCGGGTCGTGATCTCGGGGTCCTGGGATTGAGCCCCACATCGGGCTCTCTGCTCAGCAGGGAGCCTGCTTCCCCCCCCCTCTGCCTGCCTCTCTGCCTACTTGTGATCTCTTTCTCTGCCAAATAAATAAATGTATAAAATCTTAAAAAAAAATGCTAACGGCTACCATCTTTTTGGGCAACTGCACCAGTGCTAAAGGTGAAATAAATTATAAACACTCACACATGAGTGTGCAGCTGGAAGTCTGCAGCCTTGTAACCCAGGGCGAAATTATTCTGTGACAGTTTGGATTTGGCTGTGTCAAAACTCATCTGATAGCCAGCAAGCCAACCTTCAAAGGCTAACACAGCCCAGCCATAGATGGTTGGACCAGAAAAATCAATATCAACATTACTGCCAAGACTGAAACAATCCCGTTTATAAGAGGCCTTCAATTTTCCACTCTTCTTTCTGTAAGAAATAAAAACAACATGAGTTTCTACTACTGTCCAGAAATCTTTAGAGTAAGATCCCCTCTCTCCCCCAATGTAAATACTATTTTGGTAGATGGCATACATATAGGAAAGTTTCAAATGACTTAGCGCTACAAATATAATTTTGTTAGGAATAGAAATGCATTTACTGGGGTGCGTGGGTGGCTCAGTTGGTTAAAGCATCTGCCTTCAGCTCAGGTCATGATCCCGGGATCCTGGGATCGAGCCCCGCATCAGGCTCAATGCTCAGTGGGGAGTCTGCTTTCCCCACCACTTGTGCTCTCTCTCGTGTGCACACTCTAATAAATAAAATCTTAAAAAAAAAAAAAAGAAATGCATATACTATTTTTGTCTATTCTTCACTGTAACTTCAAATGATAGGATATAACATGATTAATATCATGAAGGAATGAATAAAAGTGTAAAAAGGAATAAGCTATCTCAGTATCAAATTAATAATCTGAATATGTATTTATTCATGAGAACCCAAATTTCTTTATATGTTTTTAAAATGCCCAAATGCTACAAAACATAACACCTGACACAATTCTAAGTTATTAACCTATCATGAAGAGAAGTGTATTTTTTTAAAGGATACAGTTCTTTAGTAAATATATTTAAAATGTATTTAAATATTTTTAAAATATACTTAAAAATAAATTTTTCCTTAAGGTCAGTGTTTTCTTCCTAGACAACATTAGATGGATGGAAGAGAAGTGTACACTTTAGAAGAACAGTACTGAAAACATCAAATTGGTTTTTAATCAGCCTTGTCCTTATTTAATCAGGCTTCTGAGAGTATCTGTCTGGAAGATAACTAAAGTGTGTGGCAGGAATGATACACATGTTGTTACAGCTGAAGAAAAATGCCACTTTGCCTTTTTCTAGCACCAACCCATGTGAGACAGATAAGAAACAACATGATCCCTGTTTTTTAGACAAAGAAACTGAATTATATGATTTTCAGTGGAAAGGTTAGGAGATTTCTAAAGGCTAACAAAGCACGTCAGTAGCAAAACTATTGCATATAGTGTTCCACAACTAGGAGATGACACTCTTAAGAAATTAACTTCTCAGCAAAATACCACACCCATGAATCTTAGAATAGCTTAAGAAATATCTAGTCTTGGGGCGCCTGGGTGGCTCAGTGGGTTAAGCCTTTGCCTTTGGCTCAGGTCATGATTTCAGAGACCTGGGATCAAGTCCCGCATCGGGCTCTCTGCTCAGCGGGGAGCTTGTTTCCCCCCATCTCTCTACCTGCCTCTCCGCCTACTTGTGATCTCTCTCTCTCTCTCTCTGTCAAATAAATAAATAAATAAAATCTTTAAAAAAAAAATCTAGTCTTGGAACGCCTGCTGGCTCAGTCAGTAGAGCATGCAACTCTTGGTCTCAGGGTTGTGAGTTTAAACCCCACATTGGGTGCAGAGATTACTTAAAGTCTTTAAAAAAAGAAGAAGAAAAGAAAGAGAAAGAAATATCTAGTCTCAAACCCTTCTAGCTCCTGAACTTTTCCAATAATGTGCCTCTGACCTACCTTTGTATTTTAATTCATCTGTTCAATTTTCAAATCAAAACTACTACTTCAAAGGAATCCTCCTTTCTCTTTACTACACATATAAGGTCCTCTGGTATTCCTAACAGCAACCTCCGAACTTTTCCCTGCATCTAAATTTTTCATTTCAATTCTCTAGTCTAAAGCATTCTCTCCCTACAGTCTACAAAAACATTTCAGAAAATGGGGTTTGGATAATTACCCTGTGTTTGGTACAAATATGGTATCAAGAGTCAGTTTCAACCCTTCAGCCAACTGAAAAACAAAGATTTAAAATAAACAATTAGTAATTTTCTGTTTTTTTGACCACATATTAAGTTACTTACTAAATTATGTCTCTATCCCTGCCCTTCCCCTTAACCCCCAGGTTTCATCAGATTCTCATCAAAAACCAGGTTTAAATGTGTAGTCGAATTCTATCACAGCCAATAACATTAATTACAGTAAAAAAACAACAAAATTCCAATACAACCAAGTAATCTTGATACTCTCTTGAAATTACTGTAATGAAATAACCTGACATTTAACAAGTCAACCTAAGGAATTTATTCAGCTACACGTTATCTATCTATGGTAGTGTGCATATAGACACACCTCAAAAAACAGTGCCCTATACATAGCAAATACTTAATGAATATCTGCTGATAAATTTTTCTCTTTGAAGACATTATAGAATTTAGAAACATTTTTCTGTGGAGCCAATATTGCAATGATTACAAAATAAAATCAAACTACCTCATTATGAATAGTTTGGTTTGCCCAGGAGAGGCTCAGTTATATGCAGAACTGGTCAGAACAAAGATGTAATAATTATGGACTCACGAAGCTTTATTTCTAGAAATCTAAGACATATCAAAGAGGGCCACATGCAGAGAAAAAATATGGCTACTATTTAGGTTATAAAATCTCATTCATACTGTATTTGGGGTTTACAGATCATTTTATCTGCAAGATAAATTTAACCTACAAATAACTTCTAATGCTTTCTCTTACCTTATTCTCCAAAGAGATTTCTGTTCCAAGAGTATTGTCTGTGTTCCATTTCTGGGTGAAGGTAAGTCCATAGTTACAGATCTTATATTTGGTCTCTAGGTTGCCTGATGCTTTCCCTGTATCAGTGTAGGCATGACCAGAAGTAGAAAATTCCTGATAAGCAAGAAAAATAATTACTTTAAAATCAACTCATCAAACAAATACTATTTCAGAAAGTAGTGTTGAATGCATCAGAAATCCATATAGTTTGTTACCACAAAGTATTTCCTGCTTTCTCATTTCTAAAGTGTAATCAGTTTCAGATCTTTCCACTGTTCTACCTCTCTTATTGATACTTGTTCCATATACTCTTACTAAAATGGGAATCTTAAATTCTTTCCTTTAAAAGAGAAATATCTTTACTGAAAATAAATGCCTTTACCAAAAAGACACTTTACTTTCACGACCTGAAAAAAAATTATTCATTCTCTATATCTTTCAAACTATTAGTTAATTTTAAAGTCCTTAAAAATCCCCAAACACTAGAAAGGATTACCCTACTCTCTCTCTCTTTTTTTTTTTTTTTAAGATGGAGAGGGGAGAGAGAGTGCATGAGCATGCAAGAGCAGGGGGAAGGAGAAGCAAACTCCCTGCTGAGCAGGGAGCCCCACATGGGGCTCAATCCAAGGCACTGGGATCATCATCTGAGCCAAAGGCAGATGCTTAACCGACTGAGCCACCCAGGTGCCCCAGCCCTACCCTCTTTTAATAGAACTTCAGTGCATTATAATTTTTTTTAATTGTTATTGTGGTAAAATACACCTAACATAAAATTTACCATCTTTAAGTGTGCAGTTCAGTGGCATTAAGTACAGTTACACTGTCATGAAAACTTTATTGCTTTGGTCCACAAAACTATCGGTCAAACTTCTGGTATAAACAGTCTCGATATTTGAAAGTATGTACCCATTTTTCACAACAAAATGGAATGGCATAACTTGTCTCTCTCCCTTCTCCTCCTCTACCTTTTAAAGTGCTTTCTATCAAATAGTTACTATGAACACCTTAAAATATATCCTCCCTAAGTAGGTGTCATTTCAGTCATATGACAATGAGCAATAGGAAACAGATCTCCCTCTAAAAGGACGCAAACAGTCAACACCTGTCACTGACAATCTATGAACTGTCAAGAAATAAACCTTCTGATTGGCCCTGTTTTTAGAGAACATTTCTGAAATACTGCCAACAGTCATGAAATGCTGCCAACCCTGAGCAGGTCTGTTTCACTGCCCGCGGTATGAATCCTCCCTTTACCAAACAGCCTAGTCCCTACCTCTAGTTCTACAGGCTGATGGAACAACTGGGAAACTATGATTTGTTTATCAACACCACGCAGGAAATTTTCCAACAGAGTATCGTGCTGCACATTTTAGGGCAAGGCCTCAGTACAAAATGACAAAATACTAGTCATGTTCAATAGTCCACACAATTATTTAATGCGAGCATTGCTTTCTTTTAGTAGATCCAACTGCCCAGTGTTTTATTTTTCATATATACCTCTCAAACTTGAAAGTATAGCATAGATAAACCTCAATTTTAGTGTTAGGAAAACCTCACACACAAAACTAAGGTAAAAGTGTATTTAGTCTACATTTTTTCCTTGTCACCGTCACTTCTTAGTTTGAAGTTCTCTGAAAAGTCTAAAATACCAGAAGTACAAATCTTAAAGAAAAGGCCAGAATTTTTCTAAGTTTAAACTCTTTAGTTTTAACTGCCTCACAATTGCTTTAGTTTTTATCTAACTTCATCATGAGATCAAATCGTGCAAAATACATTTATAACATGCATATAACATCGATAGCTCTACAGTAAAGGCTAGTAAGCAACAAAACCACCATTAAAAGAGCTACTGTTAAGTAGATGGCATATGATAAAAATATTAAGTGCGATCTAAGAACTGACTGGAGCAATGGATGAAACTTATCCTGAATCAATACCAGAGACCAAAAGCAACAATAAAAACAAGCACACAAATATGCTCCATTTTCCTTACCATCTGAATGAATAGCCCCACACCACAGCAGCATGGAAAGGAGATAAAATTTTAGTCGATGATTTTTGCAACACAAACCTAACGTAACAAATTCTGAAACCCTATGCAAAGTTAGTATAATTTTTCTATTCTAACAGAACCTTCTAACAATATGCCCATCCTAGTAGTAGCTGCATATATGTTTATTTACCACTAGAAAAACCCAGGGAAAAAATGGTAGTAACAACCAGGAGTATGAGACAAAGTAGCATAAGAATTCCACATTCCTTTAGCTCCTCTAATTAAATTATTGTATCTGGAAATAAAATTAGCACTGGTTTAAATAGGTAAATACGAAAAAGATATGCTGTCAATGAGCAGAAATCAGAGAATGAAGTGAAGGTAAAGTTAATCTATTTGCCAGATTTACTGAATAAAAGTTCCAGTTAATGATACTTTGAAAATATGCCTGTATCCTTTACTATATGTATATATTTTTTAAGATTTTATTTATTTATTTGACAGAGAGAAAGGGATCACAAGTGGGCAGAGAGGCAGGCAGAGAGAGAGGGGGAAGCAGGCTCCCAGCTGAGCAGAGAGCCCGATGTGGGGCTCGATCCCAGGACCCTGAGACCACGACCCAAGCCGAAGGCAGAGGCTTTAACCCACTGAGCCACCCAGGTGCCCCATATATTCTTAACTTCCAGTAAAAAAGACCTTATGAACATCCAATAAAAACTGTAGATTAATCCTTTACATGCATTTTAGTTCTACATTTGTTTTGACCAATCATGAAGGGATATTTTTTTTTAAGGGATAGACTATTAATTTGTTTTTGTAAGAGGGCAATAAAAAAATCTTCATGAACCTATCATGATGGAAATAAAGTTTTTAGTACCCACATACATATTCAGGAAAGTATAAAGATATGATATGGGTAAAAAAATACATATATTTTATATCTCCTGAGAGTAAAACTCAGCATATTCTTATTATGAGGGGGAGAATTATTATTATTATTATGAGAACCTTTTTTCTTCCCCAAAATTCAACCTGATTGTCTAGAGCGAAGGCAAAGATGCTCACTGAAATCTGAGAGTATGACAAAACTGTAGGGAAGACAGCATAGTGCCAAATGTACACTGACTCACAGAACTAGACTAAACAATTTTTTAACAGGTTCCTTCAAGTTAATTATGCTACATCTATTAAAATTATATTGGGTACTCACCACTCCACTACAGGACTTGGTTCTCAGATCTATTTTGACCATGCCAAATCCTAGGCAAAGAGAAAAACACAGTAATGTACAAAATGTGATATTCACTCCAGTTTTTACAACTTAAGAGATTATGAAAACAGTCCATGTACCTTCTAAATGGAAAATACACAGTACCCTCATTAGGTGAGCGTTCCATTAAAAAACTGAATTATAATGAAATAAGTATAACTTTTAAGTTCTCAAAGGAAAAAATTATCAGAAAACATTATGCTTAGGGTTGCCTGGGTGGCTAAGTGAGTTAAAGCCTCTGCCTTCGGCTCAGGTCATGATCTCAGGGTCCTGGGATCGAACCCCACATCGGGCTCTCTGCTCAGTCGGGAGCCTGCTTCCCCCTCTCTCTCTGCCTGCCTCTCTGCCTACTTGTGATATCTCTCTCTCTCTGTTAAATAAATAAACAAAATCTTTAAAAATATATATATTATGCTTATGTAAGTATAAACTTAATTATACGAGTTAGTAAGAAAAATCAAATGTATATAGCACAAAAATTAAAAGATTAAGTTCTAAAAATCAATAATAGGGGTGCCTGGGTGGCTCAGTCATTAAGCATCTGCCTTCGGCTCAAGTCATGATACCAGGGTCCTGGGATCAAGTCCCGCACTGGGCTCCCTGCTCAGCAGGAAGCCTGCTTCTCCCTCTCCCACTCCCCCTGCTTGTGTTCCCTCTCTTGCTGTGTTTCCGTCTCTCAAATAAATAAAATCTTTAAAAATATCCATTTGGGATCAAGAATATGTTACTCCAAAGAAGCCAAAAGTTCTATCTTCATGCTCATGAAAACACTGTCATTATTTGAAGGAAGAAAAATGTACCCCCCACTTTAACTGTCCCCAAGGCTAGCCAGAAGAGACAGAAGTATTACAGATTTCTATTACTTCATCTTACAGATAACATTAAATATGCAAATGTATACACACACGTAAATGTATATAATTGCTTTTAACGCTTGTAAGGCACTCTACCTCTAAAGAGTCAAGTTTAATAACCTGTTGATAGTTATCCCCTTAAATCTTGTGAAGTAGATTAATGTTAACTTAACCTCATTTTACTAGCACTGTACCTTGCATATTGTAATAAGTATTCAACACTAACCCTTACCCCAGATTGAAAATGTCCAATAGCATACTTACCATATCCTTTATTGAAGACATCCTTGGCGGCCTTTCCTAGGTCACAGTAAGTCGGTGTGTTACACATTTCTTATGAAGAAAAATAAGGACAAAGGAATAAAAACAGTCATTTAGTATTTATTCACCCACAGTCCTAGTATTTAGTCCTGTGAGAAGAGGTATACAGTTTTCTCTGCCTTTGCATCATTAATGCTTACACCCTAATGCAAGCAAAGTTAGGAGAAGGCATTCTGCTTCTTTACAAAGAACTTTCCAGAATATGGGATAATAAAAGGGATTTTTTCAAAGGATTCAGAAAGATCATCTTTCTGACTGCATGTCTAAGAAAAATTTCTCACAAGCTGAAGGAGATGTTTCGTTAAATTGGACTTTTTACTTAAAAAAAACTATATATATATATGCAAACTTTACATTGGAAAAACATTTCTTGGGCTGTTATAAAGCCAAGAGCTACTAAAGTGAAAGAGTAAAATCGTTTTGAAGAACTGTAAGAATAGATGCATTAAAAAATCTTCAGGGTTAACATTTTTGCCACTGTGAAATCCAGCTCTTAAAATAATTACCATACTAAATGGAATGCATTAATCCAGAATATGTCCTCTCTCAAAGCTCTTTTAAAAATAAAACTATATAAATCTTACCCATTAACCACAAACAAGTTAAATTCTACCTGCAGTAATTCTGCTTACCAAAAACTGATGTATACTCTAAAGTTAAAGCCTTCAAAAATCGAAGGTGCTTTCACTTTTCACCTTACCTACTTGGTACTCACACAGCTTTTCTACTGCCAATATGGCTCTCATGTTAAAGTTCTCAGAAGCTCTGTTTACACGGATGAACATACCACCCCTCTGCCCTCTCGTCCTGCAGCACCCTCAACAGCCATGTCTAGCCAATTGTAGAACCATCTCAAGCAGTCCCATTAGCCCAATACCAGAAAAAATACCAGAAAAATCCAGAGCACCAGCCATCCCATGAAATTACTATGTCTGAATTATATACACAATCAAACTAATATTTACTTATATTTAGCCTGGCTCTTAATCTGCCTTTCTGCTAAGTTTCTGCCCATACCATAATATCTGAACACAACATACGCTTATGATGCACTTTTTAATTGTGAATTCATTTAAAATTTGTTCCTTAACCTAAACCTGTCAAATATGACAGACATTATGTTAAGAGGGCAGAGTATAATATAAAATATATATATATAAAGAGGAAAGAGTATAGTAAAGGTAAAAGAGTGAGTATAAATGTACTGACTCATAAGATAATAAAACTTCGTCCTAAGCCAGGGTTTCAGAGTTCACTTCCAGGGCAATTCTTTTACAATTCAATTTTCTGCATTCAAATGATCGATTCTAGACTATTTACACATTGCCAATTCCAATTTGATATTACTCTTTTATTATTTTAACCAATGCTGGTATCTGATGAAATTTGCCAGAAGTCCAAATTTGAGGAGGTCGGTATTGAAAGGCAGGCACTATAGAGTCAAATAAAAATGTTAAGCCTTTAGGGTCTAGATTTTCATCTACTGACAAGAGAGAAGATACACTTAACTGTTTAGAAACTTCCATCTAATGAGTCTTTTAGCACTTTGCTTTATTTTTTCAAAACCACTGCTAGACACTTTGCAAAAGTGTAGCCAGTTTAATTCACTAACTGATCTCAATTCTGCCTAGTTCAAGCTTACTTTTTCAGGCCCATGATTCTGATGGATAATGCACTGCTGGTATGATCAAGCAAAAAGAGAAGACACAGGGACCTCATGTCACTCGGGAGTAAAGCTATTATCACATATTTCTTATCAGCTCTACAAAATGCACTTGTTCGTTGGCATGCACAACGTACGAAGTTGCTTTAGATGCAAACAGAGAGGAAAGGGTTAATTAGGTAATACTGCTTTACACAATTACTAACTTGACAGTCAGTAAAGAGCCCCTTTTGTTCCTCGTTTCGCCTTCTTCAGGGGCACATATGGCATCCTCCCCTTGGCGATAAGGAGTGCTACAGAGCTCCCCTGATACTGGACAATTCCAGAGAGGAGGCTGAGGGCGGGGGGTGGGGGTGGGGTGGGTTTGGGGTTCGAGGATCCAACTTCCCTAGAAACCAACCTCCTTTCTGACCTGACGCCTAGAAAGTCCTGTGGGCCCACCAGGGAGGGAGAGGGAGGGAGAGCGCGCTCCGAGCGCCGCTCTTCCCGCCGGCGTTGCGGCCCCGGTGGGGCCGCATCACCTGAGGCGGCCAGGGGAGCAAGGTACCCTCTGCCGTCCGCGGCCCGCCCGGGCCCGTGCCCCGTTAGGCTTCTCTCTCCCTTCCGAGCCCTCCGTTAGGCCCGCCTCCCGTTGGCTCCCCTGCTCGGTGATGGGCCGCTACCCTCCCCGGCCGGGCCCCACCGGGCCGCCGGCCGCCCGGCCCACGGTGTCGGGTGCCCTCACCTCCAACTAGAGGGCCTGGCTTCGCTCCGCCAGGGCAACGCTGAAGGTCTTCTTCAAACCAACGCCGTCCGCGCCTGCGCGGCCTCTCTCTCCCCGCGGCGCCTGCGCGCCCCTACCCGCCCCTCCCGCGCACGGCGTTTGCGCCGTAGTGTCGCGCCGGGGTCGCGCGCTGCGGGTCTGAGTGCCGAGAGGAACAGCTCGGGCAAACCCAACTGTCTGGCTTCGTGTGCGCGCGTGCGCGAGAGGGCCCGGCGAGCAGGTGGCAGGAGCGGGAGTTGACGTAGGCGGAGAGGCCTGGGGGTCCGCACCTTAGTCCCTGAAGGGGCTCGCTCTCGCGAGAACGCCCGGAGGTTACTAGTTACTGTTGCTATGGGAGGGGCTGCGGACCTGGAGAGGACCTGGGACGCCCCTGATGGATGCTGTGGCCTGGTATGTTTCGTTCAGATGCGGAGAAGATCTTAACGGGAATTTCGTCTCCGGCTGACTAAAATTCAAGAATGTGATCCTTAGGTTATCTCATCTTAAGGATGAGTAAACGGGGCTCCCCAGGTAAGTGACGTGAGTTATTCAAGATCACACAGGTAGCGATGGATTATAATTCAAAGGGAGAGAGGAGGTGGAGGAGAGAAAGCTCTTACTTAGAGAAGAATACCAGCTAATAAATACAGAAAAAATTATAGAAAGAGAAAATCACCACTCTGGATCCACCAATTTCAGGTAAAAGTTATCGATAGATGCTAGACATTTGAAGATAGTCACACAGTTCCGAAGTATCAGCCTACAGACTCCTTACTAAAGAGGAAAAGAGTATGTTCTCACCCTTAACCAAGTGATCAAACCTGACAGGACCAGGGATGGTACAGACCATGTCATGCGCTCCCCATGTGATGCACAGAGGACACAAAGGTATTATTCTTGCTAAAGGTGTGTCTCTATTCATGAAACAATCAGACAAATCCAAATTGAGGGACGTTCTGCAAAACAATCGCTGTGTCTTCTAACATGTAAATTTCAGGAAAGATTAAGAAAAAGGTTAATGAACTGTTCTAGATTAAAGGAGACCAAAAAAAAAAGATACAGCACTGCAAGCAATGTGATCCTAAATTGAATCCTGGATCAAAAAAACAAAACAAAACAAAAACCCACAAGAAACAGCTATTGAGAAACATTATTGGCATAAATGGGAAATTTGGACTTTATTATGTTAGTATTACAACAATGTATAATCTTCTGATGTTCATAATCATATCTTGGTTATACAGAAATAGCCTTGATTTTAGGAGATGTATGCTAAAGTATTTAGGAGTGAAATAGCATGTATCTGTGACGACCTCAAATGATTAAGAAAAAAAGACAAAAATAGAAATGTACAAAACATTAGCAATTGGTGAATCTAAGTGGAAGACATATGGGTGTTCATTGCGTTATTCTTGAAACTTCCCTGTAAGTTTTAAATTTTTCAAAATAAAAAGCTGGGGAGAAAAAAGCCCCACAGAGTTATGATGTTCAGTCTACAAGTTGCTGCTTGAATCAGTAGGCAAATATCATTAATTGCCTGGTGTGTGTAAAGAAGACATTTTAGGCTAATAGATAAGTAAGATAAATGCTCCCAAAGGGCTCATAATGTAGGACTTGGACAAATACCTGCTGAATGAGGCAGAATATGATAAATATCATAAGCAAAGCAGTATTACTTAGTAGGCTAAGTAAAATGAGCTTTGGAGTCCAAAGAAGCTGAGTTTGTATCCTAGATGGGCCAACTCTTTGGTCTTAGGCAAGCAACTTAACCTCTCTATGCCTCAGTCTCTACCTTTGTGTAATAGAAATAAATAGTATCTACTTCAAAGGATTGAGTGGATAAGAAATAAAATTATGTATATATAGCATATAGATACATGGCATATGGAAGATGTTCATTAGTTAATAAATGAAAATGAATATGCTGTAAGAGTTTAAAAGTTATACAAAGATTCTACACACACACACACACGCACACATGCACACATACATACATTTAGAGCCACACTTCAGCCTGTACTTTGGCACAGACCTGACCTTTGTCAGATACAGCAGGCCATTAAAGGCTATTATAAAGAGCACTTGAATGGGAATTTGGCAACACTCCTTCCCTCAGCTTCTGTTATCCAAAGATCTTTCTTCTGAAAGGACTTGACAACACCCAACAGGTCATGCAGAGAGACTTTCTCAGGAAGGTGATGAAAGAAAGTGTTAAGGAAAACAGCTGCCACCCAGGAAATCCTTCCTTTGCTTCATGTCCCTCCGGCCCTGTCAACTCAGCTGGATCCAGGTTCATGTTCAATGTCCGTAGCAAGACCCTGGCCTTGACCACCTTGAAACTACAGCCAGTTGTCATTCCCACACTTGCACTGGCATCTAAAGTCTTGGGAACTTCAGATGGTAGTAACATGGCATTCTTCTCCTATAAAGTCTCTAGAAACAGGATTTTAGAGCAGGGAAGGGATTTTTAGACTCCTTCCTGGGTGAGACATTTGCAAAGTACTTGTACTGGCTATGTGCCGGGCGCCATGCTTAGAGCTGATGTAGGAGGAAACAGCCCTACACGTCAGTGCTGTCTGGGTCCAGAGGCCCATGTCACCTGGCGGGTGAGCAGTTTCCCAGTACAAGCCACCTGCTCTAGTCAAGACAGCCTGCTCATCTGCCTCCGTTACCTTTTTGAGAGAAAAATCTCAGAAGGTTAGTATAATTTTACCCTCAGAAATGAGAAACAACTGAAGAGCAGAGGCCCCACCATGAAGATTTGGTAGTTCAATTACGCTCAACGTAAAAAATAAGAATCTGAAGCCAGCGGTATTATTTAATTCTTTTCATTAAAGCAAAAGGGCTCACTTGTTTGTTTTCAGGGACTCCCAAAAGGCTGGTGAGGGGTGAGAATCCCCTAGTCACTGAGCAGCTGAAGGCATCTTTGAAGAGGAGAAGGTGCAAACTGTGTCCCTCGGCCTTCTACAGGGAGGCTGCAGGGCACAGAGGGGTGAAAGCCCCTCAGTATGCTGGGGGAGGAGCCTGAAGGCTGCTCCGAGGAAGTGATGTCTCGGAATGGCTCAGGTGGACCACAGGGCACCGGCTTCCAGCACAGAGGAAGAGAGTGATCAAAGATGCCAATACACCACACCCCGAAATTCCACGTCTAGGGGCTCGTCTCAAGGAAGTAATCATGGGGGCACCTGGGTGGCTCAGTCGTTAAGTGTCTACCTTTGGCTCAGGTCATGATCCCAGAGTCCTGGGATCAAGTCCCCCATCAGGCTCCTTGCTCAGCAGGAAGCCTGCTTCTCCCTTTCCCACTCCCCCTGCTTGTGTTCCCTCTCTTGTTCTCTCTCTCTCTCAAATAAATAAATAAAACCTTTAAAAAAAAAAGGCCTGGGGATAAAAGAAAAATAGCCCTAAATGAGTAAAAAAGAAAGAAAGAAAGAATCATCAATGTGTACAGACTTCTCCTAAATAGTTTGAATGATTTAAAATAGCAAAAATTTAAAAACAACCTAAATGGTCAACATTCAGAGGATTCATTAAATAAACTATAATACGCCCATATTCTGGGTTATGGTAACAGCCAAATGTTCTGATTAACATTTCATGTTCTGAGGAAAAGGTTCTGTGAAAAAGAGGAACAAGCAAAAGTAAATGCAGTGTAACCCCAATGTGTGTGTGTGTGTGTGTGTGTGTGTGTGTGTGTGTGTGTTGTAATTTTACTTTAAGAAGAAGCAATGGAGGGGCGCCTGGGTGGCTCAGTCAGTTAAGCATCTGCTTTCGGCTCAGGTCATGATCCTGGGATGGAGCCCTGTGTCTTGCTCCCTGCTCAGCAGGGGAGTCTGCTTCTCCCTCTCTCTCTGCCCCTTCCCCTGCTTGTGCTCTCTCTCTCTCTCTCAAATATATTTTTTTAATTTTATCTATTTGAGAGCACAAAAGAGAGAGAAAACACAAAAAGCAGAGGGAGCAGAAGGCTCCCTACTGAGCAAGGAGCCCAATGCAGGACTTGAACCCAGGACCCAGTAAATAAAATCTTTCAAAAAAGAAGCAATGTTGCCTGCCTCTCTGCCTACTTGTGATCTCTCTCTCTCTCTCTGTCAAATAAATAAATAAAATCTTAAAAATAAAAATAAGGGGCGCCTGGGTGGCTCGGTGGGTTAAAGCCTCTGCCTTCGGCTCAGGTCATGATCTCAGGGTCCTGGGATCCAGCCCCGCATCGGGCTCTCTGCTCAGCGGGGAGCCTGCTTCCCCCACCCCCCTGCCTGCCTCTCTGCCTACTTGTGATCTCTCTCTCTCTCTCTGTCAAATAAATAAATAAAATCTTAAAAAAAGAAGCACTGGAATGCTAACCATAAACATCAGTGCTGGGGAGGCAAATGGGGTGACTGGCTAGAGGGGGTGCACATGGAGTCGTGTAGGCATTAGTAATGGCTAGTTTTGAAGTTGATGATAGACTAATTATATTGTATATTAAATAAATAAATGCTATATGTATATGTGTATGTGTACCTGCACAGAAAAAAATTTGGAGAATTTACCAAAATTTGATAGTGACTGTCTGCTGGGTCAGAGAATATGTGACTTTTATTTTCTTCTTTACACTTTTCTGTATTTTACAAAATCTTTAAATTTGGAAACATGTCTTTCAGGTATAATTAGAACGCTTAAGGTCACTCTCATAAGGTGCGGAAGTACTGAGGTTTATAAGAAGGGAAGTAGCGTTCCTTGCGGAATTTCCACCCAAAATTGGGACACGCCTCTGGAATGGGGTACCTGGAACTTAAACGCTGGGCCTTCTGCGCGCCCACTTCACTTAACCACGAGAGGGCGCAAGGAATCAAAGTAAAAGCCAAACTAAACCTGCCAGGTGCCCCGGGCTTGGGTTTGTGAGTCAGGGTCATGAACCCTGCCCTCCTCTTGCTCCCGGGAGCTTCATCCAAATTCTTCACAAGGTTTGAACACAGGTATGAACCTTCAGGATTGGATGGTGTGTCCGAGGGCTGCCCTACCAAAGTCAGGGGCTCCGTTGAATGTCAAAAGGGCATCCTTAAATCTTTGCGAGTTGTCTTTCTGAGGAAATTGGTTTCATCAATGTACCACCTGTAGATTAGGGTACAGCCTGACCGACACAACCTGCAAGTTATTTAATCTTAACCGCTATAACCCCGTTTCCAGAAAGGCTAATTTAGGGGAAAGGTGACATAGTCCTACAGTTGTAGGTAATCCCAATAGGGCAATGGGCAGTGTTCTCTGTCATTTTATTTCTTAATGACAACTACGTTTCAAGTGATTTGATGTTTGGGGACTTCCGGTAGCTAGCAGTGTAGTGTGGCATAGAGGAAAAAATAAACTTTGGAACCAGAAACCAAATTCTACATCTATCCGCAACTCACCAGCTGTGTGCCTGGGGCAAATTGCTTGACCTCTCTGAACCTCAGTGTCTTTGTTTTTAAAATGGGGACCCCCAGAAGTAAACTCTTGGTCAAATGGGGCCCACCCAGAGGGCCCCAGGCACAGATAGCTTTCTTTGGCCAAAGCTGTGAGGAGGCTTGGGCCCCCTCCAGGGGACATCCAGGGTAGGACCCTGGCCAGGGAAGGCTGGATCACATCCTGAGTCAGAAACATCACAACCCCTGAAGACATGGACTAACCAGATGAAGACTTCCCCTGGAAGGGTGACTCTCTGGGGGACAGATACTAGAACTGGGCGGGGCCCCATGGAGAACACGCCAGGGAAATTCAAAGCAAGCGGCTTCCCCCCTCCACAAGGGGATTCCAGAGCTGCTGTGTGCAGAACTCATGGGTGGGCATTCTTTTATTTTCTAGTGTCACTAAAGAAACAATCGACATACAACCCTGTGTAAGTTCAAGCAGTACAGTGTGATGATTTGATACACGTATATATGGCAAATGTTTACCACAATCGGGTTAGTTAGCACACCCTTCATCTCACATAGTTACGGTCTTGCCATTGTTACCGTGAGAACCAGTACACAGCACAGGATTGCTGGCTATAAATCTGCGATCGCCACTCATTTTTAAAAATGTGCCTCTTTGGAATTGGAACTCCAGGCAGGTTTGGGGTCTCCTATTGCAGTGGGAGTCACCCCCTCCTTTTGAGGGCAGAGAATCAGACCCGGTTTGTTCTGCATCTTAGGGCCTCGATCCCTGGTTTGTCCTGGGAAGAGACCGCAGGCAACCAAAGGGCTGAAAAGGCCTCACGAAGTCGGCTGTAAACTACTCTAGAAACATAAATATCATTCAGTTAAAAAAATTTTTTGTTTTGCACATGCTCAGTAGACTGCCACTGGGGAATACGGTGGCACGCATCCTCTTAGCTCGCTGACTCTTCGCTGACCCCTTCGCTGACCCAGGAAGGGCCCTGTAACCTTTTCCAACTGATATGCATTGAGACATGGTCAACTTCTTCATTTTTTCTGGCCTTTTCATAGTAGTGTCTGTCATCGCACTCCCTGCCCCCCCCCCCATTTTGTGCAACATGATACGTCCTCGGTTGCTATCCTAATGCCTGAGGTAGATTTAGAAGGTGGGCCCTTTGGGATCACGAGGGGGAAGCCCTCATGAATGGGATTCAAGTCCTTATTAAACAGACCCCAGAGGGCTTCCTCTCTCCCTCTCCCGTGAGGAGACAGCCACTTAGGAGCCCCAGAAGCAGGCCCGAACCCGCCCACTTGGGCACCCTGATTTTGGCCTCATCTAATTTTTTAAGTAAAAGGAAGGCAGAGCCCATCCTTGAAGAAGGAAGCTCATGGAGGTCTGAGGCTGCTCCGGGCTGGATGCCTGGAGCGGAATCAGGAGAGCTCTGGGGCTGTTGCTGCTGGAAAAGGGAGCTCCCCGGCCCCCCTCGTGGGGCAGCTCCAACATGGGGGCGGGGGGCTTCACAGAGACTAGTGTCTGAACAGTGTCTCCTGGGGCTCAGGAAGCCCACCCTCCGCTCCCAGGACGCTGGCCGGTAAGACACCTTCGAGAACGTGAGGACCTAGGCCAAGCCGTGACGTGACCAAGCCAAGGGCACACAGTCAGGGAAGAGTCCAGAACCATGTCCCCGGCCTCCACCCCGCCGCCCCTGGGGGATGCCCCCACGCTGAGTTGCAAGCCATCTGACAGCCCCCTCCTTGGCCTGGGCGACCGTTTGCTTTACCTCCTGACCTCCTGTAACTAAACTGTAACCTTTACAGCCGCTCTGCGCTTATATCCTGCAGTCTTTGTCTTTTCTCGACATGCCCTTCTCCTCTTATTTTCCTGAACATTTCCTGTGAGATTCTGCCAAAGACCTGCTTGTTTCAGCTGCTTTGATTTTCTTTTAAGGAAAGCAAAATTTATGGAAATCAAACTGGTTTTGACACAGGAGCCATAACAAATAGCAACTCCCATTCCTCAGTGCCTATAAATCACAGGCTCTGACACTCTGCCTTTGACCTGAACCAAAAAAGCTGTCACTCCCGAGGCTGCAGGCGGGGGTCCTCACACGCCAGCCCGCCGTGCTTCCCGGAGAAGCCCCGTGGGTCCCCCACCCCACGGAGGGCAGCAGAGTGACAGAGCGGAGGCTGGGGCCCTTTGGGAATTTCTCTGGGAATTTTCACTTCTGAGCTCAGGCCGTATTGCTCCATCTGAATGTTCTTTTGGCTCCGATGCTCAATGTGGAACTAAGAGGATCAGCCAGAGATTTTCAGGGAACCCCTAATCCCTGCCAGGGGGCGTCGAGATGGCAGCATCTGGGCCAAAACTGCAGGTGAGGCTTGCTCTCTTCTGCAGCTGACCGAACTCCCGGGGTCTCCTGGGGAGGCCCCGGGGAGATGGGGCACCTTGGGGGTCCTCTACGAGAACTTGGCCTCCACGGTCTGCCTTTGTGAGCTTTGGTGCCCTGACGTGGGAGCAGAGAGAATGCCTTTGACGCAGACACATTTGTAAAGCTGTCCTCTCCCCGCCACCCTCTGCTACCGCCCCACCATCGCTAATCCCCAAATAATGGAGATGCAGCTTCACGGTAAATGCTGCCAAAGGGGCATCTCCTTTCTCATTTTGGTTGCTGGCATCCCAACTGAGCAACACCGTGATTCTTAATAAGCCAGCAGCCTTGGCAGGTCTGAAAATGTACCACAAGCCATTTTCCAGGAAGACCTCATATTCTTTTTTAAAAAAAATTATTTTGTTTAAATCCAATTAACATGTAGTGTATTGTTTCAGAGGTAGAGTTCAGGGATTCATCAGTTGCATAGAACACTCACTGCTCATCCCATCACGTGCCCTCCTTAATGCCCATCACCCAGTTACCCCATCCCCTCCCCCGCCTCCCCTCCAGCAACCCTATTTGTTTCCTGGGGTTTGTCTCCCATTCCGATTTCATCTTATTTTATTTTTCCCTTCCTTGCCCTATGATCCTCTGTTTTGTTTCTTAAATTCCACATGAGGCTTCATAGCCTCACTTCCCTCAAAACTGCTCTGGCTTTTTAGGAGACCTAGAAACCATGGCCCCATTGCCAAATAAGGCCTCAGTTTAGGGGAGAGTTAGCCTTGATGAGTTGGCTCCAACAAAGATCTGCGGAGAGCCTGCCATGGAAGGGCCCTGTGTTACACTGCTTACTGAAGTTTATGAAAACTTCTGGCCTAGAAAAGAGGTAAAAGAAACCTGGATAGAGTGTTATGAGTGCCAGCCGCTGGACCAGGCCCCACACCTGTATTCCCATGCTGAACCCTCCAAATGAAGTCATTATGGAGGAAAGGAGCGCGAGCTACCGGTTGGGGAGGTTGTAGCCCAGAAAGGTGAAGTAACTTGCCCAACACCCCAAAGTCACTACACATTTTTTTTAGGCATCCATTTATCACATCAAAATGGTATGGAGCGTCTACTGAGAGCCAGGCCCTCGACACATGAGATTATGGGGATGAATCAGCTATGGCCCTGCCCTCACAGCCGTTTATCATCTAGCTCTAGAGACGGATAAGTAGACAATCACAAGAGAGCTTTGCATGATGCATGATGGATGCGTGGGGGAGGTGGGTGTTGTGGGGACGTAGGAGAAGCCAGTCTTGTGATCCAGCCAGGCCAGTCTGACCCCAAATCCTGTACTCCCTCCGTGCAGAGAGAGAAAGAGACAGAGACGTCTGCTTTTCCGTCTTGTCCCATGCCCTGTCAGCGACCCTCCAGGGTCTGATGTCTGCGTCCTCTCGTCCCCTCTGTCTGTGGGAGGCAAGATGGAGAGCACCACTCATGGAAAATATCTCAGTGTTAGATATTTAGCCAAAACTTGATAATCTGGATAGCTTTCCTCATGGCTACCTGTCACCCTCCTCCCCCAAACCTGCTCTTCATCCTGAAATCTCTACTTTCACACCCCCCAGTCCACCCAGGGTGAGAAATTAGAAACGGCCATGTTTTCTCAGCTCCTCCCCGCTCACTCCCCACCTCCTACATCAACCGTTAGAGTTCCACTTTCGAATCCCACCCTTGGCTTGGTTTGCATGGCCGCTGTGCCAAGGCCGGATGTTGGACCTCCTCCTCCTCATCTGGGCAGTTACAGCCGAGACCTGAGTGACAGCCCAGCATCTGCTTTCACCCACCACAACCCCAGCCCCACACTGCCACCAGCCCCACTTTCTGAAGAAGCAGTTTAGGTCATGCCCTTTTCAAGCTTCCATGTCTCTGATGACTTTACACTGCACGTAGAATAAAATCCAGTTTTCTTGACATGGTGTATCAGGTTCTTCATCATCTAGCCTCATCTCGTCTGTCCCCCACCAGCCCCAGCCATACAGAATCTCTCCCTAGAGCTGAAGTGCACCTCTCTGCCCTCCCACGTGCCTCACCATTCCCTACTTCTCAACCCAGGAAACTCCTACTCATCCCACAAAACCCAGCTCAAATAGCACCTCCTCTGTAGATGCATTTCTTTACTTCTCCAGAAGGTCTAGTCATGCCCTCCTCTGATCCTCCAGCCCTGCATTTATGCCCTTATCTTAGTGCTTGTTATAATTCACATATTGGAATCATCCCCAGATACATTATGTGTCTTCTGACTGGATGCTAGCTCCTCAGGGCCGAGGACTGTGTTTTATTTGTTCTTCCCAACATCTAACCACAGGTTCTGCTACATACGAAGTGCCAGTGAATGTTTCCGCTGTGTTACAGGATTTCCCATCAGTCCTTTCGTCTGTGTTTATTGCCAGAGGCCTTTGGTGCCCTGATACTCTCTCTTTAGTTAGGTAACAGGAAGCTAAGATCCCCAGCAGAGAGGGAACCCTGGGGCTCTCTCCTTTATCCTTGGTCATAATTGTCCAACTTCAAAATAAATCCTGTAACACACCTAGTCATCAGGCTTATCATACTATCAAAGGGTGTTTGATGTTTTCAGTTAAAGCAAAAAAAAAAGTAAAAAGGAGGACTTGCAAAAGTAGCTCCCATGCACCATTTGAGTGGCGGATAAGCAGCCCCAACCCAAGGGAGAGAACCCAGGGAGGGAAGCCTCAGGTCATCTGTTGCTGAATGGCAGCAGCCATTACTCAGGACCAGGAAGGTTCCCGTGGCACAGAGTGTTGAGACGCATTTCAGTGGGATGATGTTCTGGAGGAAAACCCAGTCATACCAAGAGTGCCATTTATGGCTTCGAAACTATGCATTTTTAACTTTTGTTGTTGTTAAGTATTTTATTTGTAAGTAATCTCTATATCCAACGTGGGACACCCACACTCCAAGATCAAGGCATCCCTGCATTTTTAGATTTTTATTTATTTGTTTGTTTATTATTTAAGTAATCTCTACACCCAACATGTGGCTCGTCTCATGACACTGAGATCAATAATACGCCCTTCGAGCTGAGCCAGCCAGATGTATTTTCAGATTTTAAACAGCAGCTCCCACCTGAGATACCAGGATGAGTCTACGCTGAGAACAATGAAACCAAGAAGTGAGGGGGGGAAAATAGTGTTTTGACCCAGATCCAGATTGTTCTACTGCTAAAATACTTAGGCAGTGATAAGCACGGGTCTCAATGATTTGACTTCTCTAACAGTCTGGCTGAAAATCAAGGAGACAAAACGAGAGGAAGCAGATGTTTTTAAAAATTCAAATTAGGAAAATGGAAAATGAATGAAATCCCACCTGAAATCAGCTAGAGACTTGGAGACCTGTCCCAGCTCAAGTCCATTTAACACAGTGCGATACAAATTAAATGCATTGCACATAAGATGTATCTGATGCTTCGGATTGGATCGCGTCAACCTGCGTAAGATGGGCTTTCTGCAGTTGTCCCCACCACCAAGGCAAGGAGGGGGGTTGTTATAAATCTCATTATTTTTCTAATTTAATAACCCTTGCTTCAAACAGTTCAATTTGCAGTTAGGAAGGATTATTTGCCAATTGACACTGAATGGGAACAGGTGCTATTATGTTCCCAGCTTTTAAGCTGTTGGGATTTTTACATCTGGATGCCAGAGCTAAGCATTTTCTCTCTTTTCTATCTGTCTTCACTATCTGAAGCAGAGTTTAAAGCTTCTTGGGGTATTTTGTAACTCATTAGTTTTTGGCATCCTCCATAGCCATATTGGCCAATATGATTCATTCTTTCTTTGAGCACAATTAGCTGTGAAAACAGATCTTAGGACAGATTCCCTCACCCGCGAAGGATTACTGAAGGTAGGAAATGCAGGTGATTATCAGAGTTCGCCTTTGATACAGACATCCTGCTCTTCTGCTAACCCTTTGAACTAACTTTGATATGCAATAATTAAGAGGGATTCAACGCCTGGAGGAGAAGCCGCCATGGCCCTGCCCCTTCTTTCCCTCTATTGAATCCTTGTTTTGAACTATTGATCAAACAGATTTAAAGGGATTTGTTGAAGCCTGTGTGGGGTAAGGAGGAAGGAAATGAAGGAGGAGGGGGGTGGAGAGAGAGGAGGGGGCATATCTGGTATAAATAGTTTCAGAAGGAACCTGCTCATAAGAGTGCACACAACTTACCTTACGGAGAGGAAGATTTGCTTCCCCTCTGCAGCGTTTCCGTTTTGCTTTCTTGTGGGGTTGGAGCAGCCCAGTTTGGAGGGTGCGGAGAGGCAATTAGAGGATGGCGGTGGTGGTCTTGCTGGGGCTCAGCTGGTTCTGTGCCCCCCTGGGAGCTCTGGTTCTGGACTTCAACAACATCAAGAGCTCTGCCGATGTGCATGGGGCTCGGAAGGTAAAGCGCCCCTAGGGGAGCAGGGGGCAATTCACGGGGGGTAAGGCTCATCGAGGGGTAGTTGGCAAATGGTTGCAGGGGTTGGTGGGACTCCCAGGAGGAAAACCATCAAATAGGAGTGGCACAAACACCAGCATTATAGGTGCTCAACCTGTAGCTCAGCTTCTCCGTGTCCTAGATGTACATCAAAAATCTCATCATCATCTCTAAGACACACATGAGAAGGTATTTTCTTCCATTTTCACAAAGAGCACAAGACAATGAAATCCCGAGTTTTAAAAGTAGGACGATTTTTTGAACACGACCTTTGAAGCACATTTCTTCATCGGGGATTTGCTCTCCTCTTTGTGGGAGAAAACCAATTAAATTGAAAATTAGGGTGCCACCGAAGGACCGTGACCGCATGCAGGGTGTCACCGTGATTCGGCCTCCTCCCCCTCCCACTTTGAATTAAAAGTCGTCTTATACTTCGTTGGGTTCCCGAGCCCTGGGACAAGTTTTTCCTTACAGGGTTCACAGTGCCTGTCTGACAAGGACTGCAGTTCCAGAAAATTCTGCCTCAAACCTCAAGATGAGAAGCCGTTCTGTGCCACGTGTCGTGGGTTACGAAGGAGGTGCCAACGTCACGCCATGTGCTGCCCTGGGACGCTCTGCGTGAACGGTAAGCCATTGTGAACCCTGCAGGATGGCGTGGCCCCAAGGAACAGTGGTTTTCGATGAAGGTAGCACAAGTCTCATAGGCTAGAATATTCCAAGATAGGCACTCTCCGAAGGTCTCCTGGATTCATGCTTTAAGTCATTCATGCAGCTGCCTTTTCTTAATCCAATAAAATAGTTTATTTCCTGGCAATAATTTTTGTCAACAACTTAGAGATGATGACTTTAGAGGAAGGGGGTCAAGATGGGATCTTTCAAATTCTCTCATTTTCCCTTGGATTCCACTAATTACTTAACTGCTTTCTTTGCCATTTGTGCATGTAAATATTTAGTGCATGTGTCCCAGAAATCGTGAAAGTTATGTATAAACTGAAGGCAGAGGTACTGCCAAACTATGTAACAGTGTAATGATCAGCATGTCTGTGAATAACTAAGCGCACCTGGCTGTCACTCAGATGTTTGCACGACAATGGAAGATGCAGCGCCAATACTGGAGGGGCAGATCGCCGGGCAAGATGACGTGGACACGAAAGGAACAACTGAGCATCCAATTCAGGAAAACAACCCCCAAAGGAAGCCAAATATTAAGAAATCACAAGGCAGTAAGGGTAAGAGAAGCATTCAGAGCACTTTTATTTATTTATTTATTTATTTTAGAGAAAATATTTCCTGGGGGCACTTGGGCAGCTCAAGTCCTGATCTCATGGGTCCTGGGACCAGAGCCGCTGCTCAGTGGGGAGCCTGCTTCTCCCTCTCCCTCTGCCGCTCCTCCTGCTCGTGCTCACTCTCTCAAGTAAATAAATAAAATCCTTAAAAAAAGAAAAAAAGAAACAAAAACATTTTCTCCTCCTAGCCTTTTAAGCATAGGCTGAACCTGACTTGATTCCTCCCCATTCCAGAAACACGGAGGGATTGTGTCCTGTTTCTAATCACTCTCCATCCACAGCTTGGAAGATCATGTAGGGAGTAGCATAAGGCAGTCGGCCAGTGAGGAGGACAGGGGACTAGCTATAAAAATGAACTGGTTGGCAGGAAAATCTTTTAAGTGAATTTTATCCATATATGTTTTTATAGCCTGCAATTTAACAAATGGAGGTTCCCCTTTCTAAGTCCTCAGGATACAAAATAAAAGAGACATGAAAGTTGATGCATCAACTTTTTATTCTCAGACAAAAAAAAAAACTTCATTATGATGAAGCTTTTTTTTTTTTTTTATAAAATTGTAGTCTCAAATTCCAATCTTGGACTTAAAATAACTGGAATATTTGAAGGCAGTGGATTGGCCAGTCTGTGTCTCCAAGGCTAAGCGGCCCCTTTATAAGTCATGGTCTGTGTCCATATAAATCCCATTCAATGAAACACTGATGAGGGATGCTGATTTCATTCCTCAATACTGAAAATCTCATCTTTCTTTGAAAATGTTTGAACTTTATAAAACAAATTCTATTAGGTAGGGCTAAAATTTCCATGTCTACTTTTGGCATAAGACCTAGCCCTGGGAGACCTGCATGCTCCTGTTATTTTTACTTTGTGACCCTCAGTTCTAGATCCTATACCTTCATCCCAGCTACAAGCCCCCCACGTGCCACTTCCCCCCATTAATTGTGACGGCCCATATGAATCTTGTTACAGGACAAGAGGGAGAAAGATGTCTTCGAACTTTTGACTGCGGAGCTGGACTTTGCTGTGCTCGTCATTTCTGGACTAAAATTTGTAAGCCAGTCCTCCTGGAGGGACAGGTGTGCTCCAGGAAAGGGCAGAAAGATATGGCTCAAGCTCCAGAAATCTTCCAGCGCTGTGAGTGTGGTCCTGGACTATTATGTCGAAATCAAGTGACTGGCAACCGACAGCATGCACGGTTAAGAGTATGCCAAAAAATCTAAAAAGCTGTAAAGATTTCAAAATAAAGACTACTCCTTATTGTATTCAAACAGAAATCTCAGACATTAATTTAAAAATCTTTCCATAATATCTCTGTCAATCCAATCTTGTGGCAACTGGGATAGACCGACCTAGAGCGCTGGGAGGGGCTGCCTTGAGGATGAATGAAAACGGGCTTTGACTTTTTGTCTATTTCTGCAAAGTAATGTGATTCCACAGAAAAGTTTAATTTGATCTAGTGACTCAGTTAGTTCAAATAAATCTTCATATAATTTCTGGTGAAATTCTGGTACCTAACAGTAGCTTGGGGGGAAAAAAGTGATGGTCTGCAGCTAATTCTTATCTTACCAGTGAAACTTATCACAGTAAATTATGGGGAAAAACTTTTCCTTAAAATCCCTCTTTTCTTTTATTTCCCTCTTGTAAGGGAAATGCCCCTTCACTACAAAATAATTTGGTTAATAAAGAAATAAAATTCAAAAGGTAGTATTTTATGTGTATTATAGTCTTCTGCAAGTTATAAAGCATTTGCACATATTTTGTTTCCAACAGCTTTAATCATTTGGTAACTTTTTATATTTTATATTTATATAACTTTTAATTATATAAATTCATATCATTTATATTATATACATATGCTTTATATTTTAAATTACATATATAATTGTGTAATTTATATATTATTAAATCGTATTAATCTAGTTATATTAATTACATAGATTATATAATTTCAAAGCTAGGGTCTTCAAGGAGTGTTTGTACTTTCAATAGCTTTATTCCACCATTTGAGAACTTTTTTTTTAAGATCTTATTTATTCATTTGAAAGGGAGGGAGACAGCACAAGCATGGTGAGAGGCAGAGGCAGAGGCACAGCTGGGAGCCTGCCCTGGGGCTGAATCCCAGAATCTGGAGATCATGACCCGAGCTGAAGGCAGATGCTTAACCATCTGAGCCACCCAGGTGCCCCATTTGATAATTTTTTATATTTTATATTTATATAATGTTAAGATTTATATGAAATATATATTTATATATAAAACTATATAGACTATATAATATACATAATTAACATAATTAATCTCTTTTATATAATTTCAAAGCTAGGGCTTTCAAGGAACGTTTTCATTTATATGCTTGACCATCCGAACTTAAAAATTACATTGGAGGAAAACTAGGGCAAATGAGTGAAATTTTTGTTTGAAGTTGAAGAGGCCATATTTTGTACATATGGGTGCATATTATAAGCGGTTTTGCTTAGGGAAGCTATTTCTCATGAATTACAACCATTTTCAGATTTCATATAAGAGATAAACCACACACCAATTCTTAGGTTTTAAGTATATACGACAAAATTGAATATGGGGGCCAAACCAACCAAAGAAAAAAATTAAATTTATGAAGGTCACTAATTTCTAAAGAACACTGAGTCATCATCCAGTTCGTGCAGTCTCTGACTAATCTATAAATAATAAATGGGAGAAAAATTGGTAGGGTAATGTGGTTTACAGCACAAGGGCAGAAAATGAGAAAATAAAAATTCCCATTGAACATTGCTAATATCTCATCTTTTCTCTCCACTAAACCCTTAGTAAAGTGTGATCATGAACATACATGATATGTTATTTGCTAATAAAGTAAAATTTATTTGCTAATAAAATAAGAAGAACATCTGATAATAGTATGAGAAGCTTTATTGACTACAATGCAAGCTAAAGCATGAAGAAGAAACAATCATTTAAAAACACCAAAGACCCTTACATAGCAAAGGTTAAGAAATAAATTAAGACTCCTGCTGAGCTGAGCTGGCCTGAGAAGAACGGGCCTCATTCACTCCGATCCTTGGGTTCTCGGTACTTCCACTGGATGTAGTCAAAGATGTCTTTCTCACTATCCACTGGCAGAGGCTCTCCAGCGACTCCTGCAAGTACAGTGAAGAAACTTACTTACAAACTGGTTTTGGAATTGTTATGAGGGTTTAGGGATGACAGTTGTATGGGACTCACTTTTAGAAGGAAAAGAAAATGGTAACCAAACCACCAACACATGATATTGATCTCCCCTCCCCCATCCTCGCAAACGAGCTTGTGTTCAAGCTTTGTCACATATATTACCAGTGCTACAAAAGGAACCTGAATTTCCCGACTAGGGCCATTGAAGTGATCCTAATCCACAATTTTCCTCTCTGTTGGATATCCACTGTAGCCACCATGGATCATAGGAAATACTCTAGTTAGTTTCCTTTGCAACTCAAAATGTGGTCCCTGGACTAGCAGTATGGGCTCACCTGGAAACTCCCTAGAAATGCAGAATCTTGGGCCCCCCTCCAATTAGAATCTGCCTTTAATGAGGTCCTCATGTGGCACGCACACATATCTACATGTGAGAACCACTGCCCTCATCTACCAGGGAAGAAAGCCCTATTTTATACTTTCAGGACAAAATGACAAAAATCTTCATTTTCCTAGCAGATAATAATAAGTTAACAAGCATAGACAAAGCAATTCTTATTCTTTAAACTTTTTTTGTTTTAAAAATATTTTTAAAGTAAGCTCTGTGCCCAAAGTGGGACTTGAACTCATGACCCTGACATCAAGAGTCACATGCTTACTACTGACTGAGCCAGCCAGGTGCCCCAACTCTTGAAACTTTAGAAGGCATGAGGCTGAAGCTACCATGTTTGTCCTGCCATTAAAAGCCATGACACCTAGGTTCTTCAGAAGTCTTGAAGATACATGAAAAACAAACAAAAAGACCACTTTAGACCAATAAGATTTTTTACTGGCCATCATTAATTTGGTCTAATAGAGCTAGAAAGAACTCTTGCCATCAAAGCCTCCAATTGAGGGCCTGAGAGCACGTATGGATTTAAAGGCCCTTTTGTTGCCTGAGGGACTCACAATACAAAGAAACTACAATTAACTGGCAGAATTACTTAAAGGCTTTTGAGGGAAATCAAAGCTGCTCAACCGAAGTAGCCTTGAAAATAACTTTCTCTCCAGATGACCAGGATTATCTCTAATGCAGACACAAATACCCACCAGTGACTCCCAAGGGCCGGATTGTGTACTCATTAATTGTGAAGCCCTTTTCTAGGGCATGAGCTCTCATATTCTTATTGAAAATATCACTCCCGGTGAAATAGAGAACACCACAGTAATACTGATCCTTGGGTATCAACCTAAAATAAATGGATAAACAAGTAAATCTTTCACCACACATTTCAAATTTGGCAAAAATAGGACTCTTATAATCAATAAGGCACAAAACACCTAAAATAAGTCTATGTGGTCTAATAACCTAGGGTGGAGACTATCATTAGGTAGACTGTTGAAATTACTCCAAGCTTACAGTCAGTGTGGTTTCAGTAAACTATGTTCTGCAAGAGGTGTGGAGAAAAGAAAAGCAGTAGCACATATTACTACTAACTTTCCCTAGGCAGGAAACTACTTTTGAGCTGTGGAAGACATCATGATGAGATACAAATCTAGAGAAAATAGATGAGAGTCTGTAGACAGTCATTATTCTTTGCACATTTTCAGGCTAAGCATTGTCTAGACCACAAACATACAGCATTTCAGAATGAAAGGGGGTTCTAGACATTTAGGTGAATTCCAAGATACACAGAGGACAAAGGAAAGAGAAAAGGGAAAAATTAATAAGTCAGCAACAAATTTTGAGTAATACCTTATATCAATTCTCCTGTGTGGATACTCCTTTTCATCATTTTTACTGGGAAGCTGGCAAACACCCTAAAATGGATATTTTAAAGAATGCTTAAAGACGTTTTTAAACTTCAGGCTTATCTTTAATTGAGTATCATTAAATGTGAGGTTTTTGCTGTGAATGCAAGCAGTTTTAGAATCCTGGGCACTTTTAACTTAGTGGCTTTTCTATGCACTGTATCTTGTCGCCACCTTCCTCTTATACTTTGTGGTTTAAAGAACTACAGGAAACAGCAGGCGAGGATTCTAGGTATGAGGATTTGGACTTTGTGTGATTCTAAACAAAAGCTAATCAGGGAAAGCATCAAACATGAAAGACACAGACCAAAACAAACAGAAAAGCAATCTGGAAGAAACAATTATGATTGAGGGAGAAGAACATCAGAATAGCTATCGTTGTTGATATTCTACGATAACAGAAAATATTCCATATGTGAAGGGCAGAATACCACAAAAAAAGAACACTTAAGGAAAAGGTTTAAATCAAAATTAAAAGTACAATAGCATAAGTAGAAGAGTTTAAAATTGAAGAAATCTCTCAGAAGTAGAAAAGACAGATGACAAATAAGAAAAATTTAAAAGATAAGAAAATTACAGGCTCATTTTCTTTCTTCTTTACAGGTGAGTTTTCATTATACTTCTACAGTTTTCAAACAAAAGTTATCAAGGTTTATTTAGTAATCTTTTCCTTTTCTAGAAAAATGGGCCAAAATTCTGGACTGGGGAACAACCCATAAATACATAAAAAGAGCCATAAATATTAGAAATTTCTAATTAAAGTTTCAAATGCCACTTTCAAAGAAAAGTACACATGTGACAGGCTTCTGGTCCTAAAGAACAGTCAACTTAGTACACATGTCACTAAAAGCTATACTTTTTCACTCAGCAACAGAGAAAAATTAAAATCTAGAATCTAAAATGGGTATTTTCTTTAGCTGTTGCTACGGCTGAAGATTAAATGAAACCTGTTTATCTTCAAAATATGAAACCTACCTTCTTAGGCATTAACAAGTTCCAACTCAACCTTCAAATGGATCAGAAATGCTTTCCATCTGGAATTACCAAGAGGTATTACCTTGCGGATATGGTTGTTCGAGTGCCACAGGCAATGATCTTGCCATTTGTCACATCAGTAATAGGATTTTGTCTAATGGCTTTGTTTCTTTCCTAAAGGCTCATTTTATTTCCTGCACTTTTTCTGAAGTGTTAATGTTAAGGAATTCCTCTGTATTACTGTAAATTCTTTATTAGATTGAGTGGATTAGTTTTGTTTGGCATTTCAATTGAGTAGCTTCATGCTGAGCATCTGAAATAAAGCCTCTTTCGTTGCCTCAGGGTAGTCAAGGGATCTTCTATTGTCCCTTGAGTCCTTACTGTAGATATTTCACAGAAAATCATCCAGGGCCAAACTTGCACAAAATGCTAAAATCTGAAGGTACTCATCATATATATGAGGCAAACAGGCACCTAAATGCAGAGAAAATATTTTTTTTCCTTCCAAATGCTATTTTATTCACAGGAAGGGTAACTCGATTACCTAAAAATCATAGCTTTACAAGAAGATCTGGAACATTAACCCTGGCTTTCCTAAGGTTTGGTGACTATTAGTTTAAAGGAATTCATGTTTTGAAGAGTACTTGAAAAACACATGGATGGTCATGTTTTAAACAGCAGTCAATAGTTACGGCAACAAGAGGTTTTGAAATTAAGTGGATATGGAATGAGAATGGTTCATTCCACTCTGGTATTTTTGTTTTTTGTAATCTCTGCACCCAACATAGTGTTCGAATTCACAACCCCAAGATCAAGAGTCCCATGGGCCACTGACTGAGCCAGCCAGGGGCCCAGGTTCATTCCACTTTGTAAGCTGAATTCATTTTGCAGCCGATTTCCTTTCAGAAACAGAGATCCCAACTTCCTTGGCTATCTCTGCTAATGACCACACCCCCTCATCACTGCTCTGACTCCTGCCATGCTCTCTGACTGGCTAACTCCCTGACCTAAGTCCTTCCCCAACGTCCCTCCCCTTAAATAGGCTGCTTCCAACCATCCTATTCATGAATAATGGGGTTCCTGTACATCCATCTCCCCAAACTCTGCTCTTCCTTTTTTAAAAATAGTACTTGTTATCTTGGGATGCCTGGGTGGCTCAGTCGGCTAAGCATCTGCCTTGGGCTCGGTCATGATCCCCGGTCCTGGGATCCAGTCCCTCAGTGGGCTCCTTGCTCAACGGGGAGCCTGCTTTTCCCTCTGCCTGCCATTTCCCCTGCTTGTGCACTCACTCTCTCTCTTTCTCTGACAAATAAATAAATAAAATCTTTAAAAAAGGAAAAATAAAAATAGTACTTGTTATCTTAACCTAACATGCAATTTACCTATTTATTATGTTCATTATTAACTATCAGTCCCTTCTCACACACACACCCCAAATATAAATTCGATTGAAATTCACCGGTTTATCCCAAGCTCCTAGAATAGTGCTGGGGAAGTAAGAGATACTTAATACATAGTTGATGAACTGGCCGAACACACCTTCTCATCCTCCTGGTGCTCATTCTCCCTGTCTTGTTCTTCCACACCACCATCCTCCCTTACTTTCTCTTTGTTTCCCAATTTACTCCTTACCAGTCACTTTCACATATCTGCCTCCGAACAAATATTGTATCTATATTAGTATAGCACCGTACAATTCTTTGAAGATCCAGTCATATGATCCATGTACAAACCCTTCAAACTTTCCATGTATAAGACTTAATTTGATCTGTGTAATAGTCCTTTGACACAGAAGTATATCATTTTATAGATGAATATATTAAGGCCTTACAGAAGTAAAGCAACTTGCCTAATGTCATACAATGAATTAGTAATGGAGACAGAAGATTTGACAGCTTCTGTACCCAAGTCTATTCCTCCACAATGCAACACAGCAACACACATCCTGTCCTTTGCAACTAGATATAAATCACCTCTTATTGCCTCTACAATAAATTGATTTGAGAGCTACTCTGGACTGTTCCTCATCCTAACAAATACTAATTACAAACGTCAAAACAGCAGGCTCAAACATGGCATTTTTTAAGCTTCAGAGAATATATGAGCCACATGTACAGTATCTGAACTTTACACACAAACCATCCAGCCACTAAGATGGATTCCTGCATCGCAACATAAAGGCCTTAATTTCCTGCTCTAATTGTCAAGTTGTCTTGCTCAATTGTCAAATTAAAAACAAAAAACCGCTTTCTTATTTTTTTAACCTGTTTTCTTCTGGAAAGAGATGTGAGGGATTCTCTTTCTGGCAATAGCTGTCTATGTGCTGCTAGGGATATGAGTAAGAGGTTGGGAAGGCCAGATAGAGCAAAAGGTTTCCGCAAGTCCAGCCCTGTCCTAGTGACAGGTGACAGGTGAGTGGCCTTAGTCTTTCAAGTACCACATACACAGGAAGGTCTGAATCAGCCTGGTTTGCAGCAGTCCCTGGAATTCAGGTGTGAGACAAAGGTCTTCTTTGCTATGACTGAGCAGCTACTGGGATAACCCGATTCCACCACTGCCAGCAACTCTTTATGTTCCCATTCACGTGGCTACCCACCTTTCCTTTTCAGCTTATATCCGGCCCACCAGCTTGTAATGTTTCTTTGTATTCTTGCTAGCTGGATTACTAGCCTCTGCTGCTGTTTCTTCTGGATGTCTCTTTGAGCACAGCACAATACTATTTAAACTGCAAAAAAAAGGCTTCTGCTACCACGTCGCATAAACACCTTCCTGGTCGCTGACTCTGGAAAGAGCTGATGGGCTTCCCCAGTAGGAAGTTCCAGGGCCTTTCACAGAGATGACTATTAGACGTAGGCAGTTAGGGCAGACGGGGCCCAGAATATGTCCAGGCATACCAGGACACTTCACTAACAACGAAAAAAAATTTTTCAACTTGTCTAGCACATGTTATTTTTAGGATTTTATCTGAGTGTTCTTTAAATTTAAGATTTGTGCACATTCATCTTAAGAATTAATAAAACCAATCTCGATTTAAAAAGGATGTTCCTAGAACACATATAAGCTCTATTTTGAATAACATCTCATGTGTCTAGGGGCATCTGGGTGGCTCACTCGTTAACCATCTGCCAGGGTCCTGGGATCGAGCCCCGCATCAGGCTCCCTGCTCGGTGGGGAGCCTGTTTCTCCCTCTGCCTCTACCTGCCGCTCCCCCTGCTACAGTCTCTCTCTCTCTCTGTCAAATAAATAAACAAATAAATAAAATCTTTAAAGTTTAAACAACAACAACAACAATAAACATCTCATATGTCTATATTTCTGGGCATACAGTAAAAGCTCCAAATCTGGTAGATGTGGTAGAACAGCTCATAGATTTGATTCCCAAAGACGGACTAGAATTTTTATTTTTACCTTCCCCAAAGTGCTTCTGAAAACATTATCAAATGTGGCCAACTTGGGCAATACAGTTTCATAGTACCATTAAAATCACCACATTGAATTTAATGACATGATTTTTGGGGTGTCTGATTAAATATATACAACATAAAGTTTGCCATTTTAACCATTTCTAAGTGTGGAGCTCGACAGCATTACATATATTCACACTGTTGTGCAACTACCACCAGCATCGCCTGCAGAACTTTTCATCCTCCCCAACTGAAACTCTGCATCTGTTACATAGTAACTCCCTCTTCCCCTTCCCCATAGGCTCCTGGCAGGCACTACTCTACTTTCTGAATGACACCCTATTTCAATTATCTATATCAGCCATCTTCTACTTTTAAGCCAAAACAAATCAAATCTACCCAGTAAGACTCTCATTAATAGCACTAATAGCACCAAAGCACAGTCTCTTTCCATTTCACGCATTTAACTTGGGAAAAGGGACAAATTTCAGCGAGCAGTAGAATAAAGGTAACTATTACCTTAGTCCTAGATTGCTATTTGCCTTCCTGTAGGTTTTTATGCAGGGACATTTATTAACCACTTTTTAATTCATTTGCCATTTATCTTGAATCTTCAAAGCTTAATCTCCTAGGAAGATTACAGGATTTTAACAGTTCATCATGACGGGTGTCACTGTGAAAATCTCTGCAAGCATCCCCTCTATTAACTCCTATGCTTATCATGCCACAGAACTTGTTTGTATCACATATCCCCATTTTTTTTCTTTCTTTGCTGTTTTAACAGATTAATATTCTTCAGACAATTCTAACCTCACGTACTGAAGAATTCTGAGTAAGAGAATATGAGAACATTTGCTATTTTAAGGCAAACTTATGATGTGTCAAAGTCATTTATAGAAATTTTAAAAAGAGTAGATTATGCCTAATTATGTATTCCAATGGCACAGATTATTTACAAGTGGGGAATTTAAAACAAAATTCTTTACTAAAATATTCTGAGATTAGCATCCTGTTAATTCTTCTATATATTCTCACAGATATCCTATTTATTGATTGTAATATTAAGAGGCAGTGAGGTCACATATTCAGAATGGGTACTGAACAGTTTCCAAGGTTTTTTCCCAGAAGTGTTAACTCAATTGAGTACTTACCATGAACTTTGTTTCACCTTTTGACAGAGTATCTGTAATAAAATGGACCTTCTGTAACTGGTCCACAACACGATGTAACAGCTTTGGCTGTGGAAACATACATAGGAAACAAGAAAAAGAACAAGGACTCTTTTATAGCAAGAAAACATTTTTAACGTGAGTTTTCTGATTATCTATGGAGAAATGCCTAGTTTCCCTCTAAGTACTTTTTTCTTCTAACACAAAATTCATTTATCAAATGAAACATATTTTTAGGAACCATCACTTCACCAATATCATGATACCCCCAAACAGACATCATCTGTTTATCTGTGTCATTAAATCAAAAAGTTAGCTGCTTCATCTTTAAAAGGTATATATTCTAAAATCAAAAATGCTTTGCCTTTATGGGTTTTCTAGTAGGAATAAAGTTTCTTAATATGATATTGTTTAACAGAAAAATATCCCCTTAATGAAAACCTGAATATTATACTGGATATTTCTAAAATATCCATGAAAGACAATAAATAATTCTGGAAATGTTTCACTAAATTTCATTTTTTTTCCAAAAATCAGATTAGCCCCTCCATTCCTTGTAGAACACCACTGTATATCCCTCTCAACCACTTACTTTTGCCTTTCCCAAAATTCGGTCACCACAAAGCACTTAAACTGACTTCTTAGAAAGATTAAAACAAAAATTCATTCTGAAATATCCAACTATCATTTAGAAAATGATACTCACTGTTGTGTAACACTTAGCACATTTGATTAGAAATTCTATGGTACCTGTTTGGTTGATTCAGAGGTAAAGCTTGGATGGGTCAGAAGAACATCCATGTCACCACTGGACTCTGCACCTATGATAATAAAAAATATGTATGGAATTCTCCACATAAATCTATCAGGCAAACAGAACCAAAGTGATGTCATATTGAGAAGCCTTACTTCTTATAGCCTAACTTTCTTTTTCACTGCACTTCATATTCACAATTAGTTACAAGATTTCAATTTTCTGTCCAGCTATTCAGGTATACTGATATAAACAGAAGAATCTGGGATAACAACAGTAATTGGCATTAGATATGCATTATATAAAATTGGCTAAACTTTTTTTTTTAATTTTTTAATTTATTTGACAGAGTTAGACATAGCGAGAGAGGGAACACAAGCAGGAGGAGTGGCAGAGGGAGAAAGCAGGGTTCCCGCTGAGCAAGGAGCCTGATGTGGGGCTCGATCCCAGGACACTGGGATCATGACCTGAGCTGAAGGCAGACACTTAATAACTGAACCACCCAGTCGCCCCACAATTGGCTAAACTTATTAAAAATGCATCTAAATAATTACTCAATAATGAATAAAAACATTTAAAAACAACATTCTTACAAAGATGACATTCAAATGGCCAATGGACACATGAAAAAATGCTCATCATCACAGAAATGCAAATTAAAACCACAATAAGATACTACCTTACACTTGTCAGAATCAACAACACTAGAAACACTAGAAACAACAGGTGTTGGTGACCAGGATATGGAGAAAGGGGAACCCTTCTTGCGCTGTTGGTGAGAAGGCAAACTGGTGCAGCCACTCTGGAAAACAGTATGGAGGGTTCCTCCAAAAATTAAAAATAGAACTACCATATGATCCAGGAATTCCACTACTACATATTTACCCAAAGAAAATAAAAACACTAAAAACATCTTCAAAAAGATACATGCACTCCTATGTTTATTGCAGTATTATTTACAATAGCCAAGACAGATAACCAAGTGTCCATTGATAGATCAATGGATAAAGAAGATGTGGTATATATATACACAATGGAAAACCCAGCCATTAAAAAAAAGAATGAATCTTGCCATCTGCAACAACATGGATGGATACAGAGTGTATTATGCTAAGTGAAGTAAGACTGCCACAGAAAGATGAATAACATATGATTTCACTCTTACGTGAAATTTAAGAAACAAAATAGACAAAGAAAAAAAACCAGACTCTTAAATATAAAGAACAAACTGATGGTTGCCAGAGAGAACATGGGTAGGCAAGGATGGGTGAAATAGGTGACGGGAATCATGATGAGGTCTGAAAAGTGTACAGAATTGTTGAATCATTAAGTTGTACACCTGAAAATAACTATATATTATACTTGGAAAATATAATTTAATATTTATTTTATTAAATTTATATATAATATTTAATTATAAATATTTAATATTTAAATAATGTGTAATAATATAAAATATAAATTTAAAACGTTTTTAAAAAAAGCTTTAAAATACATCTATGAACACTATATATCTGAAAACCTCAAATTAAACAATATGTACTAATCCTGTAAAGATTCATCAGAAAATCCATTTCAATTCTTATGACTGAATTTATTTAATAAATATTGGTAAAAATTACTATTACAGTATGATGGATAAGAATATAGCATTCGAGGGGTACCTGAGTGGCTCAGTCAGTTAAGCATCTGCTTTCAGCTCTGGTCATGATCTCAGGGTCCTGGAATGGAGCCCCACATCAGGCTCCCTGCTCAGCGGGGAGTCTGCTTCTCCCTCTCCCCCTGCCCTTTGCCCCCTCTCATGCTCTATCTCAAATAAATAAATAAATAAATAAATAAATAAATAAATAAATAAATAAAATCTTACAAAAAAAGAATATAGCACTTTATAATGACAGCTTTTTGTTCTGATCCCCCACTCTACAACCACATAACTTTAGGAAGATTATATAAAATTATTTATACTTTCTTTTATTATAATACTATGAAGTTTTTGTCTCCATTTAAATGGGTTTTTTCACTTTAAATTTTTTATTCAATATTGCAAATAAGGAGTGCATATTCCACTAGACCTCAGTTTTTCTGCTTATAAACCAGTAAAAAGGACTCTTATATGTGAAAGCATCTGGAATAGGGCCTACCACCCAGTTGGCGTAAAATACTATTTCCTGTCTTTGTATTTTTATAAGTACAATATACGTAAAACATACTTTATTCCCAAGATTTTATTTAAATTCAAGTTAGTTGGGGCGCCAGGGTGGCTCAGGTGTTAAGTGTCTGACTTTGGCTTGTGTCATGATCCCAGGGTCCTGGGATCAACCCAGGCATGGGACTCCCTGCTCAGTGGGAGGCCTGCTTTTCCCTCCCCCACTCCCCCCTGCTTGTGTTCCCTCTCTCGCTATCTCTCTCTGTCAAATGAATAGATAAAATCTTTAAAAATAAATAAATAGAGAGCGCCTGGGTGGCGCAGTTGGTTGAGCAACTGCCTTCGGCTCAGGTCATGATCCCGGAGTCCCAGGATTGAGTCCCACATCGGGCTCCCAGCTCCATGGGGAGTCCGCTTCTCGCTCTGACCTTCTCCCTTCTCATGCTCTCTCTCACTCTCTCTCTTTCATAATAATTAAATAAAAATAAAAAATCTTTCAAAAATAAATAAATAAATAAATAGAGGCACTTGGGTGGCTCAGTGGGTTAAAGCTTCTGCCTTCACCTTGGGTCATGATCTCGGGGTCCTGGGATAAAGCCCACATGGGGCTCTCTGGTCGGCAGGGAGCCTGCTTCCCCCCCACCCCCCACCTGCCTCTCTGCCTATTTGTGATCTCTCTCTCTCTCTCTCTGTCAAATAAATAAATAAAGTTTAAATAAATAAATAAATTCAAGTTAGTTAACATATAGTATAGTTTTAGTTTCAGGAGTAGAATTTAGTGATTCATCACTTACATATAAGTAAAACATGTTTTTGGTCACCGAAGACATGGCAGTGTCTCTGGAACACCATCTTATACATCAATAATGTTTAACCAGATATTTAAACATAAAGACTAGATTCAATGTGTACTGATCCCAGGACATTCATGGAAGCTATTTTAGGAAAGGAAATTTTGTCTTCTTTTCATTTCTTTCTCTTAAAAGTTAAGTGTCTTTTATCATCTACCTATCATCAAAAATGTATTACTCTATCCATTTAAAAAGCAAAACAATTACTTTTGCAAAAAAAAGGAAAACAATCCAAGAATCTATTAACAAAGGAACAGATAAATAAAGTATGGAATATCCACATAACCAAATGTTATGCAGCTATAAAAAAGAATAAGGATGCTCTCTATACACTGATGTGGAAAGATCTCCAAGATGTATTTTTAAGTGAAAGAAGTAAGGTACTGTACTGGGTATATATTATGTTACTTTGTGAAAGAAAAGGGGAAGAGGACAACAAGAATGTATATTCACTGGGTAAAGAAGATGTGCTACAAATTTACAATGGAATATTAGTCATAAAAAAGAATGATGAGATCTTGTCATTTGTGACAACATGGGGGGACCTAGAGGGTATTATACTAAGTGAAATAAGTCTGACAGAGAAACACAAATACCATATGACTCACTTACTTGTGGAACCTAAACAACAAAACAAATATACACAAACAGAAATAGGCTTACTAGTACAGAGAACTAGTAGTTGCCCGAGGTGGGGGTAGGTGGGGAATGAATAACATAGGTGAAGGGGATTAGGAAATACAAACTTCCAATCATAAAATAAGTAAGTCATGAGGATGAAAAGTGCATCATAGTTAACACAGTCAATATCACATTAACATTGTACAGCGACAGATGGTAACTACGTTTATCGTGGGGAGCGCTGTGTAGTATACAGAATTGTCATCACTGTGTTGTACAGCTGAAACTAACGTAACACTGTAGGTAGCTAGACGTCAAGTACTAACTTTTTTAAGAAATAAAAATTTAAAAATAGGAAAAAACAATGTATATTCACATTTATTTATTTATATTTACATGTAAAACCACTGAAAGAACACACAAGGAGGTGATCATTCATGGGACAGTGGTGGGAGGGAGTGGAGAGGGTGAACTAGGACGGGGAGAAGGCAGATTTCTTAGGGTAACCTTTTTTATATTAAAGCATGCAACTACATAACCTACTCAATAATATTAGTAAAAATAATACAGAAATATTGAAATCCAGAAAGGTGGTCATCTTCAACTGAGCATGCATTTGGCTTGCTGTTTATCCAAGTCTGTGTTTTGAAAAATTTAGATTCCCAGGCTCCACCCTAAGAAGATTCTTATTTAGTAGGTGTGTAGGATATGATGATGTGTATTTTTTTTTTTTAACTTTCTAGGCATTTCTGATGCACAGAAAGACTTGACAACTGGCTAACTTTTTTTTTTTTAAAGATTTTATTTTATTTATTTATTTGAGAGATAGAGAAAGTGAGAGAGAGCATGAGAGATAGAGAAAGTGAGAGAGAGCATGAGAGAGAAGGTCAGAGGAAGAAGCAGACTCCCCATGGAGCTGGGAGCCCGATGTGGGACTCGATCCCGGAACTCAGGGATCAAGACCTGACCCGAAGGCAGCTGCTCAACCAGCTGAGCCACCCAGGCGCCCCAACTGGCTAACTTTAATCTTCTCTTTTGCAAACTTGGAAAATAGGATGTGGAGAGACAGACAGACTTCAATCTATAGTGACAGAAGATGTGGCCTCAGGACTCAGTTCTTTAGGCCCCAATCCAATGTTCTATTTATCAGCAATTATGGATTTAGCACTTTTTCTCCCTAACTCCAGATTCTTACAGCAACTATACCTAGAATTTGGGATAGTTCATCACCTACTGCCTAAGCAAAACTCCAAAGGTGGTCAGAGATTCAGTCAGATATCTATGTCAAAAGTTTTAAATCAAGTTTTTGTATTTCAATTTTTAAAGTTAAAATTTTAAAATTATGTTACCCTTCCAAATTTTGAGCCAGTAAGAAACCAAGATTCTCTTGGTTCTCACTTAGCTCGCATTCACATATGAAAAGGAGATCTTCGGAAGGACCTGGTTGTTGTGAGAACTGGTTTGGAACTAGTGTTTCAGTGACATAATTTTTGGATCCATTACAGAAAACTCAGAAAATTAAAAAAAGTAAAAACAAAACAAAACAAAACACCCCACCACCTACCCACAGCTCACTAGCATCTAGCCAGACAATCACTCTTACGATTTTAATATATACAAAATTATTCTATAAAATTTATTAAAACTAGTCATTAAAATATCCTATAATAAAATCAGGATGAATTTCCTTTCATTTTTAATACCATTTCCTATCAATAGACAAATAAACTTAGCTAACACTCTACTGGATCTTAGTAATATGAAGTAACCCAAATTACATCTCTTTAGTCCATTTTTTTTGTGTACATTAGGCAATTTTAACATCAAGGCATGAATAACCTAAGATTAAGAAGTATGTTACCTCTTCTGAAACTGCCACAGACTGTAGCAATGTATTCAGAATCCACTTTTTTAACTTCATTTAGTACAATATCCTAATAGAAAAAAAATTAAGTCAGTATTCTAAAAATGGCTTTCACCAAGTGACATTCTCAATTCTAATCAAAGAATACAATTCAGCACACTCTTACTTGCATTTGTAACATCTCCTCACGAGGAATTCTTTTCTCAAAGTCCTCAAAATATCTATAAAGACAGAATAAGTAGACAAAAGATTTTTGTGAAATTTAAATCTTCTTAAAAAGTAAATTGCCTACTATATCAAGTGCCTTTATACAGCAGATCATTCAAAAATCAAAACTAAAGTTCTATAAGAAGGTAAGAGTAAAATTGGGGAGTGGGGATAGATTTATTTAACTCAGACCAAAATTTTTAAGTGCCATCCTTTATGATATTCCAGATACTCCATCCAAACTTATATTTTTTCATCTAAATTTCACATTCACATCTAAACTTCACATTCATATACCAAGAGTAAATATATTTAAATTAATGTTTCCAAGTTAGACTGCCCCCTACTGGCAAGTCAAGGGGTTTCAGTTCATTGCTCTTCTATCCTGCAAAATTTTAAAACATTATCTGGATAACATTACGCTAAGTGCAAGAAGCCAGTCACAAAGGCTACATATTATATGATTTCATTTATATGAAATGTGTAGAATAGGCAAATCTATATTGACAAAAAGTACATTATTGGGTTGTCAGAAGCAGACAGGGACGAAAAAGGGCAGCTGGGGAGAAACTGGGAGTGAAGGCCAACAGATACGAGTTGTTTTGGGGATATAACAAAGATGTTCTAAAATCAACTGCAGTAATGGTGCTACAGCTCTATGAACATATTAAAAACTACTGAACTGTACACTTTTAAGTGGGTGAATTGTATGATATATGAATATTTCAATAAGGCTATTACAAAAATATCTCAATATGAAATAACATCTAAAAATGATAAAGCCCTAGATCAAAAGCAATTCTCACAACAACCAAGTTCTTCAGAAGATCTCTATTATGTAAATGCAAGCAAAGTGAGAACATCCTAGTTCCCTACTGGCTTAAAGTCTTGGAAGGGCAGTGTCTTAAGTTTAAGGTATTGTGGTAAGACATCAACAAGAAAGTTTAGGGGAGTATCAGGACTGAATTGCCAACAAGACTACATAAGACAGGACAAGATACATATTTATGTACTATGCATTAGAAAAAATCAATTAGAAAAGGGGTTCCAGATGGTATCCAGCACATGAGGTAATTATGCATGCTGATATACAATATTCCTACTAGTTATTCCTACACTATTATTTAGATGTTTGGGGTTTTTTTCTTTTTCTGTTTTAAATTTGGCATTCCATGTTCATGTCCTAGCTTCTCAGAGAGACTCTAAACTTGTTAAGAGCTTTACTGACCCTGTTTTATTTCCTTACCCCAGACCTAATGCAGTGCTTTCTACAATGTTTAAGCACAAAATAAACACCTGCTGAATGACTGATGTACTCAGTCCTGTATGCTTTAAGAGGAAGTTCTTCACTAAAGTCAAGAGAATGAGGGAAATACTCAAAACAAGAAAACAAACTAGAAGGTAATAGCAAAACGTGTGAAAACAGGCAAAGTCTCTATAAAAGTCTGCAACAAATCTTAGCATTCCTGAATAGAAAAATGGTTGTGTTTAGTTAAATTTGAAGAATTATTATGGTGTATGGAGAAATGGCTATAAGAAATTTTACTTTTACATCTCAGGCGTCAAAAGAAAAGAAAATTTGCTATCTTACTTCAACCCAATTCGTTGATGATGGTTCAACTTATCTTCATTTTTTCTGAGATCTGTACAGAAGACATACAAAGTTGAGGTGCTGATTTAAACATTTTTGGGAAGAAGCCGCTAAATTTAGTGATTCTTTTTACAAAGTACTACTAGGAAAATATGCTGAAATGACTTTGAAAAGATAAGAAAAAAAGAAAAGGTAAGAAAAAATTCAGATATTAAGAACTAGATAAAACGTTCTTCAAATCAATGTAGTAAAATCGAACAATTGATTTCATGATCACTTTTACTTACTGAATCAAAATTTCAATTATGGTTACACAGAATAATAGATTAAACATACCAGGATCATACCATACTACACTAACTATAATAAAAGGCAGACTTATAAGAACCTACATTGCTAACTTACGGTAACAGCAGCAGTAGCAACCACAACTTTTGAAAGTTTTATGAATAAGTATTTATATTGTCCACCTGCTGTTCATTCACTCCTTCATTCAATTAGTATTTATTGAATAATAACTTTGTAGGCACTGTGCTTAAATTGAAAGGAGAGGTATTATTTTCATTATTTAAATTAAAAAACTGTCATATCATAACATATCTTATATCTAAAAGTGACTTAAGGATGCCTGGTGGCTTAGTCGGTTAACACTCCAACTCTTGATATCGGCTCAGGTCATGATCTCAGGGTGGTGAGATGAAGCCCCACATGGGGCTCCGTGCTCAGCAGGAAGTCTGTTTCTCTCCCTCTCCATGTGCCCCTCCCCCGTTTGTGTGCACTCGCTACCTCTCATTCTCTCTCAAATAAATAAGTATATAAATAAATAAACAAAAGTGACTTAATTCCACTTGGATGTTCCTTTACTGGGCATGAGTACAGGAGTAAGTCTTATGAAAGAAATAGAAAGGTAAGTATGCTCCCAAAGCAATTCCTATAGTCACCCCTACATATTCACAAACATAAATTCTCTCTGGAGATATAAAATGGAGAGAAATAAGCATCTTTATGATACATGGAGCACTTAATATTTCTCATAGCTGTATGTACACAGTAAACACTGAAAATGCAATGGAAATAATGATATAGATGTTGATAATTATATTATGTATCCATGAATTGTGAAATAATGCAAAAACCGTTACAGCAGAACCCTGACACTTCCAAGGGATGCAACTTTTGGGAAACAAATTCTTGACTCCTTTAACCAATACTTCACTCAGATAAACCAAATATGCCACAGGCAGAAAAGCACAAACCCTCTTGGAGACACAAATACAGTATAGAGTTCATTCTTTAGTTATAGGACTCACACAAATTCTTAACTTTTAGTGTTACTAATTAATCACTCCTCTTAAGAGTCAGTTACTGTTTGTAAGTACTTACTAGGTATCAACTATCGTGTGTTAAGTGCTTTTCATACATTACTGCAGTAAACCATGTGAGGCAGAAATTATGATAGCATTTTGTAGCTAAGAAACCAAGGCATCCTAGTCATCCATTCTAATCAAGTGTGGTAGAGAATGGATTCAAACCCAGATCAATTCCTAGAATCTGTCCACTTAACCATTTGGGTATAAATAGTTGAATTCACAAATAAACCCCAAATGTCACAGATACACTGCAACAAATCTCTATTTCTATCTCCACCTATAGTCTACCCTTAAAAGTATGAAGAAAGAACTTATATTCAAAGGATTGCTATCCTAGTTTTAAGGAAAATATTTTATAATTACTTGATTTACACTCTACCTGTATCATTTCTTTGAAAGCAAAAATTCCTTCAATAACAATTGCAAGCCTCTTACAGAATCTTTCTCATCTCAATATATATCACTTGGCCTTTAGGCTGAATGTGTAGGATTCTGTTGTCCAAAATTTTACTAGAGAAACAAAGGCAATTTAAATCTAAAAGTCTGCAAATGAAATCATTTTAAACCAAGAAGCCACGACTTGCTCTTCTTGATTTTCTTCTAAGTTATAAACCTAAACATGTTTAACACAGGAATAAAAACTACACTTTATACCTATTCTCTACTGTAGAGTTAAAAAGAAAATCTTAGCATCTTTTTTACTAGTGAGAAAATGTTTTTCAAGTTCTACTTTGCTAGAGCCTCAAACATCCTTCAGGAACATATTTGACTTGGAATTGATGACCTATTGTATATACATACTCACCTTCTAATGTTTTAATTCCTTCATCTACAAACTTCCTTGCAGCAGATGGACTACAACGAAAGAAAAGCATTATCTCAATATCAAGTGAAACTCAGCATACTGAATGAAATTCAATATTATTCCAGTCTTCTCTTGTCAAAGACTTACTATGGAGCTAAACAAGACCTGCTAAAGTGTTGTGGTTATTCTGGTGACTTTATTCAAAGAGAAGAATTCTTGAAGCCTCAATCTAGGAAGACAACCATGAACCTGGGCATGAAAAAGAAATCTAAGCAGCTAGGGGTTATAATGTACATATACTTTATTCATAAAACAGACATACACACAGGAAAACAGTTCATCCATTCAAATGAGCTAAACTGAGGGCCTGTTATGTGCCAGAAACTCTTCTAGGTGTTGAAAATACAGCAGAAATAAGACAAATAAGTGTCTTGGTCTTACCTACTTACATTTCAGTGAGTAGAGAGAAAAAAACAAATAGGTATACAAACAAACAAACAAATAACAGGTAAATGAATTAACATAGGGTAATGTGACAGAGTGGATGGGTCCTACTTTACATGAGGTAGCAAGGGAAGGCCTGTGAAATGGATTTAAACTGAAATTTTATTTTTATTTTATTTATTTATTTTTAACGATTTATTTATTTATTTGACAAAGAGAGAGAAAGAGAGAACACAAGCAGAGGGAGTGGGAGAAGCAGGATCCCCAACGAGCAGGGAGCCCGATGTGGGGCTCAATCCCAGGACCCTGGAATCATGACCTGAGCCGAAGGCAGACGCTTAACAACTGAGCCACCCAGGCGCCCCTAAACTGAAATTTTAATGGCAAAGAGTCTTTGTACAGAAACTGTGTGATACAGAAACAGATATTGATAGCAGAAAGGCAACGTGGCACATAAGAAGTAGAACTGAATTGAGAATCAGCAAACATGGGTTCTAATCCTGACTCTGCCAGTTATCCCACTTCCTGTATTCAGTGTTCTTGCTGGAAAAGGAGGATAATAATACAGAGGCTCTCTAAAACAACCTTTAACATTTTAGAATGGCCTTAAGTCCCTAAGGAGTCATGCTCATTTTCAGTATACTAAGTTTAAGAATTTAGTATATCTTAGAATGACTTTCGTAAAATGTTGCCATTTATTTATTTTTAAAATGTTGCCATTTAAATGCACAACCATCACATATCTTTTTAGATATGTAACTACCTCATTCCATAAGGATGAGACTTAAGTAGCATTATAGCCTTAATGGGTTTTTCTTAAGATTTTATTTTTTAAGTAATCTCTATGCCCAATGTGGGGCTCAAACTCACAACCCCAAGATCAAGAGTCACATGCTCCACTGACTGGACCCACCAGGTGCCCCACAGCCTTAATGTTTGAATGTTAATCTTTTTTTTTTTAATTTATTTATCAGAGAAAGAGAGACAGTGAGAGAGAGCATGAGAAGGGAGAAGGTCAGAGTGAGAAGCAGACTCCCCATGGAGCTGGGAGCCCGATGCGGGACTCGATCTCGGGACTCCGGGATCATGACCTGAGCCGAAGGCAGTTGCTTAACCAACTGAGCCACCCAGGAGCCCTGAATGTTAATCTTTATGTTGTCAAGAAGTGTCCACAAAGCCCCCTTTGGTGCTAACTCAAATTTTAAGATAAAGATTCCCTCATTAAAAAATGCTTGGGTGCTTGTTCCAAATTTATAAGGCACTATGTTAGGTGCTATGGAAAAAGTTTAAATGCTTAAAATAAATATCATGCTCAGAGAGTCAAAAGAGGGATAATCTGCAGGGAATGAGAAGATGTACAAAGACCAAGTGTTAGTGGAGTTTAGAAGGAGATTATTTCTGGCTGGGGAATCAAACTGGTTTTATGAAAGAGGTAACATTTGCCTTGAATGGGCTTTTAAAGTAGAGGTAGCATCAGAAATATCAGCCTCAGACACATAAGATGTGGAAGGGTCAAAGACACAGGGATGAAAAGGTACAGGTTTTGAAGAGAAATAGCATGTACTTATTTTGGCTCACGTAAAAAATAAAACCAACTCTACTACTGTGTCTGCTCAGAAAATACTTCTTACCCAATGCCACTAACTCGAGTCAGGAAATTGATAGATGAACTCGTGTCATCCTGCCGAATCTTTAAGAAAAAAAAAAAAAGTCTAATAATGATTTAGGAATGCTTTGAGGACTCAAATGATCTTATTGGAAATGTACCAGTCTGCTAAGAGACCTGAAGACCCACTTACATTTGCCTCGATAAACATCATTGGTTTTAGATAAGTAACAAAGCAGATGAAGAGGTCTCATTTCTAACTTATTCCATTCTTTAAAAAGGCTTATTCATAAAAGACCAAATGTAGTAAAATTACTATCAGGGTGAAATAAAACCATAAAAATGCTTTGGAGAGTTTAAGAATAGAAATTCAAAAATATAACAATGTTTTATCAAAGTTTATAATTTACCTTCTGAATGATACTGAATATAAGGAGCTAATTCTATCATAGGTATTAACAGTCTCTAGAATACCACATAAAATAACTGAATATTTTACAAGAATAATATTTGAAAATTTTTAAATAGAACACTTAAAACCATAAACTCCACTCCTCTTTTCCTTACTAGTCTCAGCAGGTAAATAACATCAGTCACCCTGCAATGATGCTACATGATAGTTGCTATAAAGGCAGACACTATAATGAAATAAGCAAACAAGTTAAAACTTTACCTTTTCCAGCTTACGCAATTTTCCAGTCGCTAAAAATTCATCAATCTTTTCAGCAATTTTTGTTCCTACTCCAGGCTAATGGAAAATTAAAAATATAAAACTTACATAAATATAATATTTACCAAATCACTCAAAGATAAAGTAAAAAATAGGAAATGATAAAAAAAATGATAGTCACATGACCAGTTTTAAAACAAAGGACACAGAAAATTGAGCTATGGTGAAAACACATATTCTCCCAACAAAGTCTTTAAATTATGAGAAAAGAGAAACACTAATAAAACAATTCTAAATGACTTACTTTTTTAAAATTAATTTTTGTTGTAGAAAAATTAGAACAGAGCGGCATATAGAAAAATATATAAATCACTTGTTAATTTCATTGCCCTAAAAATTAAACTAAACTATAATCTCATCACCTAATATCTGCTATGTAGACTTCTTTTCTGCTTATATACATAAGTAGAGTTTTATGTGCATGTACATATATATGTGTATATATGCATATTTTTCTTAAAAATAATCATTCTGCTTTGGAAAGTACATTTTTTAATTTAAAAATACATCATGAACAAATTTCCATATAAATATATAAATACAACTTCAATATCTTTAATGGCTGCGTGGTATATCATTGTATGATTATATCATAATTTACTTAACAAATACCTTACTACCAGGGACACTCAGATAGTTTACTAGTTCTGATATAACAATGTCATGAACTTCCTCTAGAGCAGAGGTTCTTAAGCTTTTGCATTGTTATCACCTTGGGGATGTGTTAAAACACAGAATGTCTAGAATTTCTGGCTTAATAGGTGCTTTTTTTTTTTATGAAGATTTTATTTTATTTATTTTAACAGAGAGAGAACACAAGCAGGCAGAGAGGCAGGCAGAAGCAGAGAGAGGAGCAGGCTCCCTGCTGAGCAAGGAGCCCGATGCGGGACTCGATCCCAGGACGCTGGGATCATGACCTGAGCCGAAGGCAGCCGCTCAACCAACTGAGCCACCCAGGCGTCCCCCCCGCCCTTTTTTTTTTTTTTTTTAAGTAAACGCTACACCCAACCTGGGGCTCGAACTCACAAGCCTGAAATCAAGAGTCACATGCACTAGCTATGAGTCAGCCAGGTGCCCCAGCAGATTGCATTTCTAACAAGCTTCCAGGTGATGCTATTGCTGCTGGTCTAGGTGGGGCTCTTTGAGAACAACTGCTCTAGAACTGCACAAACATGATAGCCACCAGCCACGTGTGACATTTTGCTTACATTGTTAAAATTAAAAAAAAATTCATTCCTCAGTCCCATTAACCACACTTCAAGAGCTCATTGGCCAAATGTCACTCGTGGTTGCTGTAATGAACAGCACTGCTCTAGAATATAAGCCCTATGAGAGCAGAGATCCTGTTTTTACTGCTTTACCCCCAGCACCTGGACATACAGGTGCTCAAAAACTATGAACTAATGAATCCTTGTATACATATATCTCTACTGGTTTCCTCAAGATAAATTCCTCAAGATAAAGTGGAATTGCTGGGACAAAGGATATATACATTTTGCCAACATTCTGCCAGATTATCCTTCAGAAAAGCTAGAAATAACCACAATTTCCATCATTAGTAACTGAATGTCTTTTTCCACATCTTTATATAGTATACTGTATACTGCATTTGATAGTTTGATAGCACCACACAGTATCTTGCTTTAATTTGCAACTCTGATTATTAGTGAAGTTGAACTCTTTTTCATGTTTTTGATCCTTTTTATTTCCTTTTTATTTTTACTTTTCCCCTTTAAATAAGGGCTTTTTTAGAGTAGTTACAGATTCACAGCAAAATTGACCACAAGTACACAGTTCCCATATACCCACAGCCCCCACACATGCATAGCCTAGCCAATTACCAACATCCCCCACCAGAGTGCTACATTTGTTATAACTGATCAATGGTCACTGAAATAACACCATCAAAGTTTACATTAGGGTTCATTCTTGGTGGTGTTGGTCGTCTTTAGTTAAATGTTCAAATGAATCAACATGTCCTACTATCTCTTAGCCCTAAGTTCATCCTTCTATATTCTTGATTTATTTAATGTTTAAGTTAAGTGTTCCAAGACTACTGAATGCATATTCAAGTTCCGAAAATAGCAATTACCGGATAGATATGAACAAGACTTAGGAAGTAGAATAGACCAGAAAATGGAAACTGCTCAGGTTTCTCATTTCCTATATCAGAAGATACATACTGACCTAAAGCAATTTAGGCCCAGGCTATTTTCTATAACCTAACATTAAAGAGTAAGAGGCAAACACTCATTCTGGAAATATCAGATTTCTAGAGTTATTGAGAAGCACTCATATGTGCCAAAGAGTAAGTCAGTGATTTTTAATAAAATAGTGGAAAGGAATAATGATGAGATTTTCATATTAACTAGTCTCATGCAAAAGGAATTTTGGATACTTTTGTGTTCTTTTTAGGGATATATTATAAGCTCAGATTTGGCATAAAGTGCATCAGGGCTTGTAAAAATTTGAATCTAAAAAGTGCACAGGCTACATGCAATTAACACAAAAAGGAAATTCAATATTAATAAAAGGGGAACAGAATGGAAGCAGAAGTGGCTCAGGAGGCTAACAGTGCCCGAGTTCACCAAGACAGAAACTCAGAATTAAAATCCAATGTATTTATAACTTCCTTGGCTAGTCTATTTGGGGAGGATATACTGACGTTGAGAACTGTTTATAGCACAAAGGATTTAAAACCTATATACCAGGGCATGATTAGCATTGAGTAATAAATTCAAGATGAAGATGGGACACGTGATTAATGTGGATAATCTGTCACTCAATCACAAAATGTACAAGATTTATGGTAATTTTATGACCCTGAAAGGTAAAAATACAAGGATATTTAGGGTTCAGACTCTGAAGGCTCTCATGAGAAAATTAAGGACAATCAAATATTGATACCTAAGTTCTAGAGGACTTTTGTGAACACAAATGGGTAAAGAAAAACAGAAGAAGGCAATAACTATCAGGACCTAGAATAATCAAAAGTCACATCAGTTTGACATCTTTAACAAAAGATAAATAATATATGGTCCACAATTTTGAAGAACTTAGAATCTTTTAGTGAGATTTAGATGAAAGAGAATAATCAACAGACTTTTCTAGGATATTCTTAGCAATATTAATGTAAATTACCAAGACATGTGACCCTCTAGGGACTGTGACACAGCATACAGGGCTTTAAGAAAATTACAAAGAAGAGGGCTAAATGCAGTAATGTACAAAGAGGATTAATCATGTGATTAGTAGGTAAGATTTCTTTCGGAACACCAATTCTCATTACCTCACGTAAATTCCCACACCTGAGGATCAGAAAAAGAAAGCTGGAGACCAGACATGCCACTACCATTCTGTCACTATACTGTCCTTGAGGACTAACACTCAAGCTGAAATTCAAAGTGAGTACATGTATATATGGCAAAATATAGAAAAAAATTGTAATTACATATACTTAAAGCAAAATTTCAATCCACACCCTTCCCAGTGGTGGATGTGGTAAAAACAGGAGTGGTGAAATCTGCCTGTGTGGGTCAAGGCAGCTTCAGAGAGGCAAATTTAGTTTTGTGGGAACACACCAAATTTGTACATGTGTGAACTCTTCAATCACCTTGCTCACTAAACTTACCAATTTCTTAGCTTCTGCTCCACTCTTTATTTTGTGTGGGTACTTTGCTATCACAGATGCTGCTTTTCTATAAAAAGAATAAAAAATGAAATCCAGTGAGAAATCCAGTGAGGTCTTAATTTTTCTTAAACTAGAATACACACAAGAAATATGCAGCTTCAATTTTTAGCACAATAACTAATTTTCCACATTTGTGTCAAACTTAAAAAAACTCAGAGGACCTAACAGACCACTTGCATAACTTTCAGGAGTATCTTGAAAATCCTCACATGTGAGGATAACATAATTTTACCTGTACATTTAAAATCAGGGAGATTCAGCAAACCAGTAGCCTTTCCTTTTTGGGATTAAGTTAGTTTTTAGAGATTGTTCATAATTCTCATAAAAAGTGCCACCTAGTGGTATTTGGACTACTGGATACGAAACTGGCTTCAGGATGGTGTTTTTTAAGATTCATTTCTTTATTTTAGAGAGGGGAGAGAGAGCAAGAGACAGAGAGAGATAGCATGCAAGTGTGTGGAGGGGGGCAGTGGGCAAGAGAGAATCCCAAGCAGACTCCCCTCCAAGCTCGGAGCCCTAAGCAGGGCTTGAGTCCATGACCCTGAGACCAGAACCTGAACAGAAACCAAGAGTTGGATGCTCAACCAATTGCACCACCCAGCTGCCCTTGGATGGCTATTTTTAAATTCATGACTTGAAACTTTAACTGCACTCCCCTGTGTCCATATATTTATGTTCTTTTTCTTCACTGCTCTCACTTCCGTTCCACATAAACCCCTGACCCAATTCTTGCCCATCTCCACACACATCCAGCTCAGTAATCTAGTCACCCACTGGACACACCCTGGGAGCTCACTGATGGTCTCCTGTCTGTAATTTCCATGCTAAATGTAGTTTAGCAGTGATGCTGCTAAAATTCAGAGCACATCTAAGTCTAAAGCATAAATATTGGGTAATCTTTGCTGCCCTGGTTTTTCATTCTGTTCTAATATATATAAACCTTTAGATGTGGATTTCAACTTCTCTATTAGCATATTACTGTTGATGAGTCTGGAAAAGTAGGTTGAGGGCAGTTTGTTGAGGGAATTGTTTCAGTAAAGACAAGTAGTTCCAGACAACTGGTATTATGAGGCAAAGCCTGAAGGAAAGAAGAATTAAAGCATGAAAGGCTTTTTTGATGTCACAATGCATTTGGGCTTTATCATGGTAAGGAGGAAATATTTAATTTTCGGATATGGAAGAATGACAGAATCAGATAACTATTTTCAAAAGAATACTTTGGCCAAAATTAAGAGAAATGTATAATCAGGGTACATGCAGGCAACACCTGCTTTTCCAGACTTATTTCCCACTCAGGCAAAGTGAATTACTGACTTCTGGGAAAATGTTATACCCCTTCAGGTCTCAATGCCTTGGCACATTTTGTTTCCTTTCTCTAGACTGTTCTTCCTTTCACTTATCCCCTGACAGTTTCCTTCAAAACTAAATACCTGCTCTCTGAACTTAAATAGAATATAGGTTGAATACCTCTCTGATTTTTAGATCAAATGTGTGGATGAACATACAATTAAACAGGCAGTCAAGACAGATAAGGAAAGGAGCATAATCAGGTTTTAATTATGTTGAATGGGAAGGGAAGGGGAGAGTTGAGCTCAATTTTGAAAAGATGAAGATAAAGCTAAGAGAGTCCTAAAAATCTTGAGAAAAGCCCAGTAAGATACAGATTCGGAGTCAATGACATAACCAGTATCCAAAGCCAAGAATGGTAAGATTGCTAAGGAAATTATGAAAATGAGAGAAAAGGACTAACAGCAGGAACCTCTTGGATTAACTGAAAAAGGACTAGCCTCCAGGAACCACTAACACTAAAAGGAAGATATAAGAGGTCAAAGAACAGATAGGAATGCCATCACAGGATTCAAGAGTAAGACTTGAATGCAATAAGCTAATGGTAAATGCCAATGAGAGTCCAATAAGGTGAGATGTAGGTGAGAGCATTATCAGAGGAATGGCAGGATGGAAATTATACCACAATGAGATAATGAATGACTAGGGCTGAGGAAATCCAAGCAAAAAACAGATTATTCAAGAAGTTTAACTGTAAAGTGGAGGAAAGAGATAGGAGCTGGCTAGAGGGCAGAGGGAAGTTAAGACTGCTTTGTTTTTGCTTTCAAGAGCTGAGGGACTTGGACATGTTTGTAGGCTAAGGGGCACAAGTAACTGGATGTGGGAATAATGACTACCATAAGGGCCCTGGTGAGATGGACAAGGATCAGCCAAACACCAACCAGATGGAGATTTGATTCCTGAATCACATCTATCTCACAGCACAGACCTCATCCACTGCCTTTCATTATGGCTTAAAATCAAACTGCATTATCAGCAATTCATATTCAATAATGAGAAAAATACACATCAGCTACACCTATTTTCAATCAGAACTGAGAACTCATCAGAAATGATCCTACAGGGTTCTGCCCAAATTATCCCTGAAATATTGCAGTAAGGTACCACCACAGAGTCAATACCCTCAGTTCTTGCTTTTTTTCTCTTCTTGCATATGGTCCAAATATCCACTGACCCCTCGGCCCTGTTAACTGCCACACATCCCAGGACGCATGCTACCAGGAAATGCTGCACCGTCCCACCTGTAAGCATTGTACTTGTGGATTGCCTGGTTCACGTTCTTCTCAAAATTTGCGAGTTCTGCAAAGGTAACAAGAGGCTGGGGTGAACAAGAACCGCGCGTAAACAAACGAGAACTGAGTTTTTCAGAAGGGGGTGTAACAGCTTCTCAAGGGACAGTGAACCCCCGCTTGTACACGCGCCAGGCCAAAGACAGCCCAAATGGTGACACAGGAATCCCCAGCAGGACTGACATTGAGCCACCAGCAATGGGCGCCCAAGGAAGATCCGGACGGAAGACTACCCGCTGCTAGGGGCCGACCCCATCCACAGGGCTGTGGGGACAGGAGAGAAGCAAGGGAAGGCGATGAGGTGGAAGAAAGGAGAAGAAAGCCAGCAGCGCCCGGCCCGGTGCTAACCTGTGAGCATGTCGGTGATTCCCCCGTTGAGCGTCTCCTGCGGCGCCTTCCGTTTGCTCATGGTGGCCGGCACCCGAGGACCGCAGAGTACTCAGAGCCAGGGACTGGCCCTCTCTCCCAGCTTTAAGGAGGGGCTGGGACTTGGAGAGGGGGGCAGGACCAGCCCAGCCCCGGCAAAGCCAGCGAGACCCACTGAACAATGGCTGCCTCTGACAGGAGGCGCGGCGCACGGCGCGCGTGGTGACGTCACGCGCTCGGGGCGTGCCGGGGGGCGCGGCTCGAGCGGCGCTCCCTCGGTGCTTGAAAGAAGGGATCGCAAAGGTGAGGGAGACCTGGAAGGGGAGGCTGGGCCAGAGCTCGGGTTGGGCAACCGATTTTTTGTGGGAAGACCTGGATTCTTAACCTAAGACATTATGTCTGTTTTCCCAGCACGTTCCTCCAGATTCCTCTCTGCAGCAGGGGAAAAACAAGGAGTCCGACTTTGGAAAGTCAACATTTGAGATGGTGGGGTGGGAGATAGCAATGCCGAAGACTACTTTTGTGCACGTATCATCTGTGGACAATAATAGTCATTGAGTGCATGACTTATTATATGCGTAAGAGCCGAACACCGGCATCGTACTTACTGTCCAAGCTTTCTGTGAGAATATAGTGCCAGTGCGCAGTGCAGTGGCGTTCCCTACCTCGGGTGCAGGCAGGAGCGGAGAAGGAAATATGCCAATTATAGGAAAGCCTCCTGTACTAAAATTTTTAGCAGATATGCCAACCAGTGTCAAAGGTATTTTATTTTTTATTTCCCTGCCTTTTGAGGTAGGAGCTAAAGCGGAAACAAAACAAAACAAAACAAAACAGTAGGAAGGGGAGAAATGCTTAACCTAGATAATGGACAATAAAACTGTCGTTAAAACGTGATGGATGGCCTGGCTGCTTAGCTGGCTCGGTCGGTGACTGTGAGCATACCACTCCTCTACTCTTCATCTGGGGGTTGTAGGTTCCGGCTTCCGTTTGGATGTAGAGATTACTTTAAATAAAACTTAGAAAGATGGAAAAGGGATATCAGCAGTATTTTATTTTACACGTGTATCTCTTGGGTTCATACTGAACTGATAATTCCAAGCAATCTCTTTGTATGTAAATAAAATTAAAAGCTTATTACAAAATAATACGTGGGTATTGTAGAAATATTTGAAAAACGTAGAAATGGGGAGAAAATAAACCATTATCTCACCATCCAGCTTAATCACGATTAACTTTTTTGTGACATATACTTCTAGTCTTGTAATCCAGTTCTTTAAAAATTACCATTATTTTTCAATAATGGGATAATGCTTTAGATACAAGTCATTTCTTTGATCAACAAGGTTGTGTTTGTTTTTTTCATAATATCAGTGTACATCTTAAGTTATGCTTATTGGATACTTGCATTTCTTCTTTTGTGAATTTCTATTGTCCATTTTTCTATTAGGAATAGGTGTCTGCTGTTAATTTGTTAGCTCTTTTATATGGATAAATACTAATCCTTTTTTGTATATTGTATTTGGTTTTTTGTTGTTTGTTTTGTTTTTCAAAGATTTTATTTATTTATTTGTCAGAGAGAGAAAGTGCACGCGGGCACACGACAGGGAGAGCAGCAGGCAGAGAGAGAAGCAGACTCCCAGCTGAGCAGAAGGCCTGATGTGGGGCTTGATCCCAGGACCCTGGCATCATGACCTGAGCTGAATCAGATCCTAAATTGATTGAGCCACCCAGGCGTCCCTGTATATTGTATTTGTATATTTCTTGTAAATATTTGTATTTTCCCAACTTGTACCCTGCCTTTTTAAAAGTTCCTTAACACCTTTGTTTAGATATAAGAGTTGTCTTAGTATTTTTCTCAGTTCAGCTTTTTTCTTACCTAATCCTTATTCCAGGCTCTATTCATATTATTTTGTTCCGAAGAATGATCATCTCTCATTAAATAAAAAAAGTTTTTATTCGGGGGCATCTGGGTGGCTCAGTTGATTGAACACGTGACTCCTGATTTCAGCTCAGGTCCTGATCTCAGGATCGTGGGACTGAGCCCCAAGTCAGGCTCTGCCCTGCCTGGGACGCTCTGTCTCTCTCTAAAAAAAAAAAAAGAGAGAGAGAGAGAAAAAAAAAAAGTTTTTATTTACCTTTGAAAAATGAAACTTACGGGGCGCCTGGGTGGCTCAGTGGGTTAAAGCCTCTGACTTCGGCTCAGGTCATGATCTCAGGGTCCTGGGATCGAGCCCCACATAGGGCTCTCTGCTCAGCAGGCAGCCTGCTTCCCTGTCTCTCTCTGCTGCCTCTGCCTACTTGTGATCTCTCTCCCTGTCAAATAAATAAATAAAATCTTTAAAAAAAAAGAAAAATGAAACTTACAACTTTAGGGAACTGTGGGATCATTTTCTATATAATGTGAGTATTTTATATGAGTATTATGCAATTTTTACATGAGTATAAAATACTCCTGTTATATGGGAGTGTATATGAAGATTATAATTTTAAAAATCAGTGTCAGAGAACCCAAGGGAAGTGATCAATTCTCTGTCCTCATCTTCTTGGACCAACCAGTAACATTTGACCAATTTAACCCCTCTCTTCTTGAAATAATTTGTTTTTAATTGGCTTCTAAGACAGCACATGCTCTGCGTTTCCTTTTTTTCTTCATACTCACTTCTCTTAAGTTTTTTCTGCATGTTTGTGCTGGTTCTTGGCTCCTCCTCCACTCTCCAGCCTTTCTGGGAAAGTGCCTCAGGCTTTGCTCCTCTAACCAGCTTTCCCACTCTGTCCACTTTCACCTTTTAAAATGCCGTGCCAGCTTGAAAACTCCCAAATTTGTACTTCTGGCCCTGACCTCTCCCTTGAGTTCTACTCTCATATATCAAACTGCCTGCTGGCTGGCTAGTTGTCCATAGTAAGCATCTCACTAATAAATGTCCTAAAGAACTCTTGATTTTTGCCCCACTAACTTCTCCTTAACTTTTTCCCAACTCAGTTAATGACATTTTAATCCCCCCTGCCGTCAGATCAAAACTCTAGGAGCCATTCTTAATGACTCTTTTCACACCCCATATCCAATCTGTCAAGTCTTGTCTCTTCTGTCTCCCGAATTCGTGCTCTGAATTGGATGACCTCTCACCCCCTCTACCGCCTCTACCCTAGTCCAGTCGACCATGATCTCACTCCCCAGTTGCTGCCATAGCCTCCTCAGTGGGCTTCCTGGTCCTGCTCTTCTCCCCTGCAGGCCATTCTCCAAATAGGACAAAAGTAGTCTTTTAACAATGTATATCGGGTGCCTGGGTGGCTCAGTTGGTTAGGCTGCTGCCTTTGGCTTAGGTCATGAACCCAAGGTCCTGGGATCAAGCCCCAAGTGGGGCTCCCTGCTCAGCGGAGAGCCTGCTTCTCCTTCTCCCTCTGCCTGCTGCTCTACCTACTTGTGCTCTCTCTCTGTCAAATAAATAAAATCTTTAAAAATAAATAAATAAATAATAAACATGTCTATCAGCATGACATTCGTTTACTTAAATATGCTTTCATTGCACTTACAATGAATTCCAAATTCCTTCCAATGGCCCACAAGACTTAATGTGATCTATCTCCTTTCAACTCTCCTAGTTTAGTTCTCGCCACTTTCCCCTTGTCAGTGCACATGTATCATTATGATAGCACACACGTGTACCTGCTTCAGAGCTCTTTTCTCATTGTTCAGAGTTGTGCTGGCCTGCCTTCCCATCCTTCAAGTCTCAGCTAGGTGGTCATATCCTTGTCACATTCCTGAGCAGCCCCCAGTCCTTCTCTGTTACTGTGGAAGTACTCCATTCCATGAAAATGATTTGAAACTTACGCATGTGTTACTTGCCTATTACCTACTCCTGGCTCTATTTTTCCTCCCCTAATGTGGATCTTAAGCTCCAACAGAGTATGGACTTAATTTTTTTTTTTTTTTTTTGCCACACAATAGGGGCTCGGCAAATATGTTGTGAATGAATATCTTTTTTTTTAAAGATTTTATTTATTTATTAGAGAGAGAGAGACTGAGAATGAGAGGGGAGAAGGTCAGAGGGAGAAGCAGACTTCCCGCAGAGCCGGGAGTCCGATATGGGACTCGATCCCGGGACTCCAGGATCATGACCTGAGCTGAAGGCAGTTGCTCAACCAACTGAGCCACCCAGGCGCCCGTGAGTGAATATCTTAAATTGCAATTTTGCTGAAGTATCAAATACTTTAAATTACAGAGGATATTGACACATCATGATGTAGGGTAGCTAACTGCCCAGGTTGGCAGGGACTGTGGGGCTTCCTGGGATAATTTTTAGCGCTAAAATCAAGACAAGTTTGTCCATCCTAAGATATGCACCCTTAGATATGTCACTAACAAAACATAATTTGGAAAACAACACTGAGTACTGTTTAAGGGCTCCTAACTGGATAACATTTTTTCTTAGTAAATATTTATTGAATGAGATTGAGCATAGTAGGGGAAAAGGAGAAAGAAGGTTGAAAAGATACATTAAGCAACACTACTTGTGAAAACTGGAAAGATTCCATATAATACAAGGGAGTAAATCAAAGCTGGTTGGGGGTGATGAAGTAAATCAAGTGATAAGAGACCTCAAATTTCCACACAGAAATAATGTTTTGGCTTTTACCAAAAACAAAAAACTCAAAAAATCATTCTCTACTTCAGAACCTACAAGCCTGTAGACTTTGGGGAAAATAAGAAGTAAGAACTGCTTTGGGTGATCAGATTTTTGAAATATGAACTGTCAATTTTCTGCTCCCTTCTACCCATCTCAAGCAAAAAATTTTACTTGTTTCACTTCCTCAGCCTAAAGAAAAGACAGAGCTAAACAAAAAAAACAATAATAATAAAATAAGATAAAATAATAACAAAAGATAAAACACACACACAAAAGAAGAGACAGAGCTGAAAGCCCCTAGTCTCTCATTGCAGGATTCCAAAAGCCTAAACCCTTAAAGAGATAGTGCTAGGTATTTCTGACAAAATATGTGTGAGCTAGAAGTGCTCAATCAACAAACATTTATTGAACACCCACCAAATGCCCTGCCCAGCTCTGGGTGCTGTGTATATAGCAATGAATACACCAAGTCCCATCTCATGGAGCTTTTTAATGGATGTATGGGGGGACAAATAAATATATCAGGTGGTGACAGTGGCATAAAAACAAACAAGTCAACAGAGTTACAGGGGCGCCCCTGGGTGGTAGGGTAGGAGATGGGTACCAGTATAGACGATGTCCTGGGAAGGCCTCTCTGATAAGGCTGCATATGAACAGAGATGTGAACGGAGAGGAAAGGAGCCATGAGGCTCTCTGGGGGACAGAATGATCCAGGCAGAGGACAATGTTCGTGTAGACTCTGAGGCTGAAACTAAAAAGGTCCAGGCAAATGGGTACAAATTACATGACCATTCCAACAAATGGGGATACCAACAACACCTTATCCGAAATGAAGTCATTTTCGCTCATCGAGGGTAAATGAGGAAGATAGTGTGGGTGGCCCAGGGTGAGCAAGGATGAGAGTGGCAGGCGATGGTACCAAGGAGCACGCGGTGTGCCCAGTGGAGAGAGAGGGGCTGGAGCGGTGGTGGCAAAGTGAGAGCGGAAGGTGACGCTGAAGGAAAAGGGAAGCATTCAGGTTCTGGATATTATCCTGAAGGTTGAACCAACAGGATTCACTGGATAAACTGGATATGAGGTGTGGAAAAAGAGTAGTGGGGATGAATCCATGGTTATTTAACTGAGTACCTGGAAGAACAGAGCTGTCATTTAAGGGGTAGGAAGACTGTGAAGGACAAGTTTGGGACGGAAAATCAGGAGTTGACTTTTGGAATGTGAGATGTATATCTAGTTGACAATGCTGAAGGGACAGTGGGATATATCACCCTGGGGTTCAAGAGAGAGGTCTGAGCTGGAGGTAGTGTTGTCGTTGTTGTTGTTGTTGTTAAGATTTTATTTATGTATTTGACACAGAGAGAGAGAGAACACAAGCAGGGGGAGCGGGAGGCAGAGGTAGAGGGAGAAGCAGGCTGATGGATTGGGGGCTTGATCCCAGGACCCTTAACCACTGAGCCACCCAGGCGCTGCTTGAGGTGTAATTTTGAAACCTTCAGCATTTGTATGGTATTTAAAACCATGAGGCAGGAATAAATTGCTTTGGGAGTAAGGTTAAATTACAGAACTCCTGTGTGTGTGTGTGTGTGTGTGTGTGTGTGTGTGTGTGTGTGTGTGTAGCGGGGGGTTGGGGGGGCAGCTAGTTTAGAGGTCAGGGAGAGGTCACTGAATCAGCCCAGAAACAGGAAGAGCCGCCCATGAGGATGAACAGGATGAACTTAGGTGAGGCATGTGAAAACAAAACAAAAAAAAAAAAACTTTTCACAGAGAAGAAACAGTAGGGTGTATATTAGGAAAATTGAGTACTGCACAGAAGTTGGTGGAGTATGAGGTTAGAAATCAAAATGAGTGTCTGCAGGACTGTGGAGACCAGACATTAGTCTTTGGTGCTGCAGAGTCCCAGAGGGTTTCAAGCAGCCAAGCGACATTTTCCAATTTTCGCTCTAACAGCACTATAGAGGATGAAGTTTTGTTAAGCGAGAGATGTTAGAACCAAGAAGAACCTTAAGAACCTAAGGCAGGAGAGCGTGAGAGGAAGATGGTTTTTGAAAATTAAGAGGTGAAAATAGGCAGGTCTTGGATGAGAGGAGTGAGGAAGAGTCTAGCATGACTCATCTCTGCCTTGTAGGGCCTGGTGGATGGCAATGTCATCACCTGAGCTCACAATTATACAAATGACATTGGGGGATGGGGAGAGAATCAATTCCGTATTTTTGAGGTATTCGGGTATGTTTACCACATAGGTAAATCTACATATTTGAAGTTTAGGGATATAAATGTAGCTATCAACATAAACATGATAGATGAGGCTATGAGCATCAGCCATGGAAAAAAGTCAACATTCCATTCAGTTTCATAGAAGACATATTCTATTTTGAATGCCCATGAAGAAAGTATAGGCCCATTTCAAATATAAAAATGTAAACATGTCAAATAAGATATCAAGTAATTGAATTTTTGAATTTTTAATTTAATTTTATTTTAGAGCAAGAGAGCATATGAGCGGAGGGAGGGGCAGAGAGAAAGGGAGAGAGAGAATCTTAAGCAGGTTCCATGCCCACTGTGGAGCCTACTCAGGACTCGATCTCACCACCTGAGCTGAAATCAAGAGTTGGACGCTTAAGAGACTGAACCACCCAGGCACTTCTAAGTGACTGAATTTAAAAACAATTACAGAACAGTGAAACTATTCTTTATGATACTATAATGGTGGATACGTGTCATTATAAATTCGTCCAAATCCATAGAATGTACAACACAAAGCTGAACTCTAATGTAAACTACAGACTCTGGATGATAATGATGTGTCAGTGCAGGTTCATCAGGTGTAAATAAGCAGGTGTCATTCTGCTGGGGGATATGGATGGTGGGGGAGGCTATGAACTTGTGAGCGCACAGGGTGTATGGGAAATCTCTGTACCTTCTACTCAATTTTGCTGTGATCCTAAAACTGCTTTGGGTTCTTTTTTTTGTTTATTTATTTGACAGAGAGAGAGACAGCAAAGGAGGGAACACAAGCAGGGGAAGTGGGAAAGGAAGAAGCAGGCTTCCCACAGAGCAGGGAGTCCAATGCGGGACCCTGGGATCATGACTTGAGCCGAACACAGATACTTAATGACTGAGCCACCCAGGCACCCCCTAAAACTGCTTTAAGAAAATAAAGTCTGTTGGGGCACCTGAGTGGCTCAGTTGGTTAAGCGTCTGCCTTTGCCTCAGGTCAGGATCCCAGGGTCCTGGGATCAAGACCCTGGGATCAAGTCCCATGTCGGGCTCCTTGCTCAGCAGGGAGTCTGCTTCTCCCTCTCCCCTGCTCCTTACCCCTGCTTGTTCTCTCTTTCTCTATATCTCTCAAATAAATAAATAAATAAATATTTTAAAAATAAAGTTTATTTTAAAAAATCATGGGCATGTAGAGTTTATTCTATCAATGCAAGAACGGTTTAACACCAGGAAAATCTAAGAGGATTCCTCGCAATAATAGGAGAGAGTAAAAAATACATCACATTACCTCAGCATACAAATAAAAAGCATTTGACAAGTTAAAAGCAATTTGTGATTTGATTTGATTTG
>CM052800.1:118477979-118499267 GCA_028533885.1 Nasua narica | reverse complement strand
CGGAGGTTGACAGGCAGAAGACCGGAAGGGCAAGAGGACTGTGGAGGCAGAGGTGCAGCCACAAGGGGAGGCTCACCTGGGCTCCGCAGAAGCTAGAGGAAGCAAGGGGAAGAATCTCTCCTACAGCCTTTGGAGGGGGCGCTGTCCTGTCAGCACCCCAGCCCAGACTTCCGGCCTCCAGGGCGGAGAGAGAGCAGATGGCTGCCGGGGGAAGCCGCGCAGTGGGTGGTAATTTGTTACGGCAGCCCTGGGCGCCTAATACCACTAGGGGGAGCAGGCTCTCCAGTTGCGCCTGTTGGTTGGCTCCCCCCTCCACCCAGCTAGGGGCAGATGAGGCAAAAGGAAAACCCTGGCAACTCACCACCCCGTCAGCGTTCAGGTCCAAGCTCTTCAGTCACTCTTTGGCCTTCTACCTTTCAGCCACTACTTGTATTTGTTTATAGATAATGCTGACGGATTTTAGTTATACTTAAAGGGAGGACTGGGTAAAGTGCATCTGCTTCACGTTTTGGGGAGTGACAGTCCTCCCTCGAGTTTTCACCTTTTTTAATCAATTAGCATATTCCAGTTACATTAGTCTTTTTAAATCACTGCTTTGGTGATGTCATTTTCTTGTTCAAAATTCTTCAGCAATTCCCGAGTGCCTATAAAAGAAGCCCATAAACCCTTAGCCCAGCATTCATTACCTCCCCAGTTTGGCCCCATCCCAGCCTGTCTTTTGGAAACACCAGTGTTTCCAAAATCATGCTGTCTCCAATTCCAGCTCTTTGGGATGTTAAGAAATGTGACGCTCACTTGGGGGGCGGGGGGCGGTGGAGGCTCTATTGTCCAACGCGTTCAGTGAGCAGACTGGCACAGTTAAGGCGGTTTGTAATCACAGGACTCTCGGGAACGTTAATGTGCCAGTGTACAATGTGACTCTTCAAGAGACAATAAAAGCACGAAGCGTTTCCTAAACTTCCTTGACCATGAAACTCTTGGTACTGGTTCCACAGAAGCCAGTTTGTGAAACTCTTCTATTCCAACTTCCTTCTCCGACCAAACTCTCCTATTTACGATCACCTGAACTCGTTTTGCTTTCCTGCTTTGACACACACAAGTCTGGTGAAATGTCGAAGAAGCCGTGCTAAGTGCGGCCCAGCACCACGGGACCCACGTGCTACTCGATTTTATGACATTTTGAGTTAAGTTGGTTTTTGAGTTCCCAAGTCCTAACCATAAATATTGTAAAAATAGATTGTGGAACCCACTGCAAATGTTTGAGTTCTGTTACAAAATATAGAAACTATTTTTAAAATAAGTCAATTTAATAATACTGCTAGATGACAGGAGAAGCAGGAGCTCCCTTGGCCCATCACCACCCCACGCAGCTGCATCTGAGCAAGGACAGGCGTGGGCACGGCGCCGGCAGACGTGGGGTTGACAGGTCGCCTTCTTTCCTTCTTCCCCACCATGACTCGCTTGCAGGTGGTCTCGGGGACCCGAGGGAAGGAAGCGGCTCGTCTGCACTAGCTCTCGTAAGCCACTCTGTGGCAGAAAGGATGGTGGCTGGGGAGAGCTAGCATGTACCCACAACCTTGCCGAGGGAGCACGACCACCGAAGTTGTTGGGGAAAGGGCCGTTTTAGCAGCAGTGAAATGCAAATAGGAAGAGAAAGGATGGGGCCAGGCAAGTCTACCGTTTCAAAGTGTGTCTGGGTCCAAATCCAGATGAAACACCAGCTGTGAGGACAGGAGGATCAGGGCCTCTGGAGACCAGGAGGGGTCAGGAGAGGACAGACTGACATCGAGTGTCCTTCATACTTTGTCCTGAAAGAGTCCCATTAGACACTTGTCCAGCGGTCTGTGGGGAAAGTACCTCGAGCGCTTCTCCAGAGCAGGGGAAGCAGCTCATGCCTGGCCTCAGTGTTTGCTGAGCCTCTGTGATGGAGGACTTTCCAGTGTGCAGACAAGTCGCTGGTGGTGCCCACAGAGGGCCACACCTCCTGAGGTGAATGTCACAGCTCCCGGGGAAGTGAGAAGATCTCTGTCTGGGTGCCGAAGACTTCTGGGACATCGTTAGAGCAGAGGGCCAGCTGCCTGCCTCAGGCCAGGCAGCCCATCAGGTGGTCAGGGCCACCCACACGGTCAAGAGGCCCGTTCCAGGCTGTTCTGCTCTTCTTCTTCCGTCTGTAACCAGCTCCAGTCTAGAGACTGAAAGTCAACAGGCATGTTAAAAATACAGCGGCCACCAATACACCCAGGGTTGTCTTCCTTGGGATGGCACCATTTAGAGGGAATTTCAATCCTCTCATTAATAGCAATTTTGTTATTAATGGCTACTCTTGGGCTAAAGCTACATTTCAAAACCGTACAGGAACTTCCCTTTGGCCTAGCGTGAGGTCCCTCAGATGCTGTGACCATGGAAACTAGACGGGGAGTTTCGGTATTCCCGGTGGCTCACGGCACTTACTTTGCTCGCTGTGGGTAGGTGGTACCAAGAGCTAACCTCAGCCACCCATTTCCATCCCTACCAGATGAAATGGCCTGATAAGACTTCCTTTTCCTCTGGCAGAAGTGCCACTCGGCAGCAAGATGCTCAAAATACGCCGTCAGGAGGACGGCGAACAGTGACAGAACAGAGAAGGCCCCTCACCGGAGACGGACACTCGAGTAAGTAAGAAGGGATTACAATCAGCAGTGCTATCCCATCTGGCTCCTTGGACAACTGAGAAGTTCGGGGGAGGCTAGCAGGTCATGGTCTTGGCAGGAAAGGGCCTTTCAAAATCTGAGGAACAACTTCCGGTCCTCTCAGCAACATAAGCCTTGCCTTAAAATGGACCTGCGCCTGGACTCACTTTTTGTCAGGTTACCGTCCCAGTAACTGGTGGTAATACTGCTAAGCTCTGAGCCCTGAGAGGCGGGGCCGTGACAGGGTCCGGTCCTTTCCCCGAGTCCGGCACAGCACTGGCCACACACAGACGCCCAGCAGGGCTACGGAAACCGCAGGAGAAAACGGCCTTCTCAGAATGACGCCACCTTCCTTATAAAAACTGAGTGTTACGAGGATTAATGGAATACTGCACAAGTACCTGTACCCACTCAATAACTGTTAGCATCACTATGAGTAATAGTGTGGACTAGCAAAGCATAAGCAAAGACTGAGACGGAGGACAAGCTGGGTTGCCTTTCCGATTTCTTTTCCTGGTTTGCCAGGGAAAAGACGGGACATGGCCCAGCTGGGATTCATGCAGCCCCTTACCCTCAGACTCTGGTCCTGCTCTTTGATGGTGTCTTGCATTGCATTTTCTAGCTGGGTACAGAGAGTATGCGCTTCAGCCACCAGTTCTTCGCTAAAGGAAAGGATCACAGTGTTAGAAAATGCTCGACGTGATTTTTAAGAGGTAACACTATTGTTTAGAAAAGAGGCTACAGAGCTTTTGACAAGATCTTAAAAATTAAATTCCAATTACTTTGATGCTGAGACTCTTAAGGCACCAGGTCCTGACTAGTAATTTCATTCATCTTGCTAAGTAAGCACTTTTCAGAAGCCCACACCCAGCCATACAAAGGCATTACCGCTCACAGCGGGGGGGGGGGGGGGGATCTCTTTTTAATTGAAAAGTTAGAAGTAAATGAGTGCTCTCTGACTTTAGATAGTTGAATTTAATTCTCTCCAAACTGCGAAAATCTGAAGATATCTCACAAATCATCTGTTTTCCAATTTTTTAATAGAAAAAAAATTATGTAGACCAGTAATTGCACCATTTCCACGGTTCCTTGAGATCTGTGAAAAAACAAGTTCTGGGAGTTGATTTGATTCAATCCGCTCTCTCTTTTCGAGGCTAAGAGATGCCCCTGTCCATTCAAGAACCGCTGCCGCGGGGGGGAGGGGGGGGGAAGGGGGGGAGGAGGGGGAGGGGCGGCAGGGTAAATAAGCTGCTGTCCTATTCCAACCTCAGCTCCAGGGCACGCATAGAGCACCTGAGCTCCTGGAACAACTTTTCCAGAGCTTCCAGGAAATCACCGGAGGGGCTATGCCCAATGCAGGAAGATAGTGCCCTGGACCTCTGCTCACCTGGCAAAGCATGACACTCCGGTGGAAGGAACACAGGCCACATTTTTGCTCAGTCCCTTCTGCGTGGCTACTAACTAGGTTGAAGGCTCAGTGCCAGCTCCAGAGGGCAATGGAAGGGACACAGGACCTAGTTACCATCCTGAAGCTCTCCGCAGGTCGGGGAGAGTTAAGAATCCAAGGCCACGTGTGATTTAGTACACAACACCAGGCTAGGAACTCTCCAAGCACAGGAACAGGACTTTTAAAACTGCTTTATTGAGATGGAATTTACATGCCACAAAGGTCACTCATTTAAGCTGTATTAATTTGATGGCTTCAGTATATTTACAGAATGACACAATCTTTACAATCTAGTTTTAAAACATTTTTATCATCTGGAAGGAAACCTTGTACCTATTATCAGCCCTTTCCCACCTCCCACACTTGCCCTAGAAATTAATCTATTTTCTATGTCTGAAGACTGGGTCATGGGAATGATTTTAACCATCGCCAGTGCCTAAGGCCTGCCACATAGAAGGTGTTGAGGAAACTGCAGGGGGCTGAACTAGAAACAAAACCCGCATAGGCAGTCCAAGAAGAGAGAGCTCTCTGTGGGTGAGTGGTCAGGGCAGTGGAGGAGGGGGAAGGAAGCAGAGGGAAGCAGATGTGTCCCGCAGATGGCAGGACCACCCAGGGCAGGACGCTGGCCAGAGGTTCTGGAACCTCAGCGAGCATCAGCAACCAGCCCAGGCTTCTGAAAAGCTGCCTGCTGGGCCAACCCCTGAACCGCTGATTCAGCATCTGAGTCTCTAACAAGTGCCCAGCTGCCACTACTGCTGCTGGTCTGGATCAGACTTCCAGAACCACTGGGCTAGGCCGGGAGTTTGTGCGGGAACAGGAGATCAGCCTGGAGAGTGGCTCTGAGGTGGCCACGTATGTCTGAAAAGGTTCAGCTTGGATCCTCTAGGGGAGTGGGAAGCTGCTACTAGTTATTGGTCTTAAAAAATTATTTGATCCAACGGCATTCTGTGAAGATTCCCCTGACCAGAAAGGGCTTGGAGGTGGTACTAGACGGGAAGCAGGGAGGGGAAACGCTCTGTTGGCCACCTCGGCGGCTGTGGCCCTGGAGACAGGAGGGGAAAGCAAGGGAGGAGTAGGGGGTGAGGACAGGCAGGAGGTGGCAAACCGTAGCGCGGTAACTCAGAGTGGTGGGGGCGGGGGGTGAGGGAGGAGGCAAGAGGACGGAGGCATGGCCACCAGGGCCTGCCCTGCAGGGAATCTGGAACAACAGATGACGGCTCACAGGACTAGCACTTTCGATATCCTCATTAAGCAATTCGTAATCCAGTCTTCAGATGAGAAAAGTATTTAGCTAGCAAATTACAAGGGACTAAGAGAGCAAAATACCACATCTGCCTAAAATATGAACCAACACAAAGAAAAACATGCACGAAATCACTAGACAGATGAAATGATCTCTCAATGATAAACAAGCATTTCCATCCCCATGACCTCCCCATGTGCCCGTGGCTATCAGGCCTGGCACTGAAGAGTGACCCACCTTTTCTTGATGGCCTCGGGTAAGCTGTTGGGGGCAGCAGAAGGCTGCGACAGCAGCTGACCCGAGTGACTGAGGCGAGAAGCATTCATGCTGTCTGGGCTTCCACTGACAGGACCACGGACTTTGCTCTAAAGGACAAAACCAAAAGAAAGTCAAGAGAATTTTGGAGCAAAGGAATGATCCCAATTTTGCATTCACACATTGGTATTTTCTCATGAAACAACTGGTCGCAAAACACTAGCTAGTTCTACAAATTATGAGTCAACATCCCTAGTCATGACCACAGTTTGCATTTCGGCTTAGAAGATCCTTGTCTATAGGTATACTTTTTTAAAAAATTGTTTTATTTATTTATTTGACAGAGAGAGTGCACACGCGTGCAGCAGAGGGAGAAGCAGATTCCCTGCTGAGCGGAGAGCCAAAGAACCCTGAGACCATGACCTGGGCCAAAGGCAGATGCTGTAGGTGTAGTTTTTTTTAAAAAAGATTTTATTTATTTATTTGACAGAGAGAGAGAGATCACAAGTAGGCAGACAGGCAGGCAGAGAGAGAAGGGGAAGCAGGCTCCCTGCTGAGCAGAGAGCCCGATGCAAGGCTCGATCCCAGGACCCTGAGATCCTGACCTGAGCTGAAGGCAGAGGCTTTAACCCACTGAGCCACCCAGGCGCCCCTATAGGTGTACTTTTTGACAAAAGATTCTAAATATAGGGAAATTTGAGTACCTGTATTTGCAGGTTTTATTCATTAGTTTGACGGCTTATAAAATGTAACAAGGAAATTAAGACACAGATGGTTTTGTTTTTCTGAGTAGAAGACTGAGACACACAAGAAGCTCGTAAGTGGCCTTCTGTGAATTGCATCACCTGTGGGACGGCTGAGAAGAAAGCCATGATGTTCTGACCACCACCCCCCCCCGCACCCCCCACCCCCCCCCCGCACCCCCCCGCAGGGGCCCGCTGGCTGCTGCAGTCACTCCACCTCAGTCAAGGTTAAACCAGTGGCTGGAGCTCCGGTTGCTTGCAGCCCGCAGACGTGACCTACTGTCAACCTTCCCAGCACCTCACGCCTCTCCCCTCTCTGAGTCCCCAGCCAAACGCTCATCTGGTGGCCTCACCATTTTCTCGAGGATCTGGCTCCTGCCATTGCTACAGCCCGTGTGGCTTCAGTCCCACTCAGCCTGGCAGGCTGGAGGACCCTCCCTGGTTCCCCATCCTTCCTTCCAGCTGAACGCCAAGGTCCAGCTTTCACCAGTCAGTCAAGACCCCAGTTTCGCCCTGCCACTCGTCACCCACGGGGACACCCAGCCATCCGCCCCCTCCGCTCTGCCCGGGCCTGCAAGTGTGGCAGGAGGGCAGCCCTTCCACTGCCCTGCCCCACGCAGCAACAGCAACGGGGCTCCGCGACTTCAGCTCCCCCAGAGCGGCCCCTCCCTCTCGGGGACTGAGGTCCAAGCCTCAGCTCCGCTCCCCAGCCACCAGGAGGGATTTCTCTAGAACCCAAATGTGCTCACACTGTTCCCATACTTGACTTCCTACAATGCGAAAGACAGAAACTATGCCTTCAAAACCAAGCGTGGCCTGTATTCGCGCGGCCCTTCGTCCCACACGACACTCTGTGTGGAGCACCCAGGACACAGCCACTCTCTCGGGCCAACGCCCGAGGCCTCGGGCCAACGCCCTGGGCCTCGGATAGAGCAAAGTCTTCGCTCCGGAAGGTCCTCTCCACCTCTCCACCCACCTCCTAATCCTTCAGCCGAAGCACCTCCTTGTGAACGTTCCTCGTGCCCCCCTCCCCTCCGAGAGGCTCTCTGCGCTCACGCTCCAGCTCAGCTTACAGCGCTCCAGCTGCTGAAGGACACTTCCTGCCCCCAAATTCAAGCTCACTTTCCGGTGCGTGCCCTTCACCAGATTATGAGCTGCTGGGTCAGGCAGGATGCTTCTTTCCTCCTTCACCTCCTGTCTTCATCACATTCCTAGGCTCCTGGGCACATGGTCAGGGCTCCCTAAATGTCACATGAATGAGGACGGCAGACCAGGCCATCCCCGGGAGTACCTGGACTTCCCTCTCCTTCCTCAATCTTCTCTCCTTGTCCTCTCTCCTTTTTCCTCTTCTTCCTTTCTCACGGGTGGAAACGTCACCCCCCTTCCCAAGGCTGAAGCTTCCATGCACGCTCATCTCGCTGATGCCCTGTCGTTCTCAGGACTCGCAGACTCCACTGTCTCCTGCCTCTTTGATGTCACTGTCCCAGTGCACTGTCTCCAACTGCTTGGCCTACAAATCTGCTCCAGCCCATGATCTGAGAAACCCACCCTTGCATCCTGCTTCCACCTTAAACAACTCTCTTCCCATTCTCCCCTTTGCTCTTTAAATTGTACCGGTGACTACATCGCTCTTCACCGCAGGCAACCTCTCCACAGCCCGCACAGATTGGGGTCTGTCTCCCAGCAGCTCTGGTTTCCATGGCCTTTACCTGCTCTTCTCCCTCTCTGTCTTAGGCTCTTTTTGAGTCTCATTTTCTCTCTGAGCAACATGCAGCGGAATCTCAGCTACAGCGAGACAGTGGCACCTGGGTGGCTCAGATGGTTAAGCGTCCGCCTTCACCTCAGGTCATGATCCCAGGTACTGGGATGGAGCCCCATGTCGGGCTCCCAGCTCAGCGTGGAGTCCGCTTCCCCCTCTGCCTGCCGCTCCCCCTGCTTGTGCTCGCTCTATCTCCGTCCCTCTCAAAGGAATAAAATGTACAGTAAGCCAGTGGGCACAGAAAGCACGGGGGACAATCCTGAGCAGCACAGACTCAGGTGAGGGTCAACCAGTCCTGCAGACATGCCCTGTAGTGAGTTGCACGAAGGTCCCCCGAAAGATCTGCCCATGTCCCCACTCCAGGAAGCTGGGAATATGACCTCAGTGGAAAGAGGGTCTTCGCAGACGCAGTCAAGGATCCTGACAGGAGATCCTCCCGGACTACTGAGAGGGGACCCAGATCCGACGGCAAGGGTACTTATATGAGACACCGAGGGGACAGACACAGAAAAGGCGGCCTGGTGAAGACACAGGCAGACGCTGGAGTGATGCGGCCACGAGCCGAGGAACGTCTGGGGCCACCAGAAGCTGGAGAAGCAAGGAAGGATTCTCCCCTAGAGCTTGCAAAGGGAGCCCAGCCCCGCCAACACCTTGGTTCCAGAACCGTGAGGAAGTGACTCTGTGGTGGTGCCTGAGTGCAGGGGCCTCCGGAAAGGCACACAGGTGGGAGTAAGAACACCCGGCCCAGGCCCGACTCCACCCTTCCCGGCGCGGAGGGGGCGCTCTCTCTCCGCTCTCATTAGAGTGGAGCCACGGTGGCTGAGCGGCTGGCTGGGGGTGGGGGGGGCGGGGAGGGGGGCTCACTCACACAAGCGATCTTCAGGAGATTCCAGAGCTCCTTCTGCCGCTTCTCCTGAAGCCGGACAACAGTCTTCTCATCTTCGTTCATCAAACTCACCACCTCTTCCACCTTGGGCAACAATTCCAGAGCCTTCTGCTTGCATACCACAGTTTTGCTGTGAAGAACAAATGTGGCACTGGGGTTGGAGAGAGCTGGAGAACATAACCCCCGGGAATTACGAATCCAACAGCAGCTGGGGATCAATTTTCTCCAGGTTAAGCAAGTCAGAGGGGAGTGAGAAAATGACCTCACGTGTGGCCTCGCTGCTCCTCCGAATTCCACCCTCGCGAGGGGAAGTCAGGGCGAATACCTGAGCTGCGTATAAATCACTCGCACTTTCTTCTCAAAGCCTTGGATGGCCTGGAGGAGCAGCCGGACCATCTCCTGACTGTCGCCATCTGTTCGCTGGTCTGTAAAGAGAGAAGGAGGTGCACAGTTTCTCACGGCGGCTGGCAGACAGCGCTACACTGCACGCTGACAAAACAGGGCCCCACATACCTCTGGGTTTCTCCCGAAGCCTCCTGTAAAGCTCCCTTGCCTGCTCTTCTCTGAAACACACGAAGGAGAAGCTCTGTCAAGATGTGAGGTCAGGGGCGCCTGAGTGGCTCAGTGGGTTAAAGCCTCAGCCTTCGGCTCAGGTCATGATCTCAGGGTCCTGGGATCGAGCCCCGCATGGGGCTCTCTGCTCAGTGGGGAGCCTGCTTCCCCCTCTCTCTCTGCCTGCCTCGCTGCCTACTTGTGATCTCTCTCTGTCAAATTAATAAAATCTTTAAAATAAAGATGTAAGGTCAAATAAGCACATTTGAAACACTGGTTAGCGGGGCGCCTGGGGGGCTCAGTTGTGAAGCATGTACCCTCAGCTCAGGTCATGATCCCAGGGTCCTCGGATGGAGCCCCGCGCCAGGCTCCCTGCTCAGCAGGGAGTCTGCTTCTCCCTCTCCCACTCCCCCTGCTTGTGTTCCCTCTCGCTGTTTCTGTCAAATAAATAGAATCTTAAAAAACAAACAAAAAACATGGGTTAGCTAATTTCTGCCAGTACGATTACTGACTTTTAGAGGCAAGACTGGCATTGTCCTGATTGGAGAAAATGATCACCCCTGGAGATAGCCACAGGTAATGCCTCCAACAAGGAAATGACGGCCCCCACCATCAAACCTGAACCATCGCTAAGGTTTAATTGGAGAGCGTCTCAAGGAAGGGAGTTTCTACTCTGTCCCTTGGAATTTCCTGTCCATGTGGCTCCTGCAATAATGACCCCAGTGCCATCACAGGGCCTAAGCCCATGTTGATGGCCCCCCCTTGAAAACTCAGGCCCAAAGGCAATGCAATCTCCTATCCCTTTCTGGCCTCAACACAGTGAAACTGACATTTTCAGCAGCGACTTTCATTTGAAAACTAGAGGAGAATAAAGTGTTAAATAACTGGAGAAAATATAGACTCCGGATCATCAGATTTCTGATATTTGAGCTTCTGGTCCTGAGAACCCTAGTAAAGGCACTGGACGACCCGGCTGAGCCCAGGCCAGAGCTCATGTGAGTCTGAGGCAGCTCGCCTGCTTCCCTCCACCTGCACCCCGGGAGCTCCGCTCGATTCCCTTCCGGTAGGACCGCTTTGCCGGGTCATCTTATCACCACAGACAGCCAAGGCCAAATTCCTGGTGAAGACCCAAATGAACGGCTTGCAGGTTCAAACTCTTAAGACCGACCCGGCTCCTTCTCTGCTGTACTTTCTGCTCTTTGAACCACGCCTGGATCAGGGCGGGCTGCATACACAGTGACGTCTGAACATGGTGGAGGCTGCTTCCAACACGGCCTTTACGGTCTACCAACGCCGGCTCAATCTGAATCATGTGATTTGACCTTCACAACCCCGTGAGGTCAGACAGTTCCACTCGCCGCTGGAGAGATGCGGAAATGAAGGCTGCCAGCGATGGATTTGCCCATGCCCATCTCTGGAACGCCTCTGGAACACGCCACGATGCTTGGCCAGAGGGTCACGGGCTCTACAGAATGGTGTCACAGAGCTGCCACAGTAACCACACCAGAACCCCTGGATGATGGCGACACCCACGCCTGTCTGGGGTGCCTGCGGGTGGGCCTGCCGCCAGCGGCTACTCACAGGTCGTCCAGGGTGCCCCCCTGCTTCCGGCCCATGGGGCTCCTCTGCAGGTCCACGATGTCGGTCTGCAGCGCCATCATGCGCTCCACCAGGTGCTTCACCTCGTTCTCCTAAGGAGAGAGCTGTGCTAATGTCAACTGACGCAGTAAGAGCCGTGTGAGGCGCGGGATTTGGGGGGACACCCTCCAAATGCACTGAAGACTCTCGACTGACTGGCTAGAAGGGATGCAGGCTTTGGAGCCCGATGGCCGGGGTTTGGAGCGCGGGTCCCTCACTTTCTCGCTGTGTGACCCGTGGGCCAGGAAACAGGCTTCTAAAGGGGCCCCTGCAGGGTTAAGAGAGGGCACGGAAGTACCCGGCAGGGGCCTGGCATAGAGACAATGCCCGAAGTGCGTTCCTTTCTCTTCCCTTAGTTTGTCCATCCCACGTGGGGAGGCCCGGGCTCCCCCGTTTCAGAGCTTAAAGCACGCACGAGCCAGGGTGGGGTGCAGCACTCGCTGTCTCTGTGGCTGGGGGGGATTCTCTACGTAATACCCACCTGTAAGCACGCATGCCAATATTGAGTCATAGAAACTGATGTTAAGACACAAAGGTGAAGGTCCCTTCCCGAGTTCACAGCAGAAAATGGCGAAAGGTTCAGAAAAGGCCTTGGAGCCTTCAGTCTTCAATTTGTGTGGGGTTCACCAAAGCTATACTCACTTCCCTTACCTCACGATTAACGTTTTTCAGTGGTATTGGATTTATGCTGTCCTACGACTTTATGCTTGGACTTTTTCTCTCCTGTAGATTTAGTGTCTCAACAAAACTAGGCAGAGCCCCTGGCGGGATGGAGCGTCAATCATTTCTCCAAGACCCTGTCTAAGAGGAAGAGGTCTGGGCTGCCGGCAAGGACGCTTCACATTTTTCCTTACTCAAGTCTGCGCCAGGTCTGGGTGGTCCCTCCATCTGCCATCGTGGGGCCCCCTTTACTGGCTACCACCCTGGCCTCTTCCTAGAAAGACCCAGTTAAGGTCAGAGGGCACGACGAGGACAACCGGATTTCGGACACACTCATTGATCCAGTGTTTGAGGAGAGAGTGAGAAATGGTAGCGAGAAGCCTCAGCCCCCCTCTCAGTAAGAACAGGAATCTAAAATGAGTCTCCTACCCGCCCACAGAGCTCCACAGCCTGTTCCATTTCCCTCCAGGCCAGCAGCAGCTTATCTGATGCTGGAAAAAAAAAAAAAAAAAGTAGGGAAAAAAAGAAAAACAAAATGAAAACACCACAAAACCAAAATAGAATCAAACAACTCAATTATAAGAGGCAAAAGAAACCTCAGGGAAAAAAAAAAAAAAAAAAAAGATAGGAATAGTCTCTCCAAACGGATTGCAGGGAATATACTCACTGATCCCAAACTCCGTTTGCTCCCTGTACTTCTCCAGGTCAATCTGGATGCTGGTTTTAAAGAAGTCCAATTTGGCTTTGAGCTGCTGAGACATGGAAGCCATAGAATTCTTCATTTTGGACAGGCAGCTATTATTCCGAAGGAGATTCATCCTGCAGGGACCACAAGAAACAGAACCTTCCGGCATCTTTGGGATCCAAATACCATTTCCTGGACAATACTGAAGCCACCTCAAACGCCAAGGCAAGTCCCTACAATAACTATTATTGTTATAGCAAACGCAGCCACCTCTAATCATAAGGACAATCTCCTAGCCCTCAGCGAGCCTGAGGTTTCTGCACCAAAACTGGAATTCGGCACAGCGCCATGCCAAGGGCCAACAGCCCGGAGAGGGAGCCGGGCAGTCCCCGGCATGAGAGTCAGGGGAGTTTTGCTGACCCAAATTCCAATGAGCTTTTCCATAGTCCAAATTCTGCCCCTGGTTCAGCCAGCCTGGCCCTCAGTTTACACTCCTGCTCCATGTGCTGACCTCACTCACCTCGTAAAGTCTAAAAGGGCCTCCCCCTCAATCCTGCCCAGCCAACCACTTCCTGCCCGTCCAAACCAGTGTCTCCCTCTCGTCTCTCCAACCAGTGGCTTCTGGGCCCCTGCCTCTGCCACCTCCCTGTGGCAAAAGCCACCAAGCAACTTAAAATAAGTCCCAAAGCGCCTGGCACAGTACATGGCAGCTCGCTGTCCCTGCTGCAGCCGGTTACAGTCCTCCTTCAGGGTTTGGATGCTGTGCCAGACCTGGCCCCACACCTTCCTCAGTTGGAAGAAAGACAGGTTCCTCTTGGGCTCTTGAACTGCAATAGAGACATACGCGACCGTCAGAGAGTAGCTGCCCTGAGACTAACCGTGTCCAGCCTCGCAACATCACTGGTACTTGTACATTTTTTAGTGATAGAACGACTATGCGGGGCGCCTGGGTGGCTCAGTCAGTGACGCGTCTGCCTTCAGCTCAGGTCGGGATCCCAGGGTCCTGGGATCGAGCCCCGGTCAGGCTCCCTGCTCAGAGGGGAGTCGGCTTCTCCCTCTCATTCTCCCTTTGTGCTCTCCTTCTCAAATAAGTAAATAAAATCTTAAAAAAAGAGAAAAGGAAAAAAAAAAACTACTATACTACTGCATGACTTTTTGGTTAGTGCCACAAACATTTCTTGGTACCCCATCGATCTGAAGAAACTGTGAACCATGCACAATCACATGTATACAAGCGCATATGCTTTCAATAGAAACCTTCATGTTTATAACATTTAAGGTCATATGATGTTTTCTTAAAATTCAGCTTCAACCAGTCGTACTAGAACATGTTTAAATAGGCGGGAAGTCTGGAACTAAGACTTCAGACTCCTGATCTGTTTTTTCTAAATGTGTGTGTGTCAGTGTGAGTGTGTGTGGGTAGCAGGAATGGGGGATGCATTAATATGTCCATCTAACATTCATACAATGGAATACAAGCGTTAGAAATTAGGGAGCTCAGGGCACCTGGTGGCTCCACTGCTTGAGCAGCCGACTGGATCTTGACTCACATCATGATCTCAGGGTCCTGGGATCGAGCCCTGCTTCGGGTTCTGAGCTCTGTGGGGAGTCTACTTGACGGGGTGATTCTCTCTCTCCCTCTCCCTCTACCCCTCCCCCCTGCTCCCATGCACACACTCTCTCTCAAACGAATGAATAAATCTTTAGAAAAAAGTTTTATTAAAAAAAATTAGGGAGCCCTATATGAACCAACAGGGGAAAAAAATCTCTTAATTAAGTGAAAAAGGCAGGTGCAGAACAATACATGTCATATGCTACCATTTGTTGGGAGGAAAAAAATATATATATATAAACTTTATAAATGAGTAGAATACTCCTGGAGGATATACCCAAGAATCTGACAGAAGCAGTTTCCCTGGAAGAGAATGGGAAAATGGGAAGAGAAGATGGCTTATTTTTCACTGTTTATTCTTTTTGTACCTTTTGCTTTTATTGTATCACATATATTATTAAAATATAAACAAAACTTCAAAAATAAATAAAATGGCCATCTGATTTCATCAAGTTCAGAGACGTGCAGGCAGTATTCTCTGCCCTGTGTTTAAAGATCTACCTATGATCTTGAAATTGAAGACTTCCTTTCCTCTTTTTTGGCTGGGCCACTCATAAGCCCCAACTAAAGAAGGCTGCCCTGGGGACCAGGTAAGCTCAGCTCCTTGGTGTGGACCCCTCCCCTCGTCCATGTCTCTCCCTCCTCCTACCCTGTCCCGAGCATTAGAAGTGATTATTTTTTTAAGAAAACAGTGATGTTCTTACGGATACAGCTGACACTCTCAGGTTGGGGCCGGGGGGAAATCTGAGTCTCATAGGCGATTTTACTGTTGTCAAAGAGAAACACGAGATCCATGTCCAGCGTGCGGCCCTCGTTCAGCTGCAAAGGAACAACAAGATGAGATCTGGCAGATTCCACGCCTGCTTTTTCCAAGTCATAACACAGGGATTTCATAGCGATCCCGCTGTTCACCAAGGGCACCAGCTTCAGCCGCCGAGAACTGAGCGTCCATGCAGCCTTTCTTAATGACTTCAGCCTAGGCTTCCCTTTCCTGTTCCTTTTGCACTTATTATCCAAACCTATGCCTTATTTACAACTTATTACTTTCTATCTATTCTCTACTGTCTTTCCTCTGCAATGTGGACATTCGTCATCTCCCTTCCTACCCCATGCTTATTTCTCCTACATTGGCTTTCTCAGTTTCTTGGGGCAGGGACCGTGGCATGCACCGCGGTGGCTGTCCTCACGGTTCTGTACACGAGAGGTACACTGGAAGTAGCTTTGGCTGACCCAGAGGAATGAAGCATTGCTTCATGCAACAAAGGCAAGGGAAAGGCGCTGTGAACGGTCTGGAAGTAACGAGTCAAGCGTAGAGGGATTCGAGTCTCCCGTTTGGCCATGCAGGGGGATCGGCCGCTCCAACTGAAAACACAGGCAGGTGCCGGCACCGTGTGACAGAGCCGAGCTGAAATCCGAACACCTGGGCACACAGGGCCTTCGGTAGGGAGCGGGGCTCACCTTGCCGTCTGAAATACACTGAGTGGCAGGCTTGTCAGGGATCAGCGCCAGCCCCGCTTCCTGCAGCAGCTCCTGGTCCTTCTCGGGGATTCCCGTGTCCTGCTGGATTCTGGCCTGCAAGCTCTGCAGACTCTCGTCCTCTGTCACTGGATAGGTGTGAATGATGCCTGTGACCATGTTCAAGATATGAACCAGCTGCAACACAACCCACATGTTACTGGAAAAAACCCTATCTTTACAGAGAGGCCCGCCTCTTTGCCTGGACCGTCTGCTGCTCCCAACATCTCCCAGCCGCACAAAGAGAGGGGCTAGGCTGGCAGGGGGAAGGGAGCCCCAGTGCCGAGGCTCATACACGCTGGTCTTCAATACTCCTGTTTGTCCTCAGCTACCGCCTCACAGCCGACGTCGGCTGGCCCGGGGGCAGGCACTCTCGCGGGGCCTCCCTTCCCACTGCTTGGATGGCCCAGGACCTGCTGCTTAAGGCGCTCGTCTTTCTTCCAAGCCCCACCACCGCCTGTGGGGGACCCGACCCGCTGCCTCGAGGCTGGCCTGGCTCTGCGCTCACCTTCAGGTTTAAGATGTCATCCAGGGCCTTGAAGCAGCCATTGGGCCCGTACACGGGATCGGTGCCCCTCTGTCGTGGGTGCCACATCAGCATCAGCTGCAGCCACTTCTCCAGCCGCTGCGCCAGGATGCTGCGGAGCACAAGAGCACGGCGTGGGAGAGGACGGCTCCAGCACCCTTCTCAGGCGGCCTCCAGGCAACCTCACATACCCCCACCGCTACACACACCCGTGGCAGCCGGTACGGGAGTACTGAAAATGAACTAATCTGAGGGAAAGCGAACATTCTCCAGCCAAACTAATGATTCGGGTGCTCATCCCTTCCGGTCTGCTACGACACCCTCTGAAAACCAAGATTTCCCAACAGATGGGTCAACAACTCATCTCCACCTGGCTGCGTGAGAATGATCTGTGAAGCTCTTTAAACGTCGCAGGCATGTCCCACCGCCAGGCGGGCCCCACACACAAGCCAGAGGCCATCCTGCCAGATTTGTTAGTCCACCTCCCCCACACTAAAATAAACCACTCGTGGTATCACAACAAAGTTCACACTCCTTCCCAGGCACAGGTCCTCCTCGTGCAGGTGTTCTCAGCCTCCACAGAGGCCAACTCCCTACTCACTACCCCCTGGAACATGCCTTTGCTCCCCTCACCCGTTTCCTTCAAACTTCGTTCCTCCTTATCTATCCATGTTCTGAATATCTGTCCAGATCCTTCCAGAACGTTCCAGTGCATCCAAACTCATTCCACACAGCTCTAGCCCACACGATTCCTCATTCACCGTTCTCTAAATACTCATGGGAATTATTATCCATGCTACTCAGTTGTGTGAGACTGCCCTGCCCTTTCTTTTATACTACTACCCAATGCTGATAACTATTTAACTGTTCACATTCGGGCTCTAAGACTAGATTGCAATTCTGTTCAAACTAGAAAGATCTGTTGACTGTGACACAGTATGAGGCTACATAGGAATGCAGAGAGAAGTAAAATAAAATTCCCTACTCTGAAAAGGCTTATACATGACTAGGAGATAAACTCTATGCAAACCAGACGTAATACAAGGCAGAAGCTAGTAAAGGTGGTAAGAGGTACAGATAAATTGTTATGTGAATTTAAGAAAGAGATGATTTCTAGATGGGGTCAGGGGTGGGAATCCATTCTAAGTTTAAGATGGAAATAGTTATGTCAAGTCCTTAGTCACAGGATGTTATCCTGATAACCTCTTTAAAAGCTATCCAGTGTCAGGGCGCCTGGGTGGCTCAGTGGGTTAAAGCCTCTGCCTTTGGCTCAGGTCACGATCTCAGGGTCCTAGGATCGAGCCCCGCATTGGGCTCTCTACTCAGCGGGGAGCCTGCTTCCCCCTCTCTCTCTGCCTGCCTCTCTGCCTACTTGTGATCTCTCCGTCAAATAAATAAATAAAATCTTTTTAAAATAAATAAATAAAATAAAAGCTATCCGGTGTCATCGCAGACTTTTATTTGCAAAAGAGGAAGAGAACTACGTAGAGAAGTGCCACTGGGCCTTACCTGTTGAGATTATTGGGGTAGGGTAAGGAGCTTGAAAACTTCACAGCTCCGTTCAGGTCCTCACTGACGACGATGTCCATCTCACTCTTCTGCCGGACTTTGGAATGCCTGCGGAAGGGTCGTGTCCTTAATTACAGCCTCTAAGTCACTTAGCAGGCAAGATGCACTTTACATCTGTAAGATCACTTTTCAACTGTACAGGATACCCCCAGGTTGCGATTTTGTCTTTGGGTGACAGTCAGTGCCTCAGTATCCTGCTGGGACAGCTTCGTTCCGAGCCGGCGGCTAGTCTGGACTGCCTCTGCGGGGGTGGTGGCAGCGACCGTCCTGTCCCCAGAGCGCCACAGCCAGCACCGCCGACTCCTGATCTCACCCTTGGCGTGTTTTCATCATTTCCTCTACTTCTCATTTTACCTCCCACAAAATTCATGTTTTGACAGAGGATAAAATGAGAACTTCCAAACCAGGCTCACTGCACGCAGATCGCACCAATGGGAAATACGCGTAGCGCATGCACGCACAATGCGCTTCCCTCTAAATGCAGGTGGCTCAGTGTCATCTCTAGCGGCGAAGGAGCTTGTACATTTCCCAACTGAGAGAACTCACGGATGCGCGGACGCATCCGAAATAGTATGTGAAGGGACAAAGTGTTAAACCCAACTAGTTTCAAAGCTCTCTGGTGATGAGGAAAAGAACTTAAGTGTGAAAAATGCTTCAAAGAGGACCAAGTACTGCGACACTGAACACGGACTCCTTTGCCACGATTACCCCATGTGGGAGAGCCTGTTTCTCGTCTCCCGTTCAGTAGGAAGGAAATGAAGATCCACTGGCTCACCCAACGTCGCACAACTACAGAGTGGCAGAAACGGGGACTCAAACTCAAAGTCTGCTGTTCTTCCTACTCTGTCTGAATGTCCAAGTCTTTCCTTTCCAGAAACACCTGGGAAATTCAAATAAAAAATGTTTGAGTCCCAAGCGCTTCTCCTAGGCAAGGGGTGAGCTGGCCCGGGGTCGGGGGAGCGTACGGGGAAGCCGCGGGCCCTGGTGTGAGGTGGCAGCTGCTGGTCACAACTCTGGCTGGAACAGTGTCTATAAGGGCAGGGGCACCAAGAGTGTCATGACGGACAAGTGAGACAGATGACCCTCTAGTGGCAAACTTAATATGTCAGTGGAAAATTATAAACACAAAATAGTAAATGAAATGCTTATTGCTTAGTTCCTGAAATGTATGTCAAAGTAGCATAAAATGAGAATTGCGATGCTCAAAGTGCACCTGTCCCGAAATTACTATCCACCTGCCACCTGAGATGAGAGAGTGAAGTTTTTAGAAAGTTGTCTGGGCCATTACAAGGCAGATGGGACATACACTTCTCACAGACTAGTCCACTGGACAGCTCCTGACGGGGGGGGCGATGGAGGGGGGTCCAAGAAGTCTACCGGACAGTGTCATCTGCTCTCCTAGCACTGGTGAGCAGAGTTCTAAGAAGCTGGTTCTGCAGACAACGGACTCGCCATAAAGATGCTGAGACGTTAGGGATGTATTTTCAAATTGCACTCGTCCTTCCAGTTCAAATGGATTTTAACTCATTTTGTTAAAAATAATGGAAAAACTCAACATTTGAGGTGCACAAATGCAGTAATTCTTTGCTTAGTTAAAAGTACTACTGATGTACAGCTATTTAAAGTTCTTTTTTTGATGGTTACAGTATCAGGTGTGACTATAAATTGAGGAGCTAATTCTTCAATATTCCAGAACCTGGAAGTACAACAAGTATCGCTTGTTTTAAAATAAATCACCACAGGAGGGCATACTTTGCCATCTCGCCAGACTCCGGAAAAGCAGGGACCTGGCTGCAATCATCTTCGCATTTCCAGTGTTTGGCTTATACATGTTGACTAAACTGGACTGCCATCACAAAAACCACTCTTCTGGAATGGATCTCCAAGGCTACATCTTATAAATAAATAATTCATGATGCAAATACCTGTCCTTTAAAAAAGTTAATGTTTTCATTACTTCTAGAAAGGTATTAAGAAAAATGATAATAGAGAGAGGAGGAGCAAGATGGGGGAGAAGTAGGAGGTTGAGATAGAGTCGGATCCCAGAAGTTCATCTATATAGTTATTAAATAATTCTAAAAGCCAGCATACTCAACAGGAGAGAGAAGAGAGGAAGACGAGCAATCCTAGGAGCAGAAAATCGACCACTTTCCAAAAGGTAGGATGTTTGGAAAAGTGAAGCCAAAGCAATGGGAAGAGAGACCGCGGGGGGAGGGGCTGGCTCCCTGCAGCCGCAGAGCTGCGGAGCTGCGGAGCTCAAAGTCGGAACTTTTAGAGTCTGCTCCGTTGACAGGCATTGCCCCAGAAACTAAGCCGGAGGTTCAGCCCTTGCGGGAACAGAGTGGTTTCAGGACCTGCGAGATCATAAAGAGACCGAGGGTGTCTGAGTGCGGCAGAGCTCCCAGATATCGGGGCTGAGAAGCCAGCGGCAGAGAAAGAGCTGCGCAGTGCGCTTTCAACTGGGCCTTACCCTAGACCGTGGCCTCGGCCCTTCGAGCGGGGACCATATAAGGCATTCCGGAGAGAGCCCCTCCTTCCCCCTCGGGGAGGAGCGGCGTGGGAGTGCGCAGCAGCAATCTGCTGGGTTTGGAGATTCTAGACGGGGCTGCAAGCCAAAGATAGAAACGCGCCGCCACCGGTGGCTGGGCTCGGAGCTTGGGCAGGGACCCGGGAGACGGGAGTGATTGACTGCTTTCCTCTGAGGGCGTGCTGAGGAGCGGGGACTCCAGCGCTCAGGGACTCCAGTGCTCAGCTCCTCCAGCGGAGACTGGGAGCCGCCATTTGCATTCCCGGCCTCCATGGCAGTATGGAAAGCGCCAAGGGAACAAAGACTCCTGAGAGCGAACCTGAGCGAATTGCTTGGCCCCTCCCTGGGCAAGGGTGGGGCAATTCCGCCCCAGGCAAAGACATCTGAGAACCAAGTTCAAAAGGCCCCTCCCCAGAAGATTAGTGAGAATATCCAGCCAAGCCCAAGTTCATCAATCAGTAAGAACTGTGGAACTCCAGAGTATTTTTCTCTCTCGCTCATATATTCTTAGCTTGATAAAATGACAAGGCGGAAAAACTCACCACAAAAAAAACAAGAGACAGTACTGACGGCTAGAGAACTAGTTAATACAGACATCAGTAATATGACGGAAATAGAGTTCAAAATGACAGTTAACAAGATGCTAGCTGGGCTCGAAAAAAACATGGAAGAGATCAAAGAATCCCTTTCGGGAGAAATAAAAGAAATAAAATCTAACCAAGACGAAATCAAAAAAGCTATCAATGAGATTCAAACAAAAATGGAGGCTCTTAATGCTAGAATAAATGAGACAGAAGAAAGAATTAGCGACATAGAAGACCAAATGACAAAGAATAAAGAAGGTGAGAAAAAGAGAGACAAACAACTATTGGACCACGAGGGAAGAATTCGAGAGATAAGTGATACCATAAGACGCAACAATATTGGAATAATTGGGATTCCAGAAGAAGAAGAAAGAGAGAAAGGGGAGGAAGGTATATTGGAACAAATTATTGTAGAGAA
>CM052800.1:118420756-118477479 GCA_028533885.1 Nasua narica | reverse complement strand
TGGGTATTTACCCTCAAGATACAAATGTAGTGATCCGAAGGGTCATATGCACCCGAATGTTTATAGCAGCAATGTCCACAATAGCCAAGCTATGGAAAGAACCTAGATGTCCATCAACAGATGAATGGATCAAGAAGATGTGGTATATATCTTCAATGGAATACTATGCAGCCATCAACAGAAACGAAATCTTGCCATTTGCAATGACGTGGATGGAACTAGAGGGTATTATGCTAAGCGAAATAAGGCAGTCAGAGAAAGACAATTCTCACATGATCATTCTGATATCAAGAATTTGAGAGGCAGGGCAGGGGGTTATGGGAGGGTGGGGAAGAGAAATGAAACAAGATGGGATGGGGAAGGAGACAAACCATTAGAGACTCCTAAACTCACGAAACAAACTAAGGGTTGCTGGGAGGTGGGGGGGTAGGGATATGGACATGGGGGAGGGTATGTGCTATGGCAAATGCTGTGAAATGTGTAAGCCTGATGATTCGCAGACATGTACCCTGGGGCAAATAATACATTATATGTTAATAAAAAAAATAAAAAATAAATTTAAAAAAAAGGATAAAAAAAAAAAGAAAGAAAGAAAAATGGTAACAGCCAGTGCTGGTAGTGGTGTGGTGAAAGAGGCAGCTTGGTATGTTCCTGGTGGAAACATTATTTATACAACCTTTCTGCTGAGCATTTTGATATACACATCAAAAACCTTTAAAATGTGCATAGTCTTTGATCAGTTAATTCCATTTCTAGGAGTTATCCTAGGGAAATAATTATGGATATACAAGGATTTCCATACAAGGACATTATTCTTAGTGCTCTTTTAAGAAGTAAAAATTAGCAGCGCCTAGGCGGCTCAGTGGGTTAAAGCCTCTGTCTTAAGCTCAGGGCCCTGCGGCTCCGTCCTCAGCAGGGAGCCTGCTTCCCCCTCTCTCTCTGCCTGCCTCTCTGCCTACTTGTAATCTCTCTCTCTCTCTCTGTCAAATAAATAAATAAAATCTTTAAAAAAAAAAAAGTAAAAATTCTAAACTGCCCATGCTTCCAGCAACGGTGGGGGGGGGGGGGATAAGTTCAAAAAAAATTCCAGTATAGCCACTCAGTTGAATATGAAACAGGTATCACAAATAATGGAAAAATATAAAGCATTTTTAATAGCCAGACTAAAAAGCAGGTTATATGAGGGTGTTTGTAGTAATTTATTTGTGGGCTTTTTTTTTTTTAAGGTATAGCACATAGACTGAAGAGCCTGGAGATTCACACAAACGTTCAGAGTGGTCGTTGCCACCTTGTGTGAAGGAACTTCTCAAGGTGTAGAAATGCTTTGGGAGCACATGTGGAGCGGCTCATATTATGCTATCACTGACATAAAGAAAGGGTGAAACCCATCAATGAACCAAAAAATAGGCCCATTTGCTTGTACTCATCTGAAACACCCCTGGAAATACACCCCAAACCAGTGCTACCAGGTGCCTAGGGGGAAGGAAGCCAGGTGGCTGGGAGGCCAGTCAGAGAGGATTTTTCAGTGCATGTTCTTTAATTACTTTTGGAAGCCCGAACCATGTGAACTTATTACTGCTCCAAAAAGAGAAAAACTGGAAATCAAGACAAAATTTGGAAAAACAGTAGCATCATTTAAATTAGTGTGTGGCCTCTCAAGAAACACTCTGAATTAACCTGATTTAGGGGAATGTAAGTTTTTGAACTGTGCATTTTGGTAATGATGAACCTCCACACATACAACAAATACTTATTTTTGTAATAAAAAAAGGCAAAGATAGAATTTTTTAAAATCTTAATTGTCTCCTTTAGTTTTTTATTAATAAATCTTTTTTGGGGGTAACATTGATGTATATATTGGTTCCTATTTTAAACCACTTTCTTGTGCTTTTGAAACAAAATTATTTCCTTTGCTGTCCAGTAAAATGTGTCAGTAATACATTTCCGTGTAAATACTTCTCATCTGTCATGTGTGCATGTCCTGTATTTGTTTACTAACACACAGCATCCTCAGTGGAAGTGCACCGATGTGTGCAACGGGCTGTGAACACGGCCATGTTGCCATTGCACACACGGCAAACGTTCATCCAGTGTTATGTTTAAAGATGTTAACACTTAACAACTGCTCTACCTTTCTAGGAGTTCAGAGCCTGGACCGCCCACATGCTGGGCCCTAAAGGGACATCCTCTACAGGAGACAGATGACAGATGTCTCGGGCGGGGAGCGCCCAGTAAGATGGAAATAGGTGAAGGACATGACAAAGACAGAGGGACACACTCCCCGCTTCAGGGGGGGCTCCCGACCCCACCCGCAGGCTCTGGTCCCTCACTCACCACTGCACAGGCTGCCAGTTAGGGAGAAAAGGTCGGAAGCCGGTGATGCACTCGAAAGCCAAGGTGCCGAAGCTCCAGTAGTCCACGGTCACCGTGTACTTCTGCTGCTCCAGGAGCTCCGGGGCCTATGGGAGAACGAGCGCTGGGGAAGCACTGAGCGGCTCCTGCTGCTGGAGGTACTCCACGGGAGGGGGTGACCGGCCCTTCTCGTCACGTCCCCCTCTTCCCTCTAACTGCAACCAGAGGACACTGGTGTGTCCACTCAAGGGGGCGGAGGTGACCACACATGTAGCTGGTGGTAGCTAGAAGTTCTCTGTACCTCATTCACTCCTGATGCTGATACGAGGGCCCCCAGGGGTATTTTTGGGTGGACCAGAGCACATAATATACCCTTTCCTTGGGTGCCGTGTCCAGGTGGGAAGGTAGGTTACATACAACAAAGGAAAAGGGACGCCAGGCTAGACACACCAAATGCATAACACACACGTTAAATGCTGACCACGTCTCCTAAACCAACGTGCCTCAGGATGTGTGGTCATGCATTGGGATGGGATGGGATATTTACAGGATGCATGAACACTGCCCAAGCAGAGAAAGCTGAGTGACCAAGCAAAGCTTTGAAGCACAGGTGGGAACGGAACCTGCGCAGAACAAGGCTCCTCACGTGAGGGTCTGCGAGGAGACATTCTAGGAAGGAGCATCACAAGCAAGGGCAGGGAGACTGGACCGTGCACGGTCTGGCTAGACTTGTGACACTTACAGAAGGGCCAGGACTGCAAACCATGAGGAATGGGCAGATTAGTCTCTGTACCTGGCTATGGACAGAAGTTTTAGTTCTTGAAGGTGAAGGATTTGACTGAATATCCTGGTCCCCTGCTTAACTGTTGCTGAGCCCATGAGGATTTCAGAGGATGCTCAGAAGGACCTACATGGTTATGTGATATGGACACAGGGCCCGAATCACAGCCCCCCGTGGGTCGCCACTCTGAAACCTCTACTCCATTGAGCAGGTCATAAAGCAGTGGAGCCCAGTAACCTAGGTCGTGGGCTAAGCAGGAAGCAGAAATGCACTCAGAGAGACTTCAAAGAATCTTTCTCTTCTTTATTTAAGAACTAGATAAAATAGGGACGCCTGGGTGGCTCAGTCGGTTAAACCTCTGCCTTAGGCTCAGGTTATGATCCCAGGGTCCTCAGATCAGGCTCCCTGCTCAGTGGGAGGGAGGCTCCCTCTCCCTCTTCCTGCTGCTCTCCCTGCTTGTGCTCTCTCTCTCTCTGACAAACAAAATCTTTAAAAAAAAAAAAAAAGAAAAGAAAAGAACTAGATAAAATATTTAAACTCATTTAGCCCAGTGACTTTCGACCTTTTTTTGTTTTTTTTATTAAACTGCTGACCCCTTGATTCAATCAAAATTTTACTGAGTGAGAGCGCACGCTAGCAACGCCCTTCTGATATCAGAGAAGGTGACCCTATCCTTCCATTGGCCCTCCACTGGCAGAAAGCGCCAACTTGAACAGAGTACGTCTCTGTCATACAACAATTCCTATACATCTGGGAAACCTCAAAAGGGCTGGTAAGATTTAGATGCTAGAAGGCAAGGCGAGAGAGGAGCCACACGCGAACAGCCATCAGAGAGCAGCTGGAGGGCAAACATGTAAACCCCATTTCTTACCAGGTATTGCAGGGTCCCCACAAAGGAAGTACAAAGACTGCCCTGATCCAGTTCCTTGGCATATCCTAGGTCAATAATTTTGTGTATTAACTGGGAAAAAAAAAAGGAAAAATCGGAGGATTATGAGGATACCCTGACCTCCTATAAGAACTAATTGCTGACCACAGCAGAGGATATTCTGAATTCCCAGGTTGTGTTAGAGCCTGAGTTCCTAAGAACCATCCAACACACAAGAGAGCGCCTTCAACACGGCAGACAGAGGGCAGGAGGAAACATACACGGTAAGAACGCTGAAAAAAGGCCCAGGTTCTCCTTTACTCTGCAACTACTCACCAGAGGAAGGTCAAAAGGAACGGACTCTGCACCAGCCCTCAAGCCTGCTAAACCGGGACTTGATGATGGGAAGGACCTGCTCAGTGACTGCCTGTAGTTCTCAAATCTTAGAACCAATGGCAAGAATGAGTGGGAACTGGAACCACAGTGTGAACTAACCCACATTCCGCTTGGCTGAGCCCTTGCTTGTCACCCCAGCTAAATGAACAAGGCGGGGAGGGGGCACAGTGCCAAGCCCCATGGGGAGGTGACTGCCACAGCCCAGCAGGAGAGCCCCTGAGGAGGGTCCTGAAGAGCTCTGGGGAGACTGCAGGCTGGGCCGGGCCCTACGGGCAGGGAGCAGCTCCAATGCCTCCTCGGCATCACTAGCAGAACCGGCTCCAAACTGGTTTCCAGGTTGGCATCAAAAGTTGCACTCTCGGGGCACCTGGGTGGCTCAGTGGGTTAAAGCCTCTGCCTTCGGCTCAGATCACGATCTCAGGGTCCTGAGATGGAGCCCCGCATCGGGCTCTCTGCTCAGCGGGGAGCCTGCTTCCTCCTCTCTCTGCCTGCTTCTCTGCCTACTTGTGATCTCTCTCTGTCAAATAAATTAAAAAAAAAAATCTTAAAAAAAAAAAGTTGCACTCTCGAACACACAGAAAACAAAAAGTCTATTTCTCGGAGGTGCTCGTCTCAAAGGCAGGGGCGGAGGTGGGAAGAGAAACTTATTTTCCTTATCAGATTCCTGCAACTGGGGAAACTAACAATGTGATCCATTCAAACTTGCCTCCATTAGCAAGCAAGAGCTTTTTGTTGAATTCTGTTTCAAATCAAAAGTGTTCCCAGAGAATCAAAGCAAATACAAAGTCAAGGAAACGCAAATATAAACAACGATACAAAGGGTGTTCTTTCTCTACCAGAGGAGCTCGCCTGAGGCGGTCCCCAGGACTTTCCAGGAAGGTCACTCACTCTCTGCTCTCCTTGCTGCAGGACGATGTTTTCTGGCTTTAGATCCCGATGGATGATTCTGTTTTCGTGAAGGTATCGAAGTGCAGAGGCTGAGAGGGTGGAAAGGGGAGTCAATTGTCATTAAGCCTAAAAAATGTGTTTCACTTCAACATCGCCTATCCTGTGAAAGACTGTGCTCCTGACCCGCACCCTGACTTTCCGCAGACTCGGAGGAAGGGACAAGGCCTGGGGCAGAAGCTCCTGGGGTGACATGAAGGGAGACCGGTCACTGGAGAATTTGGAGCATCATAAGAAACTGGCTTCTTCACACAAAGTCACCAATGAGTCTAGAGCAGTGGTTCCCCAACCGCACTGCCCAGACCAGCAGCGTCTGAACTTGTGAGAAACGCAAAATTCTGGGATCGCACTCCAGACCTACTAAATCAGAAACGCTAGGGGTGACCCCACAATCTGTGTTTTAACAAGATCACCGGGTGATGCCGATGAAGTTTGAGAAGGGGATTGTCTCTGGTGTAGAGGCTCAAAAGTCTAAATCCCACGGGGTGGGTAAAGGAGAAGGGCCCTCCGGGCAGACAGCACTGTGTTCATCGGATCTGAAGTCCACTGGTGTCCGAGCCGGCTTCAAGGAAGAAGTGAAGAGCCCAGGGAACGAGAGACTAGGAGCACATTCCACGCACCTCATGGGTTTATTAAGTGCTCAGTTCCATGCTGGGCTCTGGGAGGTACATAAAATAAGAGGCATGATACCCAAGAGCTCAGAATCCAGCTGGGAAGGAAGGCGACCCTGGCTGTGCGGAGATGTGAGCGTGTCGTAGGGGAAGGTCATGGCGCACAGCACCAGGGCTCCTGCTACAGCCGGGCTCCAAACCTGATGTCATCTGCACCCATAAAAGAAGTTTAATAACTTCAACAGAAGTCCTAGCTCATTGTACTACAAAAGCAAAAAATGGGGTAAATACTGGAAGGTGATAAAATTATCGTTATCTGGAGATGAGATGACTATGCTTAGAAACTCAATAGACTAGGGGCACCTGGGTGGCTCTGTTGGTTAAGTGTCTGCCTTCAGCTCAGGTCATGATCCCAAGGTCCTGGGATCAAGGCCCACGTCAGGATCCCAGCTTAACGGGGTGGAGAGTCTGCTTCTCCCTCTGCCTCTGTTCATGCCCCCCCCCCCCCCGCCGTATCTCTCTTTCTCAAATGAATAAATAAAATCTTTTTAAAAATATTTTAAAAATTTAAAAAAACAAAGCAAATGAAATGCATTCTTCTACCTCTTCAGCCAGCAAGAATTTTAGATGAGAAATAAAAGGCATTTCCCTACATGGCTGGAAGGAGGAAAAATTGTTGTGCCTTTTTGGGAAATATGGCAATATCTATTAAGTCTTAAAAAGGTACATACTGTTTGACCCATTATTTCCACATCTAGTAATCTAGCTTATAAAGTCAAAAGCTCCACAACATACAGATAAGGATGTTTATTGCATAGCATGGAGTAAAATACTGAGAAATGAACTGGAAGTCATCACTTAGGAACGGCGGGACAAACGATGACAGAGCCACGTGACAGTAGGCCCTGGTCTCAAAATCTTATAAGCTTATAGAGAATATAACTCAGATATAGATAATTCAAGTCAGAAGGATGTCAAAGATGGGGGTTTTTTGTTTGTTTTAAAAAGGTAGTAAACAATGCAGCACCTGGGTAGCTCAGTTAGTTAAGCGTCCAAATCTTGATTTCGGCTCAGGTCATGATCTCAGGGTCATGAGATCGAGCCCCATGCCGGGCTCCATGCTGGCTGGGGGTGAAGTCTGCTTGGGATTCCCTCTCTCCTTCTCCCCTTGCCCCTCCCTGCTCACACTCTCTTAAAAAAAATTAAAATTAAAAAAGGTAATAAGCAAAGACAACACTAAAATGTTCAACAGTAAGGCCTCCCTGTGCTGCCACACCCCCCAACCCCCCCCCCACTCTCTCTCTCACATACACACACACAAACACACACACACACTCATGACACCAGGGCAAACCAGGGACGTGGGCATGTCCTGTCTTCTCTGCAGATCAGGAGAAGGCCTTCCACAGAAACCAAGCTGTCAAACATGCTGCATAAAGACTTTCAAGCTGAAGCGTTCCTGAAAACACATCTCAAAGTCCACCCCAGACAAACAAATGACTTCCATCTTACTAGGGGAGTTCCATTGCAAAATATTAAGTTAATTATGAAACACCTAATTACAGCTGCCCTTTTAACCCAGCCTTTGACCACATAGTTCCAGTATTTCATACTTGTTCCTTATTTTTCTTTTCTTTCATAACTGAATACAGAGGACTAGCTTAGGTCCAATGAATGTCCAAATGAAGTGAAAGACACGCTGCAAAACATTCCACTCTACCTTGTTCCCAACCGTATTAACTTTTAAAGACTGATGCTTCTGGGGGTGCTTGGGTGGCTCAGTCAGTTAAACATCTGCCTTCGGCTCAGGTCATGATCTCAGGGTCCTGAGATCGAGCCCCACATTGGGCTCCCTGCTCAGTGGGGAATCTGCCTTTCCCTCTGCCTCCCCCCTTGTTCTCTCTCTCAAATAAATAAATAAAATCTTAAAACAACAATAATAAGACTGATTCTTACTGCATCTGACCAGCACTTTCATTTGTTTTACTAATTTCTTTTTCTGAGAGAAAGAGAAAGTGCAGGGGCGGGAAAAGGGCAAAGAAGAGGGAGAGAATCTTAAGCAGACTACGCTGAGCCTGGAGCCCGACACGGGGCTTGATCTCACAACCCTCAGATCATGACTCGAACCCAAATCAAGAGTTGGACGCTTAATCGACTGAGCCACCCAGGTGGTTTTCCTAATTTTTATTAAAGGACCAAGGCAACCTATGGCCAAACAGTCAAATAACTGAGAAAACGCAACCTTGCACGTGGGGACGGTGCAGTTGAAGCAGATCTCGAGGCCAGCCGTGAGCCCTGCGTGCAGTGACTCAACCTGTGTGCACACTGACGGACTCACAACAGGCCCATTTTGGTTATCTGACCAGCGTGTCAGGGCACAATCTCTAAAAGTGTGGGCTGGTCTGCTCCAAAGCAGAATGACGAAAGTGAAGATGACTGACTGTGTTGTGAGCAAGTACACACACTCAGGCTAAGGAAACTCCTCTGAAGTCAGATGTGCACATCTCACTGCGTACGCCGCAGGCCACAAGCTGGGGAGACATCCCAAGGAGCCCCCCAGTGATGGGGAAGAGCATTCAGATGAGCCTGCAAGCACTACTCCCTACACTGGACTGATGGCACTGTCATCTGATCTTCAGTGCGGAGGGATGCAAGCTGCTAACTAACCCACTGGTGACCATAAACAGCTGCCTATTTACGTTTAAACAACTGTGCATTACAAACATCAACCCTCGGCTCAGGACATTTGCTCTCCGATACTTCTGCCAACTTACTATTACGTCTGGAAGTGGAGAATCCTTCAGGGATTGCTATATTTAGTTTGTCGAACTGAATAAGATAGTCAAAATGAGAATATGAGATGAAGAAAAATACTTTTGCACCTGAAAATTTGTTAAAAGTCTAAACCCTTGGGGCACCTGGGTGGCTGTCAGTTGGGCGTCTGCCTTCAGCTCAGGCCCTGGGATCGAGTCCCGCATCGGGCCCTCTGCTCAGCGGGGAGCCTGCTTCCCCCTCTCCCTGTGCTGCTCCCCCCTGCTTGAGCTCTCTCTCTCTCTGTCGGATAAATAAATAAAATCTTTAAAAAAAAATCGAAACCCTTAGTGATAGTGATAATACACATTTATAAAAACTGAAAACCACATCACAGAACATAGAGCCTACAAGTTAATTTCTCACATTCTAATTCTAGAAAAGAGTTTAAGAAGCATTGATTCTGTGAACTTTTAAGTTACACAGTGACACTTCCTAGGATACACTGTAGAGAGGGTCCAGGTTAAGGACTTGCCACAGGGGAACAACGGCCTTCTCTGTTATCCCTGTCAGAATGGCATCCGGGAGTTACCCCAGCTTTCCCTTAGCTCACGAGAAGACACAAATATCTAACCGAAGAATGCGACACTCTGGAGTTCTTACTAATGAACCAGAATTTCAAATCACAGCTCCTACATATTTTTTTCAGATTACAAACCACAAGTCAGGGACCAGCCAGGACCAGCTAGATTACCATGCAGAAAAGCAGTTTTGTAAGAGTTCCATTGACGAATCCCTACTTACCACACTCCAAGTTTAAAGGGATTACTAAACTCCCTAAGAAGATTCTTGTTTGGGGTGCCTGGGTGGTTCAGTTGGTTAAACGTCCGCCTTCGGCTTGGGTCATGATCCTAGGGTCCCGGGATCGATCCCCACGTTGGGCTCCCTGCTTGGTGGAAAAGTCTACTCCTCCCTCTCCCTCTGCCTCTCCCTGCTGCTCGTGCATGCACTCTCTTTCTCTCTAATAAATAAAATCTTTAAAAAAAAAGGAACATTCTTATTTGGAATACATTCCATGGAAAAGAAATGGAAAGATAAATGGACCAGAGACAGAGATTAGAGGAGAATCTCATTTAAGTCACCAGTGACTAAGAAGAACAACAGGATGTTTTTCACTCAATAAAAATTAATTGTATTAAAAAAGAAACAGGTCCAAAATGGTGCCCCTGATGCTAAGGCCACATCACCAACAGGGACTTAATACCTAACGTAACTGGGCGGTTGGGTGGCTCAGCTAGTGGGGCCTCTGCCTTCGGCTCAGGTCATGATCCTGGGGTCCTAGGATGGAGCCCTGCATAGGGTTCCTGGCTCAGCAGGGAGTCTGCTTCTCCCTCTGCCCCTCCCCCTGCTCATGTTTTCTCTCTCAAATATGAAATGAAATGAAATAAGTGAAATGAAATAATAAAATAAAAAATAAAATAAAATCTTAAAAACAAAACAAAACACCTAACCTAACTGCATTTTCAGCCTGTCCTAGAAATGTAATCTTAACTAATCAGTCTAGATCTCCTGAGTCAGCACTAGTGAGGTCATCTGCCTGACAGACCCCTGCAATCCCCCAAGGGAAGGTGACCTTGCCTGAAACGATCCACTCTTTGCTAGTGACTTCCGTCACTAGCTAGTCCCTCCCTCTTCTGTCTATAAGTCTTTCATTTTGTACAGCTCTTTGGAGCTCCTTTCTATTTGCTGGATGGGATACTGCCCAATTCATGAATAGTTGAAACCAAGATCTTTAGAATTTACTCAGCTGGCTTCTTCTCTTCTTCAACATATTTGGGGACAACTGTGGGATCTGAAGGAAACTTCTGATAACTTCGGGAACAACAAGAAACACAGGCATGGTACCCTCAAGCCCTTCAAGTTCTCCTTCTTGTTCTCCATGGGCCATTGGTAAGTTCCTCTTGGTTCTGAGCTCGACTCTTTGTACTAATTGGCAATAAGATGTCTTTCCACCCAACTGGCTTTCCCCAGTTCCCCATTTGATTGGCAACTCCAACCCCTGGTTCAGTCCCCACATTTCACCTTGGGAACTACTGGCGGTTCAGTTCACAGGTCCCCATCTGTTTAAAATCCCAGCCCGCAGTCCCCATTCTTTGGAGTCTGCTTCTTTAGTCCTTTCTCCAGTCCCCAGTTCCACGTGAGGAATTGCTGGTGGTTACTCAGATTGGGTCCAATGTGATTTGTGTAGACGAAGGCTACTGTTAATCTCAGAGGCCAAAATCCACAAAACTAGTGGGTACAACTGAGCATGTAAAAAGCTGTTAGAATGCATGCTACCTAACTCTTGAGACTCCTGTGTCTTACGGTGGTCACCTAACTTAAGAATAAATTGGCTACAGGTTGGGTTAGATCGACACTAGGATACCTGAGAAAATCTCAAGAAAATCTCCACGTGATGAGGTATCCCATACAGCACCTTATAATCACTAAACCAGCAGCACATTCCCCTTAGGCATTAGGTTGGCTCCAAGGGGATCAAAGCCTTAGCTAAAAAAAAAAATCCTTAAATTCCAAAGAGTTGCCCCGCATTGGTCTCTCTGCTCAGCAGGGAGCCTGCTTCCCCCTCTCTCTCTGCCGGCCTCTCTACCTACTTGTGATCTGTCAAATAAAAAAATAAAATCTTAAAAAAAAAAAATCCAAAGAGTTGAGTGCAATACCTTCCAGCAACCTGCTTATTTAATGACTAAGAACTATGGTTTGGGAAGCTATAAATACCTACAAAACCAGCAAAATCTTACTAAAAAACAACTTAGAATTATAATGGCCAATATGGGGAACATTCCAACTAAACAAGGTCCTTTATTTAAGAAGTACACTTAAAAGCAAGGGTTTCCAAATCAAACAAATAGAACAGGATACCTATTTTAACAGATGTATAGAAGTGCCCAAAAGGTTTCAAGATTCCAAAATAGCTTCATTGAAAGTTTCAATGCAAAAAGGTTAATGAAAACCAGACACAAAAGGTATATAAAATAACACCTAGGGGCACCTGGGTGGCTTAGATGGTTGTGTGTCTAATTTGGCTGGAGTCGTGATCTCAGGGTGGTGGGGTTGAGCTCCACACCGGGCTCCACACTCAATGTGGAGCCTGCCTGGGATTCTCTTTCCCTTTCCCTCTGCCTCTGTCCCTCCCCCTGTTCATGCACATGCTCCTCTCTCTCGCTCAAAAAATAAATAAAACACCTGGTCTTCTGCATTGCCACCCTCCCAGGGGCGCATGATCGAGAAGCCGGCCTGGAAATCAACGTCTCGGCAATCAACTGGGACACTGGAAAAAAGGTTTTCTCAAAGGTTTTGTGCATGTCCTTCACATACCTGCCTCCGAAGGAAGGCCCCCAATGATGACACTCTGAGGTATTTTCTGGTAAAGTGCTACGTTATTCCCTTAAACAGCTAAGGGGAAACTCAAATTAAAATTAATGAAAATCCTTACCAAGTTCTGGTAGACCCTGGAGCTACACTCTCTACTGTAAACCCCACTTAGAGTCCACAGATGGGATCCTTACAGACTAGCAGGAGCCAGTTAAGCTGAGAATTCTTACTAGAGTCAGCTCTTTCTGATATCGGTCTCTAGCAACCAGTAGAAAGAGGAAAAGAAAATATCTTTTGCATCCTCCCTGGGGAGGCCTCTTGAATCCAAAGTTTTGTTCAATACTGCCAGGAATATTTACTGTTTGTTCCAGTTCCAACTTGACAAAATATTTGGAAAGATTTCTTTCTTTTCTTTTTTAAGTAATCTCTACGCCCAGCATGGGGCTTGAACTCACAACCCTGAGATCAAAGGTCGTAAACTCTACCAACTGAGCCAGCTAAGTGCCTCTGAAAGGACTTTTTAAAAATAACACTGTGGTCAGAAGTTGGCCAAATCGGAAGCTGATACTCAGAACCTGATAGGATTTTTTTTTAAGGCCCTCTCCCCTCAACTAAAATGAAACTATGTATCCAGAGGGAAAGTAAAAAACTTCTGAAGCCTTTGTGGAAGGATCTGCTAAAACATTCCAAAGACAAACAGCTCTAAATCCAGAACACAGCAATCCTTTGACTTTAATTAGAAATCTTTTCCTTGATAAAAACAAAAAACAAAAAACAAAGATGACGTTTAGGGGCGCCTGGGTGGCTCAGTGGGTTAAAGCCTCTGCCTTCGGCTCAGGTCATGATCTCACGGTCCTGGGACCCTGGGACCCACGTTGGGCTCTCTGCTCAGCAGGGAGCCTGCTTCCCCCTCTCTCTCTGCCTGCCTCTCTGACTACTTGTGATCTCTCTCTCTCTGTCAAATAAATAAAATCTTAAAAAAAAAAAAAAGATAACGTTTAAACGGGTCGATCAACCTAGGCTATCATTTAAGTTACAGCCCAATTCCTTGAGAAATTAAAAGCAACTGTCCTTACCTTAAAAATCTTTACGAAACCAGAAACAGGGCTCTAGAAACAATTCAAAGCCCACCTATCCTTTTTACCAATCTCAAAACCTCCCCTAGTTTTCTCAAAAGTCTTATAAGGATTGGGAAAATTCTGACTTTAGGAAACCAAAGTACTTCTTTTTAGAAAATTTTTAAATTTTTTATTTTTAAAATATTTTATTTCTTTGACAGAGAGTGAGCGAGAGCGCACAAGCAGGGGGAGTGGCAGAGGGAGAGGCAGAAGCAGGCTCCCTGCTGAGCAGGAAACCTGATACAGGGCTCGATCCCAGGACCTGAGAATCACAACCTGAGCCAAAGGCAGACACGTAACAGACTGAGCCACCCAGGCGCCCCCAAAAGTACTTCTTTGAGAAATGTGCATTCTTTCCTTGAGCCTTGAGAGGTAAGTGCTCTACCTGGTTGTCTCCAGGAACTCTCATCTGGACCATCCCCAAATCCTGGGACTGAAGAAAAAAGTGGGGGGAGGCTATTTACAAATACAAATTGCTATAGAAGATCCCTTGTTCCAAATCTGGTCTGCAGCGTCCATACATTTACTTTTAAGGACAACTACAAATCTTAAGTGTCTTCCCCACGATATTGGTAGAAAAAGCTTTAGACATCTAAGTAGACATTTCATCTGCCAGAAACCTGATTTGGATCCAAATGCTCTTTTATAAACTAGTGAGTTTTGCATTATCATACCCATCTTATTGCTAAAGTTTTAAAGTGAGAGCTAGAAGGGCTGTTTGCATATGTCTGCATGTTTACAGGTGCCTATACATATGTGTGTTGCAGATGTGTGGCATACTCTTCCTGTGAGCGGTATTGCCAAAATTCATACGCAAAAGGGCTCCATTTAATCGGCTTAAAAACAAACAAGCATATATATGAATTATTCCTAAAATTCTCAGAAATATAATAGAAATTAACCCAAATACCTTTCAGGTTCACATGTTCTGGGAAAATATTCGGTATTAAAGTTAATTTAAGTTTGTTGGCTCGACTAACAGAGACATGTCTTCAGTGTTGTCAGAATTAAATATAATGCAGACATACAACATTTAGTCTACATAGGTTTACACGTCAAATAACTGGATATTATCTCTATGATAATACGATATGGACATATGAGATCTATATTATATTGTCAACAGGAAAAATAACAGAATGATGGCTGACTTTGTCTAATGTCTCATGAAGTTTTCTGGGTCATCTAAACAAAAGCATATGCTTCTAAAAATTATTAAATATATTCATATATTTGCCAATGTAATGAATGTTGGTGTAACAGGGAGGTCACAACTGCTTATGTGTTAGTTTTCACTAGAAACTAAAGTTTCTAAGGGTTAAAAATTCTAAATAATATGTAATCAAGGCTACTGGAAATAAGAAGAAAAACATCTCTGTATGCAAGGAAAGCAGGGTGTGTTTTCGGTATGAGGAATGGAGAGGCATTTTTGTTGAGGGAAAAGACAGTTTGTCCTAAAGTGAGGCTACTTATTTCAGAATGGAAAAGAGGAAAAACACAGGACAAAATCTGAATGTAAAAAAGATGTAGAAGGTTTGTAAAAAAAAGAAAATCTTGGGAAAGGAATTTTATGTGTGGTCAAGTTGGCTAAGAGTAAAATGAATTTATTTGAACAAAAAAACAGTTTTAAGATCAAAAATAAGGTGGTACAAAATTAGAATTTGGTTTTCTCTCTGTTAAAGGACAAAGTTTTCTTGGACTATTGGTCTAAATGAGTCTTTCTGACCTTGAACTACCCAGTATTTTGCAGAGGGCTCCTGGAACATCTCAAAAAATTTCTTCTCTCCATACAGAGGGGTAGGGAAAACTAATTGGGCTTATTTGCTATGTTAAATTATATGGGAGCATTGTCAAAATGGGGAATAATATTAAGCCTTCTTTATTCTGTACTTGTGCAGGTATGTAAGTGTTCCAGGAACTGTACGAAATGCCTGGAAATCTACATGTCCTAGAATATTATCAGTAATAATTCCAGTTTTAAGTTATTATCCTAAAATGTTGTTTATCACAGAAATTACTAAATTTCCTTATCAAATGAACTCTCATCAGATCTTCAACAATCGGCATTTTTAAATCTTTGTCACTTGCAGAAAGTTACTGTTCAACTCTGATGCTCTTAAGAAAGTGTTTCTGGGGGCACCTGGGTGGCTCAGTGGGTTAAAGCCCCTGCCTTCGGCTCAGGTCATGATCCTCTCTCTCTGCCTGCCTCTCTCCCTACTTGTGATCTCTCTCTCTCTCTGTCAAATAAATAAAATATTAAAAAAAAAAAGTGTTTCTGCACAAGTGCTGCATCTTCAATGAGAACAGGTTTGTACTTTGGAAAGAACTTTGGCAAGTACAGGTTTCTGATCACTTTAAGATCATACAACTGTCCTCAGTAACAATTTCCAGAACTAATGGAAGAACTGGATTCAAGCAGAACAGATGTTAATTAAGTGACTGAATGACTAGAGGAGGATTATGACTTTTTGTTTGAGACACTGCTGGTTCCTCAAGGTTTTGTTTTTCCTCTCCAGATTTAGATTTTTTTTTAAGATTTAATTTATTTATTTGACAGAGAGAGAGAGCGAGAGAGGGAGCACAAGTAGGGGAAGTGGGGGGGGGGGGAAGCAGGCTCCCCGCTGAGCAGAGAGCCCGATGTGGGGCTCGATCTCAGGACCCTGGGATCATGACCTGAGCCGAAGGCAGACGCTTAACGTCTGAGCCACCCAGGCACCCCTCCTCTCCAGACTTAAAGAAACTTTTTAAGCTACCCATGACTTACAGCCGTTTGATAAAGCATACCGTTGCAACAAAAGTATGAATGAAACATTTCCTTTTTCTCCCTACTTGGTCCCTCCAGAATCCAGAAACTCTTGAGTATTCTTCTCATGGTAATATAGTTAGGTATTTGTGTAAGTTCAATAAGACTCTGTTCTTGTAACAGAACAAAATTAAAAACATGGGCTATATTACCAAGGACTTGACTGAAATGTCACATTTAAGAGAGATGTGTATAGACTCAGATATGACAGTTTAAGGAACTGCTTGGAAAAATCACTTGGTCCCTTGCTTATAAAAGGTTCCTAGCAGCCTTACCAGATAAGTAAGAAAGCCACTTCCTGGCAGGCCCAGAACCTTGAGAAGAGAGAAATTCATCCCAATTATTGGTACTGCTAGTAAAATCTGATCGTAAGTCCTTGAAGTGGCTTCCTGGCCTCAGAGGCTATTAGGAGTTCCATCTGATTCTTTATGAAAAGTTCCACAAAGCAATCTTAAAAGGAGCTTATATGACCAATCACTATTCTTGCTGCACTTATCTAAGTAATCAGGCTAAGTTTAATGTAAACAAATCGGTTTTGCTGCAATTATCTTTAATTAAAAAATGGGGGTAACTGTAAAGAAAAATGGTTTGCACTTTTGTATATAATAGATTCTAATCCTGTTAATTTTCTTTGAGGTTCTGTTACATATCCCTAACTGAACTGGATCCTGAATTCTTTCAGTTTCTTCCAGTATCTAGCTATGACTCTCTGAATTAACATTTCTACTTTTTCTCCCAGCCTTCTGCTTTGGAATCAATAAAGACAAAGATTGTCCTTGAATCTCCTTGGAAGGGACTCCAAGTCCTCCTCACCACCCAGATGGCAGCCAGACTTCATGGACTTAGGTCCACGTCTTACCAATCAAAAAGGGCTCCTTCAGACTTCAGGAACTACACAACTAAAGACCTCAAAATCAAATTGGCTAGGAAGAGAAATAGCTAACCCCAAAGTAGACTACTTCCACCTAAGCCACCAGATCAAGACTTCATACTTGAAACATGAAACCCTTTCTTCCTCCTTTTCTCTGGCACTGGCCTGGGAAGAGAGCACCATCATCTGTATCCGGGAGGCCTCCAAACAACTGTTGGGTATGCCACAATGCCAGTGATTGTCTAAGTCTGCCTCCTACAAACTTCCGATTTCCAATGTGTCAGTTTCTCTGCAACAGACTCCGTCCCCTCCCTAACCTTGGGGGCCCATTTCCTGGTCTCTGGTTAACAATCCCAAACCCAGGGAACCGTGCATCCAGGCTCTACACAAAGAAAGAGACACAAGGCAAGGGTGACCAGAATAAAAACTGCCTGTGTGGTCCACAGACCCCTAATTTTTGCCGGCCTCCATGCCAGTCCTGTGCCATAGACTCAAATGGGAATTACCAAGAGGCATTCAAAAATTAGCACCCTTCGGCAGACCCCTGCTTTCCCAGTTAGGAGTACAAATGATCAAGAAGCTCTCCTTACCTCTTAAAGCAACAGCTGCCCAACAAAAATCCTTAGACTCTGACCAGAGTTTTGCTTGATAAAAAGACAGTCCTTGATAATCCGGCAGCTGAGCAAAGGGTCTGGGCTATGGCCGACACAGCTCGCTGCCCCTGGATTAATGCTTCTGGGGAAGCTGAAACTCAGCTACATGAAATCACTGAACTAAGCCACCTGGCTTAACAAAGGGACTCAACACAGTCTTTGATTTTGACTGTTTTGGGTCTTGGGGACCATGGCTTGAAGTGCACTTGAGACATCAGGGATCACCCTGTGTATAAAATAATCATTGTAATCTCCCTGGTGCACAGTATTTCCTCAAGAAGTTTTAAATGCATGTTCATAGCCACCGTCGAAAAAGGAATGAAGAGAGTTACTGACTGAAAAAATGAGAACCTGAAGTCGTGACCTGTGAATAACACAGAGATTCGGCAAAAAACGGTAAGAACTTGAGAGCAGGAGCTGGGAGTGGCGCTAATGCCTTAGATTTTGATGACATCTCTTGGTTAAGCTGACAGTCTAATCAAAAGGGAGGAATTGTTAAAAAAAAAAAAGAGAGAGACAACAGGCCCCAAATGGAGTCACTTGTGCTAAGCCCACGTCACCAAACTGAGACTTAATATCTAACTGTAGACTCAGCCTCTCCCAAGAATGTAATCTTAGTCTGGAATTACTGGGTCCGCACTAATGAGGTAATCTGCCTGATGGGACCCCTGCCATGCACCAAAGAAAGGTGACCTTACCTGAAACAATCCACTCTTTGCTAGTGACTTCCCCATCCTGCTCGCTTCTGTCTATCAAAGTCTTTCATTTTGTACAGCTTTTCAGAGCTCCTTTCTGTTTGCTAGATCGGATGTTGCCCAATTCACGAGTCACTGAATAAAGCCAATAAGATCTTTAAAATTGACTCAGCTGAATTTTGTGTTTTTTTTCACATTTAATACTACTATGTGCCCGGCACTCTGCTGTCACTGGACTTTCCAAACAAAACATACAAGAAGGCCAAGTGTGAACATGTGGAGAAAGATTTCAGCCAGCCAAGGGTTTCTCGGCTAAAATAGCCCCCAGGAGCAAGGTAACCAGGCAGTCACACCGGGTGCTGGGAAAAGAGTACACAACCGTTCTCATTCATTCGGTAAGCACTGATAAGGTAGCTTGTACTTCCTGGGTACCATGGAAAATGTGTCACTGAAGCAAAGGCATGTTCTTCACACACTGCAGAGTCTGGCCAGCGGGCCCCCCGCCAGGAGTCAGTCTCCGCTGACAAGCACAGGCAGCGATCCCATGGCTCGAGCACAGACACCGCGTACCAAGTGAGAACAGGAGGCAGCAGGGGGGAGGCAAGCCACGAGAAGGAGAAGCACTGCGAGTGACGGGTCAAGGCAGGTCTAAAGCCATGTCCTGGAAGCCAGGAAGGCTGAGGGTCATGGGGAGGTGCAGGAGCAGCATTCTAAAGGGAGTGGCCATGAATGAAGGGCTGAAAAGGATGAAGGATGGCTGAAAAGGGGCTTTTGAGAGCCATATAGATGCTAAGTTGGCGACAGCGGATTGAGAGCAATGTGAGGTGAAGAGGTCTGGCCTTGAAGGACGGCGATAAAAGTATCCTCTTCAAAAGCATGAAAGATGGGTGAGTGAGATGGGACTCAGGAAGCCAGGTGAGGGGTCATGACAGTGATTTGCTGACGCTGAAGTAGTGCAGGCAGCGGGAAGAGAGGGGAGAAACGGGATATGTGACACCAAGGAGGGTGGAAGGATCTGGAGCCTTTGACTGGGAGGGTAGGGAGCAGGAAGAGGGCAGGTTATAAGAGATGAGATTCATGTCTGGGTTGCCGATGGCAAGATGGGGTGGTGACACAAGAAAGGGATGCTGGTAAGGGATCTGGCTTAAGGAAGACAGCTAGGGCTTCCATTTAGTAATGACTTTGGGAGAAGTATACAGACACACGTATGGAGTCGAGGCTAGAGCTCAGGGTTGAACACACAGACTTTGGAGGGACTATGGTTGGTAAAGACGTCGTGAGAACAGCTTGGCAAAACAATACTGGGAAGCAGTGGGCAGCCAGTCCACGTACAGAGAAGGACAAAGGGGATGGGGCAGGAATGAAAAATCAGAAAGCATCTAGGCAAAACTCTGGGGGAAGATGACACATCTAGGAGAGAGGTGAGAGACACCGGGCATGCGGTCGGGCTGGGACAGCAGAGAGGGCGTCAAAGACATTCTGGGGCGCCCATCCAGAAAACCAGCCCCCTGAATAATAAAAACCGAATATTTAGTTAGAAGGGACCTTAGAGTCCTAGCTCAAACTCTTCATTTTAAAGTTGAGGATGTGTAGGCCCAGAAAGTTACCAGAATTTTCCACAAAGAAATGAAAAGATAAACAGACCAAAAGGTCTTTACCCAGGGTGACAGAGCTGGGAACATGGAGAAGCCAGGACCGAAAGCCAGCTGTCTTCTCTTTTATTATCATAAAGTTCACCTAAGCTTTCCGACATACTTTATATACCAACAATCGGAACTTCCGCAATCGGGTGGGTAATCCTCTTGTGTTATAAATCCACAGTTAGAGAGGTCAGTTTTCTGATTCACTGAGTGAAGTTCTCTTCCCCAGAGCCCCGTGTTCTCTTTGAAACCCTCTCTGCTTTTTAATTTTGATGGACGGCTGCTGTGAGAAGCAGCCCCGATGGGGACAGGGACGGTGACTGAGAATACAGCCCAGATGAGATGTGGAGCCGGGTTCCTGAAGGTTCAGAGGACAAGATGGTCGGTCCCCACAGTGCACTGGCCATCCGGAGGATCAAGGAAGATCAACTCAGACTTAAGACCTGGTGAGGCCATGCGATCACACAACTGGACCACCCAGGCAACCAATGGCACAGGTAGGTCCCCATCAGACAGTGGAGACATGGGCCTCTGGAGTGTGTCCGTCTGTCCCCCAACCTTGAGTGTTCAGGAGTTTGTGCCTCTGCCGGCAGAAGGAAACACACTCCAATATTTTCCAAAGGATAATGAGCAAGACCGTTTAAATAGAATCCACTTAGATGTAACTTCCTTGAGCTATTTTAGGGTTATGTGGAAATCCAGATCATTTCCGGCTGATTCTGTACCTGTCTCCGGATCTCTTACCAGCGTTAAGAGATTTGTTTAGGGGCGCCTGGGTGGCTCAGTCAGTTAAGCATCTGCCTTTAGCTCAGGTCACAGGGCTCAGACTGCCTCGGGTGCCCTGCTCAGCGGGAAGTCTGCTTCTCCTTCTGCCCTTCCCACCCCCCGCCCCCGGCTCGTGCTCACTTGCTCTCTCAAATAAATAAATAAAATCTTAAAAAAAAAAAAAAAAGAATTTGTCTAATGAGTCTGTCCTGGCATACACTCACCAGGCAATGGCTCATCTTCTCCTATGTACTCTGTAGTACCTTCTTGGCCACTATAAAGTTCATTGGGAAAATCTTTTCTAGTATCTTGATGCTGCTATGAGTGGGCATCTCTATAGGGTTACTGGCACAGAAAAGGCTACGTTAAAACAGGTTTAATGCAGACCAGAAGGTGATGAATTCTGGACTCAAGGGTCAAGGGTGTGGCTCAGCCACTTATCTGAAGTCGATCTAGCCGAGAACAGCAGCGGCAGCTCCAACAAAGGAAACATGAGGCCAGCACTTGGAACAAACTGGAACAAAATAGGCTCAGGAAATGTTTCCAAATACAAAAGAGTTATGTTAGATGAGCTCCAAGAAAAGCTTCTGAACTTTCAGTAATGAGAGCCTTGCAAAAGAAAGAACTTTGATAAATCTTTTTTTTTTAATTTTTTTTTAAAGATTTTATTTATTTATTTGAGATAGAGACAGTGAGAGAGAGCATGAGAGGGGAGAAGGTCAGAGGGAGAAGCCGACTCCCCGTGGAGCTGGGAGCCCGATGTGGGACTCGATCCCAGGACTCTGGGATCACGACCTGAGCCGAAGGCAGTTGCTTAACCAACTGAGCCACCCAGGCGCCCAGAACTTTGATAAATCTTGTACACAAGTCAGAAACGGGAATGAAAGTTCAAATACAAGCTTATCAACAACCTCCACCACAACCACAATACCGGGGGATGTGACTGCCCGCCAAAAAGTGACTGACACAGGAACAGGTCTGAAAGGTAACCGTTTCCAGGAAGGGAAGTTTCAACAAGGCAATCAGCAGCCTGGCTTACCAGATCCCAAATCAGGGTGACAGAGGTTTTTCAAAAGGGATGCTATGAATCCAAATTAATAGCAAGGGGGAAGGAAATGAGAATGGAACAAACATGTACTGACCACATACGATGCTTGGAGCCGAAAACACTGTGCTGGCCGCTTTTGGTCTCTCACCTCATTTGATCCTCGTAGCAATTCTAATGAGGCAAGTGCCAGGCTCATTCTATAGCTAACAGAGAATGTTCTAAGATGTTCTTAAAAACTAAGTAACATGCCTATCACAATGCCAATTAAGTGGAGGAGTGAGTATTTGACCTGAGACTGTTAATTATATTGTGGCCATTTTTTTTTTTAAATAAGATAAGTCCTTACTTATTTTAATTTCCTTTGGGATTTGTGTCATTCGCTTGACAGATATTTACAGAGAAGCTGCTACGCAAGATGCCACTATTGCAGATGCTCGAGATATAGCAAGGACTCGAGTCTCTGCCTTCAAGAATTTAATTCTAGTGTATTCCTACTTCAAAGCCTCTTTGTTTCCAATTTAGGGTCCTGAAGAGGAAAGACAGGGACTCAGTGACCTAAAGAATTTGCATGCTCATTCACCTACAGGAGAGCAAAACCACATACGCCCTTGGGAGTTTACCAAAGTTCATTATGCTGGCTTACATACAACTTAGACACACACCTACAACTTCGATACAGAATACGAAAGCTGGCACACCCGTCAATGGTAACTGGATACAAAATGTGCCCAGACGAAAAAAGACGCAACCACTAGAAGCTCTATTAATATCACTAGAGAATCGCTTGAGGAAGTAAAAGTTGTAGGAGGAAGTAGAAAGGTCTGTGTACTCCAGCCAATAAATACTTTCTTAACTGTTTGCTGAATGCACAAATAATCTTATCAGTGAAAGAAAAATATCTGTGAGAACAACATTTTAAAAAATGACTTAAAGCTCTAACTAGAGAGAAATAAAAGAATAAGTTTTCCATGAAGAGCAAAAGAATATTTCCCAATCTACTGACCTGCCTTTAATGGAACTCACCAGAGAATAAATGAGTAATCCGGCCACTGGGGTAACAAGTCCTGGCTAAGCACAATGGCTTGGTGAGCCATGTGGCAAAGTGTCAGGAGAACAGGTGGGATTCTTAACCTATGGACTAGACTCGCCAGACAGACAGAAAGGGCCCTTCCGGTAGACCCACATAGGCCAACTCATGAAGGAATCCAGCCTGGCTAGTGGTGGACACCATTCAAGTCAGACAGAACTAGGGCAATGTCAACTTGTCCTCACAGTGAGCTCCCTCCAAAGGACAGAGACATGGGAAACAGAGGGAGATGGAATTTTCTAGTCAGGTTGTTTGGATCCTAACTTGATGTCATTGCTGGACTTTCCTTGCCTTCATTTCCTTCTTGCCCACCCTCTGTGAAAAGTGGCACAGGGTAAGGGAGAGGCGGACTCACACTAACGAGGCAAAGTGTTTTAGAGACTGGAGGCCCACCTATCCTTCCAGGACAAGAGTTGGAAAATACAGGTCTACAAATGTGGCAAAATGGTAATGACTGTCGAATCCCGTTGAAAGGTACAGTGGGTTTCACTGTACTACTCTTTCAACTTTTCTATACACTTGACATTTTTCTAAAAAAAAAAAATTTAAGCCAAAGAAAAGAAAAAAAGCATGCAGCTTCAAAGAGATTGCAGTGGAGAGGAATGAAAACTATATCAGTTCCCACATCTGGGGGCAAACACTCAGTGGTAAGCTCTGGATAACTTTAAACTTTAAATTTTAAACTATCACCTTGTACCAACAACCTTGGATATTTAAAAAAAAAAAAGGTGGGGGAGGCTTGGGTCAGGCCCTCTCTCATGTCTGACGTCTGTCTCCTGGCTAGAGCCGTGTGCTGACTGGCAGAGAACCCCCTCCACGCCCCCTCCCAGAGCAGGCACCGGGGTCCGGAAGACTGCATCTGAGCTCTGGGACCTGAGGTCTCTCTGTTCCCTGACCTCCTCAGCGCCAGTGGCAGACACCCTCGTCTGAGGACAGTAAAGGCACCAAAGGATTAAACGGGAGTTTTTCCTATGCCTATAATAGGCAAAAGAACTGCCTATGTGGAAGTGGAAAAATTAGTTGCCAAGGGACGAAATTCATTCAAGTGACAACCTATTCCATTGCTGGCCGTTCCAGGAAAACAGGGAGTGGAGCTTTTTAATGGGAAGGAAATCTGTTATTCTATATCCACCAGAATTCACTTCATGACTTAGTCCGGAAGGAAGCGAAATCTATTTGAGTTCGGCACCTGCCTGACTAGTCCCCTGCTGATCTCCCCATTCTGTCTGTGCCCCCTCACCCCCACCCTCTGTGGGGGACACGGGACCAAAATAGCTCCCCTCCGTGCTCCGCTGGGACTCACAGGCACACCACACACTCCCCGGAGGGCACGGCCCGACTCCAGGGCTGGGATTTACCAATGTCACTCAGCAAGGTGAGGATGGCTCCTTCCCGCAGGCCACAGCAGTTCTCGAACTGGTTCAGGTACTGTCAAGAAGGGGAGAAGAGGCATCAGCGTGAGCGGTCCCCGACCACCAGCGAGCCCACAGTGTGTGTTCCCAGCTGAAGTCCTCGAGGGCTCACCCCAGCCCCGGGCTCTGGGGACCTGGGCAGCAGCACTGGCAGGAACTGGCCCAAGGAGGAGGAGGAGGAGGAAGCGGTAGTGAGAACTCCCAGAAGTGCTCACACACTCCCAGGTGGGATGTCTGAGTCCTTCTAACAGGAGGGCTTTTCAGGCTCACCTGAGACAGGCCAGAGACCTCGCTCCGCCACAGGGATGGCTGCCCCTCAGAGTCCCGCAGAGGACGGGGGCGGGGCGGGGGGGGAGGCACTCCCTGAAGGCCACGCTCTGACTACTTCCCCAGCATGGCCAGTGGGATGATGATGGGGGGGAGTATTTAATGAGCACTTACTATGTGCCTGGAACCCGGCAAACCTCTGCACAGTTTAGCTCAGTGAAGCTCTACCTACGTAGAGGCAGAGCTCCCTCCGCTGCCAAGGGAAGAACCGTCGGCATCTGCACCCCACGGGTGAGGAGTCTGAGACCGGACGGTTCCGTGAGGCCTGCTCACGCAGCCACCGAGCACGGCCCTGGGGTAGGAAGCCGTGTCTCGCTAAGGCCTGAGCTCTAACCCTCGCCCTCTCTGCCCTCCCGGCCCTGGCTCAGTCTGCGGCTGATGGAGAAAATAACTTCCCAGCTGAGGGTTGTAGTCATAACTAACACTGACATCCGAGAACATCGCAGAGCCCGTTTCCTGAGCTGGGTACACAGACTTCGCTCTCTCAGTCAGTTTCGGCTTCTACCTTTGCTCACGCGCTGGCCAAGCAGGTCTCTCGGTGCACAGGGGAGGAGGCTTTGAACTCTTGAGAGGAGGCAAAGACAGGCCCCCTCATTTGGAGAACAGAGAGAACAGAGATCCCAGGCGCTGCAGGCAGCGGCGCCTTCCCTGCACTGCCCACCCCGCCTCCCCTTCCGCCGTGGGGGGCCCCACGGACAAAGGCCCCTTAGAGCACAAGGACTTCCGGCCTCCCCCAGATCATCTTGTGCCCCACGCCAGGTCAGTCATGCTACAGTTTGCGTCATCTTTTTCCCTGGCTGACGGCTCTTTGCTGCCTGCGAGATCAAGTCTCAAGTTCTCTGCCAGGCTTCCGAGCCCTCTGTAATCAGGTCACATCCCACCCACTGCCTCGCTGCCCCCGAAGAACCACCCGCTCCACCGCAACAACACGACTCTATCTCCCATTTTAAATAACTGCATTCAGTAATCAGATGGTCGTCAAAGGTTAAGAAAATAAAGAGGAAAAGTGAAGCATTATCAAGTTCCCCATTTCTCATCCGTTATCAGTCCCCGGCTTGTCGGTCATGCCAATGACTATTCACATCCTGCTGTGCCACTCCCAAGACCTGCCTAGCTCCCATGGCAGGAGAAAGCTACTCGGGCAGATCAACCCTTGTGGAAAGTTTCCTCTACAAAAAGAAAGCGGAAGGGGCCAGAAAAGTGATGGGAACAGCACACGAAGCTGGGTCCAAGAAACTGCCATGTCAAGACGGAAGAAGTGCCTGGGTACCCTGCCTCCCCCCACCCCTGTCCCCCCATAACACCATGACCCTTCTTCTAGAAGCAAAGAGTTCGGGAGATGTGCACTAACAGCACAACCTCTTTTTCAACATAAAAACAACTTCGCTGTCCAGATACAACTTCTATTTTGCCTCCTCCTACGTGGCATTCCTCAGCGTCCTGGCCGGAGAGGGGGCCTGCAGTTGGCGTCCCATGGGCTGTGACCCAAGCTCTTCCATGCCACAGCTGCGCCAGGCCTGGTAACCTCACCAGCCTGGGCCGTGGTCTACAGCCTTCACGTGGGACGCATGGGGTACCAGCATCACAGGGATGTGGAAAATCCAACAAGGCCAAGTATAGAAGCAGGCTGTAGGATCCAGTTGGGGGCCACGCTGGCGAGGGGGCCAGACACGACCGTCCATGAGACAAGGGAGGGCTTCGGGCACCAACCCTGCAGGACGTACTCTGCTAAGGAGAAGTTAATGCGCTAGAGGGATGAACGCCCAGATGGTGAGTCAGGGGTGGCTATGGAACATCAGCCCAGTTCCCTGCTTACTAAGCCGGCTCCCTTCCTGCTCCACTCTGTGATCCTGTCTGCAGTGCGGCCACATCTAGGGGACAGAACCCCTCCCAATAAGCACAGCGGTGACGTGGACGCTGAAGGACGGCAGTGGCCCTAACATGCCCAGGGAAGGAAAGTTTGTTTTGGAACTGGTCCAGTCTTTCCCTGTCCTCCAAACCTGGTGACTTTTTCTTGTCATTTCAGTAATCACCGTGCAGGACATACATTCAGCGAGCCCCTCCCTGACTTTCCCGTAAGAGCTTCTGATTCAGTCCCTTGATTTACATCACGCATGTCGCCCCACCCTGAGCGTGGAAGAGGGGCATCCGAGGAGGAAAAGCAAGCCCGCCAGAGGCACCATGGCTGCCTGAGCTTCCGGATGAGGAAAGGGGGCGAAAGGCATTCCCACCGCTCCCTGCCCAAACAGGCTGCGCCCGGCCACCCCGGAAGCCTCACCTTGCGGAGATCTCCTCCCTGGCAGTACTCCATGGCCAGCAGGGGCAAGTCATTGGGAGCCAAGCTCTGCATCCCCTCGGGAACGTCCCGGGCAGCCACCACATTGGGGTGGTTCAGCCTAGGAAGGAGACAGCAGTGAGGGAAAAACTCAGCCTCTGGCTCAAACCCGCTCCCCGCTCCGTCTGCGTCTCAGCAAAGCTTTACAACAAAGGCCCGGACTGGCCAAGGGTCCCCCCGGATAAACAGGAGGACAGAGGTCAGGCACAGGCCACTTACCTCAGTGCCGGGTCCGTTAGTGTCCCCCCAGCTCTACCGTGAGCTCAAGGACTGGGAGGGCCTCCTGTGCAACTTAGTTTTCTTTAGAACGCCCACAGCAAGTCCTCACTGTACTTGGAAACTGCTTCGAAAAGCATAGGAAGTAGAGGGACTTCTAACCTCAGGCCATTCAAGCGGGGATGGCGTGTGTGTGCGTGTGTGCGTGTGTGTGTGTGTGTGTGTGTGTGTGTGCATGCGCAAACAAGGTGATGCCTCCCTTTTAAGAGGTTCATGAAGGGAGCCCCTGTTTGAGGCCTTGCAGAACGACTAGGTTGCTAGTTTACCTAAATGCTTACCTAAAGCCCTCACTAGCTGGGAGGACAGCACCCATCCAGGGCCTGACAGACCGTCCCCGTCTCCACACTGGGGGAATAAGTGTCTGCCATCGGTTCACAGCAGTGGAGAGCCACACACCGCCTTGGAATCGGAAACACAGGAGGGAAGAAAAGCATCTCTGCTGTGACAAAGGTAAAGTCACGGTGATGGCTATTTTAAATTACTTAATATAAGAAATAAAACTGACCAAAAGCCCTCAAAAAGGCCCAGAGTTGGACACGAAGGGCCATTCCTCTAGAAGTCATGTTACCCTGTTGAGGGACTGAGATTTAGGACTTTTCCAATGCAGCAGGTGGGGCTGTTGCTTCAGATCCCGAAGCTCAGAGGGCTTCCCCCCACCCCCGATTTCACTGCAGTGCCCGAGTCCCCTCAGCTCCCTCGGTCTCCCCATCCTCTGCAGTGACAGCCCTGGGGACTCACCTTCTCATGATCTGGATCTCCAGGCACCACCGCTCTCGATTCCGGGGGCTGAGCTCCTGCCGGCACTGCTTGATAGCAATCTGCTCACCTGTTTCCTGCAGGGAGAGCACGCACAGGGAGGGGGTGAGCAGAACTCATAACCGCGCCCATCGAGAAAGCCAGGGGTCCAAAAGGAAATTGTCTCCTTAGAGCCCAAAGCATAGATCACGGGACCTCTTGCATCCCGAGACCCCCATATGTAGCCTCTGATAGATGTCCCCAAGTCACTTGCCAGCCCGACAGGCTGGCCTCCACACTCCCACCTCCTCCCTGACTTTCTCCCTTCTAGTCATTCAGAGTCTACACCAAGGCCTTGTTTGGGTCCTACCACCTCCATGAAACCTCTGCTGGCCGCACCTGCCGAAGAGATCTCTCGCTTCTCTGAGCCTCGGCTGCTAGACAGAACCATAGGACATTGCTGTCCTTTGTATTGACCATTTTGACCCACGCAAATGGCACTTGCCTGTGACTCAAACTAACAGTACCACACTGCCTTTGTAGTTCATGCAAGAGTTCGTCTCTCCAGAGAGAAGGCAAGCCTAGCATAGTAGCCGGAACAGAGAGGATGATTCGATTCAGCGTTTACTGGCTCTGTGACCCGGGGCAGAGCACTCGGTCTGACTTGGTTTCTTCATCTGTAAAGTAAGAACGCCAGCAGCCACCTTTCGGGGCTACCCTGAAGCTCAGCACCCAGCACTGTCCAGCCCTTAGCACACGTCCGGTAACACGGCGGGGAGCAGAGCAGACCCAGGTCGCGGGCAGGAACTTGCGGCCTTTAAGATCCCCTGTGGCTTGGCCCCACCCTGCCTTTCCAGCCACTCTCCCGCGAGGCCCCGCGGGCCTCGGACCCCAAGGCTGGACCAGACCGCCCGTCCAGTCCCCTGCTTCTCAGGCCTACACGCTTGCTCTTGCGGGTGCGCAGGTGCCCAGCTCCAGGGGCCCTTGCTCTGCTCTGCAAGCACGCCACTCCTTCACCACACACACCTACCACACACCCCTTCCCTTCTGCAGTCACACGGTTCTTTTCTCTTGGTTAAATTACAGGCTTATCTTCACGCACTTTAACCTCTTCTTAACTAGCCCAATGCCCTCAGCCGAGATTTTGTGAACAGAAGGGAAGGCAATCCATAAAACATTTGTGAATAATTCACTGACTAGCCTGGGTCCTGAGGATTAATTCGCCCCTTTTCCTTGGTCCCCTACGCAGCACCAAGGAGCCCCAGGGGACAGACTGAAAGGGACGAGCCCTATGGCTACAGTGCTGGAGGCGGCAGGGACAGTGGCTCCGGCCTCGAGTGCTCTGCCCACCACAGGGAGCCACCACGGCACTGCTGCCGTCTCCTCAGGCCCCCCCCCGGGGGGCCTCCAGGATAGCTGAGGCACACTGGGTGCCCCTGGCCATGACTCTGGTGGCAGGGGCCTGGAAGCTGGGCGCACCATCAGTGAGCAAGCAGACTTCTACCAGCTTCTTGAATATTCTGTGTCCACGCAGCAGCGAACCACCTCCCTAACAGCCCTATGTACTAGGGGCGAGCCGCGCCTACAGGATGGTTATAGCAAATCCTTCCACAAGGAGAGATGGCAGAATGGTACCAAAATTCTACTACGTGTCCAACGGAAGAAGGATATCCTAGAGGCCATGCCGGACCATTTTCTTAGTTTTGTCATTTTAGGAAAATGCACCCTGAGAAGAATCCTCATTCTTGTAACTGGAGCAATTCATACAGTGCTGAATGGGACTAAAACAAGACACGCGGAGGGCCACCCGGGTGGCTCAGTCAGTCAAGGGTCCGACTCTGGGTTGCCTCTCAGCTTATCATCTCAGGGCTCTGGGCTCAGTGGGGAGTCTGCTCAAGATGCTTTCCCTCCCTCTCCCACTCCTTCCCCCTCTGCCTCTTCCCCGGCTCCACATCTCTCTCTTCCCGCCCCCTCTCAGATAAATGAATACAATCTTGAAAAAGACACACGGAGAACAGTGGCAGGCCCTCCCCATGTGCACGCGGTGGTCTCGCAGACGCAGAACTGCATCGCAGGCACGCATTTACCAGAAAGGCCGCGATCCCCGCGGGAGTGCAGACCCACCGGGTAAGAAAAGGGAAAACGGAAGTCTCCAAACAGGCCCGGAAGTCGTTGAATAAAACCACTGAATCACCATCCACTGACCAATCCCTAAAAAGAGAAGGTTCCAAAACAAAGTGGAAGCGCCTTCTGCCTCTCACAGCTCCGATGCCAGCAAACAGATATAACACCTCTAATGACCCTCACCCTCGCAGAAGGTGCTTCGAACAAATCCCACCAAGGCTGTGGTTAAGCTGCATGTCACACAGTTACCTCACATGCCTACTTTTATTTTTATTTTTTAACAGCTCTACTGAAACAGAATTCACGCACCGCACAACTGATCCATTTAAAGTGCCCAGTGCAATGGTAAGGGGTATGGTTGGCGTAGTACAACCAAAACCACATATCGACTTTAGAACATGTTCATCAACCACCCAGGAAACCCCGTATCCATTAGCAGTCACTCTTCCCCCAGCCCCCTGAGCAAGGGCAATCACCTACCTTTACGGATTCACCTGTTCTGAACATTTCACAAATGGAATCGCACGATACGGGGTCTTTTGGGATGGCTTTCTTCAAGGCCCACCCACGTGGCAGCCACATGCCTGCTTTGTAACGACACACACGCCTTGGTGCAGCCCGTGGCCTCGGGCACTGATAACCGGGTCCGGCCAGGTCGTTCACACACTGCTATTAGAACCCCGATCTTTGGCCCAGACCCCGAGGCACTCTCTGAAGAAGCTGACCTCTTTCAAAACTCATAAATCCTGTTGCTAATGAACCAATCAGTGCAGCTGTGCAAGTGGACTCGGGTAGAAATCGATCTAATTCTGTTCATGAGTTAGGGAACGTGTGGAAATACCATTTCTTCAATCAATGTACAGACTGTTGTTAGATCTCACAAAATGTCACACCCTCTACATGACAAACTTCTCAATTCCCGTCGGTTCTCAAACTGATTTAAATTTGCTTTCAAGTTTCACTTCCCCTAAGTGTTCGGACTCAAACGTTTCGCCCAGTTCTATGGTAACTTCTTCGATGGTGGCTCTGACATGCCACTAGAGATGCCTGTCTCTGGTCAGGTGGGATCTCCATGGAAACTGAGACTGGACTGCATAGTTCTACAACTGATGGGCCAAGTGTAAAGCAAGGTAACAGTGCCGAGGGAGTCCATTCAGTGGGTAATGTTTTAATGGACAGCCTGATAAGTAACAGTTCAGAACAAGATAATGCAACTTATGGTCTGTTATCTCAGAATGACTCAGCTTAAATCAAGACATTTAAATATCTGTACCTATTTTAACTTCAATACACAGAATAGTGTGTTAGTTTTTTGTTTTTTGTTTTGTTTTACTGCTACTATGAACAAATTGCCACAAACTTAGTGGCTTAAGAAACAAATTTATTTCCTCACAGTTCTGGAGGTCAGAAGTCTGGTACAGATCTCACTGGGCTAAAATCAAGATGTCAGCAGGGCCGTGTTCTTTTCTGGAAGCTTTAGGGAAGGATACATTTCCTTGACCGTTCCTGCTTCTAGAGGCTGCCTGCATTCATTGGCTCAGGGTCCCTCCCTCCATCCCCAAGGTCAGCAAGGGCTGACTCTTGTCACATTGCATTACTTTGACACTGACACTACTGCCTCCTTCTTCCACTTTTTTTTTTTAAGATACATCCCTTTTATTTATTTTATTTATTTGACAGAGACAGCGAGAAAGGGAACACAAGCAGAGGGAATGGGAGAGGGAGAAGCAGGCTCCCTCTTGAGTAGGGAGCCTGATGAGGGGCTCAGTTCTAGGACCCCAGGATCATGATCTGAGCTGAAGGCAGATGCTTCACGACTGAGTCACCCAGGCACCCCTTCTACTTTAAAGACTTTATTTAGGAGAGTGACAGAGATAGCAAGAGAGAGCATGAGTGGGGAGGAGAGGGAGAAGCAGTCTCACTGCTGAGCAGGGAGCCCAGTGCAAGGCCAGGATCCTGGGATCATGTCCTGAGCCCAAGTGCCCCTCCCTCTTCCACTTTTAAGCCCCTCGTGATCACACTGGGCTGACCCAGACAGTACGGGACAATCTTCCCATCTAAGGTCAGCCAATTAGCAACCTTCACTCCTCTTTACCATGGTGCCCTAACATACTGATGGGTTCAGGGGTTAGGACACAGACATCTTTGGGAAGGGCCATTATTCTGCCTACCACAGATAGTATCCTTCCTTCATGAAAATGACAAATAGGGGCACCTGAGTAGCTCAGTGGGTTAAAGCCTCTGCCTTCGGCTCAGGTCATGATCTCAGGGTTCTGGCATCGAGCCCCGCATCGGGCTCTCTGCTCAGCGGGGAGCCTGCTTCCTCCTCTCTCTCTGCCTGCCTCTCTGCCTACTTGTCATCTCTCTCTCTCTCTCTCTGTCAAAATAAATAAATAAAATCTTTAAAAAAAAAAAAAGAAAATGACAAATAGACCCTAGAGGTAGATTTATTAAGTGATTTAGAAAATATTTTAGGTAATCTATCTACACATTGGATACTTGTAGATAATTGCAATCTTCTGTCCAACACGAACATTGGCTCTAACACACAGCTGTTACCCGGCCCAACCCAGAGTCCAGAAATAGCTTTTGATATTGAAGGCTGATATTAGAGACTGAAGATTGGCGGGCGCCTGGGTGGCTCAGTGGGTTAAAGCCTCTGCCTTTGGCTCAGGTCATGATCTCAGGGTCCTGGGATCGAGCCCCGCATCGGGCTCTCTGCTCAGCGGAGAGCCTGCTTCCTCCTCTCTCTGCCTGCCTTTCTGCCTACCTGCGATCTCTCTCTCTGTCAAATAAATAAATAAAATCTTAAAAAAAAAAAAAGAACAAAAAAGACTGAAGATTGGATATCGGCCTCAGTATCCTAATGCAAACTCAAAAGTGAACTTCCCACTATCAGTACTAAACACACTGCGGAATAAATGGGCAGAGACACCACAACTCACTTTCTGTTTGTGGCCAGCTCAGCTTAGTCCTACGGTTGCAGGGGAAATCCTAACTCCCGGGGCTTGGGAATGTCTCACACAGATACAGACACACTTAAACTTTTCTTATACCGTGGCCCCTGAGGCAGTATTCTAAAACATTCCAGTTTTCCATGAGTAATATTTCATTTGAAACAGAATGACTTCCTGTTGCTAATAACATACCGGCTCTAAAAAGCAAAATTCAATTAAAACAGTTCAGAAACGGACTAAAAAATACCAGTTTTGAAACCCCGGGGAGTTTGATCTTCACTAGCAATGAAACTCCAAAAGCAGCGGATGACTTTCTTTATTTGGGCTGGGACTTCCTAGAGTCTTAGCTCAGTTCTGTGGAAACCTAGACTTGGCCCAAACCATCTCAGCTGCCAACTTCGGTAAGTGAACTCCTCGTGAGGGACAAAACTTAAAATTGGTTTGTATTTTGAGAAAATGCAGACAGGGGCCAACGGTGTTAGCCACACCGAATGGCTACACCTTGTCACAAAGGTTCCTCAAGTCTGCGATTCTTTCGTACATGAAAACATAAAACTTGTGCAGAAAGCAGGGGGGCCCTCCTCAGATGGCTGAGAGCCAGCAGAAGGCATGACAGCACAAGTGATCTGAAGGCCAGTCCACTCCGGAGCTGGCCCAGCTTCCCAAAGTTAGCCTTCTTCACATGAGGAGGGGAAACTCGCTGGAAGCCAAGAGGTGCGTTCAAACCCTGGGCTCAGAAACCTGTCTCCTGTTACCGTGACAACCACCCAACAGGCCGCAGAGGTAAAGGGGGCTAATTAGTAATAACCAGCTCGTTCCTTCTCAGGCCCTCCCCTCCAAGATGAATGTCAGAGAGGAGGCACAGAGCGAGGCCAAGCGAGACCCTAGGGACAGAACTCAGACCCAAGAGTCAAAGGTACAGGGTCTCTGGCTACGGCTTCACCCCTGACTCAAGCACACTGACCAGTCTATGCCGAGAAATTTCTGAGTTCAACCCCCTCCCTTTGGTGTAAACAGCCAACAGACACAGTGGCCTCCGAACTTACCCACAGGGGCTCGTGGGGTGAGGTAAGTCAGGATGTAACTCCTTCATCCTTCACCTGGTGTATGTGGGACACTGGGCCCGCTAGTTTAGCTTCTGGGCCTTTATCCAGAAGAGGGAGAGGACTCTACCCCTCAGTCAAAACGAGACAGAGTGTCCCATACAGAGTGAGCCTCAAGCAAAATATAGCAGCGTCACTTCCTTTCTCTGGCCCTGCGTCGATGTTACTCTACCCATTTGATTTGTCTTCTCTTTAGACTCTCAACAGTCCGTCTCCTTCCAAGATTCCATTTCCTCAAGAAGCCTTCCCTCTCCCCTGAGCACTAAAGAGAGAACATGGATAAAGCACCGAGCACAGCTGGCATAGGACACGCTCGATAAACAGCAGCCATTCATATTTCTACACAAGTTGGTGCCCATATTTAGGCTTATTTAATATACTGCTGAGTATTCATTTTTCCTCCTCAATTAGAGCACAAGCACACTGAGGACAAAATCGTTTTCTTTTTTCCCCCTGATGGAGCTTGGGTCGGTGCACAATAAATTCTTAGGGAACTGACCGAAGTCTTTGAGACTTTCAAAACACACACACAAGCTGAAGTGAGCTTAGTCTTGTCCAGTGAGGAATCAAGTCAAAGTCGGTGCTACTTCGTAGAAGAGATAATTAATAACACCGTACCCGTTAGAACTTTACACTAGCCAGTACGTACATTACCGCCTGTCACCCTCACAGGCGTCCTTTGGGAAACCAGGCAGCAATTCCCAGCCCCTTTCACAGCCAAGTGCACAGAGAATATATTTGCAAGGCATCCTGGGACATTTCCAGATCCTTGCAGAAAGCAGTGGCCCTATTTCATGCTTAGACATCCTGACAGCCAAGGAGATCAATGTCTTAGCAGCCTCAAAAATCCAAGGGGGAAGTTTGTGCCCAGAGCCATGAAGCTGGCAAGAAACAGAGAGGGGACTGGAACCCAGGTATGGGTGACTGGGAGTCATGTGGTTTTCCCCCCTTATTCCCAAAAGGGGCTGCAGGCTGAGGTCACTCGGGTCATCTCTTTCTTCTTCCTCTGTATTTAACAAAGGTCTCATTGAAAACATCAGCCTGTCTAGTCTGTACTGATAAATGCTTTGTGCTGACCCTCGGGCTGAGGATTTAAGGGAGTTCAGACACGGCAAGGACTGCCAAGGCCCATGCTTGGTAACAGATTCCAAAAACTCAGGGACACAGGAGTAGGGGCATTTGGTACACTGCCCTTCCTCACTAAGAGATATTTGTTTTAGAAAGATTTATGCATGTTGTCCTCCAAAGGACAGTTCTTTCCCTTAGCGCTTCAAAATGGTTTAGACTGATTGAAGAGGACTGAGAATATTCTAGGGGTGTCCATAAGCTGGATCACCCACCATGGAAAAGCCACAAGCCACAGCACAGAAAGCAGGAAGTTGGGATTTGAATCAATGTAGGCTCAGATTCCAGCTCCTTCACTTGCTAGCTTAGCCTCTTTAGGTGAATGACCTAACCTCTTTGTGCTTGGATTTCCTCGGGGATAAACAGAAATAAAGACAACAGACTAGCTTAGTTGGAGGAGTGTCTAACTCTTGATCTCGGGATCATGAGTTCAAGCCCCACTTTGAGTGTAGAGATTACTTAAATAAATAAACTTTAAAAAAATAAAGATAACAGTTCTTCCTTTCAGGGTTATGCAGACTAGAGGTAAAACATGTAAAATACCTATCCCACTGAAGGCACATGGTAGGTTCTTGATAAATGATAGGTCTGATTACCAGGCATCACACATGTGGCTGAGGCTTAGACTCTTTTATGCAATGGCTCTTGTGATAAATTGAAAATCTCTCTCTCTCTTTTTAAAGATTTATTCATTAGACAGAGAGAGAGAGATCACAAGTAGGCAGAGAGGCAGGCAGAGAGAGAGGGGGAAGCAGGCTCCCTGCTGAGCAGAGAGCCCGATGCGGGGCTCGATCCCAGAACCCTGAGATCATGACCTGAGCCGAAGGCAGACGCTTTAACCCACTAAGCCACTGAGGTGCCCCTGAAAATCTCTCTTCTGTAGGCAAGATAAAGTATATGGAATATTAGGAAACATACGTGGTTGCAAAGTATAATCACTATACTGACTGGAGTTAAGTGGTCAAAACCACCTATCCCACCAGCTTTCTTCAAGAGGCTCTGCACTGGGAGATCCACCAAAGAAGACACTACTCCTGTTCTGATCTTGGCCATCAACTAAAGAACCTCTTAAGCACGCACAGCAGACCTAAAGATTCCCCCACCTGAGGAACAACCCAGGAGGGTGATGGAGAGCTTCCCGGACTGAGCCAGGCTCACCAGCAAGGTCTCACTAAGTTTTTGTGAAAGTTGACTCCTCCTGCTCCCTCAGCCCTCACCTTCTATTCCCCCACTTTCAGTCCTAAAATAGCTCTTAGACCTGCCCACTTCTCTCCATCTCCAACCACCGTCAGCCCCGTCCAATCTCCACGTGTCCAGTCTCCAAAACCTTCCTGACTGGTCTCCCCACGTGACAGGGCAGTGCCGGTGGTGTTCTGGTTACCAGCTCTTCTGAGAGCGGTTAATATTCGGGAATTCGGTGAGACGTGCTAACTGTCAGTGGCTTGAAACAAGCCACATTGGAAGCAGTTACCCCGTGGAAACTGGTAAACACTACCACTCAGGATGATGTTTTGGAGAGCCGATTTCCCAGCACGTCACTGCCTTGGCCCCTTCCAAACTCTTCCCGAAGCAGAGTGGACCCCTTCCAATAGCTTGCTGTCACTCTTCAGATAAAAACGACATCTCTTGGCAGGGTCTCACTGTCACTTTCTAAGTTGCAGCCTCCCCTGCACCTAGCTCCCCTCTTCCTCCCTTCTGGTCCTGCTCACCTTTCTGTCCCACCTGCTTGCAAAGACCTGCCCACCACCACCACCACCAGGGTTTTGAATAGGCTGCTCCCTCTTCCTTAGACCGGCTAAGCATGGCTAACTTCTACCAATAACTCAGGTCTGCACTTAAGCGCCACTTCCTTGAAGAAGCCTTCCCCTCCTCACTCCGACCTCCAGACTGGTCATGCCTTCCCTTTCCAAAAAGATCTGTAGGGAAAGTGAATGACTTTATGCACCCAACGTGTGGATAACATAAAGACAATTGCTATGGGGGAAATGAAAGAAAGCCAAAGCCAGACAGGGCCCTGGCTGACCAGGAACTTAGAGCCTTGACAAGACACATTCTTACACACAGACAAAAAGGCAGATATGAAGCACGCCAAATGATTGGAGCTGGGAAATTCAATGGAAGAACTAATTGCCAAAGAATGAAGGAGGTTCATTGAGGTGGTGGTCTGGAGCTGACCCTGGAGGAATGGGCAGAAGGACATAAAGCCGTCCAGGAGACACAGGCTCGTCCCAGAGAAGGCTCGGCCAACCAACCTGTTGGGAGGCAATAAGAGGTAACACAGAAAGACAGGCTGAGGCCCGACAGTGAAGAGGCCTCGAACAGCAGAATGAGGAGCTTGGCTTTTAAAAAATAAAGATTAGGGCGCCTGGGTGGCTCAGTTGGTTAAGCGACTGCCTTCGGCTCAGGTCATGATCCCGGAGTTCCGGGATCGAGTCCCATATCGGACTCCCGGGTCTGCGGGAAATCTGCTTCTCCCTCTGACCTTCTCCCCTCTCATTCTCAGTCTCTCTCTCTCTAATAAATAAATTTTAAAAAAATCTTTAAAAAAAAATAAATAAAAAATAAAGATTAGGGCGCCTGGGTGGCTCAGTGAATTAAAGCCTCTGCCTTTGGCTCAGGTCATGATCTCAGGGTCCTGGGATCGAGCCCCGCATCGGGCTCCGGGCTCAGCAGGAGGCCTGCTTCTCCCTCTCCCACTTCCCCAACTGTATTCCCCCTCTCGCTGTCTCTCTCTGTCAAATAAATAAAATCTAAAAAAAAAAAAAAAGATTAAAAACAAAACAAACAAAAACTTTAAAAAAGAACTATCACGTGATCCAGTAATCCCACTGCTGGGTATTTAATCACAGAAAACAAAACCACTAATTTGAAAACACTAATACATGCACCCCAATGTTAACTGCAGCATTATTTACAACAACTAAGACAGGGAAGGAATCTAAGTGTCCATCAACAGATGAACGGGTAAAGATGACGTGGGATATATATACACACACACACACACACACACACACACGTGCACATGCACACACACACAATGGAATATTACTCAGCCATAAAAAAGAAGGAAATCTTGCTATTTGTGACACCATGGATGGACATAAGGAGTATTATGCCAAGTGAAATAAGTTAGAGGAAAAAATGCCACATAATTTCACTTCATGTGGAATCTAAACCAAACAAATGAAGGAACAAACAGAAAAAAGTAGAAACAGACTCATAAATACAGAGAACTGATGATTTCCAGAAGGGAAAGAGTTGGGGGATAGGCAAAACAGGTGAAGAAATTAAGAGACACAAACTTCCGGTACCATAAATAAATCATGGGGGGATGAAAAGTACAGCATTGGAAATATAGTCACTAATACTGTAAGAACACTGCTTGGGGACAGATGGTGACGATATCACAGTGAGCACTGTATAACGTACGGAACCATCAAATCACGACGTCGTACACCTAAAACTACTATAAGAGTGTATGCCAACTATACTTCAATTAAAAAATAAAAAACGAAAAAAAAAATAGGTTTTTGAACAAGGGAAGGAACTTGAAAGTAGTAATTTTAGAAGCCCAATCTATGCACACATTTTTTTCAGGCCCCTAGCTATAAAGCCAGGAACAAATTCCATCTGACAATAGCCCTCCAAACTCACAGAGCAGGTGGAGGCCATTTTGAGTTAGAGATGACAGACACATGGCACAGCTGGAGGGAAACCAAACATCTCTCCTTCAGCTGCTGCGAGACAGTTGCTTTGGTCGAGAATCTAAAAGCTGTGACCTCCCTAGAAGCAGCCCAGCCCAGGTATGTACGTGTGGCCATAGAATGATCTGGCTCTCATGTTGTAACGCCAGGACCGTGGTTACACTCAGACCAGAACACATTCGAGCCAGTTGTGTTTCTATGGCCCGCTCAGCCAGAGGGTTTGCTGGAATTCCGGTTTCCCAGTTGAATGTGGGAATGACCACCTCCAAGACTCTGCCCTTCAGCTCTGGCTCCCACATTCCTCCAGGGGGTCATTCCATCTACTCAGAGCTGACAGCACTCAGGGAAGGGCCTAGAATGTCTTCCAACTGATAAAGGAAGGCGGCTGTCTGGAGTGACACTCTCACGCTCTCACGTGGTCGGCCAGTAGCCCTGATGACGCTCCAGCCGGCTGCTGGAACTGGCTTCCGAGAAATGGTGCACAACTGCCATCCCTTCAGTGCCATCCCAACAGAGGGCTCAGCAGCCCCTGACCCAAAAGCAGCTGCCTTCCTGCAAGGACTTCACAGGTCTGATTTTGGAGTCAGGAACCTAACTTTAGTCATTTGGTGACTGAGGGTTCCCTACAGCAGTGGTCTCCAAATTGGGTGTGTATGCACCAGGGCTACCCAAGACTGGAATCCAAACAAATCAAAAAGAAATTACAATTTTCTGATATTAACTTTAGGACACCCTTCGCAGATTATTTTTCAGAAGATCACACATCTCTTGTGGGCTCGAGGTACACAGAGGAAAATGAGCATTCCGCAGGCACTGGTGGACAGGGGCTCTGGCTTAGGTAGATCATGGACTGTATTCTCCAGTTTCAATAAAATGACGCTCATAAAATGGAAAAGTGCCTAAAGAAATTCCTGCAGTGGGGTACCTGGGTGGCTCAGTGGGTTTAACCCTCAGTGGGTTAAAGCCCCTGCCTTCAGCTCAGGTCACGATCTCAGGATCCTGGGATCCAGCCCCGCATCAGGCTCTGCCCAGCGGGAAGCCTGCTTCCTCCTCTCTCTCTGCCTGCCTCTCTGCCTACTTGTGATCTCTCTCTCTCTGTGTCAAATAAATAAATAAAATATTTAAAAAAAAAAAGAAAAGAAATTCCTGACAAGCGGGAATATGCAAGAACTAACACTTCTATATCATGAGCAACTCATTTCAGACAAAGAAGGAGTAAAAACAATGAGGATCTCATCAGATCTAAAAGGAAATTAGCCCAAATAATTCCAAATTATAAAAAATTCTTTGAAACATGGGTTTTCATCCACTATCCCTAACAATAATTCTCACTTTCATATGGATCTGTATATTCTGTGCAGTGCAGTACTGCAAACAATACTGGAAAGGCATCGTGATGAGTACATATTTAAAATATTTTTAAACTAATTTTTTAATCACTTAAATATATTTTACTATGGTCATCCTTCAAATTTTTCTATTTTTGTATGTTTTGTAACATGCAATGTATTGGTACATGATAGTGTGACAGTAGCACAGATACTAACTTAAGATACATAAAACTGAGGCTGAAAACTTAAAATATTTTTACTATTTACTTGGGGAGCATAGTCAGTAAAGTTTGGAGATCACTAACTTAGAGTCAGCTATGAAGCTCTGAGGCCCCTTCCCTGTTCCAGGTTCTCCCGCTCTCCCAAGAAGCCCATGGCAAAAGGTGAGGCCCATCCCCCCCACCCAGCAGTGTGGGGCAGAGGCCATGCCAGGGGAACCTGTCTTCCCCACCTCCAACCCCTGCTCGCCCTTGGCTCTTCCCAGCTCCAAGGAGGCCCTACCTGATTGTGCCATCGGATAACGTTTCCAAATCCCCCTGTCCCGAGTCGTTCTTTCATCTCCCAGGCCGCACATGTCTGGGTTGGCAGAGAAGGTGACCAGCTCATACTGATGCCGTGCTAACTCTGTAAGCAATTTGGTGTGGGGGACAAAAAGATTAAGGTTAAGAAAAAAATGAAACTCAAGGAGATGGAGAAAGTAAGAGAGAACATGCGAGAGACGAAAAAACTCAGCTGGTTTTCATTTTGTAAATAAACCAGGTTGTCTGGTTTGTTTGTGGGTTTGGGTAGCAAACTTTTGTTTTTCTCACCTTCCTCCACCCCGACCTCAACTGTGGTGGAAGGAGGCAGGGAGGAAAGTCACTCAAAGGAGATGTTTCTCGACACCCCCTGAACTCAAAAGGGCATCCCAGGCTGGACTCCAGCAAGGGGCGCCCTGCCCCCGCGCGCATTCCGCTCAAGGTGGCAGGGACAGAGTCTAACGCTTAGTTTCCCCAGGGTCACGTGTGTCTTCACACAGTCCAAATGAATCATGGCTCTCTCCCAAAGCCACCACCTCCAAGAGGCCACCTGGAACCACCCGAACCGGGGCTGTCCCGGGCCTCCCCGCTCCAACCCGCCCAAGAAAAAGGCTCGTACACCCGGAAACCCCGACTTTTAAGCTCGACAGAAGTTTCTTCGGGGCCCTCAAGTGAGGCGGGAGGCGCGAGCTCGCCGGTGCAGAGGAGGCGGGGGTCTGACTGCAGGTGTCACCGGGGCCCCCCCGCGGCCGCCCGAGGGACTCACCTGTCGGCAGGGACGCGGGGCAGGGGAGTCGCTCCCCGGGGCGGGGGAGGCGGGGTCTGGGGCGGCGAAACCGGGGGCTCTGGCACCTCCCCAAAGACATTAAAATGCGGGAATCTTAAACCTGCCAGCCCAGCGCGACTTCCTCAAATACTTCCTGCTCTGACGTCAGGGAGCACGTGGGCCGCGGCCCGCCCTTAAAGGAGCCGCGGGGGGGGCGCCGGCCCAGACCACGCCCCGCACCCGCAGCCGGGGGATCCGCCCCCGGGGACCCTTTGGTCCTCGCCCAGGTGACTCTGGGAGAGCTGCGTCTGGCTTCTAGACGGCTCCGGTCAGCCTTGGACAAACTGTGCTCCCGGAGATAAAAAGAATGTCCCTAAAATGAACCCGAATGAGCCAAACTCTCTTTAGACAGTGACTTGAACCTGATGCGGTTTCTGGGACAGGGGAGATGGGGATTTCCTCACCAGGGCCCTCCTGGGGTGAACTTGACACCGCTTCCTAGACTTTTAACTAGGTGGAATTTCCCGTGCCCCCGCCAGGATTTATTTTGGGACTGTTTACAAGAATTGCCCGGGCCTCCTCTCCTCAGGCTGCGTCCCCTTTATCTGGAGGATTTTTGGCTCGGTATCAAGAATGATAAATCGCAGCTGTACTCCCTAGAAGTGTCAGCCCCCACTACTTAAAATAAAGAAATAAAGAAAAGGGGGGAAGATCTTGTAGTGCTAACGCGAAACTGCAGTTTCAGCCGCAGTGATGTGAAGAAATTGTGAGAGAATCTGGAAGCCTTAGGGTTCACAGTCCAAAGTAGGTGTTGGTGTATAGTAAGGTCTTTTTCTATGGAGTTCCTCAGTTCTGTGGCATTATGCTATCACACAAAGGCGGTGTGTGTTAGAAGATTTACTCAAGCAGGAAAAAAAAGCATTAAAGGAAACCTGAAGATAATACACCACATTTATAAATGCTTACCAACTGGGGCGCCTGGGTGGCTCAGTGGGTTAAAGCCTCTGCTTTTGGCCCGGGTCATGATCTCCGGATCCTGGGATGTAGCCCTGCATCAGGCTCTCTGCTCGGCGGGGAGTCTGCTTTCCCCTCTCTCTCTGCCTGCCTCTCTGCCTGCTTGTGATCTCTCTCTCTCTGTCAAATGAACAAATTAAAAAAAACCTTTAAAAAAAAATAAACAAATGCTTACCAACTGCCAGGTACTGTCCACATACACTCTGTACTTAGAATTTCTCATTCAAATCCTCAGGGCAACCCTACACATGGGACAGTAACTGCATTTTTTTTTAAGATTTTATTTATTTATTTATTTATTTACTTATTTATTTATTTATTTGACAGAGAGAGAGAGATAGCGAGAGCGGGAACACAAGAAGAGGGAAAGGAAGAGGGAGAAGCCGACTTCCTGCTGAGCAGGGAGCCCAATGACTCTGGGCTCCATCCCAGGACCATGGGCTCACGGTCTTCTTTAAAATATGGGCAACATTAGGTTGAACCGCATGAAATTGCCTTTTTTTTTTTAAAATAAAACAGAAATCGTTGAAACACCAGCAATAAACAAGAGTGGTTTCATCAGGTTCAGCCTAAGAGCAGCAGGGAAGACAGGAGGGCACCCAAGTTAGAGAAAGGAACCAGCAGGGTTGTTGTAGACAGAGGAGTGAATGGTAATAGCCATGTCTGACACAGGGGACACTCCTGCCTGCACGGAACCTGAGGCCAAAGTTTTAGGAACATATTGATGTGATTTGAAATGGTGGGGCCTGGAGCCACGGCAAGAAAGAATTCTTGAGACATCTTCGGTGCAAAAGGTGGTTTTATTAAAACATGGGGAAAGGACCCATGGGCAGAAAGAGCTTCTGGGATTTTGAGGGGCAGCTAATTAATTATACACTTGGGAGTTGGGAGAGGTAAAGACCAAGGGAAGTTTCCGAAAGGACTTTCAGATACTAAAGAGGACTCACAGGATCCTGGAGGCCTTGCATATTGTCAAGCCAAGGTTGTTTTTCCCTCTAGCAAAACATTAACATTGAGACAGCTAGGACTTTCCTGGAGGAATGTTTTACTCTACCTGTTTCAAGTGTTTGTCAATGGTCTGTAGGTTATAAGGAACTTTAATTTTATCTACATTTCCTTCTGCTTTTGTTCCCTTCATCAATCACCCTGAACAATTCTGACCCTTCTGACCCTTAAATCTTTAAAGTTGTTGAAGGTGGAACTTTTCTTCAATAACTTCTTCCTGCTAAATAAGAGCATAGAGATGTCCCTACCTGTGGGTCAACATTGGTCAGTTGGGGAATATATATCTATTTGGTTATATATATATATATATATATAACCAAAGTCAGAGGCAGCCAATCCAAGGAAAACAACATATATGAACCTCCATGAGTAGAAAGGATTATCTGTCAGTGAAGAAGTCTTGGCACCAGGGAGGGAGACACCAGAAAAGACAACAAAATAAGGTGAATATTATAATCAGAAAGAGAAGCCCAATAAAAATGACATTGATGGGGCGCCTGGGTGGCTCAGTCATTAGGCAGATGCCTTCAGCTTGGGTCATGATCCCGGGGTCCTGGGATCAAGCCCTTCATCTGGCTCCCTTCTAGCAGGAAGCTTCTCCCTCTCCCACTCCCTCTGCTTGTGTTCCCTCTCTCGTTGTGTCTCTCTCTGTCAAATAAATAAACAAAATCTTTAAAAAAAAAATGACATTGATAGTTAACTAAAATTTTCCTTCAGTCCTTTATTGTCGTTTAAAGAGAAATTTGAGATCTTCCACAGGTTCACAGGAATAAGAAGACGCGTTAGTTTGCTCATTGGTTTCCTGTGAAGGTGGTACAGGTTTTATTCTAGATCTAGGAGCCCATGAAGACTGTCCCTTTAACTGTATTGCAGTGGGAGTACATAATATGACCCAGTAGGGCCCCTTCCATTTTGAAGTTAAATTCCCTGCTGTATTGGACTTCCGATCCTTTCAATAAACCATTTCTGGAGTTTATATGTGGTTGGTTGCTAGTGATCATCAGATCAGGTTTAGGGAGGATATAGTTTGTGTATTCACTTAGAGATTTATGAATTAACGTGGCCTCAAGTGAATAATTTAATAGAGCAGCACAGTGTCTATCTATTGATAGGTCTACAGTGAGAAAAGGTTTTTCATATAGTAACTCAAAGGGCTTAACCCTATTGGTTGCTTTGGGGCAATCCTCACTCTGAGAAGCCCGAACGATAAAAGAATAATCCAGTTTTTCTTGAGTCACGATGCTTTAAATAGAATATCTACAAAGATATGTTATTGAAGCATTCTCTCTATAGTCTGTAATCACCCTCATTTTAAATCAGAGATAGCCAAATCAAGACTAATTCATTAGAAAAACAAGTACAGTTTTAACAAAGTTGGCCTAATTATTTACATAAGCTCAGCAAGAATAGTGATTGGTGATATAGATCTTTTAGAATCTGCTTTGCCAGAACTTTTTGTAAGGCATCTCCAGGTTGAACTTTTAATAGTGTCTCTAGGTCAGAAACCAAGCCAAATACAAGCCATCAGAGATGCAATACGGGTAGATGTGGGTGAATCCCTCTTCCAGGGGTCCCCAACGTATCCTGAGGTTTCTGCACCTGCTAAGAAGTGACATTCTTTACTCGCCTGCTAAGGCTGCTGGAAATTCTGCAAGCAAGGTACCAGGCCAACATTTCCATGGAGCCCTGTTGGTTCATGCTTCATAAAGTCTACCTTAGTTCCTTACATCTGTTGGGTCACATCTGAGTCTATGCAGGTCTCTCAATATTACCTTCCAGTCAAAGCCTTGGTAAAATGATGTTTCTAATGATGTCCTGTTACAAGGAGAACAGATTCTTATAGAACTTATGCAAATGACTATGATTGCCATGGAAGAAAGAATACTTATCCAGACCTTTCGAATTTCAGAGGGTTCCACTAGAGAGAAAAGTTAAATGTTTCAATTTGTTCACAGAGGAATATTTTATCCTCTTTCTGTACTTCATGGATATCTTAAGAGGAAGTTTCCTTAATCTGGAAGAGCTAACACTACAGAACCAGCAATGTTTCAAACAAGTGTCACAAAAACCATCTTCTTCAGTTCATTTAGTCTCATGTTACTAATTCTTGGTTCCATGTGAATACAGCTTTTAGTTAGTTCTGGAAATTTTTACCAATTTTAGTTTTAGGATTTTAAAGATATCAAAAACCCATATTTGTCAAAAATCTTTCTCATGAATCTCCTTGAAGATGAAAATTCCACAAGAAAATAAGAACAATAACTATAGATGATAAAAGACTCAAAAAACGGACATGGTTAAAGATCTGATGAGAGGTTACAATGTAGCTGATAAGGAAATCTGGCCATTTTCGTGACATATAGCACATCAATAATCAGAATATGAAGTGATAGCTTTATACCAGAACATATTAATTTGGGAATTGCATATAATCTCTAGAATAGTTACAGCATTTACCCAAGCATTACAACCAAGTCTTATTATTTAACAGTGCTTCCAGAGTAACTTAACATATGAAATAAACAAATCTAATTGGTCAAAAAGACTTCATTTATAATTTAAACCTTGGGAAGTATGTTTAAAAAAAAAATCTCAGAAAGTTATAAAGTTCATGCCTGAATAGTGGATTACAGATCAATACAAAGCTTATAACTTAATTATTTATTTAACCTTTAACCAAAGTGACAGTAAGAGAGTCAAAAGGCAGATATATAGGATTATATACCTGTTAGCGAAACTTACCTCCTTTAACATTGAGATTTATGTAATCAAAGACCTGATAAAGAGAAAACATAAGTTTCGTTTTTCTGGGCAGACAAAAAACAAACCACAGAAACCAGAAAACCCTTTGTTTATATTTTCTTATCAAGTGCAAACCAACATCCAAGAAAACTGTTTTGAAACGAGAGAAGCAACTCTGAATGAAAAAGTTGTAAAAAGTTTATATAGGGAAATCTTTGGAAAGGAATTTTTTTGAAAGATGTTTTATTTATTTATTTGACAGAAAGAGATCACAAGTAGGCAGAGAGGCAGGCAGAGAGAGAGAGAGAGAGAGAAGCGGGCTCCCTGCTGAACAGAGAGCCCAATGTGGGGCTCATTCCAGGACCCTGAGATCATGACCTGAGCCAAAGGCAGAGGCTTTAACCCACTGAGCCACCCAGGTGCCCCAAATAAACAAAATCTTAAAAAAAAAAAAAAAGGGACTTTCTTATGCTAAAGAAGACTCAGAGGATACTGGAGGTCTTGCTATTGTCAGCCTAAGGTTGCTTTTCCCTCTAGCAAAGCATCAACAATGAAACAGACAGCTGGGAGTTTCCTGGAGGAATGTTACACTCTGCTTGCCTCAAGTGTTAGTCAATGGGCTGTAGGTTATAAGGAAATTTAATTTTATCTACATTTCCTTGTGCCTTTGTTCCCCATATCAACATATCGAACCAAACAGATGGGTCATCGGGTCATCAGTGCCCAGGAACATCCCCCCCCCCCAAGTATTTACCCTTTCCTGTTAATTAGCATCCGCAGTTTCAGAGCAGGAAGAGAAAGGAACATGACTCTATAGTTGCAAAGCCCTCAGAATCCTGCTTGACGTATCCTAAGTGCAACATTGGTGCTTGTTTAACAAATAAACTAAAACATATTTATTGAGCATCTTGATGTTCTGGGACCTATGTAAAGTCCGTTTGCTATATGAAATCATAAAAAATTTCTCTTTAGGAGCACCTGGATGGCGCCTGGTTGACTCAGCCGGTTAAGCATCTACCTTCCGCTCAGGTCTCAGGTCATGATCTGGGAGCCCTGGGATCAAACCCCTGCTCAGCAAGGAGATCTGCCTCCCACACACACACACACCCACTCCCCCTGCCTATGCTCGCTCATGCACATATGCTCTCTCTGCGTCAAATAATAAAATCTTTTTAATAAATAAATAATTTTTCTTTAATCCTGTCACTTCTGCAAATCCCTGTCCCTGAGAAACTTAGCAAGACAGCCACAGCTTTGCCAAAGATTTATTCCGCACTGTTATAATTTAAGAGTTCTCAATTGCTCAGCTCAAAATAACTTGGTCTTCAATTGAACATCAATCTTTCTGATAAGGTAGCATATATTTAGATCTTTAAAAATTTGATGATGGCCCAGGAAGGGGCCCCCAGATTTTATCCTATCCCACTATATTTATCATCTTAAGCCCTGTTTTCCCTCAAGATAAGACATGTCCACTGCCTACGTCTAGTCTCTATCCTGCTCTAGGGACATGAGCAGACCGTTTACAAAAAATATTTTTAGATACAGCAAAAAAACATAACCCTTTTTCTTCCTGCTTAGCGTGCTTTTTAGCAATGACAATAGGCTAATCAAAAAACACTGAGCAGCCTGCGCACCTGGCACAGTCCTGGGCACCACCAACCCGGGGGCATACAAGCAATGTAACTCATCAGTGGTACCCAGAATCTTATTGAGGATGTAAGATGCACGGAAAGCCATCAACTGATGAATAACAAGGAACAGGCAATAAAAAATGTGTGCTAATTTATTCTGCAGTGGAGGCAGAACCGTACTAGCGATAAGGATACATTTTCTAAAGGGTTTATTTTAAAATAAAATCTTCTTCTGAGCATAAATCAAAGATAACTATCTTCTTACGCAGTCTTTTTGTGTCATCACTTGAGAAAACTCTGCTCTCTCCCCTAATAGCAGCCAGGCAAAGCAGCACTGAGCTCTTTTGAATGAGGAAAGAATTGTTTTCTGAACAATCTGGGAGCTGAGTCATACATAGTAAGAGAAGACAGATTAACAGATAGGAAGCCAATGAAACAGACCGCTCAGAATAGGAAGGCTTTCCCCAACCTCCCCCGGCCCCCCAGCGAGCCAGCTCTGGTTCACTGATTTCAGCAACTCTCATTATCTTTCCAATTTTGTTCTACTCCAGCCCTGCAGAGAGAGGACTCTGCAAGTCCAAATTTGCTCCTTGAACAAACAAAAATTCTTCTGCCAGAAAAGTTGGAAAACTCGTTAGTTGGAAGATATGAAGAAACCGCTTGCCTTCTAGGGGAGCAGGTGGGAGAGGCAGAAAGGCTGGTGGAGAAAGAGGGTGGGCATGACCCTCGGGCCTGCACCCTGCACCCTTGGGGGTCAGCACAGAGCTAGCTGCAAAAGAGGGAAAGAGAATGTGGCTCACTTCCATCTCTGCGAATGAGATCTGGGCCAATAGCGAAACTTGAGAGAAGCAGAGCCTGCCAGTTCGCTGTGCCTCAAATCTTGCCTGAAACACTGAAAGCTGAGGATTTAGGGCCCTTGAGTCACCCTTTCTGGAGGAAGATAGCTTGGGGGAGAAAATCACTTTGCGTGTTTTTATTCCAGTAAATCAAATGAAAAAGAAAGAAATAACTAAAGGACATCTGCCCAACCCTTGGCAATGGTGGCGGGGGGAAAAACTGAATGCAGGCTGGGCCTGTGTGTTTATACCATCTGGCAGGTGTGTTTCTTTTCTCACTTTCGTTCTGAGCTTTTACTCCACGGAAGCAGAGATTTTGTTCACTGCTACATTCCCAATTTATGGTACGCGATAGAAATGTAACTCAACGTAAATTTACTGAATGAATGATTGGGCCAATGCAAAGACATTGGTTATACAAGTGAGTGGAGTTGGAGAGACATGGGTTCTAATCCTGACTCTGCATTTTCTTGGCTTTGAGAACCGGGCAAGTTGACTAAACCTCACTGAGCCTCAGTTTTCTCATCTGTCAAATGGGGGCTAATAAAACCTAATTCTCACAGTTCAAAGGTATAAGTGAGATTATATATATTATATACCTAGTACAGAGGCTGGTGCTTGTTAAGCCCTCTCTGAATAGTAGTTATTAATGCTGTTACCTTTAAAATGCAATCATCCTGACGTCAGCTGAGATCCCTGTCTTCTGTGATTCACAGTGAAAGGGTTTCAAACCTTCCTCTGCCCCTTACAGTAAAAGGCCTCTAGTCCTTTCACCTTTTACATCTTTCGGGGAATTGGGTGTAGGAGATGATGGTTTTTGATGGTGGGTGCGTTGGGGGGGGGGCATGTATCTTAGTTAACCTCTGATTCTGACCTTCTACTTTTGCAAAATTCTTTTTTTTTTTTTTTTTAAGATTTTATTTTTAGGGATGCCTGGGTGGCTCAGTCAGATGGGTGTCTTCCTTCAGCTCAGGCCATGATCCAGGGTCCTGGTATTGAGTCCTGTATCAGACTCCTTGCTCAGCGGGGAGCCTGCTTCTCGCTCTGCTTCTGCTGCTCCCCCTGTTTGTGGGCTCTCTCTCTATCTCTGACCAATAGATAAATAAAATCTTTACAAATGTTTTATTTTTTAGTAAATAAAAATACCCCTGTGCCCAACGTGGAGCTCGAACTCATGACCCCCAGATCAAGAGTTGTATGCTCTACAGACTGAGCCATCCAGACGCCCTGGCAAAATTCTTAATCCCCCTTATTAAATGGGTCCCCTTTTAAAATAGTATTTAAATAAATAATGGGTATTTTGTTCCTACACCTCTAGTCCAGCCCTTCAGAGCACCGCTAATTTTTTTTAGAGAGTTCATCTTTTCATGGAACATGTTACCAAAAGAGATCTGATCATAAAGAACAAAGCTTCTGTCATCATTGGACCCTTAATTGCTTCTTTCCTCGCTTCCAGTGTCTTCTCTGGTGCTGAGGCAGCACCCCTGCAGGTGGCAGGACCTCCTGCTGGGGCAAGGCCCCAGCACCTCCCCTCAGTGCCCCTGCGGGATATCGACATTGGCCAGGGTGAGTCACCTCACTGGGGAATAGGAAGATCACATGTTTGGTAATAAGAGGTTTACACTGCCATCCAGATAGGTCATTCAGATAAAACTTTTCTCTGGGAATAGCTCTCCCTCTTTCTGTCTCTCTCTTGCTCAGCTAGGTTTTCTATTTAAATTCTTTTCTGGGGTTAAGGGGGAGGTAAAGGGTTTTTTTTTTTTTCTTTTTGAGTCAGCTGGGTCCTGATTGCCTTCAGCTCAAAATAATCCAGAAGTCAAAGTGGCATATTTTGGGGTCACGTGTTCCAGTCCCTGTCAAGGGCGAGTGGATGCCGGTGAACTCAGAGCGAGGCCGTAGTGCAGGAGAGTAAGACTAGCCGAGCATGGTGCTAGCTTCCAGATGAAACGAGGGCCTTACTCCAACTCGGCCTTCCTCGGAAGGACGGAGCACCTTAGCACAGCTGCAGAAAGGGGGTTCCCACTAATTCTGACACAATATTCGTTTATTGTTTGTTGCCTGCCTCCTCCAATACTGTCAGCTTCCTGCCTGCCTCTTCGGTGCCCCACATCACCTAGTACAGGCCTCCATGTAATAATAAACTAAATAATAATAATGCATGCACTTATGACCGCATAGTAGGTGCTCAATAGTTCTTTCTGTATTGGAAGAATTGAATCAGTTTCAGGCTCACGTTGCCATCCTGGGCTTGTGGATCCTGCTCTTTGCCCAGGCATGGAAGTCAGTTCTTTCCTTCCCATTCATCCAAATGATCATTCACAGAAGGACTTGGTATTTCACAGAGTTCCCCAAGAAGTCTGGAGAGATGAAAGAATGTCCATCACAGAGCCAACAGCAATTTGAAGTTAAACATCGGACAACTTCTCTTTAGAAGTTCCCATTTCTACCACCTGGATTTTAGCCCCCACCAGCCCTTCCCCCAGCTTCTCAGACCTCCTGCTCTTGAACCAACAACAGATCCCTCCTGCTTTTTCGTGTGGAGCAGCCAGCTCTCCTCAGCCACAACCCCCAACCTCAGCTTGCAACCAGCCTCTAACTTCCATTCTGATTCCCAATGCCTTGGGCTGCAGCCCAAAGCCTGTCCCGTGTCCCTGCTGATGCCACACTCACCAGCTCCTAGCTGCAGCTTCTCAGGCTGACATGAGCTACTCCAGACACTCTGTGACCCCTGGAAGGCTTCCCCTTGGCAAGAGCAAGTTCAGAGCTAAATGGTCCGTGTATATAGTATTTAATTTCTTTCTCTGACCCAGCCCAGTCCCCACTTTTGATAAGAAAAAGGGACCTGGGGGCACCTGGGTGGCTCAGTGGGTTAAAGCCTCTGCCTTCAGCTCAGGTTATGATCCCAGGGTCCTGGGTTAGGGCCCTACATAAGGCGCCCTACTCAGCCGGAAGCCTGCTTCTGCCTCTCTCACTTCCCTTGCTTGTGTTCCCTCTCTCACGGTGCCTCTCTCCGTCAAATAAATAAATAAACTCTTTAAAAAGAAAGAAAAAGGGACCCGTAGTGATTTGCTATGAATTATGCCTCCCCTTAGAAGATAGAAACGCCAATCTGAATAAATTCACACTGGTCCAGTGGGCAGGTCTGCCAAGTAGGCAAAAATGACATGACCCAGAGGGATAATTCCTTGGAGAAAAAAGAACCATAGATCCCTATTCATTTTATTATCAGAGGATGTCAGATAATTTAAGTACACATATAATCTCTCTACTTCATTTTGGTCCTTTTGAAAATCAGGTTTATAGGGGTGCCTGGGTGGCTCAGTGGGTTAAAGCTTCTGCCTTTGGCTCAGGGCATGATCTCAGGGTCCTGGGATTGAGCCCTGCACTGGGCTCTCTGCTCAGCAGGGAGCCTGCTTCCTCCTCTCTGTCTGCCTACTTGTGATCTCTCTCTCTCAGTCAAATAAATAAATAAAATCTTTTTAAAAAATCAGGTTTATAGAGGTATAACTTAAATATAATAAAATTTACCAATTTTAATTGTACCATTGAATGAGTTATTTTTAAAGGGTATATAGCCTAGTAACAATCATGAGAATCACCCTATAGAACATGTCTATCACCCCAAAAGATTCCCCCAGACTCCCTTGCCATCGACCCCCTCCCCTACCTAACTCTTGACCCCAGCCCCTGGCAACCACTGATGCAGTCACAATAGTTTTGCAGTTTGGCCCATTTTCACTTAACTTCTTAGCAACTATTTCTAGAGAACTGCTAAGGTGTGGTCAGACCTCTGGGTAGGGCTGAATTTCTCATGCTGAAGAGTCAGAGGCCAGAGATGACCAAACAACTGACCCAACAGGGTAGGGCGCCAGAAGAACGCAGGGCTGAGCTCCGAGAGGCGGGAAGGACTGCTAATCACTGAACCCGCAGAGCATGTGCCAAGAATGAGGAACAGAGAGGAAAGGGAAAAGCCAGTGCACAGTCCGGGCCGGCCAAGGGGAAGGGGGGCGCGCGGAGGAAGGCCACACAGCCTGCTGAGATGGGAAATTTAATCATAGACCCGGGCTGTGTTGCAATTTAACTGTCAGACCCAAATCCATCCTGAGCCTAGGCTGCCTTCAGCACTTCCTCTTGTCAGGGCTCCGTCCCACCTACCTGCCAGGCCCAGCTTCTCCTTTCTGCAGGAGGCTGCGGGCCATGCTCACATCCCCAAATAGGTAAACTGGGTCTTGGTCCCCGGGGCCACCCCCCTTCCTGGCTCAGGCTCTATCTGAGTGTGGCTCACCCAATTCCTTTCTCCTTTCTTCCCTGGCCTCCATCTCCAAGCTCAGGCCCTTATGGGGCCCTTTGTTGGAGCATCTAAATTTTAATTGGAAGAAGGAAAAGAAGGAAGTAAATTAACATGTATGGAACATCTTTTACCAGAGAGAAGGAAAAATTTGGCAAGAAGAAAGATGCAAAATGAAAAGTAAAAACCTCTCTCCAGGTCTTGATTTTTCCTAGCCTATCCCCCAAGAGCCAACATTGTCAAACATCGCTTGTACGTCCTTTGCACAGGAGGGAAGAGGGGATATTGTTTAAAAGCAACATAATATACACGTGGTTTTTCACCGTCACTTCATCACCCCAGAATTCATCTTGGAATGCTTTCCATGCCAGCATACATATTAATTTTGATATAATTTCAAACTTACAGAAAACTTGTAAGAATAATAGAACTCATGACCCAGATTCACTGATTATTTGCATTTCACCCTTTTTATTTAATCATTTTCTCTCTCTCTATCTCTTCATCTACATATTATTTTTCCTGAGCCATTTTAAAGTATGCTGGAGACACTGTACCCCTCCCTCTAATTTCCAGTGTGCATTTACTAAGAATAGGACCTTCTCTTATGTAACCACAGTTCAATTATTATAATCAGGAGCTTAAGGTTGATACCAATCCCTGATTCACAGTGTAAACTTAAATTCTGTCCAGTAATTTTTCCAGTAATATTCTTTTTAGCTATTTTTCCCCTGTCCAGGATCACATATTGCATTTAATTTTCCTATCCCATCATCTCCTTTCATCTGAAAAAATTCACCAGAATTTTTAAATTTTTAATAAAAATATAAATTAAAAAAAATTTTAATAATTTTTTTTAAATTTAATAAAAATATTTTTATAATAAAAATATAAATAAAAATATAAAATATATTTTAAAATATTTTGTGAAAAATATAATTCTAATAAAAATGAACTATTTTAATAAAAATATAAAAATTATATTTTTATAAAAAACAAAAATCCTTTGTATTCCTTGATGTTAGCATTTTTAAGGAGCACAAGCCAGTTATTTTGTAGAATATGGGTTTCTGTGACGTGATGTTGTGTCTATTTCATAGCGGTATCTCAGGGGGCTCACGATGTCATTGTATCCCACCTACTACTGGTGCCCTTGACTTTGATCACTTGGTTAAGGGGAGGTCTACACTTGTAAAGCCAGATTTCTACACTTGTAAAGTTACCATTTTCCCTTTGTAATTAAGGTGATTTGTGTAAATGTCCAATTCCTCATCAAACTTTCATCCATTTGGGGTGCCTGGGTGGCTTAGTGGGTTAAAGCCTCTGCCTTCGGCTCAGGTCATGATCTCAGAGTCCTGGGATCAAACCCTGCATCAGGCTCTCTGCTCAGTAGGGAGCCTGCTTCCTCCTCTCTCTCTGCCTGCCTCTCTGCCTACTTGTGATCTCTCTCTCTCTCTGTCAAATAAATAAATAAATAAAATCTTTAAAAAAAAAAAACTTTCATCCATTCAACTCAGCATCCATTGATGACTTTCTACTATCATCTTATTGGTGGAATTCTATGAAAGAAGTTGGTTTTATTTAGCTGGCATTCTACTATAAAAAAGAGCTTTCCTTTCTCTGACATTTATCTATTTGTGTGCTTGTTTATATTAGTGTGAACTCTTAGATTCTTTTTTCTTTTCTTTTTTTTAAGAGAGAGAGAGAGAGAGAGCACAAGCAGGACGAGCAGCAGGCAGGGGGAGACAGAGAAACAGACTTCTCGATAAGCAGGAAGCCTGATGCGGGACTCGATCCCAGGATCCTGGGATCATGACCTGAGCCGAAGGCAGACGCTTAACGACTGAGCCACCCAGGAGCCCCCATCTCTTAGATTCTTATATTATTCAATGCGTTATAATCCAATGCCATTATTTTTATTTGTTTTTGTATTTTGCATTTTTGTATTTTAAAATACATTTTAGGGCGCCTGGGTGGCTCGGTTGGTTGAACAACTGCCTTCGGCTCAGGTCATGATCCCGGAGTCCTGGGATCGAGTCCCATATCGGACTCCTGGCTCTGCGGGAAGTCTGCTTCTCCATCTGACCTTCTCCCCTCTCATTCTCAGTCTCTCGCTCTCTAATAAATAAATAAAAATCTTTAAAAAAAAATCTCTAAAATACATTTTAAAACATATTTTAATTGTTCCAGATGGCCAGTGAAAGCCACTTCAAATTTACGCGTCCTCTCGATGTGTCCCCATCATTCTTTGAGCACTTACTTACATTCTGGTGTGAAAAGATGTTTTAGGATCATCTTATACTTTCTATGTAGCAGCCCTGGAATCAGCCTTTTCTCCCAGGAGTCCTGGCTCCTCCTCCCTTTGGTGGAGAATGATATTTGGAAACAGATCAGGCTGCTGGCAGCTCATACGTTTTACCTAATTGATTTATCAGCTGAGTATTATTCTATGGTGTGTATGGAACATGATTTATATAACCAGTCCCCTCTCATGGACGTATTTGGAGCATTATCACTTTTTTGCTAATACAAAATTGTGCTGCTATGAGGATTCTTGCATGTATATCTTGGCTTACATTTGGGAATATATCTGTAGAACAAATTTCTAGCAGTGCTGGACCAAGTTTATACATTCAAAATATGATATGCTTCCAATTATTCCATGAAAAGAATAGAAAAGTATACTGATTTTCGGGGGCGTCTGGGTGGCTCAGTGGGTTAAAGCCTCTGCCTTTGGCTCGGGTCATGATCTCAGGGTCCTGGGATCGAGTCCTACAGTGGGCTCTCTGCTCAATGGGGAGCCTGCTTCCCCCCTTCTTTCGCTGCATGCCTCTGCCTACTTGTGATCTCTCTTTCTCTGTCAAATAAATAGAATCTTTAAAAAAAATTATACTGATTTCCATATATTCCCATCAATGAGGTATGGGAATGTCTATTAGATCAAATATTACCAACTCTAAATACTAACAAAATTTTAAAATTTTGTCAATTTGACTATGGTTTCTTGATTTACAACTGATGTTGAGTATCTTTCATTGGTTTATTGGCCTTGTGTGCTTCATACCTCCTGGTCACATTTTTTTCTCATAAGTATACATTTTCTTTATTCTTATTGATATATATACCTTCCTTGTAAACTGAGAAAATTAGCTTTTGACAAAATACTTCCCAACTTATTTTCTCACACTGCTTAGTTTTGTTGTGAAAAACTTTTAAACATTTATGATAGCCAATTTGCAGATGTTTTGTGGCCTCTGGGCTTTATATTCTGTTTAGACAAGGCTTCACTACTACAAGATTATTTTTAAAAATCTAATTTTCTTTTTGTACTTTTGTAGTTTCTTTCCTTTTCTCTCTCTCTCTCTTTTTTGGGGTTAAGGACCCATTTAGAATTGCTTTTTTTATGAAGAATAAGGTAGTGATTCAGCACTATTTTTCCCCCAAGGAGCTAGCTTACTGCTCCAGCCATTTATTTAAAAATCCATCTTATTGAGCCTCCTGAGTGACTCGGTCAGCTAAGCGTCTGTCTTCGGCTCAGGTCATGAACCCAGGGTCCCAGGACCGAGTCCTACATCAGGCTCCATGCTCGCCAGGGAATCTGCTTCTCCTTCTGCTCACCCCCCCAACCCTTGTGCTCTCTCTTTCTCAAATAGATAAATAAAATCTTCAAAACAAAATCCATCTTATTTCTCACTTCATTGAAATGCAACCTTTATCAGAAACTTCGTTCTCATT
>CM052800.1:118401328-118420656 GCA_028533885.1 Nasua narica | reverse complement strand
CTGTCCTTAAAAGGAGGAAGGGACGAGGTTTGGGAACATATGGAATTTTCCTTTTTTGGTACCCGTGTCTGGGTCTAAGTAACCCATTGGTTGGCTAGGGCTTATGGCTCCTTTGAAGTCGGTGGCCTGATGGGCCTGTCCATATTCAGCCAGGAGTTTGGGGGTCTCTGTGGGTCCTACCACCATGCTCAGCTTCCCATGGTTCAAGCTGGTGGCCCAAAAGCAGTCTCTACACTTATCTGTTCTGCGATTCATACTTGGAGAAGATATCTGGGCCTCTTAAAAATCCTATTAGAGTCCAATCGCATCATGTCCAGAGTGCGGTGAGACCAAAGATAACCTGTGAAAGAAGCAATAAGATAGAGAACAGAGCCCCCTGGGGAGCGTCCTTCTTATTGTCACCAGCATCTGATAGTCATTGAACAGTATGAGCAGTCAGATGAATGATGGTATCAACAGTCTAAACAACCAGTTCATCTTTCTTAGGCAGGAAACTTGAAATTGCTGTGGAGGGACAGTCAAAGGGCAGAAAAACTGCTGGAGAAACTGGCTCTTCTCACTAGGGTGCTGTGGTTTTCTACAACAAGGTCAAGAAATGTCTCTTGCATCTAGATGTTTCCTGATATTGCAGAGCTGGGATTTGGTAAGTGCCGATCCACGGCTGTTCTGAGCGAGGGGCTTCATATAAATCTATAAATTTATAAATTGCATCCTCATACATAAGTTTTGTGACATACACTTTTCCTGTTTAAATGCATTTTTTAAATGCAAAGCAGTGTATTTCCAAGGGGAAAAATCAGAACAATCCAGCAGTATATAGTACAGAAAGTGAAAATGCCCACAAGACCGCTCACAGAGATAGTCTTCTGCAATCTTTTTCTACTTAATACTCGCAATGTCTTGAAAATATAGCTCTGCCCATTCTTATTCTTTTCAATAGCAACTTCATAGCCCATTGGATGGATGTATCACTTCTTAACCCATTGGTGGCTCTTCCAAATGTCAGCTATTACACACGCGGCAATAAACATCCTTGAATGTGTAATGGGGCGCCTGGGTGGCTTAGTCGTTAAGCATCTGCCTTTGGTTAAGGTCATGATTCCAAGGTGCTGAGATCGAGCCCCGAGTAGGGCCCCAGCTCAGCACTGAGTCTGTTTCTCTCTCTTCCTCTGCCTGCTTGTGCTCTCTCTTTCAAATAAATAAATGAAAATCTTTTAAAAGAAATCCTTGAATGTGTATCTTTGCACACGTGTCAAGAATTTCATAGATGGGGGCGCCTGGGTGGCTCAGTCATTAAGCGTCTGCCTTCAGCTCAGGTCATGATCCCGGGTCCTGGGATCGAGCCCCGATTCAAGCTCCCTGTATTCCCTCTCTCACTCTCTCTCTGTAAATAAGTAAATAAAATCTTAAAAAAAAAAAAATTTCATAGACGTCCCTAGAAGTAGAATTGTGAGTTCAAAAAGTATGCAGATATAAATGTTGTAATAGTTATTGCTAAACTGCTTTCCAAAATGTTTATGTTTTCTGGCATTTTCCAGATGAGGGCTTTTGTGCTGGTAAACTAAAGGATGCCTTCCCCCTCTCAGCCTGTCTTTGATTCTCTTGTGACCACAATAAGATGAAACTATGGGATCCTGGGAAACTATGGGATCTCACTCCTTTATTTTCAGTCAGATGCTTACTAAGTGGAGTCCAGTGAAAGCCCACATTGCTCTCTGCCTGCCCATGAGATTGTCCATCACCTAACAGCTTCTCTGTCCCAGACCTGGGTGGCCCCCGGACGCTGCTGACAGGCGGCCAGCCACCTGGCCTGCCGCTGAGCCTTCGTGTACACAGTCAGCGGAGGTCCTGAGGGGATGGGGTGTCTTGACCTGTTTTGCTGCTTTCCTCAGATCAGAAGTTGCAGATCCCTGGTGTTATCCGATCACCATGCTTTCACTTCTTTGGGGGGACCAACGGGAAAAGAGAGAGCTACTCCTCACATGCAGAGAATTGTAAAAAGCGTGATTTCTAAACAAACGCTTAACAGCCCCTTTAGGCCAACGGCTTTCCCAAGTTCCTCTGAGCTCCCCCCCTGGGTAGAGATATACCCTCTGTCTGGAAAAAGGCACACAGACATTGGTGCAGCTGCACTGGGAAGATAGATGACCCACAGCCGTATCCCACTGACTTCCATTCAGAGGGCAAGTTCATTTGTGGGAGATTTTCCTGGGGATTTCCTATATATTGCTGGAGTGGTCATTATAGCAGTCAGTACTGGAACCCAGGTCTTACTGATTTAGAAACCCCTTGTACACTGCTGGTAAGAATGTAAAGCAGTAGAGCATCTGCGGAAAACAGCATGGCAATTCCTCAAAAAATTAAAAAATAGGATTACCATGTGAGTCCAGCAATCCTATTTTTTTTAAGTTTTATTTATTTATTTGACAGAAAGATCACAAGTAGGCAGAGAGGCAGGCAGAGAGAGAGGGGGAGGCAGGCTCGCTGCTGAGCAGAGAGCCCGATGCGGGGCTCGATCCCAGGACCCTGAGATCATGACCTGAGCCGAAGGCAGAGGCTTTAACCCACTGAGCCACCCAGGCACCCATAGCAATCCTACTTCTAGATACATATCCTGAATAACCAAAAGCAAAGACTTGAATGATATTTGTACATCTTTGTTCATTATTAGCAATATGCAAAAGGTGAAGGCAATCCAAGTGTCCATTTGACGAGTGGGTGAATAAAACTGTTACATAAACACTGTGGAAAATTATTCATCCTTAAAAAAGAAAGGGAAGTCTGACCCAGGCCATGTTGTACATGGATGAACCTTAAGGACATTATCCTAAGTGAAATAAGCCCATCACAAAAAGACAAAGACTGTATGATTCTCTCTTCTTTCTATTACTTTCAGTGCACAGTGCTACTGAGGGGGCGGGGGGGCTGTCTAATAGAGCACGTGACACCTGCGGCATTGGGTCTATTCAGCATCTTAACCATTTTTTAAAAAGATTTTATGTATTTATTTGACAGAGGGAGAGAGAGGGAACACAAGCAGGGGGAGCGGGAGAGGGAGAAGCCAGCCCCCACCCAGCTGAATAGGGAGCCTGAGGCGGGGCTCCAGCCCAGGACCCCTGGGACCGCAACCCGAAGGCAGATGCCCAACAATTGAGCCACCCAGGCTCCCCTTTAGCTATTTTTCAGTGCTAGAAAATTTTCTCCCAACCATAGGGAGGAGGCCCTTAACCATGTTGACTTCCAATTGATGCTCTTTATTTTGCCGTGTTAGGGAATCTCTCTTTCTGATACAAGTAAGTCAGCTCTCTGCGCTAAGCCCGAGTCCCACCCGTCCTTCCTCTTCCGCCTGATCAACGATGCGGCTTTACTTACTGCTCATAAACAGATGAGCTTTCATCCCCAAATTAACTGCACCGCTTTCTACTAGGAACGTCTAAGAGTCTCTTTGGTTTTCATTTGTCTCTGGTTGTGTTTCTACCTGCTCCCTGAAGCTGCTTTTAAAATCTTCGACAGATGATTCTGTCATCTCTGTGTTGGAATTTCTTGACTGATTGTCTTTTTTCATTCAGTTTGGGATCTCCCCGATACTTGATATGATGAGTGATTTTTTTATCGAAACCTGGGCATTTGGGGTGTTACATTAGGAGGCTCTGTCTGGATCTTTTTAACCTTGTATTTTAGCTCCCTGCTTCTGACACAATGCCCATGGAGGAACTTAGTGTGTGTCAGGGCGTTATTGCCTCATGACAGTTGGGAGGGGGTAGAAGTCCTGGTTTTCCACTCAGCCGATTTGTTTTGTTTTGTTTTTTGTAAAAAAAAAAAAAAAAAGCATTTTTTGCTAATTTTCAACCATACACAAAGGCAGAGAAAATGAAACTATCAACACCTGGCCATTCTTTATTCATCTGCTCTCCACCCTTCGCCTTTAAAAAAAGAAAACAAAGCTTGGGGTACCTGGGTGGCTCAGTTGGTAGAGCATCCAACTCTTGATTTAGGCTCAAGTCATAATCTCAGGGTCCTGAGATAGAGCCCTGCATGGGCTCTACCTTTGGCACGGAGTCTGCTGGTCCCTCTTCCCATCCCTCCCCCATCTCAGGCTCTTCCTCTCTCTCTTTCTCTCTCAAATAAATAAATAAATAAATCTTTAAAAAATGAACTTAAAAAATTAAAAAGCTGGATTATGTTAAAGCAACTCCAAAATATCATTTTATTTTACCCATAAATATGTCAGAATGTATCTATCTAGATAAAGCCTTAAAAAATATAATCACAAGACCATTATAACACATATAACAAAATTAACAATAATCTCTTAATATTCCCTAAAGCCCAATCTGTGTTTAATATTGCCCAGTTGTCCTTGAAATCATTTTTTACAGTTGGTTTGTTTGAATCGCGATCCAAACAACGTTCACATATTGCATCTGGTTGATTGGTCTCTTAAGTTTTAAAAAATTGATAACATTTTCCTATGCCCATCTTTTTCCCCAGGCCATGAATTTATTGAATAAAACAGGTTATTAAATATAGATTTTCCTATTGTATGGATTTGACAGATTGACTCCTTGGGTCATTTAGCATGTTCATCTGTCCTCTCTCTTTTTTTTAATTGAAAAGTCGTTGACATGTAATATTATGCTAGTTTCAGGTGTTCAACATAATGATCCCATATATGTATATACCGTGAAATGATCACCACAGTAAGGGTACGGTCGACCCTTGAACAATACAGGTTTGAACTGCTTGGGTTCACTTACATGTGGATTTTTAAAATAAACACAGTACAGTACTGTAAATGTATTTTCTCTTATGATTTTCTTTTTTAAAATATTTTATTTATTTTAGAGACAGGCAGAGAGAGTGAGTGGGGGAAGGAGCAGAGGGAGAGAGGCAAGCAGACTCCACACTTAGTGCAGAATCCGATGTAGGCTCCATCCCCTGGTCCTGAGATCATGATGAGCTGAAACCAAGAGTCAGACTCTTAGCCGAGGGAGGCACCCAGGTGCCCTCTCTTAGGAATCTTTTAATAACGGTTTCTTTTTCTAGCTTACTTTATAGCTTACTAGCTTTTACTTACTACTCTAACTTACTGTAAGAATACACTATGCAATCCCTATAACATACAGTTATGTGTTAATAGACTGTTATTGGAAAGGCTTCTGGTCAGTAGAGGCTGTTGAGTTTTGGGGGAGTCAAAAGTTATACACGGAGTTTTGAGTATGTGGGGTCAGCATCTGTAACCTCGGGTGGTTCAAGGGTCACTTGTAGTTAACATTCATCATTACACATAGTTACAAATTTTTCCCACTGGGCCAATGCTGATATGGGGGGGGGCTCCTCTTCACTGCAGGGCACTGTGGGAGTTCCAGCTTCCTCTGTGGTCTCCACTGACACAAGGTTGGGGGTCAAGGGGAGCAACCTGGTCATCACTGAGAGGTAGAGAAAGTCCTTGGTCTTTGTGAGGCTCCAGGAGAGGGGGTGGTAGGAACATCTCATTCCAGCTGGGGGAGAATGGAGGTCGAGGCTCCCTGCTCAGCCTTTCTGGTGTGGGTGAGTGTGGTCCAGTTTTTCCCACAGTATTTGGAGAGGGTAGGAGGAGTCTTCTCTCTTGCAGGGCTGCCCCTTCCTTGATCCTTTGGCCACAAAAAGAGGGCTTTTCTTGAGAGGTGTGTGTGTGTGTGTGTGTGTGTGTGTGTGTGTGTGTCTGCAACTCATCAGCATTGCTAAGTGGCTCACGGCTTCAGCTCCACGTGCGGGTACAGGAGGAACAAAGAAAGCCCAGGAAATATACCATTTGTTGTTTCTGGGGTCTCATAGCCCCAGCCAGTCCGTCTTCTCTCCACCTCTCTGAGTCTTCTTAAGTTTGTTTTATTTATAATGTTCAGGGTTTCTAGTTGTACGAAGCAGGGGGAATAGCGAAAAGCATATCTACACCATCTTCCTGGAAGCAGAATTATCCGTTTTTACTATCGCCTGTAGGTGGTATATTTATAACGAGACTTAGAACCACAAATGACTTTTTCACAGGCAATATTAGCTGCAGCCCTAATTAAAGCATATGAACGTTTATAGGAGCAAAGACTCTTAAAATCTCCCATGGCTGAACTTCTGTATTATTTATTCGATAACTCAAATTGAGCGAAAATTCATTGGAGTACTATGTATTTGTTTGAGGATATGAACATTACTATCAGCTGACTTAAGCTAGCTTTTATTCCTGTTGATCTAATTGGAGCAAACTTGGGGCACCTGGCTGGCTCAGTCAGAAGAGCATGCAACGCTCGATGCGAATTCAAGCCCCATGCTGGATGTAGAGATTACTTAAATATTTAACCAAATAATAATTGGGGCAAACATGTAAGATTCTTTTTTTTGAAAATCTAGCATTACTGCTTTACTAGGTCCAAATTGGACCTTTGATAGGTCCAAATTTAGTTATTAGAGTGCTTTGTAATCATACTGAGTCATTATAATTGAATATAGCACATCTGTACACAATTTTAATTGTATTAACCCATTTTTCCCCATTTTTTAAAAAAGATTTTATTTATTTCTTTATTTGACAGAGAGAGAGAAGACAACCAGGATGAATGGCAGGCAGAGGGAGAAGCAGGCTTCCCGCTGAGCAGGGAGCCCTATGTGGGGCTCAATCCCAGGACCCCAGGATCATGACCTGAGCTGAAGCAGACACTTAACTGACTGAACCACCCAGGTGCCCCCTAACCCATCTTTTATATATAAACATACATAAATTTACATGTAATCTCTCTTGTACTTCTGTAACTTAACCCTAAAATTATTCTTGGGTTCAAGTACTATAAATACAATTTAAATTAAACCTTGGATTGTGATGCTACCTTAGTAAAGGTTTATTACTTCTTATTCTCTAAAATAGATTTTAAGAATTTCTCATCCCTGTTATTTTTATAAGTGTTTGTTTTCAGTTTTAGATAATGATAGTTATTTTTTGGTTTTAGATAATACTCCAAATTAAGAAGTATTATTATATTTAATATTTATTTATTTATAATTTTTTAAAAAGATTTTATTTATTTATTTATTTGAGAGAGAGTAGGAAAGCATGGGTGGGGGTGGGAGGAGGGGAGGGGCAAAGGGAGAGGAGGAAACAGGCTCCCCTCTGAGCTGGGAGCCTGACATGGGGCTTCATTTAAAGACCCTGGGATCATGACCTGAGCTGAAGGCAGACGCTTAACCAACTGAGCCACGCAGGTGCCTCATATATTTAATATTTTAATTATAATAACCTGATTGTAATAACCTGTAAAAACCTAACCACTTTTACTACATTATTCACACATTTGAACAAGTTATATCACCATTCACATTACCTTAAAATGGTTATTCTCAGGGTGCCTGGGTGGCTCAGTCAGTCGGGCATCTGACTCTTGATTTGGGCTCGGGTCATGTTTTTGGGTCGTGTCAGGCTCTGCACTCAACAGGGAGGCTGCTTGAATTCTCTCTCCTCTCTTTGCCCCTCCCCCCTCCTTCTCTCTCTAACGTCAATCAATCAATCAATCAATCAATCAATTTTTTAAAAAAATTAGTTATTCCCCATGCCTTTATCATGAGTCTTGTCCCTGGTCTTACATTTAGCAATGCAGAACAGATGATCATTATTTCAAACCAGCATTGTTCAATAATCCAAGTATTTAGGCTAATGAAAAGTATTAAATTTGACTGTATTTCAGTAACCGTTATTCCTCTTGTCATTTTAAGGAGGTGGTCAATTCTGTAATTTTCAAAAATGAGTATGTACTTACTTAAATATTAATCAATTTAAACATTTACCCTCATTTATAATCGCTGTAATTAATTACTCTTAACAATATTATCAAACCGTTTGGGACAGCTGGGTGGCTCAGGCAGTTATGCTTCTGCCTTCAGCTCGGGTCATGATCCCAGGGTCCTGGGATCCAGCCCCTCATTGGGCTCCCTGCTCAGTGGGGAGCCTTCTTCTCCCTCTCGCTCTGTAGCTCCTCCTGCTTGTGCTCTCTCTCTCTCTCTGATAAATAAACAAAACCTTTGAAACAAAACAAAAACCGATATTATCAATCCTTTATGGAGTACGAAGGCATAGAAATCATGTCATGTTATTAATTGGAATGCTTAGTAATATGTTCAAACAGATGCAAATACGGCATCTCCTCCAAGTAGTTCCCTGAAACTGTTGAAAAAGTCAGCTTTGAATCATGATTTGAAAAATTTATAATTAACTCTACTTCATAAGGGTAGTTTTTTGTTTTTTTGTTTTTTTTTTTTAGAGGGGAAGGAGGCAGAAGGAATGAGAGAATCTTAAGCAGGCTCCATGCCCTGTGCAGAGTCCAATGTGGGGCTCGATCTCACAACTGGAGGTCATGACCTGAGCCAAAATCAACTGAGCCACCCAGGTATCCCTACTTCATAAGCTTTTAGCTAATTTTTATAATCAACTGTACATGGTTACCCATTTTAGGAACTTGAAGTATCTAAGAAATCACCCCAGTGTGGCCTCTGGTCGTGACTGCCTTCTACTGTAGAATTCTTTCACCACAAACAGACTTACCTCATTCCAGGAAAAGAGCAGGAACAAGGTTTGTTTACACTATCTGAATCTAATATCCCCTAGAGAAAACGAAACAAAAGGAAACAAGTCAAAACAAGATGCTTGAACCATAAACCTCTGTTTATGAGCCCAGACAACACTACCTACAGCAATCTATGAAAAAAATATATTTTAAAAATAGTTCCTCTTTCAACTTTTGATCTACTAGGAGTAATAATAATGCCAACTGGAGTTAATCCAATCTGCTTAAAAAGAAGATGGATACAGGTGCCTGGGTGGCTCAGTCGGTTAAGCATCCGGCTCTTGATTTTGGCTCAGGTCATGATCTCAGGGTCATGAGATGGAGCCCTGAATCAGGCTGTCTGTGCTTAGCATGGGGTCTGCTTGAGATTCTCTCCCTTTCTCTCCTCCTGCTCACTCTCTCTCTCTCTAATAAATAAATAAAATTCTTTAAAAAAAGAAGATGCAGAGATGGCAAACGAGCATATGAAAAGATGCTCCTCATCATATGCCATTAAAATTACAAAATAAAACAACAAGGTACCACTGAACACTGATTAGAATGGCCCCAATCCAAAACCCTGGCAATACCAAATGCTGGCCAAGATGTATGGCAACAGGAAATCTCTCCTTCGTTGCTGATGGGAGTGCAAAGGTACAGCCATTTTAGAAGACATTCTGGCCATTTATCACAAAACTAAACATACTCTAACCATATGACCCAACAATCCTGCTCTTTGGCATTTACCCAAATGAGCTGAAAACTTATGTCCACACAAAAATCCACATCTGGATGTTTATAGCAGCTTTATTTATAATAGCCAAAACTTGGAAGCAACCAAGATATCCTCCAGTAGGTGAAGGGTCAAATAACCTGTGGTGAATCCAATCAATGAAAATTTATTCGACTGTTAGTTTGCAACCATCTTGGGAGTTCCTGGCTATAACCTGAAACCGGCCCCTGTAGTCAAAGGGCAGGGAGAGAACGAAGGAAGAAGCAGACCACTCCAGGTCGGTAGGTGGCAGTTTTAATAGGAGAGGGAGCTTACATACAAGACTAACCTTGGGTGGCAGCAAGACACAGGGATCCCCACAATGCCCCCCACCACATCTTAAAAGTTTATGTCTTTATATAACTGGGCTCAGTCATGTACACTATGCTGGTGTTTTCAAGACCACATCACTATCTCAACACTATGTTGTCGGAGCAGCTTCTGAGAGCAAGACAAGGAAGGAGGTGAGGAACCTCTGATTCCCCCCACCCCCCTCCAGCTCACAGGTCAATTGGCAGTCATGTCTTTTTGATGACCTTCCCCAACATCAGCACTAGAAAGATAGGAGCTATCAAGCCATGATAAGACATGGAGAAACTTAAAATGTATATTAAGTGAAAGAAGGCAATCTGAAAATGCTATAAACTATATGATTCCAACTACGTGACATTCTAGAAAAGGCAAAACTATGGAGAGAGTAAAAAGATCAGTGGTTGCCAGTAGTTTGGGGGCGGGGAGGGACGAATAGGTGGAGCACAGAGGATTTTTTAGAGTAGGGACACTATTCTGTGTATAATAGTGGTGGATACATTTGTACAACACCAAGAGTGAATCCTAAGGAGAACAATGGACTTTCGGCCTCGCTCCCTCTCTCTCTCTCTCTTTCTCTGCCCCTCCCCATTGCTCATTTTTTCTCTCTCAGATAAGTAATTAAAATCTTTTTTAAAAGGTGGGGGACACCTGTGCGGCTCAGTCGGCTAGGCATCTGCCTGTGGCTCAGGGCACAATCCCACAATCCTGAGATAAAGCCCTGCATTGGGGCCCACTTCCTGCTCAGCAGAAAGTCTGCTTCTCTCTCTCTCTCTCTGCCCCTCCCCACTGCTCGTTCTCTCTTTCTCCAATAAATAAAATCTTAAAAGAAAAGACAACAATGGACTTTGGGCGATGGTGATGTGTCAGTGGACCTTCGTCAGCTGTAAGGAATAAACCACTCCAGTAGGGGGATGTTGATGGAGGGAGGCACTAGTGGGGAGAGTTGGGAGTATATGGGACTTCTCTATACCTTCCTTTCAATTATGCTATGAACCTAAAACTGCTCTAAAAATAGTTTATTTTTAAAGATTTATTTATTTATTTTAGAGAGAGTGTGGCGGGGGGTTGGGCAGAGGAAGAAGGAGAGAGATGTTCAAGTAGAGTCCATGCTGAATGCAGAGCCCAAGGTCGGGCTCCCACAACTCTGAGATCATGACCTGAGCCAAAACTAAGAGTCAGATGCTTAACTGACTTCACCACCCAGGTGCTGCTAAAGTCTATTTTTAAAACATTTTTTAAAAATTGTTCCTTTTTTCACTTTCTGCCTACTAAAGTAGTAATAATACTTACTGGAATTAAGCCAATGTACTTAAAAATCCTTTACATCTAAAAACATGCTTTTGTTAAAGCAATTTTTATTCGTACATCTGAGCTCTATTAATCACAGCTTTAATGATTAATGAGACATTTGCAAGGCTGGAGGTCTAGTCACATCCTTCCTCTTTACTATGTCATCTTTAGGACCATTCTTTATTTTTTAATTTTTTTTTAAAGATTTTATTTATTTATTTGTCAGAGAGAGAGAGAGAGAGAGCACAAGCACAAGCAGAAGCAGAGGGAACAGCAGGCAAAGGGAGAGGCAGGCTTCTCACTGAGCAAGGAGCCCGACGTTGGACTCAATCACAAGACTCTGGGATCATGACCTGGGCCAAAGGTAGACGCCTAACCAACTGAGCCACCCAGGTGTCCCATGGGACCATTCTTTATTTTTTTTAAGATTTTATTATTTGCCAGAGAGAGATCACAAGCAGGGGGAGTGGCAGGCAGAGGGAGAGGGAAAAGCAGACTCCCACTGAGCAAGGAGCTAGATGAGGAACTCGATCCCAGAACTCTGGGATCACGACCTGAGCAGAAGGCAGGCGCTTAACCGGTTGAGCCACCCAGGAGTCCTCTAGGACCTCACTTTAATGGAGTGTTTTTTCCAATATATTTTTTAAACTGTGTGTTGTAAAATACACAAACCTTTAGAAAGTAGAGAAAATAATATAACAGAAAGCCATATACCACTACTGATTTAAAAATAAATGTTAACATTTTGCCATATTTACTTCATTAGCATTTTTTAAAGACAAAGTACATTACTCTTCCCATGGGTCATATCACTATGATTTGGAAGCCTTATCACCATGTATATCATCTCTACTTTCTTTCCATGATCAGCAAACTTATCAAAAAACAGCAATACTTTTGGAGATCTTTCTTCTTGGTCCTGGCCCATCGTTCAAAGCAGTTTTGTTTTTGTTTTTGTTTTGTTTGTTTTTGTTTTAAGATTTTTTTTTTTTAAGTAATCTCTACACCCAGTGTGGGGCTGGAACTCATAAACCTGAGATCAAGATCAAGAGTCACCCGCTCCATCGACTGAGCCAGCCAGGTGCCCCTCAACACCATGGATTCTTAAATACAAGGGAATTCTAACAATAAACAACTAATAGTGAAGCCAGGCTTCATTTATTAATTAGACTAGTCAATTTTAATTAATTAGATTTCTCTTTCTTTCTTTCTTTCTTTCTTTCCTTTCTTTCTTTCAATTCTCTGCCCAACATAGGGCTTGAACATAAGACCCCATGATCAAGAGTTGAGTGTTCTACCTACCGACTGAGCCAGCAGGAAACCCTTTGAAGCAGTTTCTTTTTTTCTTTTCTTTTTTAAAATTTTATTTATTTGAGCATTTGAGAGGGTGAGAGAGCAAGAGCGGTGGGGAGGGACAGAAGGAGAGGGAGACGCAGACTCCCTGCTGAGCAGGGAGCCTAATGCGGGGCTCAAGCCCAGGACCGTGAAATCATGACCTGAACCTAAGGCAGATGCCCAACCAACTGAGCCACCCAGGTGCCCCCTTTCAAAGCAATTTCTAAGTTGAGATATACATAGTTGATATTCCATTCTTCTTTCAAGATCATGCAACTTAAAATTGCCCTTAATTCCTTTAAAATAAGACATTATGACAATGAGGGGCACTTGACATCATTGAGATCACATTGTTTCTTATTATTATTCTTTTTTGGTTTCTTATTAAATGAGGGAGATGCTGTAATCCAGACATGGTTATAAAAACCTAGAGTCTGAGAACTTGCAGCATATAATCTATAAATGCTATTTACTTAATGCTTGTGATACATAAAATAAAATAAATCTGTATTTCATGAAAATTAATATGTAATGAAGACATGTACATGAGCACAAATGCACATGAATTAGTTAAATATAAACTAGAAATAGTTTGGGGTCATCCCAAGACCCTGAGATCATGACCTTAGCCAAAGGCAGATGCTTTACCATCTGAGCCACCCAGGCATCCCTCAAAAGACAAATTTTTAAGTACAAATAATCTTGTGGGGTGCCTATGTTGTTCAGTTGGTTAAGTGTCTGCCTTCCGCTCAGGTCATGATCTCAGGGTCCTGTGATTGAGGCCCGAGTCCAGTGGTTCTCACCGCTCAGCAGGGAGTCTGTCTCTCCCTCTCCCTCTGCCCTCCCCATCCCCGTGCTCACTCTCTCACTCTCTCTCAAGTAGATAAATAAAATATTTTATTTTTTAAAGATGATTTATTTATTTATTGGGGAGAGGAGTGGGGGAGGGGCAGACAGAAGCAGGTTTCCCACTGAGCAAGGAGCCCATGGTGGGGCTTGATCCCAGGACCCCAGGATCCCAACTAAGCTGAAGACAGACGCTTAACCTACTGAGCCACTCAGGCTCCCCAATACATAAAAATTTAAAAAAAATACAAATAACATTGAAATTACTAATGTATCTTATAGAATCTCTACCTTAGTTTGACATTTATGTAAGTCACCTGATTTTAATGCTTCACTACAGACACAGCATGCAAAAGCCTCCTGAGTTAATTCGGCTTCTACTAAAGCTGGGCAATGAAAATGCCCAGATGGGCTTCTATAAGCTTGTAAACACAGACATCGGGCCTGGCTTCATTGTTAGTTGTGTATTGTTAGAGTAGCAAGAGCAGGGGCGCCTGGGTGGCTCAGTGGGTTAAAACCTCTGCCTTCTGCTCAGGTCATGATCTCAGGGTCCTGGGATGGAGCCCTGCATCGGGCTCTCTGCTCAGCAGGGAGCCTTCTTCCCCCAACCCCCCCCCCACCCGCTGGCCTGCCTCTCTGCCTACTTGTGATCTCTCTCTCTCTGTCAAATAAATAAATAAAATCTTTAAAAAAAAGAAAAAAGAATTGCACGAGCAAACCCCGGCACACCAATGAGAAACATGTCTAGCTCACTGGAAATGAAAAGGCTCTAGCACCAAGAACGCCAAGAGATGGATCACTGCATTGTGTTTCACCATGTTGCCAAAGAAACAGCAGTTTTTTTTTTTTTAATCAAACAATAAATGAGGGTTTGAGAGGCGCCTAGTTGGCACAGTCAGTTAAGTGTCTGACTCTTGGTTTCCAGTTGGATCATGATCTCAGGGTCGTGGGATCGAACCCCGTGTTGGGCTCCTCGCTCAGCGCAGAGTCTGCTTAAGGTTTCTCCATCTCCCTCCCCTCCACCCGCTTGTGCACTTTCTCTCAAAAATAAATGAATAAATCTTAACAAAAGAATAAGCGCAGGATTGACGCAGCTGTCCTTAGAGTGGTAAATTCCATCCTAGCACTTGAGCTCGTATCATTGCACTGAATACTTCCTTGTGTAAAGCATGTCTAAGATTTTAAGAGTGAAAATTCAACTAATGTGGATAGTTCCTGCTAAAACATAAATGAAGACACTTTATTTTTTCCCTTTTTTTAGGAAAGGATGGGGGGAGGGATTTCAAACATACAGTAAAGTGGAAAGCATTGTGGAGTAAAAATCCTCAAATCTTCTACCCAAATTAAACAACTGCTAATATTTTGCCTGCCATATTGTGCGCTCTTTCTTTCTCTCTTAATCTCTCTCTGTCTCTGTCTAGATAGGAAGATCAACTGATAGATCAATAGATAGATCAGTAGGACGCCTGGGTGGCTCAGTTGGTTAAGCAACTGCCTTCGGCTCAGGTCATGATCCCGGAGTCCTGGGATCGAGTTCCACATCGGGCTCCCAGCTCCATGGGGAGTCCGCTTCTCACTCTGACCTTCTCCCTTCTCATGCTCTCTCTCACTCTCTCTCTTTCCTAATAAATAAATAAAATCTTTAAAAAAAATAGATAGATAGATCAGTAGATTGATAGATAGATGTTATGTTTATATTTCGCTATGTCATTTGGAAGTAAGTTATAGGCATTACGGCAAGATAAGATGTCATCCGTAGTTATCCCAGCATGAGTCCTCTAAGAATAAAGACAGTCTCCTATGTAACTACCAGTACTATTATCACACCTGAAAAATTAGTAACCATTCCATAATGGCATCTCTATACAATCCATTTTCAAATTTCCTAAACTGTCCCAAGAATGTTTTTATAGCTTTTGTTGCCTGGTACTTACTTGCCCTGTATTCTTTGGTCTCTTTCAATCCAGCAGTTCTCCCATCCATTTTTTTCCTCAGTGACCTTGACCTCTTGATGAGCCCAGCACAATTGTCTTGTGGAATGTTCCAAAGTCTGGATTTGCCTAGGGTTGTCTAATTGGCATCTTGACAATTTTTCCCCCTCCCTGGACTTCCTGTGAACTGGAACTTAGGTTCACAAGCTGGATTAGACTCAGGCTGAGTATTCTAGGCAGTATTTTGTGGGTGATTTTGTGCGCTTTTTGCATTCAATTAGGAGGCACATTCCCAGACTGTCACATAATTTGGGAGGGTGATTTTGATTGCTTGATTAAAGTGATGACAACCAGGGGCACCTGGCTGGCTCAGTCGGCTAAGCGTCTGCCTTCAGCTCAGGTCATGATCCCAGGGTCCTAGGATCTGAGGCCCTCATGGTGCTCTCTGCTCGGCCAGGCGTCTGCCTCTCCCTCTCCTACTTTCTCCCTCCCTCTCTCTCTCTGTCAAAAAAAAAAAAAAAATTAAATACTTTACCATGCTTTAGCCCAAACTAACAAAAACAATGCCTTTTTTGTTGAAGAACTGCTAGTAATGGCTTAAAACTCAAATCACATTTGCTATTTAGGTCTCTCCGAGAGTCCGGTCCGTAACTGATCATCTACACCTACACCCCCATATCAGCGAAGCTTTCGTTCAGCAGCAGAATAAGCACATGTACAATCATGAAACATGGCTATAAGATCACCTGATTTTCTGCTTCGCTACAGACACAGCATGCAAGATTCAGCATTATAATTTAGCTTATATTCAAGTTGGACAATGGAAAACCCCAGATGGGCTTCTATAGGCTCAGGAAAAAGGTGCAGAATCTGGCTTAAGAATAAATCAGCTACGTTCTCTAGAGCACAGCACTTACGCAAATCTCCAAAGAGGATATAATAATTAAGAAAAACTCTATAGGAGCATCTGGGTGGCTCAGTTGGTTAAGTATCTGCCTTCGGCTCAAGTCATGATCCCAGGGTCCTGGGATCGAGCCCTTTGTCAGGGGTGTGGGGGGGTCCCTGTTCCATGGGGCGCTTGCTTCTCCCTCTCCTGCCCCTTCCCCTGCTTGTGCTTGCTCTGTCAAAAAAATAAATTAAATTAAAAAAAGAAAAAGAGGGTGCCTGGGTGGCTCAGTTGGTTAAGCAACTGCCTTCGGCTCAGGTCATGATCCCGGAGTCCTGGGATCGAGTCCCACATCAGGCTCCCAGCTCCACGGGAAGTCTGCTTCTCCCTCTGACCTTCTCCCCTTTCATGCTCTCTCTCACTGTCTCTATCTCAAATAAATAAATAAAATCTTAAAAAATATATATAAAAAAAAAGAAAAAGAAACTCTATAAAGTGCTCATACACTTTACTCTCTCCTCAATGAAAAATATGTACAAATCCAATCTTCTTATTTCTTATGTGCCCAATTGTTTGTTAAAGAGTACTGTTTGATTATCGGAATTAAGCCACTTAATTGACGTCTGCTGTTATGTCCACTAGGAATTTTTGGCAATACAAATATAAATCATGTATTCCATTTGGACTTGTAGAGGAGATGAGTCAGAGTGTGGTAAGGAGACTGAAAGGTACACTTGAATGAACCCAGCTGTGGCGTATTTATTTGGTGGCCCCCCCCAATTACTCCAGACGCACCCTCGTCCTTTCCTAAGTCTCATTAAAATGTGCTTAACATTTCCTTAAACACTCAAGTTCATGTGCAGAAATGAAAAAAAAAATAGAGGATTTTAACAAAGTGCTGTAAGAACATGGCAAAGGAATTGTTAACAAAGGCTAAAACTTGCAACTTTGGCATAAAAAATTAACCAGAATCATACACCCCAAATCTTACCGGTTCGAAATCCCGTAACTAAGTGAACAACTCATGAACAATTAATACCGTGGAGTCATCTATGTTGCAATATAGTGAGAGGGGTTATTAGTAAGGGGGAGACGCCAGCTCCGCCTCGAGATAGTCAACTGTCTAAAATGGGATTCAGGTTAAACTTTACATGTACTTTTAGCAATAATGATCTCAAGTCTAACTTAACAGAAAAAGAAGGTACAGGGCTTTCAAAATAGGAAATATTCTTTTTTAATAAATAAAACTGCCAAAAATTCCTAGTAGACATAACAGCAGGCATCAATTAAGTCACTTATTCTGATAATCAACCAGTACTCTTTAGCAAATGATCGGACACATTTGTAGAAGAAATAGTGCTTATGTAAGTTAGAAATAAGAAAATCGGGGGCGCATGGGTGGCTCGGTGGGTTAAAGCCTCTGCCTTCAGCTCAGGTCATGATCTCGGTCCTGGGATCGAGCCCCACATGGGGCTTTCTGCTCAGCAGGGAGCCTGCTTCCTCTCTCTGCCTGCCTCTCTGCCTACTTGTGATCTCTCTCCTCTCTGTGGAATAAATAAATAAAATCTTAAAAAAAAAAAAGAAAAGAAAGTCGGATTTGGAAGCACATCTTCGTTTAAAGAAAAATTGGATAGAAGGCTGGAAAGGTGAGCTGGGGACCAGGCGGTCTCCCATAGGTAGCAGGGAGCCAGTGAATGTTCTGGGGGAAGGTGACAGTCTGAAGAAAGCGTTATTGGGAGATGAGAGGGAACAACTGTCTGGGCAATGATAACAACTAATTTGGGGCATCCTGGGTGTGCTAGGCTCTGTGCGGACCTGGTGGATATTCTTCCTCTGAGCCTCACAGCCATTCTGCAAAGTGAATATTGTCCCTGTTTTGCAAACAAGAAACACCTCAGAGAGCGTGCACCCCACCAAAGGCAACACTGCAGGCAAACTGGGAAACTAAGATTCAGAACAAGGGTGTTGACTCTGCAGCTGGCGTTCTGCCCTCTGCCCCAGGCAATGACCCTGAGGAAAGCCTGCCTTCTGTGCTTAGGAGCTGAGCTGAGGACCAAGGGCCATAGGACTTCCGCTGTCTTTCCAGGGACAGGGGTGCAACTGGAGGACGGGCTGGGCAACTCTTCCCCCTGCGCAGCCTTTGCCACTTTAAGATCCGTGTGAACTTGGACAAGTCCCCTCACCCTCACTCTGAACCTCTGCAGGCTTGGCAAAGCAATGAAGAAACAGGACACAGGATATACGTGGCCTCTGTAAGATGGGAATTTCAGCGGTGAGGTATTTGGCTCTGATTCTGAAATGTGTCATATAAAAAATTTTTTACTCTCACTTCCTTCTTACCTAGCCACCCATCGTTGCCACTACAAGCAGGAAGGGGACGGATATAGGCAAGGGGAAAATTGTGAAGGGGGAGAGCTTTGTGAGGGTTAATAATGTCTTCTGGACTCAGACTCGAGCTGGATTCAGAATATATAAAGAACACTGCTTTTGAGATTAAAGTATGGGATTAGAGACCATTTTTAAGCGCACTTACCAAATCATGTACTGTTTTTTCTTACACTCAAATGTGTATACGGATCACCTGGGGAGCTCATCAGACTAATTCTGATTTACTAGGACTGGGGAGAGGCCCGAGATCCTCCCACTTGGTGTAGATGCCTCTCGGGGTCAGAAGAAGCCAGGCTTCTCTAAAGGGCAGACCCCCGTGAATGGCTTCAGAAGGTCTTGTGGGGAGCAAGCGTGGAAAACCCAAATAAAAGACATTTGTACAAATGATATACTTTTATATTAATTGCTTAATGCAACACATATTTATTGAACACCTACCAAATAAATGCCTGGCACATATGGTGGAGGAAACAAAGACACGTTCTGGTGAACCACCCTCACTTTCAGAAGATGGACCCAAAGAACCAGATGTCCGGCAGCAAAGCAACCAGGTCAAGTCGAGTCAGGGAATGATGGCGCAGCAGGAATCTCGGGAATTCCTCTCACTTCATGACCTCAGGCAATAGAGAGCAGCGGCTGGCTCTGCACCAGGCCAGGGCTCAAAAACCACACAGGAGACACGCCCTTCCCCCACCCACACCCCCAAACCAGGCTTTCGCTGGCTCCCGGCCAGACTTGGGGGAACGCTTCGGTGCCAGGAGGAGCCTGCTGCCCTTCCCACCTGACTCCCTGGGGTGACTGGCCTACACCCCCGCTTCTCAAGATCCCGTTTCCCCCACCTCCCAGGGGTTCCCTTTTCCCCTCATAAAGTCCTGTCCAACTCTGAGAAATCAGTGGCATTCTCCAAGCCCTTCCTTGGCAGGGGGAGCCCCCTGGCCGTGGAGCGAGGTGAGGAAAGACTCTGCCATGCGGCGGGGGGGGGGGGGGGGGGGGGGGGGGGGGGG
>CM052800.1:118338660-118400828 GCA_028533885.1 Nasua narica | reverse complement strand
GATCATGACCTGAGCTAAAGGTAGACGCTTAATGACTGAGCCACCCAGGCGAACCAATACATAGTTTGTATATAATTATATACCATGTTCTTACCATAGAGTAAGAAAAGCTAGAAAAAAAAGAAAATGTTATTAAGAAAATCATAAGACAGGGGCACCTGGGTGGCTCAGTGGGTTATAGCCTCTGCCTTCGGCTCAGGTCATGATCTCAGGGTCCTGGGATCGAGCCCTGCATCGGGCTCTCTGCTCAGTGGGGAGTCTGCTTCTCCCTCTCCCTCTGCTCCCCCTGCTTGCTCTCTCTCTCTGTCAACTAAATAAATAAAATCTTTTTTTAAAAAGAAAATCACAAGAAAGAGAAAATACATTGACAGTAGTGTATTGTATTTATAAAACAAACCAACCAACCCTGAGTCTTGGTGGACCCACGCGGTTCAAACCCACGTTGTGCAAGAGTCAACTGTACAAACTTGTGTCCCCTCACCTCTCTAACCCCAGCATGGACCACGCTGCCTGCCACATAGCAAAGGACCCAATAAATGTTTGACAAGTGAAAGACTGAGCTCATCAGTCAATGAATGCCTATGTCTTCTTCTGTCTCCCTGATCCCCAGGTGGAGCGAGGAACCCACCACCACATGGTTTGAATTTAGAGGCATAGGATTTGTTTGATTGAGATGAAGTTTCCCAGGTCTCCGTATGTGTATCAGAATGAAATGGCGAAATGAAGTAGCTTTATTCATCTGGATCGGGAAATGCTCAATCGCATAAAAGTGATTCACTCTCTTTGCAAAAGCTCTGCGAATGGCCCCTGGGATACCCCAGAGGTATAGAACAGATTCTCCAGACAGAAGAACGTGGAAACCCGAAGTTGTGTGCAGGCGCTTCAGTCTCGCCTGTCTGAGGAAGAGCTAGTTTTATAAAGAGGGAAAGCAAGTGACCAAATCGGTCAGCCACGAAGTGATAATGACTTTGTGCATTCAATTGGCTGGGGCTTTTTATTTTTTTATTTAAAGATTTTATTTATTTTATTTTATTTTATTTATTTATTTGGCGCCCCGTGGCTGGGGCTTTTTAGACCTCTTTTGGTGGAGGGTCATACAGAGCCTTTCCTCAGATAGTCAGCATCTCTTACCCTGTGGTCATATTTAACTCTGTCTAATTTCATTTCTTTAGGGCAGTAAGGTTTATTTCACGATGTTCTGCAAGGAGAGGGCTGGGCAGAGGAACCCTGATGTGTCAGATCTACCACCACCAGGTAGAGGACCTACGGGTCGAGAGCAGTGGAAGTGCCAAGGGTAGGCTAAACCAACTGAAATCTTCGGCTTTTCCTAGTTCTCTAATTCTGCAAAATCTGATTTGGATTTTGGATTCAGGAGTACAAGACTCCCTTCGCCTCCACGGGACTCAGGTACAAGGATCTCAGTTTAGAGAGAGACTAGTATCTGTTCTCAAGGGGTAGCATGTTGTATCTACCGCCTTTGTCTTTTTTTTTTTTTTTTTAAGATTTTTACTTATTAGAGAGAGAGTGAGAGAGCATGAACAGGCGGAGGACCAGAGGGAGCTGGAGAAGCTGGTTCAATGCCGAGTAGGGAGCCCAAAGCGGGGCTTGATCCCAGGACCCTGGGGTTAATGACCTGAGCTGAAGGTAGACACTTAACTGACTGAGCCACCCAGGCGCCTCCCGCCTTTGTCTTCTTGCACCCCTTTCTGCTTTGTCTGTTAACAGACCTCACTCCCCAGGCCACAGAGACGGGCAGAGGACCCAGGCCAGGCCAGCCCCTAGAATCTTCCCTAGGTAATGGACTGTACGAGTTTGAGCTGGAGCTACCGCTCCCGCGTCCCCTGAAGCAGGGAGCTCCCGTCCGAGAGGAGTTGTCGTGCAGAGAGAGGAGAGGACAGATGGCAAGCAAAGACCAGGGTACGTTGCCCATCAGGCCCGCTGACCCGCCCATAAATCCCCTGGTCTCATGGCTCGGGGGCCGTAGCTCACCAGCTCAGGCAGCTGGCTCGCGCAGGCCCCAAGTGCTGCCTTGTTAATGGCCTGTCCGTTCTCTCTGGGACAGTCTTGTCTGGGTGTTCCCGCCTTTGCGGCGGTCACACGGGCAAATGCTGGAGTCCGGCTGGACTGAACGCTGTCACTCCACTAGCTGTGAAACTCTGGGCAGGTGACTGCCACTCTGGGGGCTTCGGGATTCTCATCTGCAAGCTGGGGACGATCACAGCACCAGCCTCAAGGGATTAAATTCATGTGACGTGCTGGACCCCGGAAAGGGCTACGCAAGAGGTAGTAGCTATTAGCACGCTGCACGGTGACCTCATCCTCCTTTTACTAACCTTTAGAAAACAAGTTTTAAGATGATAGCCAGATCAAGGGAGCCAGGGATGGCAGAATGTTTGACACTGGCCAAGAGGGGCGGCAGGACCCCAGAGGCAGCCCTGCTTCACTCCACCAGCCAGCAGGAGCACAACGGGTCACACAGGGTCACAGAATGGCACGTTGGCCCATGGCAGAGTCACTCCAGGGTCTAAAACCCCGGGAAAAGAAAATGCAGGTTCCTGGGTTCCTGGAAGCGTCCTCTCTCGCGGGGCGTGCCGACACATGCTGCGGGGTCAAGAGCCTTCCCAGCATCTGTCATAGCAGGGAGATGTCAGAGCATGGAGACACCGGTCCCCTTTCAGCCCTGATGGCGTGAGGACATTCCTAAACAATCATGTCTAACTTTGCATCCAACTCCCAGACGGATAGGACCACTTCAGATGTGTTTTTGTTTACCGCTTCACCTTGAATTATTTACAGGAATTCAGCATTCAGAACCCATTTCCTGTTTAGGATCAGCAGAGTGCTTAAAGGAAATGGTGCCAGTTACCCTCTCGTGGCCCCGTGCCCCCTACACCGCTGACCCCCCGGACGGTCTACCCCACCTACGCAGCTGCCTAACACTGGAGTGGCCTGAACAAAGTGCCCGGGAGCCGGGTTCGAGATGGGGTGTGCAGAGGTAGCTGCCCTTCGTTCCCCACCTTCCCTGCCCGCTACCCCCTCTGTGCTCTGTACTCTTCACGAAGCTACTTATAGGGAATCATCATTCGACTTATGGGGCCGCCTGACCGCCTCAGTCCGTGAAGCAGGCGACTCCTAACCTGGAGTTGTGAGTTCAAGCCCCACATTGGGCGTAGAGCTTACTTCAGGTGAAAAAAATTTGATTTCTGGGCCGCCTGGGTGGCTCAGTTTTTGGGCGTCTGCCTTTAGCTCGGGTCATGATCCCAGGGTCCTGGGATTGGGCCCCATGTCGGGCTCCCTGCTTGGCAGGAAGCCTGCTTTCTCCCTCTGTCACTCCCCCCGCTTGTGTTCCCTCTCTTGCCGTGTCTCTGTCAAATAAATAAAAAAAAGTCTTTAAAAAAAAATTTGATTCCTGTTTACATGGCAGTGTCTTGCCAATTTTCATTTGACCCTCCAAAACTCCTCTGGAAGTAGGCAGCATTAGATTTCATTCCCGTTTCACAGACGGGGAAACTGGCTGGGGGAACTCGGGGAGCTTGACCTCTAGAACGTACCAGGGCTATTACAGGCCTCCAGAGCCCCGGGGCGGCTCCGATCCAGATGTGAGCCTGCTCGTCCCACTGCTTCCTGTTGCCTGTCTCGGCGAGAGGGTGGCTTCCCCAGCCTGGCCCCGGGGCAGCAGGCAGGGCTGTTGCCGGAGCAGAAGCCAGGAGGCCCAGCCACCACGGCAAGGCTTATGTCCAGCGGGAGGTCACATCTACAGGGACAACTTTAATTACTCTGGCAAAGGCATGCCTCTGGCATCTCTAGGGATGGAAAAAGAGTGATCCGACCCAGGCTCGACAGGGTGGAGGCAGGTAGGAAGGGCGAAGCGCCCCTGCGGCTGCCGCTCCAGGGTGTCAAGCACCCCCCACCCGGTGACCAGGAGGCTGCGGTGCGCTTGGATGAGGGGTCCCTGGGGGTGCCCGCCTGGGGTCTGGGAGCCAAGATGTGCAGGGCGGGTCCCAGGACAGTTCCCATTAGTGAGGGAGACAAGCAGGGGAAAATGTAATGGGCAGGCTCAGGAACATTCTGTGGAGACAAGAGCCAGCCCCTTGGCCCTGCCTTGAGGACTTGAAGAGCTCAGGGGAGGCCCGCGCTCCAGGAAGTCACAAGGCCTGCGAGCTGCCACAACGGGATCCCTCTGGCCACTGTGCCGGGAGAGTCTGTCTCTGATGTGCTGCGGGTTCTCCTGCTTGCAGGACAGGCAGAAACATCGACAGACTCAATCACCGTTTGAGTTGCTTCCTCTGGGAAGCTGAGGCTCGGTTCTCTGGCCGCTGACAGGAGGCCGAGGGGAAGACAGCAACTCTGTCGTGCGGCTAAAACCCAGATTTTATTCCGGTTGACCTTATTGGGCTCCCTGGTGAGTGAGCGGTTCTGTGGCCACAGGCAAGTCCTCTCCTGGGCCTGTTTCTTGCCCTGTGAATTGGGTGTAACACCTTCCCTGCCCCTCTCCTAGGATGTCACATGTGTGAAGAACGGATGTGAGAGTGTATATGAAAGAGCTTCGTAGGAGACACAGCACTAGGCCAAATCAGTTATTAGTGAGCAACATGGCTGCTCAAGGCAGTCGCCCATGGGAGATTTTGGCTTCTTGTTCCAAGCCTCCTTCCTCTCACTATCTTCTCTCCAAATAGGTACCATCCCTGGGTATCAGAGCGGTGGCGTGGTGACATGGGGGGCTGCATGATCAATGCCACCCCTCAGAAATAATTTCTACTTCCCTTTATGACTCAGATTACCTTCCACTTCCCCCAACAACTACCTTTCTTCTCCTCTTTATGTTACCTCCCCCATAGCCTTGCTCTTCAGCACCAGTCCTCCCTGTCCCTGAGCCCTTTGCCTCTGGCCAGCCTGGACACAGAGCCCCATGGCCCAGGGCCCACTATATGCTAGAAATTCTCACCCTAGAAAATCGTACTCTAAATATAGTTTCGGACCTTGGCCCTCTCAACACTCTCTATGGAGAAGCTCACCTACTCCCTTGGTTTCCAATATTGTTTCAGAGCAGTTGCTTTTCAGATTTTTAGCTGTGACCTCTCTTACACAGTTAACCCTTTGGGGAGTGTGTTTTTTTAATAAGTCGGCATCAAAGGGCACCTGGGCTGCTCAGTCAGTTAAGCGTCAGACTCCCGATTTCAGCCCAGGTCATGATTCAGGAGCGTGAGACCAAGCCCCACATCGGGCTCCACGCTCGGCACCTGGAGTCTGCTTAGGATTCTTTCCCTCACCGTCTGCCCCTCCCCCACCCGCTCACTCATGCACTCTCTCGTCTGTAAAATAAATAAATCTTAAAAAAAAATAAGTTGGCATGATAGTGTTTTCTAACCTGATGTACACATTCTTCACATTCCAAGGTAATTTCTATATTAGCCCAAACACATGAAACAGTAACTTGAGAATGGGTGGGTCTGTGGCCTTGACCTGTTAGAGTTGGGATGGTCCTGACAGGTAAGATTTATTTGTTTGTTTGAGAGAGAGAGAGAGAGAGAGAGAGAGAGTAGGGAGGAAGCATGAAGGGAGAAAGAGAGAGAAAATCCCCAGCAGATTCCCTGCTGAGTGCAGAGCCCGACATGGGGCGCGATCCCACAACCCTGAGATCACAGCCCAGAGATCACGACCTGAGTCGAAGCCAAGAGTCAGATGCCCAACTGACTGCGCCACCCAGGTGCCCCCACAAAGCCTTTCTTTTTCATTGGAGATCAGGTCAGAATATTCAGATCAACAGGAGCTTCGTTCAGTGCCCTGAGTTCCGGCAACTTCCCTCAGTTTCTAATAAAAGCTGTGGACTGAGCCACCTCATCCCTGAACCAACACAGTGAGATAGGACAAGCGCCATTTGGAATGTCTGATTAAAGGCATCAATCTAAAATCAAACAGGAAACCCTGTGCACCACAGATAAAGGCTGGTGGGAAATTTTGATCTCAGATTCACTCAGATTGGTACAAATCTGTCACCGGGGGAAAAAAAAATGTACATTTCAGTCAGGATGAGTTCAAAACGCATCTTGTAAAACATGCCTCATTTCCCTGAGGTGGAGTCCGGAGACGCAGGGAGCTGTGGAAAGCTACACCAGAACTTTATTCACTGGGCAAAAATGCTTGACTCAGGAAGAAGACCACCGGAGCAGAGCGCTGGGATGGCGCAGCGGGAAGGTGGGTCCAGTGTAAACAGTATGTTCCTGTCGCCCCAAACATGTGCTATTCCCCAGCTGGTGACCGGAACTGATGCAGAGCCTACCCTGCGTAATCATCCCGCCTCTCCTATCACGGATGATCTCATCGCAGAGGTGAGGAGGGCTGGGCGGCTCTCTCCGAGGAGCTTGTCCCCGCCACCCATGGCAAGGACCTCACACTTTGGGGTCAGCCTGGGGGCAGAAGGGATGGAAGGATCTGTGCCTGTTTGGCTTTGGTTATTGCTTTTTGTTTCAGAACAAAAAGAAATAACGGGAAAGGCTGAAAGGAGACAGATCCAAGACTTCAAGGAGGCTACGGGGTTTGGTGGCACTGGGTACAACAGGGCAAGGGCACACAGAGGAGACCAGCACTCTAACACTGGCCCCTGGGGCAGCCACTTCTCAGTGTCCTCAAGTATAAAGTAAGGGATTAGAGTAGCTCAAGTCACCTGAAATTAATTAAGCACAGAACTCTTAAAATCATAAGATGTTGATAGAATACTTACAGCTATTGATTAAGATATGCTTAAATATAAGCAGATGGCAGTGGATGGTTTCACAGACCAATTAGTCTCTGCAAAATATCCCACAAAACTAAGTTCTTATGTATACATCAATATAAAGATACAATTTTATAATATCAAAAATGGCTGTATTTTGCATTTTCAAGTAAGTATTTTTTTAATTAACAGACTTTTTTTTATAGATTTTATTTATTTATTTGACAGAGAGAGAGAGATCACAAGTAGGCAGAGAGGCAGGCAGAGAGGGGGGGGGGGGAAGCAGACTCCCTGCCGAGCAGAGAGCCCGACACGGGGCTCGATCCCAGGACTCTGAGATCATGACCTGAGCCGAAGGCAGAGGCTTTAACCCACTGAGCCACCCAGGTGCCCCAACAGACATTATTTTTTAGAGAAGTTTTAGATTCACAGAAAAATCAAATAGGAAGTACAGAATTTTCCCTTATACCCTCTCTTCCCTGACACAGCCTTCCTCATCATTAATTTGTGTTTGTGTGGTTTTTTGGTTTTTTTTTTTTTTTTTTTTGAGAGAGAGGAGGTTGGGGTGGTGGAGGGGAAGCAGAGGGAGGGGGAGAGAGAAAATCTTAAGCAGGCCCCACACCCAGCACAGAGCCTAATGCTGGGCTCGATCTCACGACCCTGAGATCATAACCTGAGCCGAAATCAAGAGTCGAACGCTTAACCGACTGAGCCACTCTGGTGCCTCTGTAAAATTGCTTTTAAAAGAAAAATATCATTAGCACTGTTTTTTCCCACAGGTGTGCCGCTAATATTGCTTAGAAGAGAAAACAGAGCTGCAAAAAAATGTTTATAAAACAGCTTATTAAATCACCAATTTGAGGCACCTGGGTGGCTCAGGTCATGATCCCAGTTCCTGGGATCGAGCCCCACATCGGGCTCACTGCTCAGCGGGAAGCCTGCTCCTCCCTCTCCAACTCCCCCTGCTTCTGTTCCCTCTCTCGCTGTGTCTCTTTCTGTCAAAAAAAAAAAAAAAAACAAACAAACCTTAAATCACCAATTTTATGTCACTTGCCTCAAAGTGTTTTCTTTCCTGTCTTATCCTACTTGAGCCAAATAATACTCGCATGAGTTTATTGCTCTCAAAGAAGCTCAAGCACTGGGCAAACTGGCCCAGAGTCATCCACCTAATTTCGGAGAAAAAAGACAAACTTCCTGATTCAGAGGCGCAGGCTCTGGCCAGCGGCCCTCACCAGGGAGCCCGGGCAGGTGGACTGCGGCTTGTTTACCCATTCTAGAAGCCTGAAGCTGGAGATCACATCTCAGAGGTCACAGGGGTAGCTTAGAACCAAGGATAGGAAGTTGTTTTAGAGAATCGAGAAGGAGAAACTCGATCCCCTCCAAAAAGGAATTGACTGAAAGTGAGACGTGTTGAAGAACAGTTAGTATAAATGCGTGGCTGACTTTATAGCAGGTTAAGGAAACTTCCTAATCTTCCAACACGGTGTCCAAGACAAGCCTGTCCTTCCGGTGCCTGAGTCAGAGGGAAACTGCGAGACACACTCACACTAGCTTGGGTCCACGGTGGAGTCAGTAAGTCTCTTTTTATTAAAACAATTTAAAAGTATCAAGAGAGAAATTGAAAAAAAAAAATCACCAAAAAGTACAACACTCAAACACTTGATTTTCTCTTCCAGTCTTTATTAGTACATACACGTGGTGTTTATGTGGTTTATATTACAGTGCATAATACCTATTTATTTTCTACTTCTTTTGGGTAAGGTAATTTATGACCACTTTCGATTTTCTGCATAATTATATTATCAGTCATAATGGCTATGTAAGACTGCATTATAGTAACATACAAGTACCCTATTTTTGGACATAGGTTATTCTCAGTTTTTAGATAGCCAAAATAATATTTTATTCCTATGTTTTCTTGTTTAGGAATTTAAAAAATTCATTTCATTGGGCTACATACAATTGACCCTTATTGTGGGTTTGAAGTGCATGGGTCCACTTACATGTAGACTTTTTAAAAAAATAAATACAGTATACAGTATGTAAATGTTTTTTCTCTTCCTTACGATTTTCGGAATAACTCTTCTTTTCTCTGACTGACTCTATTGTAAGAATACGGTATATAGTATATAAATCACAGAAAATATGTATTAATCAACTGTTATCGGTAAGGTTTCCGGTCAACAGTAGGCTCTTAGTAGTTATATTTGAGGGGGAGTCAAAGGTATACAAGGATTTTCAACAGCGTGGGGGGTCAGCACCCCTATTCAGAAGTAGAATTGCTTCCCCAAGAAAATAACCCAATTTTTACCTTTTTATTTATTTTTAAAGATTTTATTTATTTATTTGACAGAGAGGGAGAGACAGGGAGAGAGGTAATACAAACAAGGAGAGTGGGAGAGGGAGAAGCAGGCTTCTCACTGAGTAGGGAGCCTGATGCGGGGCTGGATCCCAGAACCCTGGGATCATGACCTGAGCGAAAGGTAGACACTCAACAACTGAGCCACCCAGGCGCCCCTACCTTTTTATTTTGAAATAATTTCAAACTTATAGAAGAGTTGCAAGAATAGTACAAAGAACTCTGTTACCATCTTATGAATGACTCATAACAAAACAACCATATTTAAAGGTACTTCTCAGGACGCCTGGGTGGCTCAGTCTGTTAAGCATTTGCCTTCCGCTCAGGTCATGATCCCAGAGTCCAGGGATCGAGTCCTGCATCAGGCTCTCTGCTCGGCAGGGAGCCTGCTTCTCCCTCTGCATGTTGTTCCCCTGCTTATGGTCTCTCTCTCTCTCTCTCTGTCAAATAAATAAATAAAATCTTTAAAAAAAAAAGTAAAGACACTTCTCAGGGTTTCAGCATATTTGATGTTTCCCGGTGTTTCCGTGGAATTCAGGTCACCGATAGAACTGAGCAATCTGAGGGTCTCTAGTTGGGATGAAGGCATAGACAACGAATGCCATACACCACCACCTCCCATCTGTTATGGTGTCAACCCCATTCCCTAAAAACCCCAATGGCTGGGGCGCCTGGGTGGCTCAGTCGGTTAAGCATTTGCCTTCAGCTCTGGTCCTGATCTCAGAGTCCTGGGATCGAGCCCCACATCGGGCTCTCTGCTGGGCAGGGAGCCTGCTTCTCCCTCCCCCTCTGCCTCTGCTTGTGTTCTCTCTCTCTCTCTCAAATAAATAAAAAATAAGATATTTAAAAAACCACCCTGATGGTTAACAAAATTAAGCCTCCTTAGATTGTACACAAAACTTCTGTCTTCTGGTCCCGAACCATCTAGTCCTAAGGCTCTTGCCCATTTCTCTTTTCTTGGAATTTCCACAGACGTCGCATCATTTCTTAGTCAGCCCCTGGGGTCTCAGCGCGGTCCTTGTTCTCATGCGCCATCCTTGCACCCACTCCCGTGATAAGGGGTCCCTACTGGTGACTCACAAATTCTTCAAGGGATGGGAGCCACCACAGAAAGAAGGCCAGCCTGGGAAATCGCTGTAGGAATACTTCCTTCCGGTTTCCCTGAGCCCATTTTGTCTCCATGTTATTTGGGCCTGAGTTTTATTTCTCTTCCTTGAAAGCAAAGGCTTGGATACAATTTTCCCAGGATGTGATTTCACCGAGATTTCTTTTTTCTTTTTCCCTCCTCCGCAGCAATCCCTTAGCTAGAATCAAGGCCCCCATTGTCACTGTATCAGCTTCTCTACACCTACCTCCTCCTTCTCAGGGTTCCCCGAAGAAAAATAATCTCTTATTTCATAGGAACACAAAGGCCCCAGTTCCTAGCTAGGTATAATCTGGCCTGAGTCATTTGGGTGGATTGCCGCAAAGCCTATTGGTGACGGGAAACCCCTCCTCTTAATCTCTGGCTCCCTCTGGGTCTACCCCTCTTCTCCCTCCAGATCCCCGGGGTCTTCAGTTCCCAGGAGGCCAACAGACAGCTCCGCCCCTGCTGGAGACTACTTTGAAGGCTATTAATTTGCATTTTAACTGGGGGCTAAAAACCTAAGGGAATGCCTTTCTAAAGGTGGAATTGTAGGTATCCTGACAAGTGGTGGGAGAGGACTCTCCCTGCCCACCCCTGGATCTCACCCTGTAATATACACCCCAGTATACAGACCCTACCCCACTGCTCACGCTTTAGGAGCCAAAACCCAGACTCCAATCTCTGTGCGATCTAAGGGTTTAGACATAATTGTTCAGGAGCAAATCATTCCCTACAGGAGGTCAGATTAAAGACCCCTCCAACCCTGCTCAACCAAAAAGGGCAGAAAAGGCCTCCGTCCCTTATCATGGCATCCCACGTTACAGGGAGGTAGCGGGGTCGCCACAGGACAGAGCCACTTCCGGCTGCGGCTTATCTAAGGTCCTAGCTCCAATGCTCTATAGCTAACTTGACCCCAGTGGTTCCCCTTCTCTGTAAGGCCCATTGGCCGAGCCACAGCTGGATAAAAATATGGAAACACAGTTTGACTTTGGACACGTCTGCCTTATTTCCCCACCTCGAAATCAGCTCTCATCTCGGCTTTTATCAGAATCTTTGGAAATCTGGCCTCTCCTACAAGAGCCAGTCATCCCTCAATTTCTGCTGGCCGCCTCAGCCTCCTGATCCCTCTCCTGGCAGCCTCCTCCTTCTTTCTTTCACGCTGCCTTGTCTCAGCCAGACACCAGCAAGACTACAGGTGCCACATCTGGAGGCCCGAGATGCGCCCTGGGAGCTCCTGCCCCGGGTCGCGCTCTAGTCCAGGCACGGCGCGCACAGGACCTCTGATGCACTGGCTCCGCACGATCTCGCAACCCCTGGCTGAGGTCACGTCCCTCATTACTGGTACCGCTGATTCAAGCCTGCTGCTTTTCCTCATCAGTCATCTGCAGGTTCTAACAGGTCAAACAGGTTGCGCATTCCCAGGAGCATTTACGTTTAAGAGTAAACTCCAAAACAGGGGAAAGTCTCCCCCGCCGCGCGCCCCCCCCTGCAATTTAAGGGATGGAGAGCCAACGGTAGAGGCTGTGCAGAGAAAGAGTTTAGACAGAGCATTGGCTCAGGGTCACCCCCCTGCCCCCTCCCACACCTTTATTCCGCAGCCCCACTCAGGGAATGCTGGGGCCGAGAAGTCCTCAGCCATCACTTGACAGAGAAGTGAAATGATTTTCTCCGTGACTGTAGGGCAGGGGAGTGGCAGGGCCAGTGGCAGGGTCCAGATTCCAGGCTGGGGTACTTTCCACTGCAGAGGAGCCCTGCCTGCCTTTGTTTATCGGCCCCTGCACCCGGTGCCCCAAGTGCCCCCAATCCACCTGTCTTGTCCTTCCTTCCACCCTCTTGTGTCCCGAGGGGCAGATTTACTGCTGGAGATTCCAGAAGAAGCCCTCGGGCCTCTTCTGTGCATATTTGTTTAGAACTGTAAATTCCTCTTTCCTTGATAAGCTTACAGCCAGCTGATCCTGGGGGTCCCATTTAGGTCACAGACCAGGGTTAAGGTTCCGTCCAACTCCCAAATTCCTGTGATTCGGTGACATCAGGATTGTGAATAATCAGGCTGGCCCTAAGCCAGGTCGGGCTGCGCTGCTTCCATCAGAAACTTCCTCCCCCTCTTTATAAAAACAGGCCCGCCCCGTTGGGCTCCCTCCTGGCCCCGGCCACTGGGCATCCTCCCACCGCGGAAAAGCCCGCCCACCCAGGGCCACTGACCCCACCCCCTGCCTTGAAATTTAAAGCAGGCGGAGCGGTGCAGGGAGATTGGAGCTGAGGTCCTGCAAGAGCCCTGGGGCTGAAGAGAGAGCTCTCAGAGGAAGGGAAGGAAGGCTAGCAGTGGCGGTAGGTTGAATTCTGTGTCGGTCCATCTCCTCCTGTCTCTCTTAAAAGTCTTTCTGGCAAACAGAACCAATAGAGGAAGGCCTTTAATGAGGGACTGACTTTGTAATTCAGGCAAAAAGCGGATTAGCTAGAATCCGAGCCCCAAGGGAGCCTGCTTTTTGTTAGCTGCATTTTATTGGGATGGGCTGAAGCCTTTTGGAGGGGTGAGGGCGTTCAGGGGAAGAGAGAATAGGAGGGATTATTTCTTGGAGAAATCTCTGCAGAGTAAAGGGGAAAGTGCAAAGAATTAGAGAGAAATGCTCTGAAGAGACAATGGGAGCCTCTCAAGAGTAACGGGCAAAAAAACTGCCATCAGCCGCCTTTGGGACTCGTGGCTAGCAGAGCCTGGAGGGTCCATGGTGTCTGGCTGCCTCCCTCCCTCAGTGAGCCCATTAAGAAACCGAGGCTGGGGATGGGGGTGGGGGCTCAAGACTTGCCTCGGAGCAGAATTAAGTAGGTGGGAGGTGCTGGGAAAGAGAAGGCCTCTGATTTCCCCCATCACGCCCCGCCCCATCTCCACCGGTCAATTTTGGCCCAGTGTGCCAGCGGGAGGTCCTCTTTAAGGACTTTTCAATTACGGGGGGGAGAATAGCACCAATAGCTTTGCTTCCGAAGGTGCTCTGCGCAACGCCTACCAGATTTTCGCTGTTATTGTCTTTATTTTCTTAACCTCCCTGGAAGGGAGGACGGGAGGGAGCCAGCGAAGTAGGAAAACATGCTGAGCTCCCAGGTAACTAGCGACAAACTCAAAGGCAAAGAAATGTGGACATGATTTACCTGGTGTTCAAGTCGGATTAATAACGGTGAGCTCTTGCCGTGGATTGATGAGAGGAAAATTGTGTGTGTGTGTGTGTGTGTGTGCATTTGTAATTCCATGAAGAAATTCTGCAAATACAGCCAGTAAGCAGAGTCCCCTGGAAGGTGAGTTCCTAGCAGTTCTTGCCCATGGGCAGGAAGACGCATCCTGAGATTTAGTCGCTGACTTGTCCAGAATCAATATATGACGGTCAGCCGGAGGGCTTCCTGTGAGAGCAGAGCCAGGCTCGGGCACCAGCAGGGATTTGTGAATGTTGAAATAGAAAGAGCTCCACGCCACCCATCACTTTATTCTACCGAAAGTGTTCTCAGAGATGCTGACCTTGAAACCTCTGGATCTCATCAAGAATAAAGGGTAGCTCCCCCCTGCCCAGTGGCTTAGTCTCTGTCCAGACTCCCTAGGACCAACTCAGTTTATGTTGCGATGCCTCCTATCAGATACTCCTGGTGTCTGTGCTACTCCTCAGTGGCTTCCTCCTACGTCAGGACAGCAGCCAGGGAGTAGCTGAGGGACAGCAGTGACTTGGGCTCGTAGAGGAGGGGCTCTGGGACTCGGCTTTATTTTCTTGAATCCCAACATGTTGAGTAGAACTATTCTCAATATATTTCAAATTATAGTAACCAGCAGCCCGGCCATACCTGGTGACCACACCCATCTAATGCTTTTGTAAATGACTGACTAGGACCACAGAGCATCTGGGGAAACTTTCTGTCCAGGGAAGGCCTGGTACTAATCTGCAAACAGCGCCTTTTCTGGTTGAGGGTTTTATAGCAACTGAAGGGCCCCTTTGACTAAAGTCATCATTTAGAAGGAGCAGGCTTTCCAAAGCTTCTAAAATGTGTGTTGGTTATTTTCGATCAGACAGTCGAGGGAGCAACATGGTTCCCAAGAACGGCGGTGAACTTAGCTCCAGTCCAAATTCAAAGTCCATGCGTTTCTCCAAGATACCGAGTGCCAGTGCTGAGGAAGAATTTAGGTGTTGACGTGGAATGTTCAATTTCACTTGATTATTTGGCACCATGTGTCTGCGGCCTCAGAGTAAAATGTCTACTTTCTGTGAGTGGATTTCAGGTCTGCTCTGATACAATGGCTACGAGGGATATTAGCTTTAGGTCCTTAGCTTTGCATGGAGAAAAATTCTTTGCAGAGTCTCAGGCTATAAGCCTCATCTTAAGCCAACCAGCTCACAAAGCTGGTAGTCTCAAATCAAACCAGAGAGAAGAATGAGGACAATTTAGACTCAGAGAAAGTCAGAGCCGGAAGGAATCTTAGCGATCCCTCGCTCTGCTCCAACCCACATGGTCTCCTAATACTCGCTTTGTTGTCTACTTACACGTAAGAATAGCCTATTTTCTTGGCGATCTTTTGCACAATCTCCTGCCTGAGAAATTGACTTGTGGGGAAGAGGGTAGAGTGACAGATAAGCCTCTCGATCGCCTGAAAAATAACATGTATGCCAGAAGGGAAAACGAACCAGGTGCGAGCCACACACCAGGCATTTCATAAGCATTTATAAAAGGGACGACTTGGGCAAGTTTGGGTGCCTATTACCATTACAGAGGAAATATCAACTAGTTGTTCTTCCTATAAAACTCAATACAATTGCGTGTCCTTTGCAGCTGCCCAGCACCATCTGTGCCAACAGCCACAATCCTCCGGGTGACTTGGCTGGTGGCCCCTGGGCAGGCGAGCACAGCTTGCCTATGGGATGCTCCTGACACAGGCATCAGCGGCTCAGAGAGGTTAGCTGGGGACTGATCTAGAAAACCGGATTCCACCTTGAGCCTCTGAAGCAACCCACTTCTGAACCTCGATACTGGGATACCTTTGTATTCCAAGCTTTTTTTGTTTATTCCATGTCACAAATATGCCATTAATTTACAACCAGACAGTAGGGAATTGACAACGATTCAACCCCAAAGGCTCCTGTGTCCTTGGAACTCTCAGGCTTTCCAAACCATACTTCCTCCTAGGGATGCCTTCAAAGGGAGAGCCTGGGGTGGGCGAACCGAATTCCTTTGCCCAGTGGAAGTTGTTCGCGCTGAAGAGTAAGGGGCTCCGGGTGCTTGCTGCCGTTACCCTGGGCCACAAGCAGTGGTCACCTCTTGGCCATATGCTCTGAGGAACGTCTCTTTCTTTTGTTCAACCAGCAGCTTATGTAATAATATCAATTCCAGGAAGCCTACCTTGACCGGCCCCTTATCTCACCAAGAGGAAGCTAGATCTCCCTCCTCCACATTCTACTAAGACCCCTTCTTCCTCTGCATTTCCGCCTTCTACCCCTACCTTCCTGCATATACCGCAGGGCTGATCCCCCTGTACTCCGATTACCTAATTACCTGTTTTATGCCCAAACTATGAGTTTTCGACGACAGAGCGTACATGTCTTTACAGCATGGAGCCTGGGCCTGGGCCGTGGTGGGTGCTCAGTAAACATTTGATGGTGAGGACGTAGAGTTCTTAGATCTTCGCCCACGAATCCGAGAAAGGAGGACATTAGACTGAGTGGGGGCTTGGAGGAGAGGTGTGTGGGGTGGCACCTTGAAGCTGGCGCCCCAAGGAGGACACTCAGAGGCCCTCGAGCCCCAGAGAGAGAGAGAGAGAGAGAGAGAGAGAGAGAGATTTGCATGAACAGCTCGATGTCAGCTGAGGCCTTGGCAGGTAGGGGGACACGATACTCGGCAGGGAAGCTAAGCCCAGTAACCTGCTATGAGTAACCTCAAAGGGAAAAACTGTCTGCCAACTGGATCTCTGCTGGCTTTTCACATTTTGTCCTGTTCATAGAAAAAAGAAACTTGTTTTATGTTGCCCTGTCGTAGTAAGAGCCGGTGTCAGCCCCCTGAGCTGCTGAGAAAAAAAGGAAGTTTCGTTTGTTTGTTTGTTTGTTTTTCTGGGAAACCCCAATTTCCTTATTTTCCTAGCCTAATGTCTCTGGTTTTTGAACATCCACATGGTCTGCTTCAGACGGGACTTATCAGTAGCAACGGCCTGACCTTCCAGCTCTCTTGGGGACTAACTAATTCCAGCTTCCTCTGAGAGTCCAGCGTAATCCCGATGTAAATAGGTCCAGGAAAGCCAAATTAAAAAAAAAAAAAATTAAAAATAGGATAAAAGACACCACCTCATCTCCAGGAAATAATGACTCCTGTTAATTTTGTTCTGTGCATGTAGATGAAAGACATGAACTTTTAGATCTGTTGTCAAGAATCTGGTTGCGGGTTATCACGAGATGTCCACATAATTTGGGTATCAATGCGTGACCACACTGGGGAACCCCGTAGATGTTAGCATCTTTCTGTCTTGGTGGCTTTCGTTTTTTTTCCCAGGGAGAAGCTGTTAACGTTGGTGCCCCCATTATTGAAGGACTCTGGCAACTGTCAGTTCGGTTGACCGTGCCGTGCACTGGCCGTTGCGTCATAGGGCCCTTGCCTGCTTCTTGTCTAATTGCTATAATAATTCAGCAAGGTGGGAGTGATGGCCCATTAGAAAATCCAGGAAACCACACTCAACCTGTATGTCATTGTTGTGGCATGGAACTTGAAGCTAGTATTCCAGAGGCTATGCCCCTTGTGCTGTGACATGCTGTCCTTCCCAAATAGCAACTCTGAGTGCATTAAAACATGACGGGCCAGCATCGGGATGCAGGAAGGAGGGGTGGAAAGAGTGTCGGGCTCGAATCTTGACACCACCTCTGACCACATGTCTCACCTTAGGGCCAAGGTCCTGATGCTTTTTGGAAGTCTGATTCTTTCATCTGTAAAAGCAAGAGAATATTATTGCCTTCAAAATTTCAGGGGTTGTAAAAGGGTTTTGTAGGCTTTGCCTGGGGAGTGGTAGGCGCTCAAATGCCTGGGGAGCAAGGGCCATTAACCCACCTAGAGTTCTCGCAAACACACTGTAACATCGCTTTCCGTGAGCCCAGGAAAACGTGTAATGATACAAGGAAAGCTTCTGATCGATTTTCTGACTCATGGGTGTTGAAATCTGGAGGTAAGCTGAAGAATTATCAAAGGATTGCGTATTTCATTGCTTTGCAGTGATGGCGGCTTTAGGGAGTGGGAGGAACATGAGGAACTACCTTCATGCTTAAGATGAGACGCTGGTTTAGCTCAATGTCAGATTGCGGGGGTTGTTTAAATTCAAACTTTGGCGTTAACATTTTATTGCACTGACTAATTGCTTTAGCGTCCCTCAGCTGAACCTTGTTTTTTCCTTCTCTGGGTAGAAAGTTTATTAGGAAAGGGTTTCTTTTGTTTTTATCCTAAAAGGAGGCAGGATGGACTTCTGTTTTCCTAGACCCACAAGGAGCTCAGCCTTATTTCCTCCAAACTACCAGGATTACCGGGACAGGGGTTAGATGACAGTGCTCAGTGCTGAGTTTTGAAGTCTCCAGGTCAATGTCGTGTAACTCAGACACAAGTCATCCCCCCGCCTATGGTTTGAAGATGTGTTGGAGAGAATTCCTCCCTGAGTAACTCGTGAGATGGGTGGGATCTAGGAGAGGATTTTATTCTATTCACCTCATTGGAATGGATCAAATTAGATAAGAAACAGACTCTTCCTCTCTTGTCCCCTCATTATAAAAACAAGCTCTTCAAGAAGAGAGAAAATAAACTTTGATACATAGAAAATTAAGTATTGAAAAGTTAAGAATTGTTCACATGATGGCAGTTTTTGAAAATGGTTTTTATTCAGAAAGCACAGCCTCTGTAAAAAGCAGGACCTGTGTAAGCAAGACTGGGGTTACGAGGCTAGTGGCTCTCATCCTGGGCTCCATCTGGAACACGCAATGATGAGCTTTTGGGGGGTCCCCGCCTGTGGGGGCAGGGCTCCTTCTGCTATCTCACCGCTTCTCTTGTCCCAGCTCCAGTGACATGCCTTTGCTGTTCCAAGGAGTTCTTCCTTGGACCATTTCTTTTCTAATTTGTTGGCATCCACTCTGGGCCATGGTGGTTGGGGGGGGGGGGGGTGCGGTGGTGGAAGGAGGGTGTTGTTTGTTTTAAAGCTATGAGTCACTTTAGAGTATTGATATTCTTGGAGACCGACTCTCTCTTACTCAGATTTCCAGAGAGAAGCTTTCCAAAGCAATAATAACCCAAGAATCTCCTTTACCAAAGATTAAGGTAGCAAACCTTGCACACGGTGTAAAATTTGATCATGGTATCAATTTACTTTTGTCTTTCCCTTGCAATTTCCTCACTCCTCTAGCTTGCTCATATTTCTGCCTTTTTCCTGCTGGCGAGAGTAAAAAGTCTAAGTCCTTGAGTTCTATACCAGCTGGGGCAATTGCATTGTTTGTACCTAGAACCACAGAACCTGACTGAGTGACTGTTTTTTGCACAGTTCTATTGCAGATACATTCACACATGTGGTCGTGTTTAAATAAAAGTACTAACACACCTATTTAAGTGTTTCGCAGTTTATACCCGTTATATCATTTGTTCTCATAGCAGCAGAAACCACGGTGCGTCAGCCCAGGAGGAAACGCTGAGAGAGTCCAGCCCGCTTGGTTTTGCATCCCTGGGAGCTGATTTTATGTCTCAAAATATAGACGCTTTTGGGAAGGGCAACGTATGGGTTTTTACTCATTCTAACCTTGTGTGAATGAGCATATCGGTCCCTTTCTGGAAGGCAGATTTTTTTAAGGGGGAAGATGGAGAAAGTAGGAGAGTACAGGGAAAAGGGCAATCAATGCAAAGGGATATGGAGGGGTCCCTGGGTGGCTCACTCAGTTATCTTAGTTCAATATCTCAGGGTCATGAGATTGAGCCCCCGTCCGGGCTCCATGGGGAGTTTGCTGGAGATCTCTCCCTCTGTCCCTCTCTCATCACCATTGTCCGCACCACTTGTGCGCGTGCTCACTCTCTCTCAAATAAATAAATCTATTTTTTTTTTTTTAAAAGGGACATATAAAGGCACTGAGCACGACAGTTCATCTACTTTTCCCCAGGACCTCTCGCTGTCCTGCTGCCATTCCAATGGCCTCACCCATTGCACACCCAACACCTATAAATGGGCGCCCATCAGTCCGCCTTCCCCCATGTTACCGCTGCAGAAATAAACACCGAGCTCAGCCTAGTGTGCCCATTGACTTCTCAGCCACAATGGCACACTTCCTTGGCTCTAGCAGAGTAACCCCCTCCCTGGTTACCAGTCCATTGTTCCCATTTTTCCCTAGGACAGGCATCACTCGTGGTTGCTTAGAGGAACCAGGGAACAGAGTCACTCTGTTGCCGCTGCCAGCAGGACTTTATTTGCCAGGCCCCGTGTCCTGGTTTTTTGGTTGTTGTTTCTTTCTTTCTTTCTTTCTTTTTTGCTGCACAGATTCTTTGTCAATTTGCCAAGCTTTGTGTCTGCTGAACTCCATCTACCAGAGAGAGTGCCTTTTGTAAATCTGCAGAAATCAATTTCTGCAGAAGTGCTAGTGTGGGCCTGACAGGCCTGGGGCCCTGGGACCCTGGGGACCACAGGCCTTAATGGCCGTTCCAGAATCCATTACTCTCCCACAGCGATGTTTTCAGTGATTCAGGGATTCCAGTCTAACAAAAGTGAGACATCCTGGTGGTTTTCTTTCTCCCTTCCTCTGCTCCATCCATCCATTCACCCTTCCTCCCTCCCTTCCTTCCTTCTCTTACTTCCTTGCTTTTTTAGTTCTCTTACTCTGGGAAACTATGAAATAGAGCAAAAGGAAGAGAAGACAGAAAAAAAAAAGTTGTCTTTGTATTGATAAAATGAGGCTAGAAGGACTTCTTGTGCTCACTCCGCATATCTCGCCTCGCACCCTCTTCACCAGGAGCACTTGGGCCTTTGGCGGCAGCCCCGCTTCACAGCGTCAGGGCCGGTCTGGCGCTGGCTGGCCCCGCGGACCCGGAGTCTGAGTCCCTGTTTCTGGTATTCACTTCGTTTTTTGTCCAGGCACTGCCCCCAGGTCTCTACACCCACCTCTTTAATGAAGGCAAAACAAGGACACATTTTTTTCCTCCCCTCTTCCTTCTCCCTTGTCTTTGGACAGCGCTGCTTCTCTGCCTGTGGGATGACTCATTACTTTGTCATCCTCTCACCCCATTCGGCCGGTCCAGATGTTCTCATCTCCTCTGTGCAGCGAGATGGAGCTAGTGCCTTGTTTGAGATTGTCACTGGATTGTCTCAAGGCCCAGCAAGGCCCCCCAAAGTGGAGGAAGATAAGGACTGACAGAACAGAGACTGTCTCAGACACTCTGGGAGCAGAAAGCAAAACTAGACTCCTTTGCCCCTTACGCTCCTGAATTGCCAAGGGTTTTCCCATGATGCAGCTGTGCGGGAGCCACCATGGAAGCCCTAAGTCCTGCTCTGCCTCCCCATCTGGTCCCCCTCCCCCATTTGTCCGGGAATGCAAATGTGTCAATACGGCACTTCTCACTTGGCAGTTTTCCAACATCTAGAATCATGCTCCAGTTAGAAGGACCCAGATGTCTTTTTTTTTTTAAGACCCTGAATTCTTGAACTAAAACCATACCTTGGTGGGCATCCAGAGAAAATAACGAAAGTAACCCCCCAGGAAAGGGCTGGTTGGTTTGACAGGGAGTGCTAACAAGGATTAAGTTCCTTGTTGATTGGTGGCTCATTTACTCATTCATTGCTTCAGAATTTATTCATAAAGTCCCTGAGAGAGATCTACCTCAAGACTCTTCAAGATAATAAAGGATGGGGACAATCTATATGCCTATGTGAAATAGGATTAACATCGGAAGAAAGAGGGGGAATGCATTTAACAAGATGTATTTTAAACAGTTAATAATAAATGAGATGAAATTAAGGGAAATTTAAGAGGGTTTTGGGAAATTTCAAGAAAGAGGAAAGCCAGAGCAGGTCCCAGGGCCAGGAATCAGAAGATTCCACCACGTGCTCTTGTTTCCCGTGGGGTCAGCTCCCTACTGCTCTCTTCTGAAACTTCTTCGAGAAGCCTGTAGTAGCAAGCTTCTGCTTCCCAGTGAGAAAAGGCCCCCCGCCAAGAGCACACCCTAGAGGGGGTCCTTGGCGCTCCAAATTAGAACAAAGGCAGATTAGATCCTGCCTTCTTTCTGTTTCCTTCACAATGGAGGAGGGGGGCGGGGGTGGACTGGGTTGGCAAGACTCCCCTCTAAGCCTCCTGTCACCAACCCCCCTGCTGCTCCCTCCCCTCGTCCCTGGCTCCATTTGCCCTCCTCTGCCGGTCCCCAGAAGCCCCAGAAGAAGCAGTGGGGCAGAAAGAGTCCTCCCTGCCCCCCACTCACCGTCTCTTTTTACCCTTGCTCTGAAGGGGGACTGTGGCCACTGGGGGATGGACACTTCCAACAGGGAAGTTCTTTGCAAAGAAACAAAAAAGCCAGGCCTGGATGAAAGTCCTGGAAGCCTCTGATCTGACAGGGCCCTGAGGATCCTGTCGATGGGGGAGGGGTGGGACCGAAAGTTGTTGTGACTGAAGGGAAATGAGTCAAGGGAAGAAACGGCCGACTTAATTCTTGTGGACAAAGGAGTGAGTGGGCCTGCCAGACCACAAAATAACACCCCGACCAACTAACCTAGTTTAAGCTGTGGAGGGCGAGATCACTGGGGAAAGGCGCTCGGAAACTGGGAACTTCGGGTCTAAGAAGATCTGAGTCTTATGACCAAAGGCCAGATGCCCTGGTTCCTTTCCGCCAGTCTGCACTTTGCCGGGCCTGCCGATAAAATAAGAGACAGACCTTCCAGGGAGCGGTGAGGAGGGCGAGAGCCGGGGCAGAGGAGCATTGCCTGTGCTGCACAAGGAAGGAGGCGTGCAAGTTCTACGTGTGAGAACCGAAGCGATCGGGGTAGGTTGGCTCTGTGAGATGCTGGTGGTAGAATCCCTATGGTGTCTTCCGGAAAAAGTTTCAGAGGGGACATTTCTGCAGTTGCACCTCGTTGACCCCAGGGCAGGAATTCACTTTGGGGACACCAAACCGGGAAACTACTGCCAGGAAGTGCCAGGGGTGGTCTCACTCTTCAGCCAGCCCCCAGAGATCTCTGGGCAAGATGATCTCCTAGCCACCTGTGTCCACTGACAGGTGAATGGATAAGCAAGATGTGGTCTGTACAGACAATGGAATCTTCCTCAGTTTTAAAGATTTTTTTTTAAGATTTTATTTATTTATTTGACAGAGAGAGACACAGCAAACAGCAAGAGAGGGAACACAAGCAGAGGGGTGGGAGAGGGAGAAGCAGGCTTCCCGCTGAGCAGGGAGCCCCACATGGGGCTCGATCCCAGGACCCCAGGATCGTGACCTAAGCTGAAGGCAGCCGCTCAATGGCTGAGCCACCCAGGCGCCCCTCTTCCTCAGTTTTAAAAAGGGAGGAGATTCGGGAGCGCCTGGGTGGCTCAGTAGGTTAAGCGTATGACTCTTGATCTCAGCTCGGGTCTTGATCTCAGGGTCACGAGTTCAAGCCCCGTGTTGAGCTCCATGCTGGGTGCAGAGTCTACACACACACACACACACACACACACACACACACACAAAAGGGAGGAGATTCTGACACATGGTTCCACATGGATGAACCCTGAGAATGGTATGCGTGAAATGAGCCAGTCCCAAAAAGACCTAAAAGGACTCTATGATTCCACCTAGATGAGGAAGCTAGCGAGTCACCATAGTCATAAAGACAGAAAGTATTCTACTTTCTGGTGGTTGCCAGGGGAACGGGGGTTATTGTTTAGTGGGCGCAGGGTTTCAGCTTGGGAGGATAATAAAGTCCTGCAGAGGGCCGGTGGTGATGTTTATTACCAGTGTGAACGTGCTTAATGCGACTGATTGCACACATCACAACGGTTAAGATGGTTTATGTATTTTGCCACAATAAAAAATATATATACAATAAAAACCTCTTCCAGGCACCTGTAGCATTTCCTGCTGTGGTTGTTGATGCTGGAGGGACTAGCCGTGATTGAGTCATAGGTTCTCGACCTTTGCCACACTCCTTGATCTCTTGATCCCACAATGAAGTTTTTTTCCCCCCTTCTTCTTCCAGAACTTAAGGGAAACTCTGAAGGAATGATGAATACAATGAGGAGAGAGCTGGTGTGCGTTCTGCTGCTTTTTGGAGCAGCCCTCCCCTTGTCCAGCCAGGTAAGAGGGCAGTTCAGGTCTGTGCCTCGAGCCCACATGCCGTCGATGGACTCAGGAGCCCCCTAGGGGGTTATGTCAGAGTGCAGGGTTGCAGCGGAGGTCAGCAGTTATGGAGCCTCTCGTTCTAGGATGCTTAGGATTCAGGGTCCCTAGGCAGTTCTTCGGACTTGGGTAAATAGTCCTTAATCTCACTCCACGGCCACTGACTGCTTTCTTTGGAGCCGTTTTTAAAGAATGTATGAATTCATCCATAAGGCATCTTTAAAAAGGTGATGCAGCAGCCGTGAGTCATGAAGCTGGCAACCTATCTACTTGGGATGGAAGCTAATATTCTGGACACGCTCTCTAAAAATGCCCAGTAAGCGGGCGCGTCATGGAGGACCCAACGAGCTCAACGAGCACAGTGAGATTTTAGAGGAGAGAGTTGGGGATGGCTACATGGTGAGGTGGGAGCTGGGCTACCACCCCAATGACCACTTGTGGCTAGAATTAAATGCAATAAAAGATTCAGTTCAGTCGCACTAGCCCCATTTCAAGTGCTCAGTCACCCCATGTGACTAGTGGTTACAGCATTAGACGGCACGGGTATTGAAGATTTTAATCACTCAGAAATCTTTCTTGGCAGCACTGGTCTAGAAAGGGAGGAAGAATTAGAGAAGAAGGCAAGAAGTGGACATTTGCCCTAGGGCCAGCTCTACCTGAGGGGGAATCTTCGGGGTGGGTGGCATCTGATTGGTGGGGGTGTGAACGGTCTCTGGGTCAACCACATGTATTCCTAAAATGCCTAACATGTGCTGATCCTTTTTCCACCCCTGGTCACTTTGTAGGAAATCCACATCAGATTCAGAAGAGGAGCCAGATCTTACAGAGGTAAGGTGAAGCGGAGGTGGGGTGGGGGGCAGGGGTCTGTGGAAGCAGGAACCAAAATCAGGGCTTAGGAGCTCAGGGTGCTGTAGGCTCTGTCGGCGATTTATCTTCCAACCACACCCAGCTTACTTGAGCTGTGTGAAGGTGAAATTTTGCAGGACGAGTCTGTGGAGATGTCTGTGTCACTCATTCACCTAGTTAGTTAAGGCTTGGTTCTGAGAGGACAGGAACAGACGTGCCCTCAAGGAGTCAAGTTGTCAGGAAGTTGGGGGAAGCCTGCAAGCTCAGTGGCCCAAAGTTGTGTTACCACAAGTGAGAAGACAGAGCCAGAGATTGAGTGACAGACCCCAGGCCACACCATGGCCAGGCTGCAGCTATGCAGGCCCTCTGGTGTCCTTTTCTGGGCTGGGAGCCCCGTCCCGCGAGAGTCCACCTGGCATCTTTGTTAATTGCCATCTCTGTGCGTCCATGTCTTCCGGTTGGTAAAACTGGAGAAACGAGCCTGGGTTACCTCACACAAGTTGCACAGGTGTGGAAAGACTGTTCACTCTAGAGTCAACTCTAGAAACCTGAGGAACATCCCCCATGAGCATTAGGTAGGGTTCCAAAAATAAAACACGCTAGCAGCCAGGTTGTCTAGACTGGCTGGAAGAAATCTGGGCCCAGGTTCAAGTCTAAAGCTACCAATGTGGGGCCCTCATCTCTCATCCTTCATGACCTAGTTCCTTTTGGTCTGGAAGGCTTTGGAACACCTCTTTTAAAGTGGGAGCTTCGGGACGCCTGGGTGGCTCAGTTGGTTAAGCTGCTGCCTTTGGCTCAGGTCATGATCCCAGGGTCCTGGATCGAGTCCCACATCAGGCTCCTTGCTCAGCAGGGAGCCTGCTTCTCCCCACTCTGCCTGCTTGTGCTCTCTCTCTCTCTGACAAATAAATAAATAAAATCTTAAAAAAAAAAAATGGGAGTTTCCCCAGAGTGAGGTATGCTGTAACCTTTTTTTTTTTTAGAGAGAGAGAGAGAAAGAGAGAGGGCTCAGATGCACACACAGGGGTGGGGGGTAGGTCAAAGGGAGAGAATGAGAGAGAATCTTCGGCAGGCTCCATGCCCAGTGCAGGGCCCAACATGGGGTTTGACCCCAGCCCCTGACATTATGACCTGAGCCAAACCAGGAGTCAGAGGCTTAACCGACTGAGCCACCCAGGTGCTCCAATGCTATACTTGTAATGCCCTCGCTGTTGGATAGCACAGCATTTCCAACAAGGGTGTCCTGGTCCCAGCAGACCCTCAAAAAGAAACAATATTATTTATAATGAGCATATGTCACTTCTTTAATTAATGAAAAGTTGAAGTTTTTTAAAAAAATTTACTTATTTATTTGACAGAGAGATAGAGATCACAAGTAGGCAGAGAGGCAGGCAGAGAGAGAGGGGAAGCAGGCTTCCTGCTGAGCAGAGAGCCTGAAGAGGGGCTTGATCCCAGGACCCTGAGATCATGACCTGAGCTGAAGGCAGAGGCTTTAACCCACTGAATCACCAAGGTGCCCCAAGGCGAAGATTTCTTAAGTTGGCATTCTCCTTTGCAGACAGAGACAAAGAGACCAAGAATATCAATGCGAGTACTCAGACCGTTTTCATTATATCACAAATACTAGCGAGAGCAGCACATTCCCCACACAGACTAAGATGTCAATTTTCTTTCTTTTGGGCTAGCAACACGTCATTTCAGTGTGGTAATTTGATCCATTTCAGTGGATCAAAAACGCTGATAGGCAATTATATTATATACATGTGCATATTTCTGATGAATTAAGATGAAAAATTAGGGGCACCTGGGTGGCTCAGTCAGTTGGGCATCTGCCTTTGGCTCACGTCATTATTCTGGGGTCCTGGGATCGAGCCCCATGCTGGACTCCCTACTCAGCAGGGAGCCTGCTTCTGCCTCTTCTCTCCACTTGTCCTCTCCCTCTCTCCTTCTCTCCCTCTCAAATAAATAAATAAAATCTTTTTAAAAGATAAAAATATAAAATTAGAGTATTACTTAGTAAATGCATTTTGATAGATAAATTCTTCCAAGATGAGGGCCCATCCAAGGAAGAACAACAAAAGCAGTCTTTGGTGACTGGTAGATGTGCGTTATCTTCTGGCTGGGAGCAGGGAAGGGATGAGGGATGAGTTGTATGACTAGTGAGTGAGGGACTTTCTCAGTAGGACCGGGGTGGGGCAGTGGCAGCATTTGGGGAGTTGTGCCCCCAGAGGCCACCTGTCTCTCCTTCCAGTGAGCTGCAGAGATGAGAAGACGCAGACACTGTACCTACAGAACGAGTCGTGGCTGCGCCCAGGCCTGCGGGGCAACCGCGTGGAGTACTGCCGTTGTGTGGGTGGCCACCCGCACTGCCACTCCGTGCCTGTCCGAAGTACGTAAGCGCTCGCAGCCCAAGCTTCGAGCTCCGGCGCTGTGCTCACCTGCCCCTCCCACTCCCGCGTCTCCGCACATGCGTGCGGAACTTCAGCTATTGGTTCTCGCTTGGCTCTGCCTTAGGCCAATGTGAAGGCGCTGAGGCAACAAGTGAGACTGTGACCTGGGGCCCATGGCTTCTCCGGCCTGGCCTCAGCTTCCTCATCTGTCAAATGTGGAGAATGGGCCTACCTACTTCACGATTTGATGTGAGGATGAAATGAGATTCTTTTGTAAACCGCCAAGAATAGTGCCTGGCACATGGAGCCCACTCTTAAAATTAACTCCTGTTATCCTTGGAACTGCTTTTTAAGTGATCGGGGGCTTCCTCTGTTTGTCCCCGACAGGTTGCAGCGAACCGAGATGTTTTAATGGCGGGACGTGCCGGCAGGCCCTCTACTTCTCAGATTTTGTCTGCCAGTGCCCTGAAGGGTTTACGGGGAAGCGCTGTGAAATAGGTGAGCGGTGGGTGGGTGGTGCGAGAAGGGGGACAGAATCCCAAGTCTTCCCAGAAAGGAGAGGCAGTTTGTGGTGACCTGGGCAGGGCGGGGACAGGGAAGGATCCTCCACAGGTAGATTGGGAAACCAACCAGAGTATTGAGCCCAGTGGGCGGAGCCTTGGGAGCCAAGCTGGAGTCGGCCTGGGGGACCTCGGCCACCCTGTGTAGCTCCTGTTCCTCAGTAGCTTCAGCAGCCAGCCAGCCTTGCTGGTTTGAGGTGACGATAGAGCAGACGTGAAACCCCTTTGGAGAACTAAATGACAGGAGGGGGGAACTCACATGGGAACTCGTCGAGTTGTCCTGTTTTCAACCAGATGCCAGTGCCACCTGCTACAAGGACCAGGGTATCACCTACAGGGGCACGTGGAGCACAGCAGAAAGCGGGGCCGAGTGTATCAACTGGAACAGCAGCGCGCTGGCCCTGAAACCCTACACCGGGTGGAGGCCCAACGCCATCCACCTGGGCCTTGGGAATCACAATTACTGCAGGTGAGAGGGCAGCCCACCCTCCTGAGCTCGCTTCCCCCTGGGGAGGAGCTGCTACAGCCGGGGAAGCGACCTGGAGCTGATCAGCCAGGGCTCTCCGGAGAAACAGACCCAGTACACTCCCTTCCAATACCGTGACTCATTGCAAGGAGCAGGCTGGCGCCCTTGCGGGGGCGGGCATGCCTGAAATCTGTGGGCTGGCCAGCAGGCTGCAAACCAGGCTTCACTGTTGCCGTCTTGAGGCAGAATTTCCACCCAGCTTTTGTTCCTAAGGCCTTCCAGAGATTGGATGAGGCCCCCCACAAGGTGGGGGATAATCGCCTCCACTTCACAGGATTGCTGATGTCATTGCTGATGTTAACCACAGCTACAAAATCTCTTCACGACAGCACCTAGATTAGTGTTCGATTAGATAACTCGGCACCGACAGCCAAGTTAACCCATAAAACCATCATCCAAGGCCAGCCCTTGTCAACACGGCTTCTGTACATAAGTCCTTAGCCCATACTTGGTCTCCAGATGGAGACAGGAGCTAAGTCATACTTCACCCAACGTGATCCAGCTCTCCCGGGTACAACCGGAAGTGCACTGACCTTTTCCCCAGAAAAGGATGCAAAGTCCTTGGGTCTGAGAAGGAGGCTTCACTTTTCCCCTCCCGCGCCCTTCCCTGGCTGCTTTTTCAGAAACCCGGACCGCGACTCGAGGCCCTGGTGCTACGTCTTCAAGGCAGGGAAGTACAGCAGTGAGTTCTGCAGCACGCCAGCCTGCCCTAAGGGTAAGTGCCCCCCCCCCCCCTGCGTCCCCGGAAGTAGAGTCTCAGAGGACAAAGCTGATTGTGTTTCTACAACTGAGGAGACAAAGGAGTAGGCTGCTGGTTTATCGTTTTGGTTGCAGAGGGAAGAAAAGTCAGGAGATGGAGGTCCTCACCCAGGCCTGGCCTCTAATTAGCTGTTTGACCTTGAGCTGATCTCTTTGCCCCCCCTTTCCTTACCTACGGAGGAGAAGGGGGCTGGCTGCATGGGTGGTTTCCAGTCCTTTTGAGGAGAAATGGAGATTCTCCCTTTCCTGACTGAGGGGCCTATTTCCCAATGCGCACGTGCTCTCTCTCTCTTTTTAAGGTGTTTAATATAAGAAGATTTTCCAAATTTAAAAACACTAAATTATAAAAAAGCACTATCAACTGTGGTGCTTTTACAAATAATATCACAATAGTATAAAAATATGTTTTAAAGTTCTAAATATTCATACACAATAATAATGTGCCTTCCGCTTACACATTACCTGTGAATTTGAGAACCCTTTACTGTAATTCTAAAGCATCCTCTCCCCTCCCAGGATCAGTAAATTGGGACTCACTGGTCTAGGTGGCCTTAAAGATCGCTTTAATTATACTGTGTAGAGTGGTACACTCTGCCAGTTTCAAATGGGGAGAAAGGAGGGCAAATGGGGCAAATCGGTGAAAATAGGCAGCATCCATAAGGGCCTGAAGGAGGAGGAAAGAAGAGAGGTGGGATGGTTATGTCCTCCCTCCTATGGGCAGATTGGCTGCCTTCATGCTGTCAGGCCAGCCGCCCCTCTCAGGTCCATCTGCAAACCCCAACTCGCCTGCTGTAGCATGTAATTGGTTTTGTTTCACTTTGAGATTTCTTTTGTTCCAGAAAAAAATGAGGACTGTTACTTTGGAAAGGGGTTAGCCTACCGCGGCACGTACAGCCTCACCACGTCTGGTACCTCCTGCCTCCAGTGGAATTCCGTAGTCCTAGCAGGCAAGGTCTACACAGCGTGGAAGACCAATTCTCAGGCGCTGGGCCTGGGCAACCACAATTACTGCCGGTACGTAGCACAGGGTCTGTGGGGTTCGCGTATGGGCGGAAGGCAGGATGGGGGCGTGGGATGGCAGAAGATTCTGTGCCTTAAGTTATAGGAGAGACCCAGTGAGCGGGAAGGAACCATAGATATGATCTAGTCACACCTATTCACTTGCTAGAATAACACCTGTTATAAAGAGTGAAGTTCACCAGTTTGTCAACCCACATTGTAAGATCGAAGTGCTGTCCCATAGCCACTAAGGCCTCATCTGTTCGGTTCTCATATGGCACCTTTCTCCCAACGAATCATGAAAGTGTCCTCACAGCACAACTCACAGTTCCTTCCAACATCCCTGTGAAAGGAGAATGTTGTGTTGCTGAGAGAAAAACAAAACTAAAGTAGTTTTCCTCTGGTGAGATCTCTGACAGAGCCAAGTTCAGAATTCAGGCCCCTCCTTTCCAGTTCATTGTTTGGCCGCTGGTTCACTGAGCCTCCTCCATCTCTCACATGGCTTGTGATGTGACTGAAAACCTTAGACTCTCTTATCACCTAGGAACCCAGATGGGGATGCCAAGCCTTGGTGCCATGTGCTGAAGGACCGCAAGTTGACGTGGGAATACTGCGATGTCCCCCAGTGCTGTAAGGGCTGGCCCTTGGCCACCTCCTGCTGCCCGGCCCCCCTTCTTAACCATTTCCTCTGTCACTTCCCATGTCCTCACAGCTGTCTGCTTCAGATTGTGTCGCTCCCACATTTTCAGGAAGGCCTTGGTGGGGAGGGGCTTTCCATGACTGAAGCAACGCTCTGGGCAGGTGCTCATTCCCCGTGCACGAGGGTGACACAGAGAGGCAAAGCCAAAGAGAAGAACTTGCCAGTTTCTCTTAGAATTCATTAGGCTCTGAACTTCTCTCTCCAGATGCCTTTATTAATGGTTGGTGATGAAGTCGTGGTGAGCATGGAGGAGGGTAGCTCACATTTATGGCCACTTCCATGTCAAAATGGTCTCCTAGCGTTCTCCTGACAATGTGGGGCTTGATCCCAGGACCCTGGGATCATGACAGTTTCCGGATGAGGAAACCAGGCATGAGTCACGTGGCCTGCCCAAGCTCACTGGGCTCCGGGTGGCAGAGCCCGGGTCTGATCCCATGTCTTCTGACCCCACAGCTTGTACTTCTGCTGTGAACTCTTCTAACCTTTCTCACAGAGCCCGTTTCACACAGGGAAACTGGGTGGGTGGAGGGAGGGCAAGACCGAGAGGAAATTCAAGTTGGATTTTCAACTTGAATTTCCAAGTTATTCAAGTTAAACTTAGTTTAGAAATTATCTGAGAATAGATTATTATGACTCCGTTCCTGTGAACGCACATATTGGCCCAAATGTTCCTCAAGGAACGTAGTACGTAACTGGGAAGTTATGTAATGGACTCACAAACTACCAATGGACTCACAACCAAGGCCATGGCTGGAGAGTTCCCAGTGACAGTATCAGTAAGCTCGCTCGGAGCCTGGTGGCTTGGGAATATTAAGAAAGCTCCACGAGGATGTAGGATTTCACCCAGGCCTTGAAGGATGGGCAAGGTGGGGTAGATGGAAGAGAAATGGGGTACACATTCTCCAGGAGGGAGCTGCAGGGCCGCATTTTTTCTGAAGCCAGGAGGCGGGTGCAGGGGAAAATACTGGGGCTAATGAAGCATAGCAGAAAGATCCCATTTGGAGTCAGACAAATCTGAGTTCTAATCTGGAGTCCACTGTGACCTTGGGCAAAAATTTCCCAGCCTCTCAGGGTTCCAGGAGAAGAAACCAGGATAGGTGCTCCAGGAACTCACCTGAGGACCGCAGGTCTGATCTCCCTTCTCTGTCCTTTCGTCTCCCAGCCACCTGCGGTCTGAGACAGTACAAGCAGCCGCAGTTCCGCATCAAAGGAGGGCTCTACGCAGACATCACCTCGCATCCGTGGCAGGCCGCCATCTTTGTCAAGAACAGGCGGTCCCCAGGAGAGAGGTTTTTCTGTGGCGGAATACTGATCAGCTCCTGCTGGGTCCTGTCTGCCGCCCACTGCTTCCAAGAGAGGTAGGGACTTCCAAAAACCCAGAAGGTCTCCCTAGACTTTGAGGCCGTGAAACTGGGGCCCGTTAGAAGCAGCCCCCCAGCAAGCAGCGCGTCCAAGGCTGTTTCTCCGTTAGGTACGATCCCCACCACCTCAGGGTGGTCTTGGGCAGAACATACCGAGAGGTCCCCGGAGAGGAGGAGCAGAAATTTGAAGTCGAGAAATACATCGTCCACAAGGAATTCGATGACGACACTTACAACAATGATATTGGTGAGACGTCCTATTGTCCCTGCTCCAGATGACGTGACCCCCCCCCCACCGTGGGTGTCCCCTCCTCCGCCTTCCACACCCTCGCCCTCTCCTTCGTCTTCCTCTCCTCCGATCAGACAGGCGTCCCACGGGCTTATTCTCTTCTCGCTCTCCCCCCAGTCCTGCTAAAACTGCAGTCGGACTCGCTACAGTGCGCCCAGGAGAGTGACTCTGTCCGCGCCGTGTGTCTCCCCGAGGCCACCCTGCAGCTGCCCGACTGGACGGAATGCGAGCTGTCTGGCTACGGCAAGCACGAGGCATGTAAGTGGAAGGAAGTCTCGGCCCCATCCTGTCTGTCTGCAGGACAGCGGGCCGTGCAGTTATTGAGAGGAAGAAGTCATGAGAATGTTCTAGCCATGTAAATGCCAGCACGCTGCCCGCAGACCGAGAAGCCACCGTCTGCCTTCCCCACCTCACGGGGTCACCGTGCAGGTCGAGAAAAGGGTGAATAGTACAAGTGCTTGGAAGGGCTTATGATGGCAGGAAGGTTCCGATAAGAAGGGGAGGCTGGTGATTAGGGCGTGGGGCTCTTGGGACTCTCTCTGGTCATGTGGGCCTGAGTCCACACCTGGATCTGCCCCTGGTAGCAGTGGGAGCCAGGATGTGGGCTTTCCTGTTACAGGGCTCCGAGCCTTGGCACCTCACTGGTAACTTGGGGGAGAATCGCCAGCTGCCTTAGAGTATGAGAATTCAATGATAGTAGGCTAAGCCAGTGGTTTTCAGCCGGGTGTTTTTGCTCCCCCAGAACACAATGGCCCTCTCTGGAGGCATCTTTGATTGTTACGACTCAGGAAGGAGGTTTATACTAACATTTAGTCAAGTGAGGGGCGCTGCCAAACACTTGCAATGCAAAGGCGAGCCCCCCTCAAAAAAATGATCTGGCCCCAAATGTCAATAGCGCTGCTCCTGAGAAATTATGAGCGAAATAAACTCTATAAAATATCTGGTTTGGAGGACACTTGGGTGGCTCAGTTGGTTAAGCGTCTGCCTTTGGCTCAGGTCATGATCCCAGGGTCCTGGGATCTAGTCCCACATCGGGCTCCCTGCTCAGCAAGGAGCCTGCTTCTCCCTCTGCCTGCTGCTCCCCCTGCTGGTGCGCTCGCTCGCTCTCTTTCTGACAAATAGATAAATAAAATCTTTAAAAAAATAAATAAAATATTTGGTTTTGTTGGTCAGAACGATACTGACAGTATTTCCTAGGCGTCAGCCTGATCGATCTGAGAGCTGGATCCAAGTTAGCCATTATTAGAAAAGTTGGCTTCCTCCTTCTCAAAGGTTTACAAGTAACTTTCCCTAAAACTGTAAGATATTTTCCCTTCTCTGTTTCAGCTTCTCCTTTCTATTCTGAGCGGTTGAAGGAGGCCCATGTCAGGCTGTACCCGTCCAGCCGCTGCACATCACGGCATCTGTTTAACAAAACCGTCACCAACAACATGCTGTGTGCTGGAGACACACGAAGCGGTGGGAACCAGGCAAACCTGCACGATGCCTGCCAGGTAGACGCGGGGGTCTCACCGAGGGGAAAGGTGGTCCGTGGCCCACGGGCTCCAAGCAAGGAAAAAGTTAGGGCCAGAATGGAGGAGTTCATCTTGGGGAGGCGCTGGAGATTCTAGATAAGGGCCTCAAAGAAATAACACCAGAGGAGCGAGATCAAAGTTACCCAAACCTAAGAAATCTGAACTGCAGGAAATTTCCCCACTGTGTACCCCGGAAACTCCACCTGATTCAGGGTTTCCTGTAAGCCCAGACAATTGATCGACTATTGAAGTGATGGGTAAAGCCACACAAACGGAGCAATGCTTGATTTGGGGGGTGGGGAGGCTGGAGGATTGGGGTCTGCCATGTTGGGGTGGGGTGGGGGGGAGCTGCAGCTCACCAGGAAGTACGACCCAGATGAGTTGTGAGAAAGAAGTTTCAAGAACTCATACCAGCCCTAACATGAGGTTTTTTGCCTGGGAAAGCAAACTATTTCAGGCTGTGATGGCATCCTTAGCAGAGTCGGTACTTCTATTTCATGATAACAAGGCACCCGTACGGGACTCACGCCAACTTGTGGGATTAGGACCTAGATAGAACCAAGGCACCATTATCGATGAGCCATTTTTGAGCCTACAGTTTGCCAGGCTCTCCGTGGAGGGGCTGGGGGTCAGCGGGGAAACAAAAAGAAGGAAGCGGGACTCTTGCATTGCAGACTTTGTGGGCTTTGTTCTTATAAAGTAAATCGTATCAGCATTTTCCCTCAGTTCCTTGACAACCTTTGTCTCTTTTCGGATGGTTTCTTTAGAAACCTCAGCTGTACCCCTAGCTCAACGGTCATAAAAAGGCTGTAGGCAAAGTGAAACCATGATCTGCAAACTTCAAGTTAAAAACAAAAACAAGAAGTGATTTCAATTCATTAAGACAGTAACAGCCAACAGTGACCAAGAGTTTTGCAAAATGTCCTGCTTTCTCCCAGTTAATTCCCCTAACAACTTCACACGGTAGATATAGTAGGATCCCCGATCTTGAGATAAGAATACCAAAGCACAGTTAGCCTGAGGCCACACAGCTAGTCAGTGGTAGAGTTAAAAGAAGGAGATTTGTGGCCTGAAATGTCTGAGCAATTATCTCAATTCTACTTTGCAATGTAGATACAGCCTAAACGTGGGCCGGTTCAAGATCATTGCGATAAAAATTTTCCTCTCTGAATTACATACTTTAAAGATGACATTGGCCCTACAAATATTAACCCTAACTTCGCCCCAGAGTCTGCGTTTTTTGCAAACAACTAACCCATTCTCCCTATTGCAGGGTGACTCAGGCGGTCCGTTGGTGTGTATGAAGGACAACCGCATGACTTTGGTTGGCATCATCAGTTGGGGCATTGGCTGCGGGCAGAAAGACGTTCCTGGCATATATACCAAGGTTACTAATTACCTAGACTGGATTCAAAACAATATGCGACCATGACCAAGGACATCCGAGGCCCTGAAATCACGGGGAGACCCTGCTTCCTCGACTTCAGAAGACACCCCGAGGCGTAGTGCTTCTTTACAGAGCTGAGCCCTCACACAGTTCAAATGGGTGGTGGGGCAGGGGGAACCCAGAGGAGAGGGGAGAGGACAGGTTTTCATAGGTACTTCCCATTTTAGAAGTTTTCAAGGGTTAAGATCTGATTTCAGAATGTAGTTTGGCAGTTGAGAAGACGGATAAACGCCAACCTCTCCTGGAATTCCATCATCTAAGGCAGAAGAGAGGGAGAAGAGAAGCCCAACCTCCTGATCTGTCACCACAAGCAGCTTTGGAAATGGGACCACGAGGATAAAAGCATGTCTCAATAGTAAAAAAGTAACTAGATCCTTCAGGAAGGAAGGATCGCATTAGAAATGGAATGTCTATTTATAGTGACAAGCCCCACAGGGGCCTCCGAATAAGGGATGGGCTGGCTGGCCAGATCGTGTTCCTCAGCACCACCTTTTAAGTCAGGTATTTAGCTTTTCTCTTTCTCTACTTTACAGCTCTTAGAAGGAAATCTTTTTGTGTATAGTGTAAATCTGTTTTTCTATATAAACTTTATAATAAAACAGGAGACTTGTATCGTTTCAGGAACTGATAAACTAGGCTTTAGTATATTTATATCAACCCATTTTAGTTTTTACTTTGTTGCCATGCCCCTGTATTATACTGTGCTGAAATAATAAATTCAGATTATTTTTCACATATTTTCCCAAATCAGAGTGGCATAATTTTGTTACACTTGCATCATCTCACAGGTCATTTATTCTTGGTACTCATGGTCACATTTTTAAAATCATCTCGAATATTTCCTTTCATTCATTGGACAAATACAGAATGCTTGCCACAAGGCCACAGGCTAGATGCTGGGGCCAGTAAAACGGGGGAGGGAGGCAGTTCTCGGTTTGACAGGAAAGAAATCCCCAGGTAGAACAGAGATGGGTCACAAAAACGGTGGAGAGAAACTTTTACCGAGTTTCAGTTGTAGGAAGGAATCTTAAGGAAAAACAGAGTTAAGTAGGGCTTTCAAAAACTGGGTGAACTTTGGACGGGTGGGGGGGGTGTGGGCAAGGCATCCTTGAGAGAAGGAATGTCACTGCATGGAAATAGAAAGATCTGGAGAGCAACAAGGGCCATGGGAGCATGGGGAAGGATTTTGTACAGGTTCTCAGAAGTGAAGGTCATGAAGAATGTAGGTAGGGACTTCGATTACAGTGCTTCGAATGCCAAACTGAGCTTTAGACTTGATTCTGTAGGCAACATGGAGCCACTGGGACTTGTGTGTAATGGAAGTAATGAACTGAGTGTGCCCTGGGGAAAATGAACCCCGAGGGGATTGGAATGAAGGCAGACCGGGCAGGCAGACTCCATGGACAGCAACCACGGTAGTGGAAAGGGGAGCGGGAGCATGACCTTGCCAACACAGCAGCATCCTGCCGTGGGTCAGCCGAGAAGTATTGGCCATTTCCTTCCCAGTCCATTTTCCTTTCCTGTTCATCTGAAAGAATTAATGCTCAGACCATGGGGCACCTGGCTGCCTCAGACGGAAGAGCATACAACTCTTGATCTCGAGGTTGTGAGTTCGAGCCCCATGTGGGGTGTAGAGATCATTTAAATAAGTAAAACTCGAAAGAAAAAAAACCATGCACTCCCAGACCAGTCCACGCTAGTATGTTCCTTAAGGATGCTGCCTTCTGCTTCTCTTGGACTACTTTGTTAACTCGAGCTGCGGCGGCCGTTCCCGGCTGCACGCTGTCAGGTTGTATCATCACTGCCAGCCCAGGTCCAAGAATAGATCTGAGGGCGCTTGCCATTGGGTATATGCCAGCAGTTTCTCGGAGAGAAGTTGCCTTTACCTCTTGAAAGGCTGTGAGTTTAGAGGTTTTTAGAAGAAAAGTATATAGTTTTAGGTCACACAAGAGACTCTCTAAAGCCCAAGAGCTTGATTTAGAGATGAGTGAAACCAAAACTTCCTGAAATATTCAACCCCCCCCCCACCCGAGCAATTAAGCCTGAGACCATAGATTCCTCCATCTTTGACCTCTCCCGTGCAAGTTTCCCCGTGCAAGTGGCAGATTTTATGGAGACGGAAGTGTGCCTCAGCCATTTAGACAAACCCTGCTCAAGGACAATAGGCAGGACTCCCAGAGAGCGCATCTCTGCAGGAACTCAGTGGGTTTCTCCCCCTTCCCTTTGCATGACAAGCCTTCTTTCAGAGACCCGGATGAATGAAATGAACTGAAGCAGCAAGGCCTCCTGGGATGGAAACGCCAAGTTACAGGCGCCAACATTCCTCTGGGTGAGGTCCTGGCAACCACAGACTGGATGAAGACATTGCTCACAAGAGGCCGCGACCGAGCAGCAGGGCAGAGTCCCAGCCCCACAAACAGATTCCTCTGAATTACACTAAAATACACTCAGAGAACGACACATCATTACCCCGTGTGGGTTAGGAAATTTAGGATAAAATGTCTGGAACTTGGCAGGCCAGGGAAAGGCGAAATTAAATAGTTCCTTATCCCCAGCTGGTTAATAAAGCAAATAGATGCTAACAGATCTGAAGGACAAGATTCTTAGGCAGCTGTGCAATACATTTTAGTGGGTAAAGACTTAGAGGAACTCAGATGATGGAAACTGCTATCTTCCTAGAGCCCCGATCTTAGGTCTGGTTATCAAAAAGAGTGTCATAAATTTTTGGTTCCATGTTTAGCTTCAAAAGCCCCAAACTCACACCATCCCCAGTACTCGGGATCTTGGGGGAAAGCTTAAGAGTTTCAAATTCAATTCTCTTTTAAAATTCTAACAATCAGAGACAAACCATAAGAGATTCCTAAACTCACGAAACAAACTAAGGGTGGCTGGGAGGTAGGGTGGCTGGGTTATGGACATTGGGGAGGGTATGTGCTATGGTAAGTACTGTGAAATGTGTAAGCCTGATGATTCAGAGACATGTGCCCTGAGGCAAATAATACATTATATGCTAATAAAAGTCTATCAGATAAATTAACTTCATTGCTGACACTGAGTCGCCACCTACTGGCCACAGAGGAAAGTACATGTATTATAAAATTCACCAGGTCATACCACAGTGCAACCACAATAGCCAGAGCAGGGGAAAGACAAGTTAACCACCAAGACGATGGGATGGAGTATCCATAAACGCCAAACACTGTAGTTCATGAACAGAAAAAAGCCCGGTCATTTCATGCCCAAGGATATCAGTACAGATACTGGATAACCACCAATGTCCATACTTTACAGACCGTCCATGACTTGACTTCATTTCACGCCTGAACCGGCCAACCTAAGATCAGGAGCATGGGGAAAGCACTAGCGTAGCCATCAGCAGCTTTAATGGGGGAAAATGACTGATCTTCACCTTTGTTCTTACCACCTTAAAAAGGACATTTAACACCAACATCCCCTATTTCCAGAGGTAGCGAGGATCCTACCATAGCGATGGCATCAGGTCTACTGGTTGAAAAGACAAAAGTAGTGAGATCCTCTTGAACCGACTGATGGCTCACTGCTGCTACTGAGGCCTGCCTGGCGAGACACTACTGGGACTCCCAGGGACAAGACACTCGGGACACACAGGACTGGGAAAACACTTTATTACGGTTTAAACACAGGAGACACCTCCACTCATGTTAAACACATATGGGGTTGAACAGCTCAACCAAGATGCCCCGCACCCCTTAGGCTGGCCCCCCGCTGGGTTGGTCGCCCCCCAACCCTCCACTGGGCTCCAGAGGTCCGGTGATGCATTACTCCACGTGCTAAGGCCTGCGGGGCCCACACCCTAGATATTTTATTTCTCCTCAAGTTCTTCCCTTGAAATTCAGGATGAACTGTCTGGGAGGAAACATCACAGCTGGATTTATAAACCTGAAAATATCCAGGGACCAAGACTGATTGTTTTCCTGTGACCTAGGAAACCTTCAAGTCCTCCAGAGCCTTTACAAGAAGTAGTTCAGAGTATTGTGGGGTCCTAGGCAGGGCCGTTCCCTCTGCCCTGCCAGGTGTGTATAAAGGACACCGTCATTCGGGACAAAGTCTGGAGCGATGGGAATATGAAACACACCTGTTTGTACACAGCACAATTCATCCCAGAGGAAACCACAAGGCAACATTACTGTGCAGCAAAAACAAGTCCAGGAAGTAGGGAGATAAAACTAGCAGAATCAAATTGCTGAAGGATTTGGAAACAGCTTTAGAGAAAAATTGTAGGGTTTGGAGAGGAGAGGTCTTCATTTTTCTCCATGCATGAAGCAGAGCACAATAGCACTCCTTAAGCTAGAACAGTAATAATTTTAAAACCTGTCTTTTATATAAATATTTAAATGGGTAATGGGCATTTTGAACTAGAATAAAAATTATCCACTGGGAAAGTCTGAGGTGCTCCCTCAGCTGCCATGTTTCTTAAACTGGGTTACACATGATCAACTCGGCCCATCTTCCTTCAGGAACAGTTTTATTCAAAGGTTTAGCGGATTTTTTTTTTTTTTTTTTTTGGTCTCAAAGGTGGGCTGGTAGATTTCTATTATTAATAGCTCTATTGTAGAGTAGAGTGGAGCACAGAAGACTGCAAGAAGATAACTTTACTGAACCGCTTCCAGGATTAACCATGCCTCCTCGACGGTAAGCGCTCTTTTTACTTAGGGTTCCTGATGGAAAAGTGCCAGACAGCAAGGCTTAGACCCCAGCACTGGTCCAGCACCGACAAGCGGAAATAAGGAGTCACTGGGCTACAGCCGTGATGCACTTCAAGAGGAATGAGTTGGTCATCTACACTCCAACACTGTAACACACAAAATCGCTGCCCTGGGATTGGCTTTTCTGAAACTGTCCTTGGATAACAGGAAAGAGGCTGGTGAATTCTGCAGTGTAAAGGGAGTCAACTGTCTCGGGTTAGGGAAAGGGGCAGTGCAGGCAGCCTCTGCCAGGAAGAGGGCAGGTCACCGTCTCACAGAAGATGACAGATCGAGTGCTAAAGGCAAACCATGGCTAGTATCTGAAAACTGGTCGGATATCATCATAGTCTTCAAGGGAAAAATCTGATGCTACTGGTATTTTCCTTGTCATTCGTGGACTCAAGTTTAAGAAGCTTCCAGTTCACTTCTGGAAGTACTGAGATTTTATATATATATATATATAAAAGTAGAGGGATCAGAAAGAAACCAACTTCACTCTTCCTTCCAACCGTCCTTCATGTAGGGCCTCACTGCTTTTTCTGCCCCTTTCACTTGAGCCTGTGTCCTCATACTTCTTCAGTCCTGTTTCCTTTCTCCTTCCTCATAGATCAGATCCTTAACTGGCCTCTCTGTGACTAGCATTCATTTCCTTCCAAGCTTTCTTTCCTTCTTTCTAATCTTCCTTTCTACCTTAAAAAACAAAAAGAAGTCGTTCATTGGCTTTAGATCATCAAAGCCAAGCAAGTAACAAATCCTAGTCTTTTTCTATGGTAACCACGTTAAAAATAGTTAGCTATGGCATCAAGGGTCTCTACCCTCCGTCTCGCACCTCTTCCCGCAGAACTGAATTGGTGCGGATTGTGTTTCAGTTCTGTCCGCTTCTCCCTGGCGACCCTTCTCTCCCTTGATTAGCTCCATGGCACTGAAGGCTAAGGAAAAAAGGGAGCGGGTGGGTCCAGAAGGGGATACTGACCTAGGAGACAGGCTGATATTTTTTACTTTTAGACAAGTAAGAAATGAAAAAGCGTTCATGACTATTCTTTTTGCAAAACTCTCCCTTCAGGTTCGAACTTGGAACTTTCCAGCTTTGGTCATGTATTTTATGCCCTTAAAGGGTTTGTACTTTTCTCCATACATATCCAGACGATTCACCTTGAGTCCTAGAAGGAAGGAAGATAGGCATTATTCAAAAAGGAGCATGTAGCATGTCTGTTTAAATTCATTTTAATGGGGCGCCTGGGGGGGGGCTCAGTTGTTAAGTGTCCACCTTCAGCTCAGGTCAGGATCCCAGGGTCCTGGGATCGAGCCCTGCATCGGGCTCCCTGCTCAGCTGGAAGCCTGTTTTTCCCTCTCCCACTCCCCCTGCTTGTATTTCCTCTCTCTCTCTCAAATAAATAAAATCTAAAAAAAAAAAATTCATTTTCATTCAGAGGCATCAGTGTCAACAAACCAGAAAAATAATAATAATTGCCCCTTATTTATTTCACTTTCCTGAAGCTCACAGATTTTTCACTCTTGGTCCAAACACTGATAATAAAAACTGCTCCAATAAAAGCTATCCTATTTGGAAGACCTGTTTGTAAAGTGGAAAGGGCAGACTGAAATGAGGATAAGGAAAAAATAAGACACTCCTACGTTTTTCTCAAGTAACTTGGTGGAATACATGAATTAATAATAACAAAATTCATGTATAATGAAATAAAATATAACTTAATGAATGAATGAATGAATGAATGAATGCTTCCTAAGTATTCTCAGTGTACTCAGCAAAACATCTTTTATACTGCATAGGGCTTTAAAATTTGTGAAGTGTTTTAGGATGAAAGAGTTTATAACTGAAGTGAATGCTATCCACTTAAATTAGACAAGTTCTGTTGGTAAGGAACAATCGGAACTTTACATAAAGCTGAAGTCATCTCCTATCTACCTGACGTAGTTGTTCTAAGGGTTAAATAATAACATAGATGAAAAGTGCCTTGTGCACAGAAAATGCCCGGTGGGCAGAAACTATCGCCACCACCAGCCTGAGACATGTGCAGACCGCAGCGGGCTGACGGGGGTTCCATATGGTAATAAAAGCAAATGTGAAAGTCCTTCTGAGTCTGGGGGAAAGGAGGGGAAATTATTCTTCTCGGTTCTCGGGATGAGAACGCAGAAGCTTCTCATCCTGGAAGCCTCGGGAGCCCCACACTGCCAAGCCCAGGATGACTGGATAGCTGCCTGCGACCCCTCCGTCCACCCACACTGCTTCCTTCGCTGTGTCCGGTACACTGGCAGACAGATCGCTTCGGCCAACTTCAAGGTGAGGATGATGAACTTCCCCAGAAATGCCAGAGAAGTTTCTATTCAAGATTACCTGCCGCAACAGGAAACCAAACTCCCTAAGGAGGGAGCCAGCAGAAGGCTTTCTGAGATCTGTGGAGGCAGATCTGGAGATCTCCCTGGAGAGAGCCACTTCTGTTCTCACGAAGCAACATGAAGTCGTGAGTCACTCACCAGAAATGGCCAGCTGCTGGATCTTAAACTGCAGGTTAATTGTGGGGTTCTCATCTGGTTTGGAAGCTCCAGCCTGAAGACTCATGGTCCCCTTCAAACTTGGTAGCTTTTGGGGATTTATCTTTCCTACATCCCATGACAGCATCTTCAAAGAAAACGAAAGAAGTTACCAAGGAACTCTTCATCTGAGGCGGTTGGGCTCTAACCTCGGGGCATCTGTTCACAGTATTGCAAGCTGCCTCGAAAGTGGTTTTAAATAGAGAAAACTATTTGTCACCATAAGTTAACTCAGGGAGAAAAAGGACGTCCCTTTGATGAAGGTTCCCTTTCAACAAGGCGTCACATCTACGAGGAGGGCTCCCGCAGAAATACGTCCATCTCATACCAGCAATTCAAAACCTCCTGCTTATTCTCCTCCTACCTTGGTAACTGGGTCGAATGTATGTGTCCCCTGAGATGGAGTGAGGCTCATATTCAGGACCCCTTTGGGCATCTGGCTGGTGACAATCACTCCCTCTATGGTCTTCCCCATAGTCTGCTTCGGTCCCACTGTTATTTCAAAGCGGCTGAGTGAACTACTGTCCCGGAAACTGATGCTATGTTTGACATACACTGGAATTGCCACCAGACTGGAAAAGAGACAAAAAACCAAGCTCATTACTCTACTTGGAAAAACGGCAACATTTTCTTTTATACTAACCTTCCCCCCACCCCATTGATAGCTTTTCCTTCCTTACCTACTTCTTTACTCCTTATATTAAAAAAAAAAAAGCACAGGAAAAAAAGACCCAGTAATCTTTAAATTTTTTTCTTTTGTAAAGCTAAGACATTGTCTAGTAAGTGAACTAACTCTTCTAATGACTCTGCATGATAGTAACAAAAACCAAAGGGTATACTAAGTCTACTATGAGAAAGGCATTAAAGAATTGGGAGTCACCCTATTTCTGTGTTTTACTTTATGGCATGTGACCTGTAATTCGTACTTGGGAGAGTACTATCCACACGTCACAGACCTTTTCTAATATATCTTCGGAGTGCTTTTACGGGACTTCCTCTGATCCTCACAAAAATCTTATGAGGTATGTACGGCAGGTTGTGACGATAGGACAGAACAGGATATGGAGAAATCTACAGAGCAATACCAAAGTAGTAATAATTCTTGACATCTATTAAGCACTCCTGTACGCCAGTACTGTGCTAAATGTTTTATCTCCATTATCTTGTTCAATCCTCCCAGTGAGTATGAAGTAGGTACTGCTCCTGTCCTGATTTTATACAGAAATAATAATGTCCTTATACTTCACTAAGATCAGGTTAACTTGCCCAGGGTCAACATATCGTAAGTACTGAAGATAGGGTTTAGATGTAGGCAGTCTGAGCCCAGAACCTTTGCTCTCAAGCATGCAGACATTTTCCTAAATTATTTCTTCCAAGTCCCACAGGAAAGCACTGGTGGTTCCGAGGTATCACGGCTCTCTTTACTCTGTATACCCTCTACTACACACCTTCTACTAAGGGCTTCTAAAGCCCTTTGACAAGATATTAAAGAGAACGTTCAAGACCAAAAATGACTGCCTTTAATGGTTTTTCATAGCATAGTTTAATGGTCTTTTGGGTCAGGGGGACTGAACACAGGGGAACTCAGATTCCAATTTGAGAGGAAAAAGTCTTCCTGTTTAGACATATAATCCCAACAAAAACAGCAGCAGTGAATTGAATGAGCACTGACTTTGTGTTAAGCACTATTTAGACTGTTCTATTTAATCTTCAAGCAAGGTCCATTTTTTGTTTTCCACTTACAGATAAGAAAACAGACACAGAAAGGTTAAACAACTCACCTGAGGTTACCCGATTAGTAAGTACAGAAACTGGAATTTGAACCCAGGTAACTCTAGAGCCTGAGTCCTTAATCACTAGGGGTACTGTTTCCACACATACACAGATTCTGTTCTTAATTATAAGGGCTGCTTACTTCTGTGCACTGACATGGTAAGAGAGCAGGCGAAAGTTTCCATCAGGAGGGATGAAGGAGAGGATACGCTCAGATTCCCAGCGCTTGAAACGAACACAAGGATGGAAGCTGACATCATCCAACAACCTCGGATTCTGTAGTCACCAGGCAAGGAAAAGCAAGAAGTAGGAATTAAACACCCATATTGCTTTTGGGAAAGTCATTCAGATGCTGTCTTTATTTAAATGCGCACATACGCATGCACACACATACACACAAATTCTGTATCTACTTATAAAAAATTCAAGCCTGATATAAGCTTTGTGGCTGTCCTTAATTATTTTTTCTTTTTTTCTTAAGTAGGCTCCATGCCCAGTGTGGAGCCCAAAGTCGGGCTTAAACTCAACGACGCTGACCTCAAGACCTCAGCTGCGATCGAGAGTTGGCTGCTTAACTGACTGAACCACCCAGGCACCCCGTCCTTAAGTATTTGTTTTTTAAGATTTTATTTCTTTATTTGACAGAGAGAGACACAGTGAGAGAGGGAACATAAGCAAGGAGAGTGGAAGAGGGAGAAGCAGGCTTCCTGCAGAGCGAAGAGCCCAATGTGGGACTTGATCCCAGGACCCCAGGATCATGACCTGAGCCAAAGGCAGACACTTAATGACTGAGCCACCCAGGCGCCCCCTACTTAAGTATTTCTAACTGTTCCATTCCATTCTCACCACTGTCTTTCCAGAAGCAGTTAATTTGCCATCTCGAGATCTGAACCTATGGCTTAGGATTTTACCATGAAGGAAAGAGTAAGGTCTGGCATTCCAGTCAGCTTGACACAGGCATCAATGACCCCCTGGATCTCAGCAGTAATAGTGGAACCTGAGATAGGAGCAAGACAAAGAGACGCTAAGAGGTTATTCAACATTTCTCTGTCTTTCACAACCAACTTATTTCCTCCCTACCACCTTCTTTTACTTTCTCTTTTCCTCCCCAACTTCTGTCTTCTCCCTCCCTCCATCCCTGTCTTCCCTCCTCTCCTTCCTTCTTTCCTCCTGTCCATCTGTCCAATTCACCTACCCAATACACTGGTCCATCCTTCTAAACCTTTATCAACTGTGTATCAAATATGAGACACTATGATGAAGCAATGGGGACAAAAGATTAATGAGACAGTTATTAGCTTAAAGAAGTTTTCCATCTAGTGCCAGAATCAAACAGGGTATCATCGTAACCAATGGTTCAGAAAACTTCATGGCAGAAACTGCTCTCCCTATGGTCACCAATGAATCAAACGGACACTTGGCATCTCTGTCCTACAGGAGCTCTCTGTAGCGTGTCATTGTTGACACGTCATTCTCCCTTTGTAAAACCCTCCTTTCTCCTAACCTCTCCTAGTTTTCTGTTTTTCTAGCTCCTCTTCCTCAGTGCTTTCTGCAGGTTTCCCTCTTTGTACAGCTTTGAAATGCCCATGCTTTTTCACAACTCTGCCCTTCTCTTTTCTTTCACTCAACACAGTCTCCTTGAGCTTCTCCCACAGGTTGTCTTTTCACTGTGCTGACTGTTTTTGTTGTGCAGAAACTTTTTAGTTCGTTGCAATCCTAATTGTCTATTTTTGCTTTTGGTGTCATATCCAAAAAAGCCACTGCCCAGGCCAGCGTTAAGAAGTTCTTTCCCTATGTCTTCTTCTAGTAGTTTTATGATTTCACATTTTACATTTAAGTCTTTAATCCATTTTGAGTTTTGTTCTTTGTATTTTTTTGGTGTGAGATAAGGGTCCAATTTTATTCTTCCACATGTGGCTATTCCATTTTCCCAGCATCATTTAATGAAGACACTATCCTTTCCCCATGGTATAATCTTGGTTCTCCTCTCAAAGATTAGTTAACTGTAAATGTGTGGGTTTTTTTCTGAACTCTCTATTATGTTTCATTGGCCTACGTGTCTGTTTTTATGCCAGTATAATAGTTTTGATTAGCTTCGTAATATATTTTGAAACAGGAAGTAGGAAGTCTCCAGCTTTGTTGTTCTTACTTAAGATTGCTTTGGCTATTTGGGGGTCTTTTGTGGTTCTACATGAATTTTAGAATTATTTTTTCTACTTCTGTAAAGAATGCCATTGGGATTTCGATGGGGATTACACTAAATCTATAGATTGCTTTGGATAATCTAAACTTTTTTTAATTTTTAAAATGTTTATTTTGTTTAAAAGTGAGGGAGGAGGAGGGGGGCAGAGGGAGAAAGAGAATCTTTTTTTAAAAGATTTATTTATTTGAGAGAGAGCGAGCACAAGTGGGGAGCAGGGGGAGGAGAGGGAGAAGCAGACTCCCTGCCAAGCAGGAAGCCCGATGTGGGGCTCGATCCCAGGACCCTGAGATCATGACCTGAGCTGAAGGCAGATGCTTAACCTACTGAAACATCTAGGCGCCCCTGAACATTTTAGTGATATTAATTTCTCCATTCCATTAACACATTTATTTCCATTTACTTCCATTTATGTCTTCTTTAATTTCCTTTATCAATGTTTTAAAATTTTCTGAGTATGAGTTTGGTTAAGTTTATTCCTGTTTTATTCTTTTTGGTGCTATTATAAATGGGACTGTTTTCTTCATTTTCCTTTAGTATAATTCATTGTTTACATTTAGAAATGCTACTGTTCTTTTTTTTTTTAATTTAATTTTTTCAGTGTTCCAAGATTCATTGTTCATGCACCATACCCAGTGCTCCATGCAATATGCGCCCTTCTCAATACCCACCACCAGGCTCACCCAACCCCCCACCCCCTGCTACGGTTCTTTATGTTGATTGTGCACCTTGCAACTTTACAGAATTTACTAGTTCTAACAGTTTTTTGTTGAGTCTTTAGGAGTTCCCATATATATGATCATGTCATCTGTATCATAATATTTAAGTCTATTCCCAGGACCTAGCACAGTGCCTGACACAAAGTAGGCACTAAATTAAAATGAATGATCTTGAATGGGGGATAATTCTGATACTAGCAAGCGTTATATGAAGGATACCTTTCTTGTTTTCTAATTCTGAAAAGAGATTAAAAGCACCTACCTGATTTATCAATGATGGCATCAATCTCTTCGATCACGTCAAAATAGGCCTCATTGTTGGTGTACTTCACCCCCGTCCTTCGCCAGGGCACCACGGATAGCTGTCCAGTAGGAAGCTGGTCACCCACATTGGTGCTTCCTAAGATAATGAATATGACTATAATTTAATTCTAACTGGATAATTAGATGTAACCAATTATCTAATAATCATAGAACACTTCCTTAGAAGTTTCTATGCTCCCATTATTCATGTACTCAGTTGGGAGAATTTTTCAAAAGAATTTTTCAAAAGAAAAGATAAGAGTTTTCTCAACTTCTACCTGGGTAACCTAGTCTATTCTAAAAATGTGTTGCCATCTTTGGCAAAGAAGCAAACATGGTCTGCTTCTTTGAGCAGAATGAAGGTTTAAAAGTTACCTGAGAAAGAGATATCATATTTTGGTTTTGAAAGAAACTTGAACTTGAAAAAAAAAAAAAAAGAAAGAAAGAAACTTGAACTTGGTCTCTCAAATTTCACAATAGCTTTCAGCAGGGATGGTGATCTACATATTAATATAAAATTTTCATGGGTAAAAATACTATTCTAGTTTAAGGTAGGTTCTTAAGCACATTTATGCTAGTTATTAAAACATACACATTTTACTACTACTAATACTGAATCTTAGGAAAAGAATACAAATTAGATTTTTCCCTGTCTGTAGGAGTTGTAAATCAATTCCTTGCTTCCTCTCCCAAGTATCAAAAATATTTTTTAATCCAAAGGTTCTATGCTGAAATTCTAAAATATTATAACTAAATTAAAATCTATTTCCTTCTTTTGTAACCTGGATGTTTTTAATCTAAAGAAAGAAACATTAAACACACGCATATATTCAGCACATATGCAGAACATTTCAGCTTTTCAAAAATAACTCTCAGGTACCTTTTTCTAGATTTAAGAGAGATTCAGGAAAATGACTCCATAGTATTCATAAATGATTCAGGCACTAACAAAGAGTTTAAGGGTTAAATGAATCGAGAATATTGAAAAACCCAACAAATGTGTTTTCTTAAAAAGAGGCGCCATATATTAAAACGTCATCGAGCTATAATAAGTAAAGCAGTACGTTAAGGCAGGAAGCCTAAAAACAAAGAATCCACAGTGGCTTAGTACAAGATAAAATATTTTAAAACAGAGAAAAAGAAAAAAAAACAGGGAAAAAGGTTAGGTTATTTAATAAATGGAGCTAGGACAGCTGGTAAACAATTTGGGGGAAATAAACATGGAGCCTTACTTTACATTGCATACCAAGATCATTTCCAAATAGATTAAAGAATTAAGTCCAAAAGTAAAACCATAAAAGAACTAGAAGAAAATATAAAAAGATATTCCCCTCTATTTTCTTCTAACTAGAAAGGTTTGTATTTAACTCTTTGACCTTGCTGGAATTTATTTTATGTACAGAATAGGTAGGGGGACTTCATTTTGTTTTATATCAAAGTTGACTGTCCTAATACAATATATTTACTGATTGGACCCTGGCCCGCTGATCTGATATATGACATCTATGTATACCAAATTCCTACAAAAGCAAGGGTCTGTTTCTGAACTTTTTTTTTTTTTTAAAGATCTTATTTATTTTCGACAGAGAGAGAGAGAGAGAGAGCAGCAGAGGGAGAGGGAGAAGCAGACTCCTGAAGCTGAGCAGGGGGCCCAATGTGGGACTTGGTCCCAGGACCCTGGAATCATGACCTAAGCTGAAGGGAGACGCTTAACCGACTGAGCCACCCAGGCACCCTGTTTCTGAACTTTCTACTTTATCCCCATCATCTATTTGTCTATTACTGGGCCAATACTATGTTTTTAAAATTACCAAAACTTTATAATATATCTTATATACCAAAACTTTATAATATATCTTATATTTATCTATATCTCCTGCTCTTGATCTTTTTAAAAAATATTTATTTTCTGGTCACCTGGGTGGCTCAGTCAGTTAAGCATCTGCCTTCAGCTCGGGTCATGATCTCAGGGTCGTGGGATCAAGCCCCATATCAGGCTTCCTGCTCAGTGGGGAGCCTGCTTCTCTCTCTCCCTCTGCCTGCTGCTCCCTTTGCTTGTGCTCACTGTTAAGTGAATAAATAAAATCTCTTAAAAAATGAAGTAAATATATATATATATATATATATTTTTTTTTTTTTCAAAACTGTCTTTGCTTTTATTGCTTATCTATCTGTGACTTTTTGTCTCCTGTACCATATAAGCTTAATATAGCTTGATATTCGACAAGGCAAATCTGTCCAGGCTTTGTGATTCTTTTTCAAAATATTCCCAGGTATTCTTGCATATTTATACTTCTTAAAAATTATCTTTCAGTTTGTCAAATGCCATGCAAGCCCTTGTTTATATATTAAGCAAGACCCAAAATATAAAAGCTGAACAAAGCGGAATGACTAATATGACTAAATCAGAATTAAATGTGGCTAAACAAACACCGTAAACAATGTTAAATGACGAGTGAGACTGTGAAAAAATATGAGAGAGGATCAAAAATACACAGAACTATAAACTACCATGTATATTTCCAATATTTCCAACATACATGATGGTTTAATGTCCTTAAATAAAAGGAATTATTTTTCCTTTTTTTTTTTAAAGTAGGCTCCACACCTAGCATGGAACCCAACTCGGGGTTGAACTCCCGTCCCTGAGATCAAGAGTCAGATGCTTAATGAACTAAGCCACCCAGGTGCCCCAAAAGGAATTCTTTTAACTTAGTATGAAAAAAGAACCACATTCCAACAACAAAAGAAAAACTGGGCAAAGGACACACAACTAGGTAATTCACAATAGAATAGTCAATAAATACTTGAAGGGTTTTAACTTCCTTAATAATACAAAACGACAGTGTACATAAGATAGGACTAAACTGGGGCACCTAGGTGGCTCAGATGGTTAAGCGTCTGCCTTTGGCTCAAGGTCATGATCCCAGGGTCCTGGGTTCAGCCCCCACATCGGCTCCCTGCTCAGTGGGGAGCCTGCTTCTCCCTCTCCTGCTCCCTTTGCTTGTGCTCACTCTCTCTCTCTGTCAAATAAATAAATATTTTAAAAAAAAGATATGACTAAACCAATTGCCAAAGTTTTGAAAAAATTAATAATAATAGTAGGGTTGTCTAGGATGCACAGAAACTGCTACGGAAAGCATAAATTTTCGGAGGGCGATTTGGCACAACGCATTAAAGTTCTTAAAATGTGCACGCCCTTTGATCGAGTACTTCCATTGCTAGTACTGAAAACAAATCACCCTACATGTACACAAAGATTTAAGTATAAGAATGTTAATTCCTTGTTATTTAAAAGAGCAAAAAATCAGAAACATCAGAAACACAGACTGAGTAAATAACTTAAGGTCTATTCTATACGAAAGAAAATTAGTCACTAAAAATCATGTAGATTGTATCAAAATGGGATAATGTTCCCAAAACATGGATGAAAGTTATAAAAAATACACAAGAGTTGTTTTTAAAACATTCTATGCATCCACTCATTATTCATCTGTCTAGAAAAGATAATATGTGAAAGCTGTGGCAGGATTAAGGGTTATTTTTGGGACTCCTGGGTGGCTCAGTCGGTTAAGTGTCTTCCTTCGGCTCGGGTCATGATCCCAGGGTCCTGGGACTGAGTCCCACCTAGAGCTCCTTGCTCAGCAGGGAGCCTGCTTCTCCCTCTGCCTGCCGCTCTCCCTGCTCAGGCTCTCTCTCTCTCTCTGACAAATAAAGAAATAAAATCTTTAAAAAAAAAAGTTATTTTCAAGTTCTTTGTGCTTTTCTATATCTCTGACATTTCTATAATAATTGCTTCTTCTGTAATCAGAAAAAAACCTCTTTTTAAAGGAGCACATTTTATTCTGTTATTGAAGTCAGAGTACTTTCTACATAACAAAGACATTATTTCAGGTCATAATCAAAGACTATAATGAGCAAAATTACAGCATCTGGACATCGAAGAGCCCCAAAGACAAGCACTCAGAAACAATGCACAACACTGGAGGAAGCCACACCCAGGATGGCAGCTCTCTGTGGGTTTCCCCTTTCTCCATACCTGTTATGGTGTTGACGACTGTTCGAAGGATAGTGGGAGGCTTTATCAGTTCTTTGAGGATGTTTGACTCGGTAGCCAATGGAAACCCATTATCAAGCATCTCTTCCAGTACCTCATAAACCACAACCACATTGTCTTTGATCACTGGCTCTGAACAGACTCCAAAATAATCCTGATGAAAATATAACATATATATAATATAAATCATTCAGAGACTGTAATAAGGAGAAAGAGTCTTCCTAGAGAATAAGGATCTAGTTCTATCCATGCGTTTACACAGTGCTTCCGGAATATTCTTTTTTTTTTTTTTTTTAATTTATTAGGAAAGAGAGAGAGTGAGAGAGAGCACGAGAAGGGAGAAGGTCAGAGTGAGAAGCAGACTCCCCATGGAGCTGGGAGCCCGATGTGGGACTCGATCCCAGGACTCCGGGATCATGACCTGAGCCAAAGGCAGTCGCTTAACCAACTGAGCCACCCAGGCGCCCCCCAGAATATTCTTCTACAATGAGGGAATGAAGCCTAACCATAGCTCTCTTAAGTGGCCCAATTTGGTAGAAAGAACACTGGACTGGCTTATAATACTGCTGTCATAACTAACTTCTTTTATAAAGTAAGAGTAAGTCATTTAACCTTTTTGGGTTAGTTTCTTCAACTAGACAAAACATATAGAATACAGAACTGAATCTAGACTATCATACATGCTTAGGAAGAAGATTTTAAAAGAATTATGCAAAATAGTAATACTTGATATGTATTAGTAATACATAGTAATAGTATTACTATGCAAAATAGTAATACTTGATATGACACAGATTGGACCAGAAAATCTTTTTAACCCTTTCTGTTGTGCTATTCCTTAACATTCATGCAGCAAATATGAACTGAGAGAGAGATGAACTAGCACAGCAGAAAATCTCTTTGGATCATCTCTACACTCAGATGCTAGGATTCTAAAAATGCTTTGTCCTTTTACTAACAAAGGCTTTGATACTAAATGATCCGGGTCGTGGAAAAAACACTGGACTCTAAATCAGAAGACCTGCGTGGTAACCTTATTGTCACTTACTAGAAAAGTTATGCTACTTGGGTCTTGATTTCTCTTAAAAGTATAATCAGGGTAATACCACTGGATACACAGGGATATTTTAAGACCTATGCATGACTGATTAAATGATAGTATGTGTGAAAGTGCTTTGTAACCTATAAAGCACTTTGTAAAATGTGATGCGTAATGATAAAAAGAAAGAAATGCTTGTAGTCATTTGATATACCCCTTCTAGCAACGTCAGTCACATCTTTTCCAGGACCCCTGCGATGGTCATACAGCCCTCCTTGAATTCATCCACTGAAGGGAAATTCACCCTTTTGAGAAAGGCCATTCTATTCATGGAAAGCTCTGATTATTAGAAAGTTCTTTCTTTTGATAAGCTGAAATTTGCTTCCTAGATCTGCTTTACAGAACAAATTTTCATAACAGCCCCCCAGTTACTCGAAGACGGCTACAAGCTTTCACTTCAATTTTTTTTCTCCCAGCTAAACAAACTGTTTGATCCTTCCACTGTTCATGCTGTGGTATGGTTTCTAGATCATTTCGCCACCTTGCCATTTCTTTGAACATGCTCTAGTTTTCCAACCTGCTCCTAAAGTCATGACATCCATAACTGAACGGACTACAGATGTGATCTAAATTACATCAGATAATGGCAAATATCAGAGACATTCCAATATCCAAGAACACTTAAGAGTCAGGCGTGTGTTTCTAAAACAAGATTTCTTCTTTAAAAACAAGGATTTAAGCGGGGGAAGAAAGTAACACATTCCCTTCTCAAGGGCGCTTTTCTTTTGAAAAATAAATAAAACATCTCATGAGATTTTATAAATCAGACATAATGTGAACTGAGTCATTGGAAAGAAAACCTGTAAGTATGACAAACTGCTACAGCCAAGTATAGCTGGAACTCTTCCATCATATTCCAGTACTAAAAAAATAACACAGCCAGAGAGAAAAGACATTAAAATCAGGGTATGTCCATGTACTTTCAATAAATCCTTTAAAAACGACAAGCTCTGAAGTCCCAGACTTCCAAGCTAGCGACTTTACTGTTATCCCAAATTCCTCTGTGGTTTCCACTAGATTAAACAACTTTTCCCACTTCCTGTCTTGTAATAAATTACATAATATTGCTACGGCGGTATGAAGCAAATGCTGGGTTTCACCAGCGGGACTTTTAATCTTAGAATGGGGTAAAGTATCATATGTGGAAATCATAATAAGGCCCAACGAGAGTAGTTTAAGGTCATAATACTGGGTTCTTCTACTTTTAGTTCCTCCACATACTGGGATTTATAATTCTCAAGTTTTTACTGTGGGAAGGAACTAGCATGCCACATGAGAACTAGAAACCCAGAATCGGGCTACCAGCAAGTATTGGCGGGGGAAAAAATTATGAAATATTGTTTAGCTTTCTTGGGATGAAAGCTGTTGTAGACATGTGATACAGATATGATTGCAAATGAAAGGACTCTTTGACTTGTTTTTTAATTTCATCATCATATCAGAGCCATCATTCTCTTCTTCTCTAATTCCACAATTTCTGTATTCATATGACCAATTCCAGACTTCACATGACACAGAAGTTAAACCAAAGGGCCCTTGCTTCTCACGTATTGTCAGAGTTATGCAAATAACCGTTAACAGTTAGAATTTGAGCAATTCTTTTAGGAGGAAGGATCCCACTGTTTGAATTCCCAGTCTGGGCAGCCTAAAATCCTGTGCTATAAATGGTGCTGACATCCTGATATAACTTACTTATACTTCCCCTATACCCTGCTCCCCCAAGATCTTCAAATCTATTCCAGAAAGAAAAACTCCAAGTGAAAACGGTGTCTCGTAAAATGTGTCACTTAAATTCTTAAGGGAACAGAAGAGTATCCAATCTTAGTTTTCAATACAAGTTCCTCACTAGTACTGACATGCTGTGGAAAAGCATCCCAAACCCAAGACGAAGTTTGGGTGCAATTCCAAGTTGATGAAGGGCTAGCATCAAGTCCACTAAAAAACAAACAAACAAGCAAACAAACAACAACAAACCAACCCCAATATTAAATTCCTCTTGTTTATGGACAAAAAGGAGGGCAATTCCAATCTCCAGAATAAAATGACTGTACACAAGCATACCAAGTAGAGTGGCTTTCTTCTGCAACAGGTTCAAAGGTATTTGATTTGTCATTTCAGAGGCAGCCAATTCAATAAACAGAAACAAGAATCTTACCAGAGAGGAATCGAGCAATGTCAGTTTTGATTTTTTAAAAAGTCCCTTAATTGAAGCTGAATACAATGGAAAAAGAACCATAAAGAAACTTTATTAATATCCATGTATGAGGCTCCTCTCACATTCACGTACCTGAAACGTGTCCACCACTCGGTGAAGGAACTCAATAACAAACAGGGGTGGAACCTCCGTCTGGATCACGGCCACAAAAAAGATCTTGTGACGGTAAACACTTAAGAGATAGTGGTGAGGGGTAGGGATAACTGGAGGTACGTTTTCTGCCTCGGTCGCTCTCTCTTGCGCCTCAAAAAAGTAATCACAAACAGAACGGCTGACCACACTTTTCCAGTGTTTTTCCAGGAAAATATCTCCAGAGGAGTTGATCAAGAAGAGGCTATGAATCATGATGGAGATTGTCAGTGGGAGAGGAAAGTCGTCTTCCGTCTGAAAGTCTCAGAACTGCCAATTTTCAATCCTAAAGATAAAAGAAGGTATGGTCAATGCCACTCAACTGAAACATCGTACCAACCTCAAGAGCAGATTCAAGTCTTGTTCTATTTTAAGAGCCTGAAGTATCCCTCCCTAGAATTCTTTTTTTTTTTTTTTTAAGATTTTACTTATTTATTTGACAGAGAGAGAGAGACAGCGAGAGAGGGAACACAAGCAAGGGGAGAGGGTGAGAGGGGGAGAAGCAGGCTTCTTGCTGAGCAGGGAGCCCGATGTGGGGATCCATCCCAGGATCCTGGGATCATGACCTGTGCAGAAGGCAGACGCTTAAGGACTGAGCCACCCAGGCGCCCCTCTCCCTAGAATTCCTAAGGATAATTATCAGCCATCCTGTTTGCCAATCATTTACTGCCCAGTTAGCTTTACTACTGCCTTAAATATAACCAATTAAAATTCAACTTAATTTTTGCATGTCTGTTTTCTCAACGGGACTGCAAGCTCCTTGAGAAAAAAAGACCAGGCCTTAAGGTTGCCTCATTGCAGTGCTCCCCACACAGAAGAGAGTTTCAAAGAATAGTGGTGAGTTTCATGTCCTTAGCCACAACTCACACAAACATAACAAGTGCTTATGGTTGTCCAGTCTCATATGGTAGCCATTAGCTAAATGCTGCCACTGAGCACTTGAAATGTGTCTGGTCTGAACTGAGATGTGCTGTAAGTACACACCAGACTTTGAAGGTCTTGAATGAAAAATGGAATTTTAGATACCAATAATTTAATATTGATTAATTAATAATTAACTTAATATAGATATTTTTATATATCAGGTTAAATAAAATACACTTAAATTAATTTAACCTTTTTTGTTTGTTTTTGTTTAAAGATTTTATTTATTTGACAGAGGGAAAGCGCACAAACGGGGATCCACAGGCAGAGGAAGAATCAGGCTCCCTGCTGAGCAAGGAACCCTATGTTGGCCTCAATCCCAGGGCCCTGGGATCATGACCTGAACTGAAGGCAGGTACTTAACCCACTGAGCCACCAAGGCGCCCCTAATTTAATCCTTTTAAAAAATGTGGTTACTAGATAAATGTCAAATTACATAGCTGGTTCGCTTTATAGGTCTACTGGACAGCGCTGGTCCACGGACACAAAGCACTCACCGTGACTTCATTCAGTCAGACCCCATTCTCCGAGTACTTGTTATGAACAAGGTTCTGCATTGAATGCCCTAAAAAAATCTCTCTGGGGGCTGCCCAAGCTCTCTCAGGCGGCAGCATCTCCACGGTGCCTGTCCCTAATGTGTGGCAGCCGCGCTGGGCCCAGCTGTGGCCATTCCACGAGCTGACTGCGAATTGATCGAGGTGGTCACACCGCAAAGGCCTGTTGTACCAAGTGCCCCAGGGCAAGCTTAATCCCTCTGCCCGCGGACGAAGCAGCAGGAGGGAGGGAAAGAGGGGGGTAACTAGGCCGGGAAGGAGGAGAGGCGGCTGCTAAAGTGGGTTATTTTTGCGCTGGTCCCAGACCAGGTGCCTGCGAGCAAAAGATGATGGAGGCCTTTTAGGGCGGGGGTAACCGGGGGTGGGGGGGATTTAAGGTGTGCGCACGTTCAAGCGATGAAAAGGGTCGCCGGACTGCACTCGTGCGTTGCCATGGCAACAGTGTCCCCTCCTCTCTCAGCCACCGGGACGGAGCGGGGCACCTCCCCAACCCTGTACTCGGTTCCTCGGCGTCCCCCGCCGCATCCAGTATCTCGGAGGGTCAATCCCGCTGGGCAACACCTAACTCCGGGCCTGCCCCCGCACGCCCCGCCCGAACCTTTGCGCGTCCCCGTCTCCAACCCCAGACCCCGGCCGGGTGCGTGCACGCGCTGACCCCAACCCGGACCCCGGTCGCCAGCCCTCCTCACCCAGCCTCTCTCTTCGCAGCGCCCACAGTTCCGACGCGCAGACAGACCCCGCCCCCCGGCTGCCCCCGCACGCGCGCCGGCGGCCGCTCGCCTGCTGATTGGCTGGCCCGTGGGCCTCACGCCAGCACCGCCCACGACCGAGATCTTAAAGCCTCTGATTGGACGTTGGTGATCCGCTCCGCCCCTCTGATTGATCGCTGTCCGCTAGTCACATTCTTCTGGGTTTTGAGCGCCCAATTGGCTCTTGTTGAGGCTTCAGTAAACTCCAATTGGTGCAGCTCTGCGGCTCCGAGCCCTGATTGGCTGCCGTGAACAGTCCGAGAGCTGTTTGGCCCTTAATCACGCAGTCACAAAGGGTTGGGTGCTGCTGCTACCTGCGTAACCCTGGAATGCACCTGGAGAGGGATGCTAAAAAGTGTGATTTCCAGGGCACAATTTGTCAAATAGCATATCATGGATAATAAATCATGAGTAGTAATAACGACTTTCCATTAGATAAATGCATTCCAAAAGGGACACGATGCCTTTTCACTGATGTGCATCAGGGGAAGTAAAGGTGACTGGCTGTATAGCGTCTAATTGAGAGCTCTGGACTTGGATTCAGGAGGCCTCTTCCAGCCCCAGCTAGACCACCTGCTTGACCTTCGACAAGGCACTTAACCTTTCAGAATCTGTTCCCAGATCTGAAAATGAGGTAGTTCGGCAGGTCTCTGCAAATTGGAGTTCTAACGACTTTGATCATACATTTTAAGTGATTCAAATCATTGTGATCCAGAGTCATGAGGTAGAAGTCAGACAAGGTTCACCTTTAGTTAAACTAAAAATTAATTATTAAATAAGTTGAGATGTGGAAAGGTGCCTGGCACATTGCTCGTGTTCGATAAAATGGCAAACTGGTGTTAGTGGTAATAATGCTGATCTAGGGGCGCCTGGGTGGCTCAGTTGGTTAAGCGACTGCCTTCGGCTCAGGTCATGATCCCGGAGTCCTGGGATCGAGTCCCATATCGGACTCCCGGCTCTGCGGGAAGTCTGCTTCTCCCTCTGACCTTCTCTCCTCTCATTCTCAGTCTCTCTCTCTAATAAATAAAATAAAAATAATAAATAATGCTGATCTAGACCCTGCTTGGGCTTTAGTTTTCACTTTGGCAAAAGGAAGCAGGAGTGGTGGCTCCTCCATAAGGAAAGCCATGATAAATGTATATTAAAGGTGGTATGGATTGTTCTTTGACATACTTGCTAAGGACAGATAGTTGACTAATTTTTAAATAAGCAAAAGAGGGGGCACCTGGGTGGCTCAGTTGTTAAGCATCTGCCTTCGGCTCAGGTCATGATCCCAGGGTCTTGGGATCAAGCCCTGCATTGGGCTCCCTGCTCTGCAAGAAGCCTGCTTCTCCCTCTCCCACTCCCCCTGCTTGTGTTCCCTCTCCCACTGTGTCTCTCTCTGTCAAATAAATAAAATCTTTAAAAAATAATAAGCAAGGGGCGCCTGGGTGGCTCAGTAGGTTAAAGCCTCTGCCTTTGGCTCTGGTCATGGTCTCAGGGTCCTGGGATCAGGCCCCGCATGGGGCTCTCTGCTTGGCGGGGAGCCTGCTTCCCCCTCTCTCTACCTGCCTCTCTGCCTACCTGTGATTTCTCTCTCTCTCTGTCAAATAAGTAAATAAAATCTTTTTAAAAAATAAAAAAAATAATAAGTAAAAGAGAAAGTCCAAAATTAAAATGGCTGAATGATGTGGCATCGTATATAAGCTTAGGGGCTCTGGTGCCAAACTGCCTGGGTTTTAATCCTGATCCAACACTTGCCAGCTCTGTGACCTTGAGAAAGTGCCTTAAGTTCTCTAAATTTCAAGTTCCTCCCTTCTCAAATAAGGACACTAAGGGTGCGGACTACACAGAGTTGTGAGCATTGAGTTAGGAAAGTGTTAGCGATTGTTATTACCTAAGAAGCAGCACAAGATGCAATTGCACATGGTTACTAAGCAATGTGTGTGGAAGGTGCAGAAATGCGGTCACTGCTGTGGGCCTTTCTCATTCATGCCATTAATGTTTACAGAGAGCCTCCTATGTGTCAAGCCTGGTGCTGGGTGCTGGGGATGCTGCAATGACTACCATTACAGGCATAGTGTCTATTGTCATAGATACTAGCTGAGAAGACAAATGAGAAGCAAGTAATTACGAAGCAGTGTGATGAGCAAGGAGCACATGGTGGGGTTTGGGAGGAAGGGTTGCTGGTGGAGGGGGCTGGCCTAGAGTCAGGGAAGTCCTAAACTGAAACCCGAGAGGTAAACGTAGATTCCTCAAATAAAAGGGTGGAAAGACAGGGAGATTAATGTGGAAAGCTCTAGAGATGAGAGAATTCAGTGTAGCTGAGCTAGAATTGGAGAAAGAGTGCAGGGAGATGAGAATAGGAAGATACATGGGAGCCAGGTAGTTGTGAGCTTAGTAACTGTATATATTGCTTATAAAATGATATATAATAATGCACACTGTAATTATAATGTATAATAATTATATGCAACATATATATATACACACACATACACATAAAAACACTGTGTGGCATGGACTCTCCATTTATTCCACAGATATTTAGTGAGCCCTACTATGTACCATGTTTGGATGCAAAACACCAGTGAACATAAAACAAAAATCCTTGCTGTAGGGGAGCTTACATTCTAGTGCGAGAAGACAATAATAACCAATAAACATAATGAGTAAGTTATATAGTATGTTAGAGGGTGGTAAGCGCAGTGGAAAAAAATCAGAAGGGAGATCAGGAGTGTCATAAGACTGGAGGAAAAGTTATAGTTTTTAAAAGGGTGGTGAGAGTTAGCTATAGGGATATCTGGGGGAAGAGCATTCCAGTAAAGGGAATAGGCAGTGCAAAGGCCTTAAGACCAGAGCATGCTTGAGGAGTCCCAAGAAACGTAAGGATGATACTGGAGTAGAATGAGCAAGGGGTTAAGTAGGAGATGAGGTTACAAAATGGAGGCTGAGGACTTGACCACATAGGATCTTAAAATCCATCGTAAAGATTTTGGCTTATAGTGGTCGTGAAATGGGAAGCCAATGAAAGTTCTGAGAAAGGAGTGACAGCATCTGATTTATCAATCTGCTGGCCTGAGAAGAGACTGTGGACAGACTGTGGAAGATGAGTCAGGAAGCTGCTGTAGTCGTCCAGGTGAGAGATGATGGGAATTGGTTCAGGGTGCAGCCACAGAAGTTGGAAGGAGGTGTCAGATTCTGTCTATAGCTCGAAAGACGAGCCAGCTGGATTTCCAGGTGGATGGGATGTGAGGAGCGAGAACAAGAGAAAAGTGAAGGGTGACTGAGCCTGAGCATCTGAAAGGACAGTTCCAGGAACCGAGATTAAAAGGACTTTGGGCAGAGAAGGTTTGAATGAAAAAAATTAGGAGTTCAGCCTTGGATATATTAAAGTTAATATATCTATTAGCCATCAAGTGGCCATGTTGAGAAAGCAGTTGGATATATAGGAGTCTAGGCTTCAGGAGAGAGGTCTGAATTGGAGATGCACATTTGGAAGTTAGCAGAAATGGATATTAAAGCCTTGAGTCCAGCTGAGATGACTAAGGGAATGAGCATGGGGAAGAGGACCAGAATCCAGGGGCACTCCAAATTTAAAGATTCACAGAGGAGAGGAAGATCCAGATTCATATAGTCTTCCCAACTACCCTAAAATGAATCATTGTTATGATCCCCTTTTTACAGATCAGAAAACTGCAGTGAGGGCTTAAGTAACCTGCCAAAGGTCAAGTAAGTAGGTAAGTAACACAGTTGGGAGTTCAAGGACACAGGGAGATCTAAGCGGTTTGGTCCGGCACAGACTGCACGCCTCCTGCCTCTCTTGGAAGCCTGGGCCAGGAGATCCAGCGAAGAAGTGTTAAGCAGGAGAATGAAACGCTCTCAAATTTACATTTTGGAGAGACCAGGCATGGGGGATGGACTAAAGAAGGCCAGGCTTGGGGGTAGCGAGATCATTTCGACTACTGCAGTAATCCACATGAGAGCTGCTAGTGACTTCAACCAGCCTGGGCAACTGGAGAAATCAGTGGACAAATTCCAGAGGTGTTTTGGCAGTAGAATGAAGGGGATTAATTAGGAAGTGAGTGGTAAGGGAGCCTGAGGCATCCAGGGTTATTCATAGGTTTCTGATTTGGGGAGCTGTATGGATAGAAGTGTCATTTATTGAGATTGGGATCACTGTAAGAGAACCACATTGAGGGGAGGGAGAGATGGCATGAATTCATTCATAGCAATGCCAAGGGTCATGTCCAAAGTCAACACTTAAGTATTTTTTTAAAGATTTTAATTATTTATTTGACAGAGAGAGAGACAGCAAGAGAGGGAACACAAGCAGGGGGAGTGGGAGAGGGAAAAGCAGGCTTCCAGCCGAGTAGGGAGCCCAAGATGCTGGGCTCGATCCCAGGACCCTGAGATCATAACCTGAGCCGAAGGCAGATGCTTAACGACTGACTGAGCCACCCAGGTGCCCCAACACTCAAATATTTTTTTGAATCTAATCAAACATCATAGAATTTGGGAGGTCATAGAGTACCTTGTCATGGTGTTAAGAAGGGTCACAGGAAACCATTGACAAATGGCAAGTCCATTTTATGCATAAAAGTCTCTGGGAAAGATTTTCTAAACCTTCCACCGACAAACCATCCTAGTGTTTAACAGCCCTAACTGCTGAGAAGTTTTTCTTTTCTTTTCTTTTTTAAAGATTTTATTCATTTCTATGAGAGAGAGAGAGCATGAGTGGAGAGTGAGGACAGAGGAAGAAGCAGACCCCTGGCTGAACAAGGACCCCAGTGAGGGGCTCGATGCGGGGCTCTATGCTGGGCACGATCTCAAGGTCCGGCGATCATGACCTCAGTTGAAGGCAAATGCTTAGCCAACTGAGCCACCCAGGTGCCCCTGAGTAGTTTTTCTACTGTGAGAAGCCAATCTCAGTCATCAGGGGTCCTTGAAAATTATTTAATTATTGTTATCATTATTTTGGTCTGAATCAAGAGAGGCCTGGCTCACTGAGAAAGACATTTTTTTTTAAAATTTTTTTATTAACATATAATGTATTATTTACCCCAGAGTACAAGTCTGTGAATCATCAGGCTTACACATTTCACAGCATTTGCCATAGCACATACCCTCCCCAGTGTCCATATCCCTATCCACCCCCCCCACCTCCCAGCAACCCTTAGTTTGTTTCGTGAGTTTAGGAGTCTCTTATGGTTTGTCTCCTTCCCCATCCCATCTTGTTTCATTTCTCTTCCCCACCCCCCCATAACCCCCTG